>OW679201.1:69588665-70091320 GCA_940337035.1 Agriotes lineatus | reverse complement strand
TTTAGTTAAATAAAGCCAAGTTCTCTAGTGGTTTTGTCTCATAACACAGTCGCTTAAAATTGAAGGCACATCATCGAAAGAAATGCGTTTGATACTTCGAAAACAAGCTTTTGATAACTGGTGTTCCAAATTGTTCCAAGGGATTGGTGTCATTCATTTTCAGACACATACCAAATCTAATAGATTTTTATTCAATAAACTACCACTTTCGTCCTCGGAATGGGTATCTGCTATAAAGCTGAACATAAATTATGCCAATCTAAATGGTGTACCTGGTTCGAAGTATAACTCCATCCTCTGTCGCAAATGCAACAGAGAGAAAGAAACGCCTGCGCATGTCACTGGTAGTTGTCCTTCGAATAATGTACAGATCGTTAGCAGACATCACAAGATTAAGCATAAAATTACTGAACTTCTTCGTAAGAAAAACTATAATTGTTTTGAAGAAGTACATGCAGTCGACAACAATGGTCGGCATCGTTTCAGTGATATCATAGCCTTTGACAATCACAAATTAAAGGCTTACATTATTGATCCAACTATAAGATTCGAAACAAACGACAAAGATCAAGATTTAAAAATTCATCAAGAAAAATGTCAAATTTATGAAAAATGCATACCATTTTATAAAGAAAAATACGCAGAAACATTTGGTGATTGTGAATGGTCAGTGATTGGTCTATGGTTTGGTGCTCGTGGTACGATAGGTGCAAATACAATAAAATTTTTCGATGATTTTAAATTAGATTCAAATATTTTAGTGGAATTAGCTGAACAAGTTTTAATTGACACTATTAATATACTTAAGTCTCATATATATTGTTAATAACATTACTACCTCTATTTCTAAATTCATGTCATTTGACTGATTAGTACGCTGTGTATTTATGCAACCTGTGTTGGGCAGGCAGCTCACTTTAGTAATAAAGTTTTTCTTCTTCTAGTGTCATCTATGAAACTGTAGCTAAACTGCTCGCTACGAAGTAGCTCAAATAACCAAGAAGACTATACTACGGAGATGCAACTTCCTATGACGGCTGTATATAAAAGCGGCCCTTATGTCGGGGATAGTCGTCGCGTCTACCGTCTTTGGTCATTTTCGTTCGTTTTCGCTGCCGTTCGAGAGTTGGTAGCGAGCTAAATTAACCTGTAATCGCGGTTAAAAGTCACTTTACGGTTGTTAATCCAATGGAGTGTATTTCAACTATGCTATTAATTGTTAAAACATGGTCCACATTTCCAGTTACACTCAGCAAATATTTGACATTCACAGTTCACGAGTTTTGTGAATGAATATTTGTACACCACGGCCGCCCTACTTGACAGCTCTTAGCGGTCCGCTGCGAAACGGGAGTTGCGTGTCCTTAGTATAGTGTTCTTGCAAATAACTATGACGTCAAACTGTAACTTAGATAGACATAACCTCACATTATTTTAATAACTTTCAGTGTAAATAAGACAGAAGCCAGGGTCGGTAGTTCAGTGGTAAGCATCCTGACTACTGATCTAAGGGTCGCGAGAGAACAAAAGCATTTGGTCTTTTCAAAAAGATCAGAGGTTTTGATTTCATGGTGACATTTTACTTCATGAAAAATGTCTTGGATAAGATAAAAATTTTGACTGAAACTTTGGAATCTCCACAGTTCAACATCATCGATGGCATAACTGTGATTCAAGGCACTGCAAAGAATCTACACCATATCAGTAGTGATGAAAAAGCGTTAAATGACTTGATTGGTAGTACTTCTGCGTTTTCCTCAAAACTTGGCATTGATGCGGAGGTTGATTTCAAGAGACGCCACAGAGCAACAAACATAGATATGAAAATTTTCTACAGAAGAGAATTTAAAGAAGTCTTGGATAATTTGGTGATGGAGTTGACTGAGAATTCTTTAGTGATCAAAGAACTATTTACCCCTTTAAGTGAAATGTTTTCTTTTCCACTAAGAAAAGAAACTCTAACTGAAACAAATCTGGAAAAAGCAATTGCTGTTTCCCCCTGGATGAAGCAAAGAAATTCCTGATGTTTTCTCCTTGAAAAGTCAAATGGAAAATTTATTTGACATTTGCAACTCAGAAGATGGAGGCAAGCAACAAACCACAACCCTCCAAGAAGTTCTCCGTCAAGCTACAAAAGTGAAGTCATGCCTCAAACAAGCTCATAAGCTTTGCATTTTCATCATCACGGCTGCTTTTGGAGTTGCATCAAATGAGAAGTCGTTTAGTCAGCTAAAGCTGGTCAAGTCGGTACTCAGAACGACAATGTGAGATGAAAGACTAGATGGTTTAATGCTGTTGAGGTGTGAAAAACAAATTTGTGAAGTTGTCAACACAAAAAGACTTATTCAACAATAGGCAAGTTTGAAGAAAGGACGTATTAGTTTTAAATAAATGGACATTTAAAAGTATATTTGTTATTATTGAAATTCAATAAATGATTCAACCATACTTAATTCTTTCATTTTATCCTTTTGCTTTATGTACAAAGAAACATATCAACATTATGTATTATACATAATACGCACACATGTGTATTATTACTTTGAATTCATGCCAAACGGCTCATATATCTTAAACAAAAATGTATAAAATACTTTAAAATTATTTTACTTATGTTCCTCTGGTTAATTATTTATTCACTAATCATTAACAAAAGCAACAAGCCTATGACCTGATTAATATTTACGGATTTTATTAATGTGAATAGGCATAGCCTAAGAAAGCAATGAACATTTCGAAATATAAGAAGAGTAAGGAATTTTTCCATTGACACAGACAGTACTGATTGATGATTGTAAATGTCATACTCATTATGTTAACAATAGTTGAGTTTGTCATTGTTAGTTGTAGTTTTTTATGACGATATTTTTATTACTAAGAATAAGTACAGCACAGGGTTGTGCGTAATATAAGTATTAAAAAACGTTATTTTAAATGTGTGTGGATAATATTTCCAAGTTGTGTATAAGTAAACTTTAAAGTTAGGAAATTTATAGCTTCAGCCCACCCAAAAAATATTTCTCGTGATGGCCCTGGCCTCACGACGACCTACTTTCTTTGGGAAGGAATATACTACTAGCAAAAGGAAGAAGCCGCTATGGAATCCCCGTTATCTCCAGTCATTGCTAACATATTTATGGAAGCATATGAAGAAGAAGCTATTCAGCCCAGCCAGCTATCTCAAACCTAAATGCTGGTTTCGCTACGTCGACGACACTTTCGTTGTATGGCCCCATGAAAGAGCAGCTCTTGAAGTTTTCTTGGCACACTTAAACAACCAACATGCCAAAATAAGATTTACGATGGAAACTGAAGAAAACGGACATCTATTTTTCCTGGACGTGTTAGTGAAACGCACCGCTAACAACCGATTAAGCCATACAGTGTATCGAAAGAAGGCTCACACTGACTTATATCTGCTTGCTTCGTCTCATCATCATCCCCAACAAAAGAGATCATTGAACAAGACTCTTATTCATCGGGTCAACGCTATTTGTGACGAGGACAGTAAGCCACAAGAACTTAGACATGTGGAAGAAGCATTACACAGGAATGGCTACAGTCGACAGGACACCAGGAAAGCGTGCCAATACACCATAAAACCGAAAGAACCTAAACCTATTAATTACGCCTGCCCTCCTTTCATCGCCGGAGTAACCGACAGAATAAGAAAGGTCTTAGACTAGAAGAACATCGGGGTTCGCTGTGGTACAATAAGAAAGGTCGAACAATTAATCCCCTCAAACAAAGATTCTTTGTCCAGACTACAGACAGAATGTGTTTACCAGCTCCAATGTACTTGTGGAAAATCTTACATCGGACAAACGGGAAGAATCATCCAATGTCGAATAAAAGAACACCAGAGCCACACACGACTTGGAAACACAGAAAAATCTGCCATCGCAGAACACTTATTAAGACCAGGGGACCACAGAATAAATTAAGACTCCGTAAATATACTGGCCAGGACTATACTTTCCTCGTGTTATTCGGGTATCCCTAAAAATTATCAAAAATCCAAACAATTTCAATCGAGAAGACGGCTACCGCCTTAGTAACACATGGAAAGTAGCTCTGCAAAACCAATCCATCTATAAACAAGTTTCATGTGAGCAACCAAGCAGAAAAACGACAAGCCACATACAAGATCTAAATAAGCAGCCAACCGTGACGGCTCCTCGGTATATAACCAGGAGCAAAAAGCACCAACATCAGTCTTTAGAAAACTGCTGAAGAAGCTAACAGCATGAGCAGCGACGACCACGGCATAACCCGGAAGAACCTACCATTATGGACAACGGCCGTGAAAGCCTGCATTCGACAAATAAATTTTTGTTTAAACTTCCAACATCCTGTATATTGAAAACGAAACAGTTTAGGTCCCATGTGAATTGGTCGGTATCGCCCCTTAAAGTTTGTCTACGTACTTAATTAACACCCTGTATATAGAACAATAATTTGAAATAATAATAATATATAGCTTTATTTTCTCGAATACAGAAAGAAAGCGAAGTTCATCTAATGTTGTTCTTTCACTTAACCTAACTTGGAGATTTAGAAAATATTTCAATCCCAACCTAAAAGATCACAAAACTGACAAGTCCACCTTACAATAAATCATACGGAAGGCAGCCTGGCTGCAGTACGTTTTACTTCCATCCAGCTACAGACAAAATCTTAAAATTATGTGATTTATCCGCATTTGTTTCTACTGAAAACTTCTTAAATAAGTACACCCAAATTATATATTTCAATCATTATTTTTTCTGTAGCACGCGGTCTTATTTGCAAAAGCTAAATTGTCATATTTTCACAGCCAACCGTGAGGAAAAATCATACAATTGTATAACATAAATAACAGATATTATTTCGGGGGGGGGGGGGGGTGTTGTAGTGTGGGCCACGGCCAATATGTTGTTTTGTTTATTGAATCTGTTTAGATACGGAGGAGTTTAATACAAGTTACATGCGATCTAAATAATGTAAGAACGGACTGTAACAATAAATTAAAACTCAGAATTCAAACAAAAATGAACGACGAAAAGAAGTCACTATTTCTAAATAGCCTAAATAAAATAATCTCAGCTAGGAGAGACTGAGAGAATTTGAGGTACCATCAGAATACTACTTTTAAAGAAGAAAAAAAACCGAACAGGAAGAAGAAATCCCAGATGTTCATAGACACGGAAAGATTTTATGCAAAAAAGAAGCCATAGACTGGTGGGTAGAGAAAATCCCCCTCCCTGATGAAGATTCAATTGCTCTAATAGAAATTCTCTTTGAACAATAACAAAAGGAAGTACATGATTATTTTTCGATGGGATGGAAAGGGACTAGAGTAAAAGTTGGGAGGCTTAACATAGAAAGATCAACTGTGAACACAAATACACCCATCATTGCGATCGATAAAAAATCCAGAGATCAGCTCTCAAAGATGGCTTTGTTACCAGACTCGTGCATTCCCTTTAAAAGGATATTCCAAGCAGATCTTGATGAGGTGAAGAAGCTTATGAATCTGAAAATAACTAGCAAAATGTCATTACCTCGGCAAATAATAATAATACAAATGAGCATGGATCCTAAAAGAGTGCTTCCAGTACTACCAGAAACCATGGACGTAATAGCGCCTCTGATATGTGCAATCAGGAATACCAACTTCGTAGTTATAAACTACTAAATGCCAGACCTTAGTGAATCAAACCTTAATTACAAGGTTTGGAAAGTTCATGATAAAATGTCTAAAAGAAAACAAAGAACCCCCTGGAAAAGCAAGAGATATCATTGAGAGTACTACAATGGAAAACAGGTCTCTAAGGCACATAATCCAGATGGGAGAAGTAAGGAAAACTAATGAAATAAAGTGTATCAAAGAAACCCTTGGAATGGACATAATGTAGTCAGAGACTACAAACAGCGGATTGACAACGTGCCCAAGACCCAAAAAGATACAAGCACAAAAGGCAAGAAACAAATCTGCAGTTGTTTTCACATGGTACAGCGGAAGAGAAGTTGTAGACTTCAAATACGGTGATCTTAAGGGCACATTTGAACACAATGGAGAGATAATCATCTCAAGCACTATGAATTACACTGACACTAAGGAAATAATCACAGCTCTGGGAGAGATTGCTTTTTATTGTAAATGGAACTTCACTACAACAGAATCCAAAAGCTACAAACTGATGAAACAAGAAATAAGAAACAAAGCGAAGGGACCCCACAACATCCTTGTGTGCAAGAGAAAAGATTTATTACACATATACAATGCATGTGAATTCCCCATTAAAGTAGGAAGCACCACTTTTTTAAAGCACACTGACTACCATCCTTCAAAAGGTGCAGGGTTCTATGTGGGAAATGACTTCAACATATATTTCAAAAACACTCAACAATGTCTAACAATACTCATAGCCGAAGACCCCTATATGACCATAGCTGAAATAATAAAATGCAACCACTCTTTAAAGTTGGATTTCGTGGGTTTCAAACAAACCATCGAGTTTCTTATGAGTTACTATACAAAAAGATGGAAAACATTATTGAACAACATAACATCTGGTTTGTATAGTTGAAAAAACAACAGTGTGGAGAGCCGCCTAGGAATTCTCTCAAGAAATATGTCAAATATCTGCACAACAATATCGCAGAACTTAATGAAGGAGGTGCACTATGACATCGTGATGCTAGCTTTCTTTTATTGCTTCTCGGGAGAAGAACCTGCAACTAGTATCCACAGCCCTGTAGAAATCAGAAACAGTTACACAATAGATCTCAACGCAAGAAAAGGTATATTGATATACAACCTACAACAATCACATTATGAGTTTTTTGGAAAACCAGTTGGAAAGCCCTCACTGTAGTTGAATATAGGCGAAAAGATGGATGGACTGTTATCAGGATACAAACTGAACTCCCTTGTTTTCATCAAAAATGAGTGCAAGACCCTGATGCAACTGGAGAATGAAAGAGATCAAATTCCTGAAGGAAAATCGTTCACCACATCCATTAGTGGGGAACTTTACACAGCTACAAGAGACCTCTCGATAGGCGATAAAGTCGCTCTAACTATTGCTAGGCAAGTAAGAAACTTCCAGAATAGGAGCATCTCAGAAGACCTGCTTAGAGAAGTTCTAAAAAGAAAGACACATTTAGGCCATAACGCCGATGCTACATTGGAACCTCCTACAAAAAAGCGTGCAATTCTCCCCCATGATGATGAAAGTGACAAAGAGGTATTTTTGGATGAAGGATCGTATCCCACTGAAATAGATATGGATAGTTTCTGATAACCGCGTGAGACAATGCCAATTTACCTCCACTGCACTTTTCGTATGGTATGCATGGTCTTCGACACCGAAAGGTAACAAAATAAATTGAAGATTATGAGTTAATAAGTATAAGCCAATTATTAGTCAGTTAACGCCCTAAAACAAAACAACCTAGACACGCTTTAGGTGACTAATTTGTCATCATGCTATTAAAACTTGGAGATCCATACTTTTGCACACCCTCACCTTAAATTAGCGTTAGGATAACGTTAAGCTAAAATCCAAAAATTTTATTGTGATTGGCTGTATCGTTGACGTCGCTAGGTAACATAAGCTTTAGAAGGCCTCGAGGGGGAAACAGCTGAGGATTTATGGTGTACACATGCATGGATGTATGAAGATTTATTTGGATATTTTGGATTTTTTCAGATTTATTTGGATTTATGTGGATTTATATGGATTTCTTTGGAATTATTCAGATTTTTCAGATTTATTTATATTTATTCAGATTTATTGCGGATTTATTAACATATTTATTGGCCAAGTTAGTTCTGCGCATGCCTCGGCGCGGTTGGTCACCTGTTTTCTTGGCTGTCAAGTGTCAATAGCGTGCTCTAAATTTCGAAATTGTGTTATTTAATCTGGTATATATTCAGTGCATTCCTTGTATCCAAGTATATTCTGCGCCCTACTAGAATGTAAGTATATATATCTTACTCGTTTTAGTGAATATTCGGATAAAAACTCGGAACGGGAACCATAATTACTAATAAATCTATCACATCATAGTGCTTTTTAACCTCAGTTTTTTATTATTTCTAATATCCTGCTGATGCATACCGTGTCTGTAGGGCCCAAATGTCCTCAGACAGCTTTACTGAAGCTGAAGCTGCCCTAAACATCTCTCTACCTACATCACTGAAAAACGTATTGAAATTAAATGGCTTTACCGATCCGCAAATTATTGCAAACATTTGTGAGGATGATTTGTTACAAATGGAGCTATTCATGGCGGAAACAGCACAGCATTTAATTTCTCAAGAAGAGTATGAACAATACTACGGAATTTTTTATAGAAAGCCAGAAAGCTTCAAATTTGTGCAAGGCTATAGGAAGCTGATTATGTTAATCTCTAGCTATTTCCAACAAAAATTCCCGACTAAAATACAAATAATTCGACCAGATATTGAATGTGCTGTCAGCATTCAGCCCAGTTCTCAACCAAATGCTGATTCAACTGGTGTTTCGGTGGAGGATTCAATTAACCATTCAACAAATTCGAATACTGGCAAATTGTGTGATATTCTTAACAGTAAGTACCTAATCCAACCAATCCATAAATTTTTTGCTAGTGAATTAGAATAAGTATGTTCCCAGGTAGTTTGCATTTGCCTATCAATCAACTGCATGAGTGCAAGTGACTATATTGACCGACTATTCCACTCAGATAATATAAACCAATCCCTTCAATCAATTTTCAAAATTTGAACCAATCAGAGTTGAATACAGCGAATATTTTGCACTAGTGCAATACCCGGGTATTTGCACAAGTGCAATATCGAGTATTTGCGGGAAGAAAAGCAAACCAGCTAGGTACACAAGAAATTTCAGAAAGAAAACTGAAAACTCTTTAAAAATGAATAGTGTGGTATACAAAGGATGATATTTCTTCGGGGAATAGTCTTGCAATATTCCCCGCGTGCATTCTGTATAATATACAGACTGCACTAGGGATATAAATAACTACTTACTGAATATATTCTGACTCGTAGAGGAGGAATTTTCAGGGGCAATACCACAAGTAGTGGATATATTTTAAGCGACCAAGTAATTATGCATGCCCAAGTTCACACTGATAAGACTGCTCATGGCAACAAGAAAGAGTCCGAGGAACCACCAAATGAATGTAATAGTAATGAGACTGACTTACCTACTGTCAAGTACTGTGAAATAAACAAAAATATTGCAGAAGAATCAAATTCTCCTAAAGTTCTACCACCTTCGACATCTAGCTTAACACCTAACAAATGGTCGGCTGATAAATATCAGAGAACTGAAAGAAGAAGAAAACGGAAAAGTCAAGTAGATAATCAACCACTTATTACCTTATTTATTTCTTTAATCAACGAAATAGACAACGTGACTGGAAGGATCGTGAACGAAAACGGAGAAAACGGCACAAAATTGGAAGCCACGTTAGAAAAAATATCAGACGAGGAGCCCAGCAAATCAAGAAGTCAACTTTTAGAGATTTTGGTCAACATTTCAGCTGTGAACTCATGCCGTTCAAATTACAAAAATACTTTTGACGATACAGTAAAAAAGTTTTCGTTGTATCTATTCTATGTCGGAGGCAAACTATTATATGAAAAAATATGGTGTGATACACTCACACAACTTCCTTTTACAGTGATCTTATAATTAGTCAAAAATTGAATTTTTAATTTTTAAGCATTTGTAAAAAATTTTCAAAAATTACGAATTCTACAAAAACGGTACAAAATAGAGCGTTAGTTGAAGAGACAAATTTTCTCTAAAATCTTAAGCAGAATTCAAAAATGTAATAATATACCGGGTGTTCTATTTAAAATCGGAGTTAATAAAAAAAATAGAAAAAAAACAAAAGAAACCCACTTTAGAAGATTTCAACTGGAAAATCACCTATCTCACGTCAATGCACATTAAAAATGTAAGCAAAATGTAAAGTTTAAAAAAAATCGTTAGAGCCGTTTTTGAAAAAATCGAAAAAACTGAAAAATCACAAGAGTAAACACCTACTTCCGGTTATGCGATTTTCTTCAAAAGCTTGCTGTCTCATCTACATAGTACACAAAACTTATATATGAAGTTTCAACGCCATACCTCTTTTCGTTTTTGAGATATTCTGTTCACAGACAGACAGACACACAGACACACAGACAGACACACAGACAGACAGACACACAGACCAATGAAAAAAAATATGTTTTTTGGGATCAGGGGACTCTAAAACGTGAAGATCTGTTGAAAACTCAATTTCGAATTTTTGGGGTGAATCCAATACTTCCTTTATCGTAAAAGGAAGTAACAATTTACACAAATATGAAAAATAGTTTACCATCAATCAGCACCTTAAACAATTACGTTGTCAATAATAACACGAAGATTAAGGAAGGATCCTTTGATTACGATGGTCTTGTCAAGTTTCTAGAAGACAGAAATTTACCAAACGTTGTATGGATTAGTGAGGATGCCACTAGAGTAACGGGAAAGATTGAATACGATCCCAAAACAAATAAACTAGTAGGTTTACCTTACCACTAATCGATGGATTGCCCAAAACTGATGCATTTTTGTCCACTTCGGCGAAAAAAAATCAGGAACATTTTTCCCAGGGTATCAAGTCGAATTATGCCTATCTTGTAATAGCTCAACTACTGTCAAAATCTGCACCAGCTTATTGCCTTTCGGTGTTTGGTACTGACAATGCATTTAATTTTAATGCTGTTCGATAACGTTGGCAAATCATAAAGTTGAATGCAGCGAGCCGCGGTATAGTAGTATTGGGCTTCTCTTCTGATGGCGATACCCGCCTACTTAAAGCGATGCGTGAAAGTGCATTGGGGTATAATAAGGATGATATGTGTTCAAGTTCTTATGTCCAAGATGTTGTCCGCCACTTAGTTATGATGGATTTATTTGGATATTCTTAGATTTTTTTAGATTTATTTGGATTTATCATATATATAATACACATATATTGCTAGTAGGGCCTCGGAACGCTAGAAAACATTACGGCGCCAACATAGTCTCACTTAGAGTATAACGCGTCTCGTGCGCATGCGTGGGAATTCGAATGGGCGGACGACGCCGCCGCCCTTGCGCACCGCTCACCGTTATACATTGAAGAGTTGGTTGTCTGTCTCACTTCCTTGGTAAGTTTCCCACTCATAGCCGCTAGCAATATAGTAAGTATTAGATATATGGGATTTATTCAGATTTATTTCGAGGTACTGAGATATATTTGGGTTTATCCGAAGCCAATCACTCCGGTTCAGAATGCCTGTTGATCGCAGTGTTGAGTCACGGCTACACGGGAAAGATCTACGCCAAAGACCATCAGTACCCACCGGACACCCTTTGGAAACAATTCTCTGGTGACAAGTGCCTCACCCTAGCAGGAAAGCCCAAGCTTTTTTCTTGAAAATGTATTTATGGTGGACAAAATTCTGGCAGCTATTTCCCCCTCGGCGGGCCTCTATTTTAGCGGAACGCAATCGCAAAAACTCCCTAATATTTCAATCCCAACCTAAAAGATCACAAAACTGACAATAATAGGGAAGCCAAGAGAATTAATAATTATTTTCCTACGACTGCTTCTAAAATCAAGCTTTCCGCTTCGTTCACGTACGTCAAAAATTGATTGTTTTTATTCAGTTCATCGCGGCAACCGTCATAAGTAAGTATATAATTGTGAATCGTAATACATAGCAACGTACATACATTTTATACAAGCATTCATGATTATATACCTAAGTCAGCTAGTGGTCGGCCTGGGCGGCTATTTGGAAACGTCGAAGTTGACAGTTGTCACTGTAAATTCGATTCAAACCTCTTTTTAGCAATTTAAAGTTACTTGTGCTTTATTTTGTGTATTGACGGTGTTTAAGTGTCAAGAAAAATAAGAAATGGGTAATAAAATATCCGATTCCGATGTCATAATTTTTAGAAGAGGCAACGAACGCGAGTTTAAACCTACTTTAGAAAATTTTACAGTCGTAGGAAAAATGTCGTGTGTAACACGAGCGAAAAATGCATTAGGCGTTCGTTCGAGTTTTTTCGGACCTCGCTTCGCTCGGCCCGAAACTTTCGAACTCACGCCTAATGCATAATTTTTCGCTCTAGGTACATAAATAACTATTTCGTGGGACTGAGTAGGTTTATACCGACAAGTGATGCCTTCGTAATTAGCGTTGTCGTTTTCTCAGCCTGTGGAGTGAGGAGCTATGACGTCACAAAGATGGCGATTCTTGGTACCAGGTTTTAGTTCAGTAAAACTAGGGTTTAACCCAAACATCCAAAAAAGAAAATTCTATGCAGCGGCAAACTGTTCACTATCCTCCTCTTACTAAGTGGTAAAAAGTTGCTCGAAGTTGCGCGTCGGATTTAGGCGGAGAGGGTTGGAAAGGTGGTCAAATGGTAGGTTTCAACAGTTTTTCGCAAATATCTCGTTAACTGTGAGGTTTAATGTGAACTTTACCTTATACAAAATTATTCTGCAATTAATTTGCAATAAAAATGGTGTTATGCATTTTTGCACTTCAGTAAAGGATTACGGAGATATGGAGGGGGTAATAATGTAACTTTTTCTGTTTGGCAAAATAACAAAAATATTCGCTCCAAGAGTATTATATAACGGGTTCCAGGAAGTGGGGAGGCCAGATGGTTATGGTGAAGCACCCAGCACCAAAGACGAACAACATTTGCGCAGATCATCCACTACTACACAACATGTTGAAGTGAAAGTGGAAGGTGGAATTAATGTCACTCTTGGACAAGCAAAATTTCTAACTAATACTAAGAACAAGATACAATTGATTGCTCTCATCACTGTATACTCTCAGAAAGCTGGCTGCAAAGTGATTCAGGCAGAAGGTGGTGGTGACACCAAGATCGGTTTTACTGCAATTGACGAATCAAAGAAGGAAAAAGAGGCTATCGTAATTGGCAATGGCACCGATTTATTGATCTTGTTGGTTGTTCATGCTGTAGCCAACAAACAGTTGAAGATGGTTGTACCGCAGAAAGGTAACCAAGAAGAAAAAGTTTACTGCATTGGAGACATTCAGCGTGGTATCGGGGAAATGAAGGATGTTCTCTTGACAGTTTACACTTTCGCCGGATGTGATTCCGTTTCTTAAATTTATAAAAAGGGAAAAACAACGCCTTCTGAAAAAGTGCAAAGTGACAAGAAGCTTTACACAAAGCTATTGACTTTTAACAAGCCAAATGCAGACCCAGATGCAGTAGCTGATGCTGGAACCATTTATTCCTTTCAATATTTGCATCAACAAATGCAGATAATTTGGATACTCTGCGCCATTAATGTTACTTGTAGACCATCGCAAAGGAGCCTGTACACACAAATTTCAGGTTGGCTGTACTTTCCCCCACTTCAGCAGCTGCACAGCAACACTCTTATAGAGTATACCATCAAGTGCAGCAATGGTTCAATGTCAATAAAGAACCACTAAAATGGGGTTGGAAAAGGATTGGTGGTTATTTGCGTCCAGTTGCAACCACAAAGGCAGCTGATCCTGAAAAAATGCCCTCCCTCATTGTTTGCACTTGTAATGCGGGGTGTGTCAGAAACTGTGTGCGCTAACAGAGTGGCTTGAAATGCCCAAACATGTGCAAGAATTACTCCGGACATAGGTGCACCAACAAAGATGCACTAATTTATTGACGACGGCATCGATGAAGATAATCTTCAACATGAAAAAGAGCTTGAAGATTTTTACGTTACAGATTGCTGTAATTTATAATGATGTAACTACCATGTACGTTGTACATACCACTTTTCATTGAAGAACATTGAATTTACTGAAAAACATGTATTGTGAAGAAAAACAATTTCCATTATTATTTGTATTAAAGTTTATTAGATGAAGTTTGTAGTTAACCTTGTTTTAGTGCTATCCACATGATTTTATCTCTTTAGGAAAATATGACAAAAGATGGAGGTAATTTAAGTAGGTATAATTATAAAAGCTCAAATGGGAAAGAGGAAAACGATATGATGAATTATTCAAAAAGAAAAATAGGCAAAATGAAGATTAAAAACGAAAAAGAAGGCGAGCAATATAGATATATTGTCAGATACATACACATAGTCGTACATACATAAATACAGACAAATGTTCCTATTTATTGATGCGTCACTAAGTACTTTCTATAACGAAACATACTCTTCCTATCGAAACATACTCATTTTCAAGTGAGTACGATGAATCCCAAGCTAACTGGAAAATAATGACATCATTGCCCCCTCCATATCTACGTAACTCTTGTCTAAAAGTCAAAAATGTATAAGACAATTTTTATTTTACATTAAATATACCTAGATTAATTTTGTATCAGATAAAGTGTGTGCTAAACCTCATAGTTAACGATGTATTTGCGAAAAACTGTTGAAACCTACCATTTTACTACCTTTACACCGCCCCCCCCCCCCCCCCGCCGAAACCCGACACGCAATGTTGTGCAACTTTTTACCACTTAGTACGAGGAGGGTACTAAACAGTTTGCTGCTGATAGAACTTTCTTTTTGGATGTTTGGGTTAAACTCTAGTTTTTCTGTACTAAAGCCTGGAGCCAAGAATCGCCATCTTTGTGACGTCATAGCTCCTCACTCCACATGCTGAGAAAACGACAACAGGAGTTTTTCATACTCAGGAAACATCACCGAATAAGAAGATACCACTTGTCGGTATAAAACTACTCACTCCCACGAAAATCGTTATTTGACGAGTTATTTAGTTTGGCCTCTCTACTACAAATCCAGCTTACAATAAATCATACGGAAGACAGTATGGCTGCAGTACGTTTTACTTCCACCCGGCTACTATGCCAGTCGATAAGTCTTCGAAAATGGCTGTTCAGAAACGTAATAAAACGTCATGTCACAGAATTGTGGCCATGTATCGTGTCTGATGTTACAGCAACAAGGTGTCTTGTGTGATCCTGCAGTTTTATCGCACCTACTTGGGCCCAACAATGTAAGAAAAGGTGTCAAAGTTTGAGGACGGGCTATCGCAGCAGAAGGTTTGTCCGATGTGTGCCTTCAGGCTCGACAAGTAATTCCGGACAAGCTGGAATAAATTTTAATCTGTTCTGTTGGGACTCAGAACATATATATTATTTTTGCACCCCTTGACAGGCCCGGATTTAACCGCTATGCTTAAAAAAAGGTCTAAATTTTTATATTTTTCCTAATATTAGTGAATATCTCGATTAGTATCAACTTTTGAGCAAAATACATAGTTGTCAAAATTAAAGAAGAGTAAATTCTCTACAAAAAATGTTCTATACATTTTTGTCATACATTCGCTTGTTTCGAATTCATAGCCGTCGAAATATATTTTTTTTCGAGCATTAGCTTGTTACTTTCTCTTAAGATAAAAGAAGTATTGGATTCACCCCAAAAATTCGAAATTGAGTTTTCAATAGATCTTCACGTTTTAAAGTCCCCTGAACGCAAAAAACATGTTTTTGTTCATTGCTCTGTCTGTGTGTCTGTCTGTCTGTGTGTCTATTTGTGAGCAGAATATCTCAAAACGAAAAGAGGTATGACGTTTAAACTTCATATATAAGTTTTGTGTACTATCTAGATGCGACAGCAAGCTTTTAAAGAAAATCGCATAACCGGAAGTAGGTGTTTACTCTTGTGATTTTTCAGTTTTTTTGGATTTTTTCAAAAACGGCTTTAACGATTTTTTTCAAACTTTACAATTTTATTAAATTTTTAATGTGTATTGATGTGAGCTAGGCAATTTTCCAGTCGAATACCTCTAAAATGGGTTTCTGTTGTTTTCTTTTCCAATTTTTTTTTATTAACTCCTATTTTAAATAGAACACCCAGTATATTATTACATTCTTGAATTTAGCTTAAAATTTTTGAGAAAATTTGTCTCTTGAACTAACGCTCTATTGTGTACGGTTTCTGTGCAAATTGCAATTTTTGAAAATTCTTGACAAATGCTTGTATGTATGTATAATACTTGCGGTGTAGAAGCTGGTGCTTTATGTGCTTGCATCTGGCGGTACAATGCTCAACTTGCCCCGGATTCGGGATACAAAGTTAAAGATTAAAAATCAAATTTTGGCTAATAGGCCAGTCGATAAGTCTTTTGAAATGGCTGTTAGCGGGAGTAATTCCGGATGATTCAATTAGGTACAACATTTTATTTCTGCATGCATTTAGTGGCTGCGATACTGTTTCCGCACTATACAGGCAGGGGAAAATGAAGTTTGTTAAACTTTTACAGAAAGAGAAAAACTTACAGAAGGCTGTTCAAATTTTCAAAGACCCAAACGCGTCCCCAGAGGAAATTGATAAAATGGGAGAACAATTTCTTCTTCTTCTTCTGTATGGATCAAAACACTGTGTATCATTGAACAGGTATAGATACCAGTGTGTATCATTGAACAGGTATAGATACCAGTGTTTCGTACAATCTATTAACAGAAGTTTACCAAATCTAGCATCATTACCACCAACCAAAGACGCAGCTCGCTTGCACTCGTTCCGTACTCACAACCAAATTCAGCTATGGTATGGAAACGAAAAATCACCTTTAGAGTGAGGATGGAGAAATTCAAAGAATGGATTAATGCCCATTCCCACTGTACAAGACGCAGCTCTCCAAGAATTACTGAAACTAATTTCTTGTAAATGCGCCAAATGTTGTAATGTATCTTGTAGCTGTTGCAAAGCAGGTTTTCATTGCTCAGTAATATGTGGTTTCTGTCAGGACAAATCTTGTTTGAATGCTGTGGACGTGATCGAAGTAGACGACGAAGACGACGACGATGACTTGCATATCGATCTATAGTTCATTCAGGTTCAAGATAGAGCAAAATCTGCAACCCAAGTTACAAATATCAGCAGTAAGTTGATTACTAATATGATTTTATTAAAATTTAGAGCAAAGAGACATGGTCTTGTTGCTGTCTTTATGAATGTCAAAATCAATGTGTCATATTTTTAATATGAATCTTTGCTTGAGGAGGCCATTTGCAACATTTTTTAGTGGGTAAATTTATTCTCAAATCACATTCAGCAGATTTCGTTTAGGAAGACATGGCACAATTTTCCAATTTCAAGCTTTGCAAATTTAACAAAAACTATAACCTCTATATTATGTTACGTACATCCCATGATCTACATTTTAATAAAATCAAATTAGTAATCAACTGACTGTTGCTATTTGTAACTTGGGTTGCAGATTTTGCTCTATCTTTAATTTGAATGAACTATAGGACAGTCAATAGAACATTCCCAAGATTATGAAGCAAATTCGGAACACGAGACAGATATTGTTGAAAGTCAAAGTGATATTGAACAACCACCAACATCAAAAAGGCAAAAAAAATTGATGAGAAGTCAACTTCAAAAGAAACTTGAAGTTAGCAAAGTTGGAAAAGTGGATTAGGCCTATTGGGGATACCACTTAAAAAAACGCGCCGAGTACTCTACCTCTAGGTGGTGTGGAAGCGAGTAGAAAGTAAGCGACATAATTTCTTTACATGAGTAATAGAAATCGTATATAGTACGAACAAGAATTTTTTGTCGCATCGAATGTCGATAATAATAAAAAAAATCTGGTGTGATACACGCACACAACTTCCTTTCATAGTGATTTTATAATTGGCCAAAATTTGATTTTTAATCTTTAACTTTGTATCCCGAATCCGGGGCAAGTTGAGCATTGTACCGCCAGATGCAAGCACATAAAGCACCAGCCTCTACACCGCAAGGTAAAACGAGGTTATCGATTATACATACATACATAGGTACATACATTCAAGCATTTGTCAAAATTTTCAAAAATTGCAATTTGTACAGAAATCATACAAAATAGAGCGTTAGTTTAAGAGACAAATTTTCTCTAAAATTTTAAGCTGAATTCAAGAATGTAATAATATACTGGATGTTCTATTTAAAATAGGAGTTAATAAAAAAAATTGGAAAAAAAACAAAAGAAACCCATTTTAGAGGTATTCGACTGGAAAATTGCTTAGCTCACATCAATACACATAAAAAATTTAATAAAATTGTAAAATTTGAAAAAAATGGTTAGAGCCGTTTTTGAAAACATCCAAAAAAACTGAAAAATCACAAGAGTAAACACCTACTTCCGGTTATGCTATTTTCTTCAAAAGCTTGCTGTCGCATCTACATAGTACACAAAACGTATATATGAAGTTTCAACGTCATACCTCTTTTCGTTTTGAGATATTCTGTTCACAAACAGACACACAAGCAGACAGACACACAGACAGACCAATGGACAAAAACATGTTTTTTGGGTTCAGGGCACTTTAAAACGTGAAGGTCTGTTGAAAACTCAATTTCGAATTTTTAGGGTGAATCCAATACTTCTTTTATAGTAAAAGAAAGTAACAAGCAGATGCTCGAAAAAAAAATATTTTGACGCCTATGAATTCAAAACAAGCGAATATACGACAAAAATGTATAGAACATTTTTGTAGAGAATTTACTCTTCTTTAATTTTGATAACTACGTATTTTGCTCAAAAGTTGATACTAATCGAGATATTCACTAATATTAGGAAAAATATAAAATTTTAGACCTTTTTTTAAGCATAGCAGTTAAATCCGGGCCTGTCAAGGGGTGCAAAATTAATATATATTTTCTGAGTCCCAACAGAACAGATTAAAATTTATTCCAGCTTGTCCGGAATTATTCCTGCTAAAATGTACCTGTCGACTGGCCTATACAGTCAAAATCTTGAAATTATGTGAATTGTCCGCATTTGTTTCTACTGAAAACTTCTTAAATAAGTACACCCAAATTATATAGTAAAATCATTATTTTTTCTGTAGTGCGCAGTCTTATTTGCAAATGCTAAATTGTCATATTTTCGTATGTTAGTAGTTAATTTAGTTTGGAGTTTTATAATCATTTCATGTCAGAATGTTTCTGTTTAATGTGTGAGCTACTTATTAGGGTGCCCCAAAAATGTGTCCGGTGGGAGGATGTCAGATACATTCAAAATAATAAGTGGTTTATGAAATGTTCACCATGACGATAATGGATTTAGGTAAATAGTGGTAGTTTTTCATGTATTCAAATGTCAAGTGGCACGAATTAAATATAGTTGTGATTAAGCTAAAACGGGTAGTTTTAGTAAGAAAGCAACAACATGTAGTGTAGATCTGTTCTTGCACTTGAATTAAGTTCTTATGCAAGCAGTGATTTTTTTTCTATGACTATGAAAGTTGAACTGGCGCCACTTAATCCATACACGTGTACACTTCAGCCACTGGATGACCTCTTCTTCGACGGCTTACAAATTAATTGTCAAAATTTACAAGTTTGTATATGTTCAATTATTTATTCGAATGTTTTTTTTTTCTATAGCAAGTGTTAAAATTGTGCTTTAATCGACAAAATAAACAGTGTTACTTTAACAGCAAGGGTAAATAAAGTAGCACTTTAATATCAAGGGTAGATAAAGTACTTTATTTTTTGAATTTTTATTTAAATTAAATTTTACAAATTTCGTATTACTTTAGCAACCCAATCTAGCTACTGAGATTTTAAAATGTGATTGACTTTCATTATTTTTTTTTAATTGTTAAAGTTCTTGCTATAGAAAAAAATTGAATATTATGGTAGACGATAATAGTATATTACATACCGAGGTGGAAGGTGTTTCATTCCTGTAGAGAGATTAAATAGTTAACCGAGGCGCACAACGTCGATGTTGACTTTATCTCGAGATAGGAATCAACTTTTCACCGTGGTATCTATACTATTTTACGCACAATCGGTTTTTGTCATTATTCATTTAATTAGGTAAGTTTCAAATAATACATATTTTTATCGCAGTTTAATAAGTTACTTTAACAAAGGAAACTGCGACGCTGTTGCTAGGTAACATGACAAGTTCATTGAAAGTGACGTTTAGCTAGCCGGAAAAATCTTTCCCGGCTAACCGGGAAAGTAAAGTAAACAATGACTCGCTTTCCTACTGTTTTGAAAGTTAGAAACGTACCTATTATTAACCGTATGTGAGTAAAATTCATTATCGACTCGCGACGTTAAAAGCACTCCGCTAGCGCGTCGTGCTTTTAAACTCGACGCACGTGCTTTAAAGGCGTACTTATACACTAGTATCATAATATACTATTTCTTGGACGGGACATGAATCTTCCAGAATGAAACTGTAGGACACTCTTGACAAAATCGTTATTTACGAACTGTTAAAAGTACAACAGTATGTGTGCTTCTCTAGTATTTTTTTAATTAATATACTCGTATTTAACGTCTCCGTATGTTGTCTACTTGTTTAAATACGGCTAATTAAAATGATAATACGTTTAGAATGTGCGTAAAGGTAAGATAACCTAGAATTTACAAAACAGCTGTGTTTCTAGGATATGTTACCCTTATTCACATACGTAACTTAATATAATTTTAATGCGGCGTATTTAAACAAGTTACTCCTGTGGGTTAGGGATAGAATAGGCCCACAGTATTCCCGCTTGTCGTAAGATATGACTAAAAGGGTTGAGTCTAGGGTTAACTACCCCTGGGAAATCTCCCATTTACCTGTAAAAAACCTAAAAGTTCTAAAAATGCAACAAGAGACTCGAAATAGGACGGACAAGAGAAGACCAATCAAGCAAGGACCAAGAAATACGAATATAGGAACGTGAAATGTCTTACGTTGGTACAGAACAGCGGCACGATACATCTTGAACATTTACAAATGGATGTGACCGCTATAAAAGAAATAAGATGGCCAGAGACGGGATACATGAAAATTAGCAAATCTGTAATATTTTACAGAGGAAATAACAAGAACAACCATGAATTTGGAACAGAATTTGTCATAAATGAATGACTCCTGTATACAATAATAAGGTTCGAATCAATACAACGGAAAAGTGTTATATGACAATGCACGGAGACTCATATAATTATTCACTATTGTCTCTACACGCACCGATAGAAGAAAAAGAAGAAGAAGAAACGAGAGGCGAATTCTATGACATGTTAGAACTAAACGTTGAAAAAATGCCAAAGTACGATGTGCAAATAATTCTCTGGGACCTAAATGCCAAAATAGGAAAAGTACGACCAAACAGGCATTCACAACCTACATGACAGCACAAATGATAATGAACTACGGCTAGCACAGCTAGTGGCCAGAAATAACCTACTAATAAAATAACATGTTTGAGCATAAAAACATATAAATAAATGGGTTTCAAACGATAAGAAAGGACTAAAAACCTGATAGATTATGTGCTGGTTGACGCAAGGTATGGTAGCAATGTGTTGGATGTCAGGAATATCCACGGCTAAAAACAACAAAACTGGCATACAATAAAATGGAACACAAAAAAAATAAAAAAGAAAAAAGCAAAGCTGCAGTATCAGACAGAATTAGAATTGGAAACGGTACCCGCAGCCAGAGATGTGGAAAAACTATTGACTAACCTCAAGGAGAAGATTGTTGAAGCATTAGGGACGACTATAGGGGAAAACCTGAGAAAACAAATAAGAAAAAATGGTATGACTGGGAATGTGAAGCACTGCTCTCCGAGAGAAATAAAATAAGAATGTTCATGCTGCAGCACTCAACCGAGAACATAAAAACATTTACTCATGCGAGAAAGAAGACAAAAATAGTAATAAGAAGGGAAAAGTGGAAATTTGAAACTCATAATCTACAAGAAATTGAGGAAAATAGAATAAATTGCATAAGACCATTTTACAAAGAAGTGATCAACATCAAAAAGAGCTTTAGAAGGCGGACGGAAAATTGAGGTATGATTGCCAATAAATCTAAAGTCGTAGAAACATGGAAAAACTACTTCAACAAAATCTAAATATAAATAAAAACAGAGAAGAAAATCCAGAAATATGCTATTCAGTAGATAATCAGGTGGTAACTCCTACCTTAACAACAGAGGTAAAAGCACTACAAAAACTGAAGAACAAAAAATCTCCGTGGACAGCCACCATTACTTCAAAATGCCTAAAGAAAGCTGGAGATACCTGGAATGAACATCTACACAAACTTATCGACCTAATACGGGAAAAGGAAGCATAATAATACCAATACACAAAAAGAACGATAAGATGCCAGAACTATAGGGGTGTATCTCTAATCAATATAACCTACAAAGTACGAGTATTAGCAAACATATTAAGCCGAATCCCTCCTTGTGCAGAGGAAATCATAGACGATTACCAGTGCAGTTTTCGGGGAAACCGATCGGTAATAGAGCAACTGTTTTCAATCAGGCAACTGCTAGAGACCTTCGCCAACTTTTCGTAGATTTCCAACAGCAATACGACAGTAACAATAAAGTTAAATTGTGGGACACCAGGGCAGGGTTAGGTATACTAAGTAAATTAATACGGCTAACGAAAATGTGTGTTAAAGAATCACGAAGTAAAATCAGAATGGGTAATACTATTTCAGATACGTTTAATATAAATTACCGACTAAAACAAAACGATGCACTGTCACCTATCCTATTCAACACTGCACTAAAAATCGGGAGTGTGCTCCCCTAGACTTTCTCGCATTCGCCTTGTTTTCTAGCAAATTTGAAAAGTTTATTGCAATGTATATACATACAGCGATAAAATTACAGTTTCAGGTAACCACTACCTGTTTAGGTAAAGTGCCGCTTTAGGTTAACCTATCATACTGAAATTTTATATCTGGGAGTTTTTCTCAATAATAAATGTATGTGCAAAATTTAGTGCAAATACCTTGAAGCAAACTGGTACTTTACTTGAATGGATACCGCTACCTGTTTAGGTAAAATGTTACTTCCGGTTAACCGATCATGCTCAAATGTAATATCTGGTAGTTTTTCTACATAAGAAATGTATGTACAAAATTTTGTTCAAATATCTCGAAGAAAACTGGTACTTTACTTGAATAGGTACCGCTACCTGTTTAGGTAAAGTGCTACTTCCGGTTAACCGATTTCGCTCAAAATTTGACAGGAATCTACAAATTTTGAATAATGACTATGTACATAATTTCAAGGGTCTAGCTTATTTCGTTTTTAAGTTATCGTGTTCACACACACACACACAGACATAATTCGAAAAATGGTTTTTTTGGACTCTAGGAGGTCTAAAACGTCAAGATTCGTCAAAATCTCGAAGTCGATTTTTTTGACGATTACAATACTTTCTCTATACTACCGTATGCGAGAAAGTAAAAAAAGCAATAATAAACGTAAAAATACAAAGACAAGTGTTCACAGCAGGTGGACCACATCTGATACTTGCATACGCAGATAGCTTATAGGGTAAAGCACAATACAGGTAAATAAACCATTTGTGAAGCTGGAAAATGAAACAGAAACAATGGGATTAAAGATTAATGAAAACCAATCAAAATACATGCATGTAACTAAGCAAAACAACATGACAATAAACTAATATAATTTTGAACGTGTGAGAGGTTTCAAATATTCGGAAGCCATCATAACAGCAGCAGACAATAACGTTACAAAAGAAATTAAAGG
This sequence comes from Agriotes lineatus, assembly GCA_940337035.1. Taxonomy (NCBI): domain Eukaryota; kingdom Metazoa; phylum Arthropoda; class Insecta; order Coleoptera; family Elateridae; genus Agriotes; species Agriotes lineatus. Next base: position 70,067,762 of record OW679201.1, on the reverse strand, counting down.
AATAATACAGAATCCAAATTGGTATTACTACGCACAACAAAAAGTTTTCAAGTAAAAACAATTGCAAGGACATCGAAAAAAATATACAAAACAAGTCATAAGACCGATACTAAGGTAGGGAACACGATTTAAAAGAAAAATACTTAGAATATACCTACGTTCCACATAGAGACCCTTAGACACAACAGTTCCAGTTCCGAATAGGAAAAAATGAGAAATTGAAAGCACTATATAGAAACCCAGACATCGTAAAAACATTAAATCGCAGCGTCTCAGATGGGGGGGGGGGGGGCATGTATACAGACAACTAGATTATAGAACTGTACGTCTAGCATAGGAACGTATACCAAACGGGAAGGGGCCTATAAGCGACCACGTCTCCGATGGAAGGATAACATCGAATGAGCATAGGAAACAAACAACAATCTATGACAGACAGAGCAAACTGGAGGCAAATAATGTCATCAGCTAAGACCCACGCAGGGTTGTAACGCTACGGAGTAAGTATTTAAAACACCTGTCAATTAACTGTTAGAGACTGTCCCACCCGTCGGAGAGCGCTAGTGTCGCCACTCCGCAATGTTGGTAAAACTGAGTAATTCGTATACTCATTTCTACCAACCCTGTCTCTCCGCTTTTTGAAAAGTACACATCTTTCAAACTGACAGCGTTGTTGTGAGCCAGAAGTTTTAAAAAACTTTAATGAGGTCGGTAGGTGAAGAAGTGTTGTTTTCCAAACTGTGTCAATTTAGTCACTAAAAGACACGAATTTCACAAAGCCACAAAGAACCCACTAATACAAAGATTTCCTAAATGCATCTGTCAAATAATTGTTAGAGATTGGCTCACCATACGGTTGTTTGATGCTTTATATACAGAGTGGCTAGGAATACCTCGGCCACTTTTCCAACTATTAACACCAGCTGTCGCTATTTTTTACGATGTTTAGGTACCTACTTAAATGTCAATTTCAAAATTAAATTCTGCTGTCAAATTGACATCAAAGCAGATATGAATGCAACTCTCCAACAACGTATTGCTATTGTGAAATGGTATTATCAAGCGCAAATGGGTCATTCTACCAGAATGGCGGTACAAATAGTGCAACATCGTTGGCATCAAACTTATGCGAATCGACCACCACCAGCTCTCGTAGTAGCATTATTACAATTGTTGCTACACTTGAACTAATTTCAGTAGTCCACTTTGAGTTTGCGTTGCTGTCAGTATTTTAATTTAATTTTCTTTATTAAAGCACCATCTCTTGACCGCCGCAAGAAAAGTGGCCGGGGTTTTCCTAGCCGCTCTGTACATTTCCATGAAGAGTGCATAGAAATAAACAAATTTTACATAGAACCTTAGAAATAGAAAATTAGATTTTGATGGTCAAACTATAAACAGACTCGAGAAGTCATTATTAATGTGCAGAAATAATGTTAGGAAGAAAGTAATAATGAGATTTCTATCAGTATTGGTCAAGTCATACAACGTGTACGGCAGTATACTGGTGTAAGTCGCAGAAGTGTTACGAGAAGCAACAACCAATATGGAAGAAACAGCAGAGTAGATTCTCTAAACAGAAAACGAAGCAGGCAGTTTCCAATACTTAATCAACTACATATTTTTTATTGTTGTGCAATCCGACGAAAATTCTATGAATTGTATACTGTACAAATAAGTTCCTACTGTAAAAAATTGTGTGCGTAACCAAAATAAAATTTAACGTTTCACGGTTATCCATAAAGCTTTAGATAAATTATTTTAAAATTAGGTTTTCTTTTAAAAAAAATGTAAACAAAACAGGGTCTATTTAATAATAATAATAAATGGCTTTATTTTCTCGAATACAGAAAGAAAGCGAAGTTCAACTAATGTTGTCTATAATGTTTTTGACACTGTAGCGTACCAAGGTAATTGACTTAAAAACGACTTTCGTGCAAGGGATGGTCATAAATATACCCAAACTTGACACTAAGCGTAATTCTAAATCAACTGAAACTTGACATTAAGCGCAGTCTGTAGCGTACCAAGGTAATTAACTTAAAAACGCTGTCGTGCAAGGGATGGTCATAAATCTACCCAAACTTGATACTAAGTGTAATTCTAAATCAACTGAAACTTGACATTAAGCGCAGTTCCAAATTTGTAAACGTCAGTGCTATCTAAAACGTGAGTGACGAATGATCTATATAACGTCAGTGCGACATAAGCGAACAAATAGTTTTAGAACCCAAAGGTGATTTGTGTCGCCATCAAACAATGCAGACTAACTTCTCAAAAACCTCAAAGTATAAATTCGAAAAACAGCACGACGGATGTCACAAGCATAGGAGCACCCAATGACAAAAGAAAGGGTTACGTAAATATCCTTGTGACCCAAATTCCAGGCAGACAGCAATAACCAACCCTGGGCACAATACGGTCATAAATTACGAAGTATGAAGAGAGCACAAGCAATGACCAGAATCGTTTTATTATCGGAAGTAGCATCCCAAACTTGTCTGTCACAATAGAGCGAAGGGTGCTAGTGTATCCGAAAGAATGGACGGGGCTCCTTCTGTTCAAACAGTGGTTATATAAACTGGAGTAGCCTAGTTTTGGACATCAGTCGTCCCAGATCAGCGCGATCACCTCACGTATTTGTATTTTGTATTTGAGTAATATTAACGAATGTGTACGTGTGTATATTTGTTTATTTCTTTAAATTAAAAATAAAGGAAGATTATTGTTTTCCATAAACGTGTGTATTTTACTGAATAAATTCTACAGTAAAAATTGCTACGCATCAAATAAATTGGTAAATAGTAACTAAAACACTTTCGCGGTTACTGGAATTGTCAATATTAGTATTAAATTTCGGCTTAGACCGCGTCGTCTTTGTAGATAAACACCCAGCATTTGTTGGCTTAATGTGCCTAACACCTTGTAAACTCAAGCAAGGGTTTGTGCAACGGTTATGTTCCGTTACATAAGCCCTTGCTTGTATTATCTGTTGAGAATTGATACAGTACAATTTATAAAGTAGAGCCAGTGCTAAAGTGTGTATTCTTGTATACTGGATTGTGAGTCTATTGTCAATAATATAATTGTGGAGAGCTACAACGAGCTTTGAGTAGGGCTGGAACAACCAGGGGTTTGCCGAATGAAGTTTCAACAGTATAAAGATACTGTTTAAGAAATCAGGTACCAAAAGAAACAGATTTCAAGGTCAGTGAACATTCTTATAAAATTATAAGAAGAATTATATTGAAAGCGAGTTTGATCTGACACTATTTAGAAATAAACTATTTTAATTATTTATAACAAATATTATATTTAGAAATTAATTTTAAATAATTATCTTTCTAAATTATTTGTGACTCGGGTGCTCGACGTATTTCAGCATTTATACTTTGAAATTGAACATTTTGTTTATTAGATTATGTTTTTAGGAACGCATTTTTTTTTAAATTGAGGATATATTGATAACAAGCGATTAAAATGTATTTTGACGTTTAGATATTTTATTGTATCTCAGACCAAACTACTATCAAAGTTTAATTAATCAAAGATTAAAATGACGTTTAAAAATATACCTGAATTGATATTTAATTCTATAAAGTAACATCATATTCTACTGTGTAAGTAGAGTTAGAATTATAATTGAAATTTAAAAGCAATTAGTTAATAATAACACCATTCAGCTGAGACAAAGAAGTTTCACTATTCCGAGCTAGTTAGTCGAGGTTACAACAGATATTAATATCATGACTTAATATTAAGTGTCAGAATTGTTTAGATACAACGTGACAAAGCTGATCTAATTTTATTGAAATATAAGGTAACTCAATAAGATAACTTCTAAATGAGATGGTATTTCTTTAGATGGTATTGTTATTGCGTGTATATTAATACAAATACGACATACTTATTCAAATTATAAACTGAAAATCAATGTAGGTTTGAAACTAAAAAAGGGGATCTTTTACATGTTGTTCTTCCACTTAACCTAACATAATGTCCATGTAGGAACGTTAATGTAATGTTCTTCCATCAGATATACTAGTACCTCAGTTGAAGTTACTTGAAATTTCGTTTCCACAATTATAGTAAACCACTGCAGTATTTCATTATAATTAAAATTATTCACATACAATTTCACTCTTGTCACTGAAGTTTTAACACTTTGTATAAATTTTGAGATTCAAATGGCATCATCATGAATGACTACCTTACAAAGGGCCAAACTATAACTGGGACGTACTACGCTAACTTACTGAACCGATTGAAACAAAAACTTATTGAAAAAAGACCGGGTTTGGTAAAGAAAAAGAATAATTCAAGAACTTGGCTTTGAATTGATTCCGCATGCACCGTATTCTCCAGATTTGGTCCCATCAGACTTCCATCTCTTTCCAAACTTTAGAAACACCTAGCAGGTCAAACATTTTTCAAATGAGAAAGTTATAGCGAGTGTAGGAGCCTATTTTGCAGACCTCGACGAATCGGTCTACAAAGAGGGGGTAATAAAGTTGGAACATCGTGGGAATAATTTTTAACCTGCTAAACAATTGTTTCAATGTCAGGCAGTAAACGCCCCGCGTAATGAAATGAACAACGAAAATGTTGATTTTAATTATCAGACGCTTAAAAATTTTTAATTTAGATCATAAAATTTTTCTTATGGGGAGTTATTTTAAGAATGCTGAATGGCAAGAAAATGGTGAATGAAAGTATTCCATTATTTTTTAAAACTTTATTTCCTGTAAATTAAAACATCAAAAGTTCACCGTATATTCAACCATGGATCACATTTTTCCAATTATGCACACTTCGTATGTTGAGTGACAGTCCTGTCAATATAAATTTAATTGACATTTGAACGTATAAACAGTACATTCCCCTTATCTCAAAGTGTCTGCTAAAGTTGGGCGAGCTGTACGTGTTCAAACGAATTTTCTTTGTGGGAAATCACTAGCAACCAAAGTAAAATTAATGTGGAAACATCAAAGATGATTGTTACAGTCATGAGAAACGTAAATCGAAATATATAAAGTGAAATTTATACCCATCTTAAGTGACGTTATAATTCTCTACATTTGTTTATTATTTCCAAGTTGGATTTATAGTACAAGTGTGGTATATTACAAATAATCCACGAGAAAAAAAGTGAGTCCTCGAGGGAGCCGGGTCAGGAAGGGAATCTTAAGTGAATTATTTGTAATAACACACGCGTACTTGACAAAATGTTATCCAAACGCTCATGAGTATCTAAAAAACATAGATTTTGTATTGACAGCTGTGAAATATCAAAGTGACAAAGTAATTGGGAGTAATCTAAAGTACCGAGAGATCCAATAAATTTGTAACTAGATTCGCCTGCGATTTGTGTTATACATGTGGCAGTACTGAGTGTATTGTTGGTGGCCCTGCCAGTGTTCATATGTTAAATTCCAGGTTAGTAGGTTAGGTTTTCTTTGTTATAAAATTGTACGGAACATGGCAATTCCAGAGCTGAACAAGATTCCAATACATTTGCCATAAGAGTGGCCGAATTAGAAAATGCAATAATTACTTTGGTAGCTAGGCAACAACTAGCTATTGTACCTACTTATTGCTTAGCTACATAAGTAATTATTGCATTTTCTAATTCGGCTACTCTTTAATACACTCAATTTACGCTCAAAAGAGCCCCTAGCGGGAAAGTTGTGGGGTAGTTTTTATGTCTTCCATTCTTTATGTATTTTGGGGTGCTGAATCCGAATCTGAGGTTTGCTAACCAAATTTCGTGACGCAAAATTGAAGAAAATGCAAAAAAGGTAAAAATTTTCATTTTTTTGCGGTTCTTTGCTTACAACTTGGAAACTATGAACTTTTCGTAAACAACTTTCCTATTCGAAATAAAAGTACATAAAATTTCCTACATATTTCATTATTTAGGTTTTTTTTCTCTGATGGACCGTTTGGGCTCAAGCGCTAGTTGAAAATTGGCATATTTCGGCTGTCTCCACAAAAACCCACTTCTCCCACTTCAAAACTTTAATTTATTATTTATTATTTTTTTGCATTTTTTCAATGTTGCGACACGAAATTTTGTTAGCAAACCTCAGATTTGGATTCAGCACCTCAAAATACATAAAGAATGGAAGACATAAAAACTACCCCACAACTTTCCTGGTAAAAACACGGATTGAGTGGATTATCTTATGGCAAATAGTATTTGACCATTTTTCAACACATGGAGTGACTCACACAAAAGTTAACCGGCATTTGACATAGCCTGACAGTGCTACCACCAATACATTAGTGAGTGACTTGTGATTTTTATATCACTAGTGCGTTGTGGCTTTTATCTCATTAGTGAGTTATGGTTTTTAACTCACTAGTGGGTTATGGGCCATTTTAGAGGTATAATAAATCTAATTATAGCCTTACTAGCAGAGGACCAGTGCGATACATGGTTTTAATAGCCTTCAAAATGTCTAACGCTTTGTTGCATACGTGGCAAGAAGTCAATTTAGCAAATGACTATCAGGGGGTTGGAAATTCAGAAAATAAAAATCAGATTAGTATTATTAGAAAAAATTAAAGTCTAAAAGACCAAACTTGACCAGGTATCGGCCGGGACACCAGTCTGCTGGGATAGTTGTCACTGTACTGGTCGAAACTTGCAACGTGAATATCTCCCAGTGTAAGACTACGTGGTCCACAACCCGTGCTCTAATTTCATGCCCTGGTATCTGTGTCCCAATTATAGTGAAAGATATGGAATAGAGAAAATATCCGCCATCCTCAAACATCAAATTCCAAGCTTTAAAATATCGCAAAAACTCAAACCGTAGAATGGGCAAAATTAAACTAAAAATTAAAGTGCAAAAAATTGTAATTTCCTATCAACCGTCTATCAAACCTGCAGGGTCTCTAAGGACCACGAGAACTCAACAATTATTAACACCCACATTCACTAAAAACAAATTACGTAGCATAAATCGTAAGCTTAAGCGCAATCACAATAACTGCCAAACAACACAATAGTTCGTAGTTCGAATTCCGAAAAGCCAAACAAATAGTTTGACCCGATTTATAAAAGAAACTGATTTGCGGAAATTTAGCTTCCTACTTGGGGTAGTTACTGCGTAAACGAGATCTTTATAAACTCAGTTTAACTCCTTTGAGGGACTGAATTCCGAAAAACCCTGAAAACGGTTTGACCCGATTTGTAAAAGAAACTTGATTTCCCGAATTTCAACTTCGTACCAGCAGTACTTACCGCGTAAGGGCGATCTTTAAAAAAACATATCCACCCCATTAAACCCCTTGCCCTTATTTATAAAAAGACTAATTTTGCTTCCTATCAGCAGTAGTTACAACGTAATTGCGATTTTTAGAGAAAGAAAAGTATTCGATTAACCCCTTTGAGGGGGGAATACCGAAAAACGTTGAAAACGGTTTGAACTGTCAGGTAAAATGAACTAATATGGCGAATTTCAATTTCCTATCTGCAGTAGTTCTCGCTTTGCGGTAATCTTTAGAGAAAAACACATCTGCCCCTATTAATTTTTTTGAGAAGCTAATTTCAAAAAACCCTGAAAAGAATTTGGCCCGCTTTGTAAAAGAAACAGATTTGTTGAATTTCAATGTCCTATCTGCAGTAGTACTGTTTTGAGGTGATTTAAAAAACACATCTACCCTTATTTTATACCTCGGGAAACTAATTCCGAAAAACCCTGAAAAGAATGACTCGATTAGTAAAAGAAACAGCTTTGCTGAATTTGAACTTCCTACCTGCAGTACCGATCTTTAGAAAAACAACACCCCATTAATTCATTTGGGGAGCAAATTCCAATAAACCCGAAAAACAGTTTGACCCGATTTTTGAAAGAAACATTGACATGGTCAGTCAAGCGGATAAAACCACAATCAGTGGAAAACCATTTTTACTCCTTTATACCCCTCGGAATTGAAATTTCTGAAAACTCCGTCTTAGTAGGTGTCTACGTAGTAACTGGATAAAGCCTTACGTTACCCCTTTTCACTTTAACTCATTAAGGGGCAAAATTTAAAAAACCTCTAAAACGCTTTCAGAAGATTTTAAAAAGAGACCTATATGCTAAAAAAGAAAGTTCTAGCTTAACAACCACAGGACAGAGAAGGTTTCTACTATATTTCACTCTCGAATTCTGATTAGCACCTTTAAGGGTTGATTAGGGCAAAATCGTGTATTAAGTACTTATGGATTTGTATGGATAACGTCTGTAAGCCTTTTTTTACGTCATTGGGCTCACAGCTAAATTAAACTTAATCAATTAGTTTTTCTGCTGATGTAAACAAAAACCGATTTCTGCAATCCCGAATACGGGGATAACATTAAGGGTTGTGCTGTGAAAGTTGTCGTAATTGACGACTATTTCACGTAATTTTTAAATGCAAAATACAAATTGCCATCAAAAGTTTAGTTAACACAAAGCAATATATTTCTGCAATGTGGAATCGGGGACAACCCCTTCTGCAGAGAGGGTGAATATGTAGGGTTGAAGGTGTGAAAATTTTTATAAGATAAATGAAAAATTCTTTTTGCATACACTAGTGCGAATATTAAACATTACAAAAATGATATTCTGCATGACAAACTCCGGGGTCATGACCTTCTGCAAGCACCACGAAAGTAACTTGTTGCGCGCCGTCAAATGCTCGTGCCGAGTCAATTTCATGTTATTATATTCAACAAATCAATGCGATTTGTACAACAATAATTTCTCACAATAAATATACACAAATTTAAGAATTTATGTACTACTTTTTAAGATTTTAAAATCGCACAAACAGAAAACAAAAATTAGCTCAGTACATAACGCTTTTTCTGCTATTGCAATGATGTTTTATCTTTGAAAATTGATAATAATCTGCATCGACGCAGTAACCAGCCACTTACGCCAGGTACTATTTACATTATAAATGGTACCTGGACATAGAAAACTATTTACTAAATATTTAAAATTAAAATTTCAGTGTATTGTAAATAATATTTGGAAGTTGTAGAATCTCATTATTAAATGTAAATCACTGTATATAGAGAGATAATTCTTTTTACCTAAAAAATTAGGAGTCTTATTCAGGAATAATGTTTTACGCAAGGACTTTGAACATCAAGGAAGCGTTAGACACATTGCTAGCAGTGAATTGTTTTGCTCACAATTTACACAAAAGAAGTAACCAGATCAATGCTCCTGGATTTGTTTATGTCATTAATACCAAGGCAACCCAATATACGAAGGATGGTTATTCTGGAATTTTATTTTTTACGGAAACTAACAACATAAAACAATCCATGGATGCCCTACTCTCCCTCAATCACAGATTCGAACACAACCTGCATCGACGCAGTAACCAGCCACTTACGCCAGGTACTATTTACATTATAAATGGTACCTGGACATAGAAAACTATTTACTAAATATTTAAAATTAAAATTTCAGTGTATTGTAAATAATATTTGGAAGTTGTAGAATCTCATTATTAAATGTAAATCACTGTATATAGAGAGATAATTCTTTTTACCTAAAAAATTAGGAGTCTTATTCAGGAATAATGTTTTACGCAAGGACTTTGAACATGAAGGAAGCGTTAGACACATTGCTAGCTGTGAATTGTTTTGCTCACAATTTACACAAAAGAAGTAACCAGAGCAATGCTCCTGGATTTGTTTATGTCATTAATACCAAGGCAACCCAATATACGAAGGATGGTTATTCTGGAATTTTATTTTTTACGGAAACTAACAACATAAAACAATCCATGGATGCCCTACTCTCCCTCAATCACAGATTCGAACACAACCTGCATCGACGCAATAACCAGCCACTTACGATAGGTACTATTTACATTATAAATGGTACCTGGACATAGAAAACTATTTACTAAATATTTAAAATTAAAATTTCAGTGTATTGTAAATAATATTTGGAAGTTGTAGAATCTCATTATTAAATGTAAACCACTGTATATAGAGAGATAATTCTTTTTACCTAAAAAATTAGGAGTCTTATTCAGGAATAATGTTTTACGCAAGGACTTTGAACATGAAGGAAGCGTTAGACACATTGCTAGCTGTGAATTGTTTTGCTCACAATTTACACAAAAGAAGTAACCAGAGCAATGCTCCTGGATTTGTTTATGTCATTAATACCAAGGCAACCCAATATACGAAGGATGGTTATTCTGGAATTTTATGTTTTACGGAAACTAACAACATAAAACAATCCATGGATGCCCTACTCTCCCTCAATCACAGATTCGAACACAACCTGCATCGACGCAGTAACCAGCCACTTACGATAGGTACTATTTACATTATAAATGGTACCTGGACATAGAAAACTATTTACTAAATATTTAAAATTAAAATTTCAGTGTATTGTAAATAATATTTGGAAGTTGTAGAATCTCATTATTAAATGTAAACCACTGTATATAGAGAGATAATTCTTTTTACCTAAAAAATTAGGAGTCTTATTCAGGAATAATGTTTTACGCAAGGACTTTGAACATGAAGGAAGCGTTAGACACATTGCTAGCTGTGAATTGTTTTGCTCACAATTTACACAAAAGAAGTAACCAGAGCAATGCTCCTGGATTTGTTTATGTCATTAATACCAAGGCAACCCAATATACGAAGGATGGTTATTCTGGAATTTTATTTTTTACGGAAACTAACAACATAAAACAATCCATGGATGCCCTACTCTCCCTCAATCACAGATTCGAACACAACCTGCATCGACGCAGTAACCAGCCACTTACGCCAGGTACTATTTACATTATAAATGGTACCTGGACATAGAAAACTATTTACTAAATATTTAAAATTAAAATTTCAGTGTATTGTAAATAATATTTGGAAGTTGTAGAATCTCATTATTAAATGTAAACCACTGTATATAGAGAGATAATTCTTTTTACCTAAAAAATTAGGAGTCTTATTCAGGAATAATGTTTTACGCAAGGACTTTGAACATGAAGGAAGCGTTAGACACATTGCTAGCTGTGAATTGTTTTGCTCACAATTTACACAAAAGAAGTAACCAGAGCAATGCTCCTGGATTTGTTTATGTCATTAATACCAAGGCAACCCAATATACGAAGGATGGTTCTTCTGGAATTTTATTTTTTACGGAAACTAACAACATAAAACAATCCATGGATGCCCTACTCTCCCTCAATCACAGATTCGAACACAACCTGCATCGACGCAGTAACCAGCCACTTACGCCAGGTACTATTTACATTATAAATGGTACCTGGACATAGAAAACTATTTACTAAATATTTAAAATTAAAATTTCAGTGTATTGTAAATAATATTTGGAAGTTGTAGAATCTCATTATTAAATGTAAACCACTGTATATAGAGAGATAATTCTTTTTACCTAAAAAATTAGGAGTCTTATTCAGGAATAATGTTTTACGCAAGGACTTTGAACATGAAGGAAGCGTTAGACACATTGCTAGCTGTGAATTGTTTTGCTCACAATTTACAACAAAAGAAGTAACCAGAGCAATGCTCCTGGATTTGTTTATGTCATTAATACCAAGGCAACCCAATATACGAAGGATGGTTATTCTGGAATTTTATCTTTTACGGAAACTAACAACATAAAACAATCCATGGATGCCCTACTCTCCCTCAATCACAGATTCGAACACAACCTGCATCGACGCAGTAACCAGCCACTTACGCCAGATACTATTTACATTATAAATGGTACTTGGACATAGAAAACTATTTACTAAATATTTAAAATTAAAATTTCAGTGTATTGTAAATAATATTTGGAAGTTGTAGAATCTCATTATTAAATGTAAACCACTGTATATACAGAGATAATTCTTTTTACCTAAAAAATTAGGAGTCTTATTCAGGAATAATGTTTTACGCAAGGACTTTGATCATGAAGGAAGCGTTAGACACATTGCTAGCAGTGAATTGTTTTGCTCACAATTTACACAAAAGAAGTAACCAGATCAATGCTCCTGGATTTGTTTATGTCATTAATACCAAGGCAACCCAATATACGAAGGATGGTTATTCTGGAATTTTATCTTTTACGGAAACTAACAACATAAAACAATCCATGGATGCCCTACTCTCCCTCAATCACAGATTCGAACACAACCTGCATCGACGCAGTAACCAGCCACTTACGCCAGGTACTATTTACATTATAAATGGTACCTGGACATAGAAAACTATTTACTAAATATTTAAAATTAAAATTTCAGTGTATTGTAAATAATATTTGGAAGTTGTAGAATCTCATTATTAAATGTAAACCACTGTATATAGAGAGATAATTCTTTTTACCTAAAAAATTAGGAGTCTTATTCAGGAATAATGTTTTACGCAAGGACTTTGAACATGAAGGAAGCGTTAGACACATTGCTAGCTGTGAATTGTTTTGCTCACAATTTACACAAAAGAAGTAACCAGAGCAATGCTCCTGGATTTGTTTATGTCATTAATACCAAGGCAACCCAATATACGAAGGATGGTTATTCTGGAATTTTATTTTTTACGGAAACTAACAACATAAAACAATCCATGGATGCCCTACTCTCCCTCAATCACAGATTCGAACACAACCTGCATCGACGCAATAACCAGCCACTTACGATAGGTACTATTTACATTATAAATGGTACCTGGACATAGAAAACTATTTACTAAATATTTAAAATTAAAATTTCAGTGTATTGTAAATAATATTTGGAAGTTGTAGAATCTCATTATTAAATGTAAACCACTGTATATAGAGAGATAATTCTTTTTACCTAAAAAATTAGGAGTCTTATCCAGGAATAATGTTTTACGCAAGGACTTTGAACATGAAGGAAGCGTTAGACACATTGCTAGCTGTGAATTGTTTTGCTCACAATTTACACAAAAGAAGTAACCAGAGCAATGCTCCTGGATTTGTTTATGTCATTAATACCAAGGCAACCCAATATACGAATGATGGTTATTCTGGAATTTTATTTTTTACGGAAACTAACAACATAAAACAATCCATGGATGCCCTACTCTCCCTCAATCACAGATTCGAACACAACCTGCATCGACGCAGTAACCAGCCACTTACGATAGGTACTATTTACATTATAAATGGTACCTGGACATAGAAAACTATTTACTAAATATTTAAAATTAAAATTTCAGTGTATTGTAAATAATATTTGGAAGTTGTAGAATCTCATTATTAAATGTAAACCACTGTATATAGAGAGATAATTCTTTTTACCTAAAAAATTAGGAGTCTTATTCAGGAATAATGTTTTACGCAAGGACTTTGAACATGAAGGAAGCGTTAGACACATTGCTAGCTGTGAATTGTTTTGCTCACAATTTACACAAAAGAAGTAACCAGAGCAATGCTCCTGGATTTGTTTATGTCATTAATACCAAGGCAACCCAATATACGAAGGATGGTTATTCTGGAATTTTATTTTTTACGGAAACTAACAACATAAAACAATCCATGGATGCCCTACTCTCCCTCAATCACAGATTCGAACACAACCTGCATCGACGCAGTAACTAGCCACTTACGCCAGATACTATTTACATTATAAATGGTACTTGGACATAGAAAACTATTTACTAAATATTTAAAATTAAAATTTCAGTGTATTGTAAATAATATTTGGAAGTTGTAGAATCTCATTATTAAATGTAAACCACTGTATATAGAGAGATAATTCTTTTTACCTAAAAAATTAGGAGTCTTATTCAGGAATAATGTTTTACGCAAGGACTTTGATCATGAAGGAAGCGTTAGACACATTGCTAGCAGTGAATTGTTTTGCTCACAATTTACACAAAAGAAGTAACCAGATCAATGCTCCTGGATTTGTTTATGTCATTAATACCAAGGCAACCCAATATACGAAGGATGGTTATTCTGGAATTTTATTTTTTACGGAAACTAACAACATAAAACAATCCATGGATGCCCTACTCTCCCTCAATCACAGATTCGAACACAACCTGCATCGACGCAGTAACCAGCCACTTACGCCAGGTACTATTTACATTATAAATGGTACCTGGACATAGAAAACTATTTACTAAATATTTAAAATTAAAATTTCAGTGTATTGTAAATAATATTTGGAAGTTGTAGAATCTCATTATTAAATGTAAACTACTGTATATAGAGAGATAATTCTTTTTACCTAAAAAATTAGGAGTCTTATTCAGGAATAATGTTTTACGCAAGGACTTTGAACATGAAGGACGCGTTTGACACATTGCTAGCTGTGAATTGTTTTGCTCACAATTTACAACAAAAGAAGTAACCAGAGCAATGCTCCTGGATTTGTTTATGTCATTAATACCAAGGCAACCCAATATACGAAGGATGGTTATTCTGGAATTTTATTTTTTACGGAAACTAACAACATAAAACAATCCATGGATGCCCTACTCTCCCTCAATCACAGATTCGAACACAACCTGCATCGACGCAGTAACCAGCCACTTACGCCAGGTACTATTTACATTATAAATGGTACCTGGACATAGAAAACTATTTACTAAATATTTAAAATTAAAATTTCAGTGTATTGTAAATAATATTTGGAAGTTGTAGAATCTCATTATTAAATGTAAACCACTGTATATAGAGAGATAATTCTTTTTACCTAAAAAATTAGGAGTCTTATTCAGGAATAATGTTTTACGCAAGGACTTTGAACATGAAGGAAGCGTTAGACACATTGCTAGCTGTGAATTGTTTTGCTCACAATTTACACAAAAGAAGTAACCAGATCAATGCTCCTGGATTTGTTTATGTCATTAATACCAAGGCAACCCAATATACGAAGGATGGTTATTCTGGAATTTTATTTTTTACCGAAACTAACAACATAAAACAATCCATGGATGCCCTACTCTCCCTCAATCACAGATTCGAACACAACCTGCATCGACGCAGTAACCAGCCACTTACGCCAGATACTATTTACATTATAAATGGTACTTGGACATAGAAAACTATTTACTAAATATTTAAAATTAAAATTTCAGTGTATTGTAAATAATATTTGGAAGTTGTAGAATCTCATTATTAAATGTAAACCACTGTATATAGAGAGATAATTCTTTTTACCTAAAAAATTAGGAGTCTTATTCAGGAATAATGTTTTACGCAAGGACTTTGAACATGAAGGAAGCGTTAGACACATTGCTAGCAGTGAATTGTTTTGCTCACAATTTACACAAAAGAAGTAACCAGATCAATGCTCCTGGATTTGTTTATGTCATTAATACCAAGGCAACCCAATATACGAAGGATGGTTATTCTGGAATTTTATTTTTTACCGAAACTAACAACATAAAACAATCCATGGATGCCCTACTCTCCCTCAATCACAGATTCGAACACAACCTGCATCGACGCAGTAACCAGCCACTTACGCCAGATACTATTTACATTATAAATGGTACTTGGACATAGAAAACTATTTACTAAATATTTAAAATTAAAATTTCAGTGTATTGTAAATAATATTTGGAAGTTGTAGAATCTCATTATTAAATGTAAACCACTGTATATAGAGAGATAATTCTTTTTACCTAAAAAATTAGGAGTCTTATTCAGGAATAATGTTTTACGCAAGGACTTTGAACATGAAGGAAGCGTTAGACACATTGCTAGCAGTGAATTGTTTTGCTCACAATTTACACAAAAGAAGTAACCAGAGCAATGCTCCTGGATTTGTTTATGTCATTAATACCAAGGCAACCCAATATACGAAGGATGGTTATTCTGGAATTTTATTTTTTACCGAAAATAACAACATAAAACAATCCATGGATGCCCTACTCTCCCTCAATCACAGATTCGAACACAACCTGCATCGACGCAGTAACCAGCCACTTACGCCAGATACTATTTACATTATAAATGGTACTTGGACATAGAAAACTATTTACTAAATATTTAAAATTAAAATTTCAGTGTATTGTAAATAATATTTGGAAGTTGTAGAATCTCATTATTAAATGTAAACCACTGTATATAGAGAGATAATTCTTTTTACCTAAAAAATTAGGAGTCTTATTCAGGAATAATGTTTTACGCAAGGAGTTTTAACATGAAGGAAGCGTTAGACACATTGCTAGCAGTGAATTGTTTTGCTCACAATTTACACAAAAGAAGTAACCAGATCAATGCTCCTGGATTTGTTTATGTCATTAATACCAAGGCAACCCAATATACGAAGGATGGTTATTCTGGAATTTTATTTTTTACGGAAACTAACAACATAAAACAATCCATGGATGCCCTACTCTCCATCAATCACAGATTCGAACACAACCTGCATCGACGCAGTAACCAGCCACTTACGCCAGGTACTATTTACATTATAAATGGTACCTGGACATAGAAAACTATTTACTAAATATTTAAAATTAAAATTTCAGTGTATTGTAAATAATATTTGGAAGTTGTAGAATCTCATTATTAAATGTAAACCACTGTATATAGAGAGATAATTCTTTTTACCTAAAAAATTAGGAGTCTTATTCAGGAATAATGTTTTACGCAAGGACTTTGAACATGAAGGAAGCGTTAGACACATTGCTAGCAGTGAATTGTTTTGCTCACAATTTACACAAAAGAAGTAACCAGAGCAATGCTCCTGGATTTGTTTATGTCATTAATACCAAGGCAACCCAATATACGAAGGATGGTTATTCTGGAATTTTATTTTTTACCGAAACTAACAACATAAAACAATCCATGGATGCCCTACTCTCCCTCAATCACAGATTCGAACACAACCTGCATCGACGCAGTAACCAGCCACTTACGCCAGATACTATTTACATTATAAATGGTACTTGGACATAGAAAACTATTTACTAAATATTTAAAATTAAAATTTCAGTGTATTGTAAATAATATTTGGAAGTTGTAGAATCTCATTATTAAATGTAAACCACTGTATATAGAGAGATAATTCTTTTTACCTAAAAAATTAGGAGTCTTATTCAGGAATAATGTTTTACGCAAGGAGTTTTAACATGAAGGAAGCGTTAGACACATTGCTAGCAGTGAATTGTTTTGCTCACAATTTACACAAAAGAAGTAACCAGATCAATGCTCCTGGATTTGTTTATGTCATTAATACCAAGGCAACCCAATATACGAAGGATGGTTATTCTGGAATTTTATTTTTTACGGAAACTAACAACATAAAACAATCCATGGATGCCCTACTCTCCCTCAATCACAGATTCGAACACAACCTGCATCGACGCAGTAACCAGCCACTTACGCCAGATACTATTTACATTATAAATGGTACTTGGACATAGAAAACTATTTACTAAATATTTAAAATTAAAATTTCAGTGTATTGTAAATAATATTTGGAAGTTGTAGAATCTCATTATTAAATGTAAACCACTGTATATAGAGAGATAATTCTTTTTACCTAAAAAATTAGGAGTCTTATTCAGGAATAATGTTTTACGCAAGGACTTTGAACATGAAGGAAGCGTTAGACACATTGCTAGCAGTGAATTGTTTTGCTCACAATTTACACAAAAGAAGTAACCAGATCAATGCTCCTGGATTTGTTTATGTCATTAATACCAAGGCAACCCAATATACGAAGGATGGTTATTCTGGAATTTTATTTTTTACCGAAACTAACAACATAAAACAATCCATGGATGCCCTACTCTCCCTCAATCACAGATTCGAACACAACCTGCATCGACGCAGTAACCAGCCACTTACGCCAGATACTATTTACATTATAAATGGTACTTGGACATAGAAAACTATTTACTAAATATTTAAAATTAAAATTTCAGTGTATTGTAAATAATATTTGGAAGTTGTAGAATCTCATTATTAAATGTAAACCACTGTATATAGAGAGATAATTCTTTTTACCTAAAAAATTAGGAGTCTTATTCAGGAATAATGTTTTACGCAAGGACTTTGAACATGAAGGAAGCGTTAGACACATTGCTAGCAGTGAATTGTTTTGCTCACAATTTACACAAAAGAAGTAACCAGATCAATGCTCCTGGATTTGTTTATGTCATTAATACCAAGGCAACCCAATATACGAAGGATGGTTATTCTGGAATTTTATTTTTTACCGAAACTAACAACATAAAACAATCCATGGATGCCCTACTCTCCCTCAATCACAGATTCGAACACAACCTGCATCGACGCAGTAACCAGCCACTTACGCCAGATACTATTTACATTATAAATGGTACTTGGACATAGAAAACTATTTACTAAATATTTAAAATTAAAATTTCAGTGTATTGTAAATAATGTTTGGAAGTTGTAGAATCTCATTATTAAATGTAAACCACTGTATATAGAGAGATAATTCTTTTTACCTAAAAAATTAGGAGTCTTATTCAGGAATAATGTTTTACGCAAGGACTTTGAACATGAAGGAAGCGTTAGACACATTGCTAGCAGTGAATTGTTTTGCTCACAATTTACACAAAAGAAGTAACCAGAGCAATGCTCCTGGATTTGTTTATGTCATTAATACCAAGGCAACCCAATATACGAAGGATGGTTATTCTGGAATTTTATTTTTTACCGAAACTAACAACATAAAACAATCCATGGATGCCCTACTCTCCCTCAATCACAGATTCGAACACAACCTGCATCGACGCAGTAACCAGCCACTTACGCCAGATACTATTTACATTATAAATGGTACTTGGACATAGAAAACTATTTACTAAATATTTAAAATTAAAATTTCAGTGTATTGTAAATAATATTTGGAAGTTGTAGAATCTCATTATTAAATGTAAACCACTGTATATACAGAGATAATTCTTTTTACCTAAAAAATTAGGAGTCTTATTCAGGAATAATGTTTTACGCAAGGACTTTGAACATGAAGGAAGCGTTAGACACATTGCTAGCAGTGAATTGTTTTGCTCACAATTTACACAAAAGAAGTAACCAGATCAATGCTCCTGGATTTGTTTATGTCATTAATACCAAGGCAACCCAATATACGAAGGATGGTTATTCTGGAATTTTATTTTTTACGGAAACTAACAACATAAAACAATCCATGGATGCCCTACTCTCCCTCAATCACAGATTCGAACACAACCTGCATCGACGCAGTAACCAGCCACTTACGCCAGATACTATTTACATTATAAATGGTACTTGGACATAGAAAACTATTTACTAAATATTTAAAATTAAAATTTCAGTGTATTGTAAATAATATTTGGAAGTTGTAGAATCTCATTATTAAATGTAAACCACTGTATATAGAGAGATAATTCTTTTTACCTAAAAAATTAGGAGTCTTATTCAGGAATAATGTTTTACGCAAGGACTTTGAACATGAAGGAAGCGTTAGACACATTGCTAGCAGTGAATTGTTTTGCTCACAATTTACACAAAAGAAGTAACCAGATCAATGCTCCTGGATTTGTTTATGTCATTAATACCAAGGCAACCCAATATACGAAGGATGGTTATTCTGGAATTTTATTTTTTACGGAAACTAACAACATAAAACAATCCATGGATGCCCTACTCTCCCTCAATCACAGATTCGAACACAACCTGCATCGACGCAGTAACCAGCCACTTACGCCAGGTACTATTTACATTATAAATGGTACCTGGACATAGAAAACTATTTACTAAATATTTAAAATTAAAATTTCAGTGTATTGTAAATAATATTTGGAAGTTGTAGAATCTCATTATTAAATGTAAACCACTGTATATAGAGAGATAATTCTTTTTACCTAAAAAATTAGGAGTCTTATTCAGGAATAATGTTTTACGCAAGGACTTTGAACATGAAGGAAGCGTTAGACACATTGCTAGCTGTGAATTGTTTTGCTCACAATTTACAACAAAAGAAGTAACCAGAGCAATGCTCCTGGATTTGTTTATGTCATTAATACCAAGGCAACCCAATATACGAAGGATGGTTATTCTGGAATTTTATTTTTTACGGAAACTAACAACATAAAACAATCCATGGATGCCCTACTCTCCCTCAATCACAGATTCGAACACAACCTGCATCGACGCAGTAACCAGCCACTTACGCCAGGTACTATTTACATTATAAATGGTACCTGGACATAGAAAACTATTTACTAAATATTTAAAATAAAAATTTCAGTGTATTGTAAATAATATTTGGAAGTTGTAGAATCTCATTATTAAATGTAAACCACTGTATATAGAGAGATAATTCTTTTTACCTAAAAAATTAGGAGTCTTATTCAGGAATAATGTTTTACGCAAGGACTTTGAACATAAAGGAAGCGTTAGACACATTGCTAGCTGTGAATTGTTTTGCTCACAATTTACACAAAAGAAATAACCAGATCAATGCTCCTGGATTTGTTTATGTCATTAATACCAAGGCAACCCAATATACGAAGGATGGTTATTCTGGAATTTTATTTTTTACGGAAACTAACAACATAAAACAATCCATGGATGCCCTACTCTCCCTCAATCACAGATTCGAACACAACCTGCATCGACGCAGTAACCAGCCACTTACGCCAGGTACTATTTACATTATAAATGGTACCTGGACATAGAAAACTATTTACTAAATATTTAAAATTAAAATTTCAGTGTATTGTAAATAATATTTGGAAGTTGTAGAATCTCATTATTAAATGTAAACCACTGTATATAGAGAGATAATTCTTTTTACCTAAAAAATTAGGAGTCTTATTCAGGAATAATGTTTTACGCAAGGACTTTGAACATGAAGGAAGCGTTAGACACATTGCTAGCTGTGAATTGTTTTGCTCACAATTTACAACAAAAGAAGTAACCAGAGCAATGCTCCTGGATTTGTTTATGTCATTAATACCAAGGCAACCCAATATACGAAGGATGGTTATTCTGGAATTTTATTTTTTACGGAAACTAACAACATAAAACAATCCATGGATGCCCTACTCTCCCTCAATCACAGATTCGAACACAACCTGCATCGACGCAGTAACCAGCCACTTACGCCAGGTACTATTTACATTATAAATGGTACCTGGACATAGAAAACTATTTACTAAATATTTAAAATTAAAATTTCAGTGTATTGTAAATAATATTTGGAAGTTGTAGAATCTCATTATTAAATGTAAACCACTGTATATAGCGAGATAATTCTTTTTACCTAAAAAATTAGGAGTCTTATTCAGGAATAATATTTTACGCAAGGACTTTGAACATGAAGGAAGCGTTAGACACATTGCTAGCTGTGAATTGTTTTGCTCACAATTTACAACAAAAGAAGTAACCAGAGCAATGCTCCTGGATTTGTTTATGTCATTAATACCAAGGCAACCCAATATACGAAGGATGGTTATTCTGGAATTTTATTTTTTACGGAAACTAACAACATAAAACAATCCATGGATGCCCTACTCTCCCTCAATCACAGATTCGAACACAACCTGCATCGACGCAGTAACCAGCCACTTACGCCAGGTACTATTTACATTATAAATGGTACTTGGACATAGAAAACTATTTACTAAATATTTAAAATTAAAATTTCAGTGTATTGTAAAAAATATTTGGAAGTTGTAGAATCTCATTATTAAATGTAAACCACTGTATATAGAGAGATAATTCTTTTTACCTAAAAAATTAGGAGTCTTACTCAGGAATAATGTTTTACGCAAGGACTTTGAACATAAAGGAAGCGTTAGACACATTGCTAGCTGTGAATTGTTTTGCTCACAATTTACACAAAAGAAGTAACCAGATCAATGCTCCTGGATTTGTTTATGTCATTAATACCAAGGCAACCCAATATACGAAGGATGGTTATTCTGGAATTTTATTTTTTACGGAAACTAACAACATAAAACAATCCATGGATGCCCTACTCTCCCTCAATCACAGATTCGAACACAACCTGCATCGACGCAGTAACCAGCCACTTACGCCAGGTACTATTTACATTATAAATGGTACCTGGACATAGAAAACTATTTACTAAATATTTAAAATTAGAATTTCAGTGTATTGTAAATAATATTTGGAAGTTGTAGAATCTCATTATTAAATGTCAATCACTGTATATAGAGAGATAATTCTTTTTACCTAAAAAATTAGGAGTCTTATTCAGGAATAATGTTTTACGCAAGGACTTTGAACATGAAGGAAGCGTTAGACACATTGCTAGCTGTGAATTGTTTTGCTCACAATTTACACAAAAGAAGTAACCAGAGCAATGCTCCTGGATTTGTTTATGTCATTAATACCAAGGCAACCCAATATACGAAGGATGGTTATTCTGGAATTTTATTTTTTACGGAAACTAACAACATAAAACAATCCATGGATGCCCTACTCTCCCTCAATCACAGATTCGAACACAACCTGCATCGACGCAGTAACCAGCCACTTACGCCAGGTACTATTTACATTATAAATGGTAACTGGACATAGAAAACTATTTACTAAATATTTAAAATTAAAATTTCAGTGTATTGTAAATAATATTTGGAAGTTGTAGAATCTCATTATTAAATGTAAATCACTGTATATAGAGAGATAATTCTTTTTACCTAAAAAATTAGGAGTCTTATTCAGGAATAATGTTTTACGCAAGGACTTTGAACATCAAGGAAGCGTTAGACACATTGCTAGCAGTGAATTGTTTTGCTCACAATTTACACAAAAGAAGTAACCAGATCAATGCTCCTGGATTTGTTTATGTCATTAATACCAAGGCAACCCAATATACGAAGGATGGTTATTCTGAAATTTTATTTTTTACGGAAACTAACAACATAAAACAATCCATGGATGCCCTACTCTCCCTCAATCACAGATTCGAACACAACCTGCATCGACGCAGTAACCAGCCACTTACGCCAGGTACTATTTACATTATAAATGGTACCTGGACATAGAAAACTATTTACTAAATATTTAAAATTAGAATTTCAGTGTATTGTAAATAATATTTGGAAGTTGTAGAATCTCATTATTAAATGTAAATTACTGTATATAGAGAGATAATTCTTTTTACCTAAAAAATTAGGAGTCTTATTCAGGAATAATGTTTTACGCAAGGACTTTGAACATGAAGGAAGCGTTAGACACATTGCTAGCTGTGAATTGTTTTGCTCACAATTTACACAAAAGAAGTAACCAGAGCAATGCTCTTGGATTTGTTTATGTCATTAATACCAAGGCAACCCAATATACGAAGGATGGTTATTCTGGAATGTGATTTTTTACGGAAACTAACAACATAAAACAATCCATGGATGCCCTACTCTCCCTCAATCACAGATTCGAACACAACCTGCATCGACGCAGTAACCAGCCACTTACGCCAGATACT
Organism: Agriotes lineatus; assembly: GCA_940337035.1. NCBI lineage: Eukaryota > Metazoa > Arthropoda > Insecta > Coleoptera > Elateridae > Agriotes > Agriotes lineatus. The sequence goes on along the minus strand of OW679201.1, from coordinate 70,044,359 downwards.
ATTTACATTATAAATGGTACCTGGACATAGAAAACAATTTACTAAATATTTAAAATTAAAATTTCAGTGTATTGTAAATAATATTTGGAAGTTGTAGAATCTCATTATTAAATGTAAATCACTGTATATAGAGAGATAATTCTTTTTACCTACAAAATTAGGAGTCTTATTGAGGAATAATGTTTTACGCAAGGACTTTGAACATGAAGGAAGCGTTAGACACATTGCTAGCTGTGAATTGTTTTGCTCACAATTTACACAAAAGAAGTAACCAGATCAATGCTCCTGGATTTGTTTATGTCATTAATACCAAGGCAACCCAATATACGAAGAATGGTTATTCTGGAATTTTATTTTTTACGGAAACTAACAACATAAAACAATCCATGGATGCCCTACTCTCCCTCAATCACAGATTCGAACACAACCTGCATCGACGCAGTAACCAGCCACTTACGCCAGGTACTATTTACATTATAAATGGTACCTGGGCATAGAAAACTATTTACTAAATATTTAAAATTAAAATTTCAGTGTATTGTAAATAATATTTGGAAGTTGTAGAATCTCATTATTAAATGTAAATCACTGTATATAGAGAGATAATTCTTTTTACCTAAAAAATTAGGAGTCTTATTCAGGAATAATGTTTTACGCAAGGACTTTGAACATCAAGGAAGCGTTAGACACATTGCTAGCAGTGAATTGTTTTGCTCACAATTTACACAAAAGAAGTAACCAGATCAATGCTCCTGGATTTGTTTATGTCATTAATACCAAGGCAACCCAATATACGAAGGATGGTTATTCTGAAATTTTATTTTTTACGGAAACTAACAACATAAAACAATCCATGGATGCCCTACTCTCCCTCAATCACAGATTCGAACACAACCTGCATCGACGCAGTAACCAGCCACTTACGCCAGGTACTATTTACATTATAAATGGTACCTGGACATAGAAAACTATTTACTAAATATTTAAAATTAGAATTTCAGTGTATTGTAAATAATATTTGGAAGTTGTAGAATCTCATTATTAAATGTAAATCACTGTATATAGAGAGATAATTCTTTTTACCTAAAAAATTAGGAGTCTTATTCAGGAATAATGTTTTACGCAAGGACTTTGAACATGAAGGAAGCGTTAGACACATTGCTAGCTGTGAATTGTTTTGCTCACAATTTACACAAAAGAAGTAACCAGAGCAATGCTCTTGGATTTGTTTATGTCATTAATACCAAGGCAACCCAATATACGAAGGATGGTTATTCTGGAATGTGATTTTTTACGGAAACTAACAACATAAAACAATCCATGGATGCCCTACTCTCCCTCAATCACAGATTCGAACACAACCTGCATCGACGCAGTAACCAGCCACTTACGCCAGATACTATTTACATTATAAATGGTACCTGGACATAGAAAACAATTTACTAAATATTTAAAATTAAAATTTCAGTGTATTGTAAATAATATTTGGAAGTTGTAGAATCTCATTATTAAATGTAAATCACTGTATATAGAGAGATAATTCTTTTTACCTAAAAAATTAGGAGTCTTATTCAGGAATAATGTTTTACGCAAGGACTTTGAACATGAAGGAAGCGTTAGACACATTGCTAGCTGTGAATTGTTTTGCTCACAATTTACACAAAAGAAGTAACCAGAGCAATGCTCTTGGATTTGTTTATGTCATTAATACCAAGGCAACCCAATATACGAAGGATGGTTATTCTGGAATGTGATTTTTTACGGAAACTAACAACATAAAACAATCCATGGATGCCCTACTCTCCCTCAATCACAGATTCGAACACAACCTGCATCGACGCAGTAACCAGCCACTTACGCCAGGTACTATTTACATTATAAATGGTACCTGGACATAGAAAACTATTTACTAAATATTTAAAATTAAAATTTCAGTGTATTGTAAATAATATTTGGAAGTTGTAGAATCTCATTATTAAATGTAAATCACTGTATATAGAGAGATAATTCTTTTTACCTACAAAATTAGGAGTCTTATTGAGGAATAATGTTTTACGCAAGGACTTTGAACATGAAGGAAGCGTTAGACACATTGCTAGCTGTGAATTGTTTTGCTCACAATTTACACAAAAGAAGTAACCAGATCAATGCTCCTGGATTTGTTTATGTCATTAATACCAAGGCAACCCAATATACGAAGAATGGTTATTCTGGAATTTTATTTTTTACGGAAACTAACAACATAAAACAATCCATGGATGCCCTACTCTCCCTCAATCACAGATTCGAACACAACCTGCATCGACGCAGTAACCAGCCACTTACGCCAGGTACTATTTACATTATAAATGGTACCTGGGCATAGAAAACTATTTACTAAATATTTAAAATTAAAATTCCAGTTTATTGTAAATAATATTTGGAAGTTGTAGAATCTCAAAATTAAATGTAAATCACTGTATATAGAGAGATAATTCTTTTTACCTAAAAAATTAGGATCTTCCTTCTCCATCCTCTGTGGCCGCCATTTTGAAAGAATGGATTCTGTAATCGACTTCCTTCGTTTGATGATTTTTTCAATAGGTTCTTGTTCTGTTAACTGCCACAATTCCTCGTTTGAAATTGTTTCTGGCCAGTAAATTTTTAGAATCCTTCTTAGACATTTGTTTAGAAATATTTGTAGGCGGTTTACTTCCTTTTTATTTGGAGACCATGTTTCGCATGCGTAGAGTAGCACGCTTTTAACATTGGTGTTGAAAATGCGAATTTTAGTTGTTGTTGTTATTTCTTTAGCATTCCAAATATTCCAAAGGCTGTTAAAAGCGCTTTGTGCTCTTAGTATTCTTCTTGCAATATCGCTTTGACTTCCTCCTGATTCATCAATTACCCTTCCTAAATAAATAAAATCTTTCACATTTTCAACTAGTTTGTTATCTAGGGTTATATTATTTAAATTTCTATTTTTTTCACTTAGTTGTAATATTTTAGTTTTCTTGGTGTTTAGTGCTATTCCTGTTTTTTTGCGTTATCTTTTAGTATATTAATTTTTAACTGCATGTGGTTGAGTTTTTCGGTAATTAGACACATATCATCTGCAAACTGCAAAGTCCTCCAGAAACTGATTAAACTTCCATGTTAATCCATTTTTGTTTTTAGCTGTATTTCTCATTATCCAATCAGTGACAAGTAGGAATAGTAAGGGTGATAGAAGGCAACCTTGTCGGACGCCTGTTTGAATATTAATTTTTTCAGATATCATCCCATCCTTTTCAATGCGTGCTCCATAGTTGAGGTATAGCAGTTTTATCATTCTAATAATCTTGCAAGGTAGTCCGTATTGTTTTAATATCTTCCGCATACTATTTCTGTCTACACTGTCAAATGCTTTCTGGAAATCTATGAACCCCACATAAATTTCTTTTTGCCATTTTTTACATTCTTCTAATATTATTCTCAGTGTACCTATCTGGTCAATGCATGATCGTCTTTGTCTAAAACCAGCTTGATTTTCTCTTAAGTTGTTATCTATTGTACTCTTCATTCTTTCTAATAGAATACGAGTGAGTATTTTACTAACATTACTTAGAAGGGTAATTTGACGCCAATTATCACAGTTAGTTTTATCCCCATTTTTTGGTATTACTATTATGCGTCCTTCAGTCCATTCTCCCGGTAGCTTCTCTTCTCTCCATACTTTCTGCAATAGGCAGTGCACGATATTTGTGTTTATATCTCTTCCTACTTTTATCAACTCATTAGGAATATTATCTGGTCCTACAGCCTTGTTGTCTTTTAATAAGCTTATAGCTGCTAATATTTCCTCTCTTGTTGGTTCATCTGTATTTATCTCAAGTTCAGCTGGTTGATGTTCAAAATCAAAAATATTCCCGCTCTCTCTTATTGAGGTGTCTTTATACATATTTTCAAAATATTCTTCCCATCGTTTGATTATGTCTGTCTCTGCACTTAATAAAATACCTTCTCTATTGCGTATGTGTGGTGTCTTACTTTGTTTTCTTCCTGATAGTATACGAGTTGTACTATACAATGTTCTTACATCATTTTGTGAAGCTGCTTTTTCTGCTCTTATTAGTATTTCTTCTTTTTGGAGTCTTTTGTCTTTTCTGGCACTCTTTTTTATTTGTTTGTCTTTTTCTTTATGTTTTTCTTTCAATTCATTTTTCTTAATTTCGGATTGTTCATTTAACAGTTTTAATTTCAAAACTCGTCTTTCCTCTATAAGCCTCCATGTCTCTTGAGACATCCAATCCTTTATATTTTTGTGTTTTATTCCAACTGTATCCACTGCAGTTTCCATTAGCATAGTTTTATATTTCTGCTATAGCTGGTCAATTGTGTAGTCATTTATATTGCCCAGTTCTTCATACTTTGTGTTCAGTTGAGTAGTATATTGTTGTTGTAAGTCCAATGACCTGTTTAACCATTGTACATTAAAATTTTTTGTGGGCTGATATTTTTTAGTTTGTGCTTTTAATTTTATTTGGAACTTTGCTTTGACTAGCATGTGGTCCGAACCTACGTCCGCGCCTCTCATAGCTCATACACCCAGTAGGCATTTACTATGTACTCTGTCAATTGCTACATGGTCTATTTGGTTGCCTGTGTTTCCATCAGGTGAGACCCAGGTTATCTTATGGATTGTTTTATGTTGGAATATACTTCCTCCTATTATCAAATTATTTAGAGTACAGAAGTCTAGGAACATATCACCGTTTTCATTTCTACTTCCTAACCCTTCTTTACCCATTGTATCTTCCCGGCCTGTGTTGTCTTCTCCAATCTTTGCATTTATGTCCCCCATTAGAATTTTTATATCTTTTTTATGCTTCCTGTTAATTTCGTCGAGTGTTTTCTGCAACTGTTCATAGAAAACTTCTTTTTCTTCTATATCAGCAACGTTTGTTGGTGCATAAGCAATTATAACGCTTAAGTTGTAGAATCTTGCTTTAAATCTGGCTGTGAGTATCCGTTCAGATATAGGACACCACTCCAAAAGTGATTTTCTTGCTTGGGCACTTAACATCACTCCCACTCCATGCTCATGTTTTGCATTATCTTGTTGAAATTCCGAATAGATAAAACTTTTGCCATGTGTTTGTACTGCCCCACTTTTTAGCCATCTTGTTTCACATAGTCCGAGTATTTCTATTCTATAACGCTCCATTTCTTTTGCTACTTGTCCTACTTTGCCGGTTTCGAATAATGTTCTGACGTTCCAGCATCCCAGACTAATTACTTTACGAATATCAAGTTCTGTTTGCTTTCTCTTTTCTTTAAGTTTAGAAGCCTTTAACCTTATTTCATTGCAGTTGTCGTCGTCATTTAATCCATTTTGTTCTGTTCCTTTTATCCGTTTTTTGAATCTTCATTATTATTAGTTGGGGTCTTTCTTTTTGCTTCCTTATTTCCTGAGCCCGATGGGGATATCTCACTTGCAGTTCTACCTTTCTTTTTTGGTTAATTTCTAGTGTTTTTTTTATTTCATACCCTCCCATTTTTTGTATTTGTTCGGCTGTGTATTCTTCATTATTAATTACTAGCTAAAAACCGCGGCATATGCCGCATTTAAAATGTACAACGAATTTAATAACTTTTGTTGCACTAAAGAAATAATTACGCAAAACAGCCCAATTTCACTCACACGTCGCGCCTCTGTCGCAACCCCAAACGTTCTGTCCTGGTTTTAAGTCCACTGCTAACCGAGCCCCCTTCGACATGGTGCATTAGTTGCACATATTCTCCGGGTCCCTGAAACAACGGACCGCGGGCCCAATACATTCGTCAAGATTATATTACATTCCAGGGCTCAAAACATGCCAGAAATGGCAAACGTAATAATTAAAACTTAAAAATAATGCGCTGCAAAACCATCAAATATTTCATCCCTAACATTCAGCCAACCTGCATTCATTCGCGTGCTCGCGATATGGTGCTACTGGATATCCAGTCTCCACACGTAGAGAGACCATCCCTATTGGTACCCATGATTTCGTGTGATCCACCAAGACGACATTGATCTATTTGGTTTCCTTGCTTCTACTTGCATCCACTGCTTAAACGGAGATTTCAACTTTCGAATAGTACCATCTCCAAGGATGTTCTTGTTAATCACTTCGACTTAGTATTTCTTGGGATCTTTATCTTTACGTTGCCTTGTGCAGTTTATTTTTGCCGATCGTGCTCTCACTGTTCTGCTTTTAGTCAAATAGATTTCAGTTGTAGAATATCAGTTATTGATTCCGTGGGGTTTGTAACTGCAGCGTTTGATCACGTCTGATAGACATTGCCGTTAACGAATTGAAGTTCGTCACTACCTTAAATTCTGTTCCCAACAGATATTCTTACAATTTCTGGATGGTTTCCACAACAGCCAACGTTGAGGGTTCGTGGGAGTAACAATTCCTCTTTTCAAAGCTGGTAGTAGGCTACAGGTTCCCCATTTTGCATCTTTAACAGAATTTCAGAGAGAAGTTTTGCACTTGCATCAATGTGAAGTTCGGTCTGCAATGTAGGGTTGTGCAATGTAAGCACAAACTTGTGCTACAATACTTCATTTAGATGTTGTGATGCTGATTATCCTGCATAATTTCACGTCAACGCAGTAGTTTTCTTCGCGCGAGTCCGAAGGACGAGCGTGATTGCCTAAAACAATATATCGAGTGGAAACAGAAATGATTTGATAATCAAGAAGACACGAGTTGCATTCGGCTAGATTATATGACGAGTCAATAAACAACGTTTGAATAGTGTATTTTAAATATTAAAAGTACGGTTAATGTGGTTGTTATGACAATTGTACTGACAGCAGGTAACGTGCTGTTTATGAAGGAGTGTAATTATCACCTATTAATGAGAAAGGTATGTGATTGTCAGTTGCTATGTATATTATCAAAAGTTAATACATGCGTAACTATGCATTTTGCCGTTTTTCATTGGTTGATGTTTGAGGGAGTGGTATAATCTCCTACAAGCTTTCGAACACAGCTTGTTAGGCCTATAAGTTGATGGACTCGATGAGCATCCGTTGTAGTTGGAAAAGCGCTGACTGCTTCTGTTTTGATGTAACCAGGTCGTATTCCATGGGAAAACTTCAAACCCTAAGTGGCTGATTGTTGATGTTAGAAAACAACACTTCCACTTCTCAAGATTCAACGTGAGGCATTCTTCTCTGAGCAGTTTCAGGACTATTTCAAAATGTTCGATGTTTCGGGAATCCGCCTTGCTGTGATAAGGATCCCATTGCGATAAACTGCAGCTGCCTCTCGTGCAGGAGCCAGAACTTTGCTGAGTAATCCTCGGAACAGAGAAAGATCAAGAAGCAAACGCACGTTATCGCAATGACGATGTGGTGATACGAAAGCTGCCACTACTTTTGAAGGTTCCTCGGTTGGTACTTGGTGGTACCCGCTCGTTAGGTCTAAGCTGGTGGGGTAAACACAACTTGATAAACGATCTATTTGGGCATATACTATCGGTAATGGGCAATGAATGGCCTTTGACAGTGATACGATTCAGCTTTCGAGTTTAATAAATCTCCTATCTCTCCCATTTTTCTTCTTAACCAATAATATTTAAGAGGCATACGCGGATTGGGGTCCACGAATTATGTCATTTTCGGGTAACTTGCCAATAATTGTCCTAGTTGTCTCAGTCTGACACACTTTTTCGAGTCTTCAATTTACTTTGGATTCATGTTACCATCATGTAGATATACTGCTGTATTTTGCTTCGTTGCTCATTGATAGGGATAACGGTTTGAAGAGTAAGTTCCATTACATCGCTAAAAAGGTTGTTCTGGATATCCAACACACAAGGGGTTGTCTTTTTGGACATACCCTTGCTGATGGCAACGGAAACACTAGAGTGTATCTTGTGGTGCCCTTGGACTAAATGAGTTTCTTGTAAGAACATCTTCTTTTGGGGAAAATAAGGATGATGTTTGAGCATTAGACTGCAGGTTGTTAAGTGTTTAAGAAGATTCACTGGTTCAGCGAAATCTTCTGCTCGCGCGGCTACTTGAATGTGGCTTTCCAAATACCACCGAGAATACACTGTGCTGCAGTTTTACCAGTCAAGATTCCACATTTGTTAATTACTTCTAATTTGTCGTGATAGTAGCACACACAACTTTCATTCAATCTCTCCTTGGACTTTAACTTTTTTTTATTATTGTTGTTGCTGTGTTAACAAATACCTGTGGCGGTAGGAGGCTTTAGTTAATTTCTTCTTCTACTGGAACCAACTAATATTAATACTTGGCAAACCATCGTACTGCGTTTTTGCAATACGCTTTAGACCGGCAATCGTGTCATTAGCCATTGTTTAAATTTTGTCCATTGATACCTTCGCCTGAGCTTTTCTATTTGTTTACGGCAGCGATCGACAGCAAGCCTATCGTATTCCGAACGAAATTTAGAAACAGCTTGAATTCCATAAGGCTGTGGCGGTTTGGCAACATGGGTTAAGATACTGACAATTCAATAAGTTGCGTGAGGTTTTTAACAATATCTTTCATTTCCGATATCTACGAGCCGGCGTTTGGCAGCTCGATCTGGTATGGGAATTAATAGTTGCTCATCTTCAGACTATTATGTAGACAAAGCTCGTTTGATACATCGTCCTCTAGCATGACCACCCAAAGCAGCTGCATACGTCATAATAAAACCTTCAATGGTATTATTATTTAGTAAAATGCTTTATTAGTTCGGGGCTCTATATCTTTTCATGGGTTACGAGATGGTAGTACTTACGAGGGTCTTACAGTTCCCACAATACTCGCAAGTATGGCAACAACTCAATAACAAATCTATCCAGCATTTAATGCACCAATATCAACAATAACACAGCATTTAATTCAGCTGCATAATCAAACCACTGACGATCTTCACTACCAGACTAGTAACAATAATGTCTATTGCGGACCTTACCCCTTTCTAGTGATCCACATGATTACAAGTGACCCTTCAAATCAGAGCTTGCATTCCAATAAACCCTGCCTAGTATCAGGTTTCACATAGACCAAGCCACATGTGCAGCGATAGGTACCTGCCCAAGAAAGGTTTACCCGGGCGACCGGCCCTTGAAATCACTTTCGGTTCGGGTTTCATGGATTCTTAAAAATAATTAGAATGCAAAATATTTTTCAGCTGTTGATTTATTCAAGGGCCTATAATTATGGAATAATTGAGATGCTGTAGTATTTACAAACCCGAAAAGGGGTACAAAGTAAATACTACAACCGCTTGATATAGCCATTTCCACATATAAATGTTACTGCTACTTGTTAATTTAGTGGTAGCATTCCACAAATTGTTCTAATCGCAATTGTTCTACTACAGTTATTGTAATTGAATTAATTGCCAGTTACAGTGGCGTAACGGTTCATGAACTAATTTTCAATTAAACTGACCCCACTATAATAAGTGTAACATCGCTGCCACTGGAAGAACCGCGCCGCCACTGGCGATGTTAGAGACGCATGCGCAAGAGCACCTCGTTAGCTGTGGTAGGAAAACAAACGATCTTTTTATATCTGACCGCCCAGAGACCAACAGCTAACGAGAGGTAACGGTTCTTAATTAACGTGTATTTAGTTCTAATTATGCTATTTATTCAGGGTTTATTGTAGTCACTTCTTAATAAAGAAACAAAGTTACCCACGCGTATCATTACCCGGAAGTACATACGTGACAATAAGAAATGATATAATTGGTATTCAACTATTCATTTACGAAAAATTAAATTTAGGTAGTTATTCCTACAACCTCTGGCGGTGTGATCAACCCCACATCGCCCCCCATAACTGTGCCACTGGCCAGTTATAATTTACATCTGCTAATGACTAATAAAATTTATCAACGCTTGAAATAACTTCGAACAAGCCGAATGAATTTACGAGATAAATTCACAAAATCTGAACGAACTTACGTTTACTAACACATTAGCTTTATAGTAACAGTGATTTGGTACATTATTTTCAATTACCACATTAATAATTTCTTGCTGACAAATTCGAGTTATTAGGTGTTTTTGCAGTGTAAACACATATTTGTGTGCAACGTTATCAACACTGACGGTAAATAAAATTGATCAACAACCCTCACAGGGGTTAGAATTGTACAAACCCCTTTTGCCAGGTTTTGAGCCCCCCTTTCACAGAGATGCCATTCACCTGTTACCAGGTGGTTGGACGTACATACGATTACGCAATTTTATTTACGTAGTGACCTGTTACGGAGCACATCCGTAAACACCACAAGCAAATACTCCGAGCACACAAATATAAGCAAATACGAATTATTAATCTATACATATATAAAGGAAAGTCATAACCCTGACTAATCAACGCAGAGCCGAAACCACTGGTACTAGAAACTTGAAATTTGGGTGCAAGGTTCAATTTGTTACGTAAGGTAGTGCTAAGAAGGGATTTTTTGAAATTTGACCCCTAAGGGGGTGAAAAGGGATAAAATGTGTTTTCACCAATTCCTTAATATCTCTTACACCCGATAAGATATCAGTTAGGTGCTTACTTGCAAAGATTACCAATGCAAATACCTAGAAAAGTATTTTAGTATTTTGCCCTACTCAACCCCTAAAGGTGCAAATCTGGATTGGGGGTGAATTAAAGAACCCTAAGTATCTCCTATGTTTATTGAGTTAGAACATTATTTTTGGCATATAGATGTATTTTTAAAATATTTAGAAAGAACTTTAAGGGAATTTATAGTAATTTATTATACAAGACAGTTAAATTTTATCCACGAGTGAATCGTTTAACGTCGAGACGAAGTCGAGACGTTAATGATTCAAGAGTGAATAGAAATAACTTTATCGTCGTGTATAATACAATATTTTTTTCTATAGCAAGAACTTTAACAATTTCAAAAGAAAATAAGGACAGTCAATCACATTTTAAAATGTCAGTAGCTAGATTGGGTTGCTACGATAATACGAAGCTGTCATATTTAATTTAAACAAATGTTAGAAAATTAAATTACTTTATCTATCCTTGATGTTAAAGTGCTACTTTATCTACCCTTGCTGTTAAAGTAAAACTTGACCTTTTGTTTTGAGTTGATAAAAGCACACTTTAACATGTGCTATAGAAAAAAAAAATTTAACCCTAAAGGGGTAAAAGGAGGAAAAACTGAAAAGCGGTAGGGGGGTTCATTATTAATTTTTTTTGCTGTGAGTACCATTTCACAATTAAATGGGTTGAAATTATTTTTTTTAAATTCCACCCCTACGGGGGTGGAAAGAAGAAAATGTGTGTTCACGAATTCCTCAATATCTCTTAGACCCAGTGAGATAGCGACTTGGTGTTTACTTGCAAAGATTGTCAACGCAAATGCCTAGAAACGTATTTTAGGATTTTGCTTTAATCAGCCCCTAAAGGTGTAAATCTGGATTGGGGCTGAATTAAAGAACCCTAAGTAGGTATCTCCTATGTTTATTGAGTTAAAACATTCTTTTTTGGCATATAGATGTATTTTTAAAATATTTAGAAAGGGTTGTAAGGGAATTTGAAAATTTTAACCGTATAGGGGTAAAAGAAAAAAAAATGAAAAGGGGGTAGGGGGTGAATAAAAGAACCCTTCGTTGTTCCTATGTTTATTGAGTTAGAACAGTCTTTTTTTGGCATATAGATATATTTTTAAAATATCTAAAAAATGGTTTAAGGGATTTTGAAAAATGTACCCCTAACGGGGTAAAAAGGAGTAAGCTGTGTTTTCTCGAATTCCACAATATCTCTTAGGCCCGGTAAGATATCGACTTGGTGTTTGCATGCATAGCTATCCGATGCAAATGTCTAAAACCACATTTCATTGCCCTAATCAACCTTTAAAGGTGCAAATTTGAATTCGGGGTGAATTATAGAACCCCTTGTATCTCCTGTGTTTGTTGAGTTAGATCATTCTTTTTTTGGCATATGGATGTATTTTTAAATCTTTAGAAAATATTTTTAATGGTTTTTTTAAATTTGACCCCTAAAACGGTAAAAAGGGAAAACTGAATAGGGGTAGGAAGTTAAAATTATTTTTCGCTGTGGGTTCATTTCAGTATAAAACGGGATTTCTTTTCGAAATGTCACCCCTAAGAGATGAAAAGTGGTAAAATGTTTAGCGTATTGAGTGATGGAGGAGGGGGGCACTCTAGAATTCATTTGAGATTTAGAAGAAAAAACAAACATTTATAGTCCGTACGAAGAACGGGCATCTTGCTAGTTTCTTATAATTATGTATATCGCTCAATATCGACATTGAACACACTACATTTTCGCTGCACTGTTTGCTATATCCCACTTCTGATTGTTAGACGGGAGTTTATGTGTGTTATATTAAAATTAAATTTCCCTTACTTTTGAAATGTGTCAAGTAGTCCAGTCAAATGGTAATTCGAGGTGGAAAGTTCTGGTGTAATTGGTTTTAGTGGCTTACTTTATGTTTTTTGGGATGCTGAACACGAATCTGAAGTTGTCCAACAAATTTTTTTTCGGCAAATATGAGAAATCATTAAAAAAACCACTAAAAATCACAGTTTTTTTTTGTTTTTAGCTTGTAACTTGCAAAATAAGCTTTTTACGCAAAATATGATTCTATATTAAACTAAAGTTGAGAAAATTTCCTACAATTCATGTTTGCATCAATTTTTTGTACGACATATGGTTTCCGCGCTAAGAGGCGTTGAAGAACTGCCGAAAATCAGTAGATTTTGGAAAATAGCAAAAAACACATTTTTTACAGCATTTCCGTTCATAACACTAAAACTAAGCATTTCTCTGTAAACATTATCCTATACTTTGAAATAGCAGATAAAATTCTGTACAATTTATGTGTAAATTATTTTTTCGGACCTTCAATAGTTATGAGAAAAGCAATGACGAATGCATGTAGTAGTCAGTCGCCTCCTTATTGAAGGTAGGTATATACTTAAATGCATCATTATACGTCTGCGCAGATATGTAAAACGTTGTCGTTAGGTTATATAGGTGCAACAAAAGGATAAACAGCGATTTATGGTTGATTAATATGAAAACTGTGTAATGTCAATTAATATAATAAAATAGGTAGGTGACGTATTGAGCTAGTGGACTATCTTTGACCTTCAGCTCCCCCTCTTTCTGCTGATATAGATATGAACAGATATTTCTGCTGATTATTAGTACCATAATAACTGTTTAAAAAAATCTGTACATTGGTAGGCCCAAGGTTGATGTGAAAGAAAAAGGTTGGCCCTTATGCTAAAGAAATTGGAAGTGCTATGGAGAACATTTTTACTTTTATGGAAAACCGTGATGACGAATGTCAATTTTCATTAGACCAGTTAATAGCTCAGACAGAGGGTGAATACATTCCCGAATGAAAAACCGTAACGAACCATCTACTGGAGAGATATGGGGGGGATGTAATCATATCAAAGATTAAACAGAATACGATCGTATGTTTCAAACATACTGGCCATAGGATTTTGACAGATGCGTGGTACACCGAAAAACATCTTCAATTAGTTGAGACAGCGGCTGTTATAATTCTTGAAGAGATAAGATCTGTAGCGTATGTCGTGGATAATTATCCCCTTTCAGATTTATTCTTGCACGAAAATTAAAGCCTGGGTCCTGAGGTTCTCAAACTTTTCTTTGAAATGCTGATACTGAAGAAGAACCGTGAGAACAGTGATAAATGAAAAAAAGCTTTAGCCATTTCACAGTGTTATTAGCGCTGTCAGACCTAGTTCTTTTGTTTTACCCTTACAAATTGGACTATCAGCTTTTTTTATAAGAAGTATGAATCACGAAAACTGATTGATATTATGTCAGCCTTGGGATTTTGCACCTCTTATTCTGAAGCTGTTAGTTTGAAAGTGCCAATAATTACGAGACCCTCTTTACAAATAGACTCCACAGCTTTCCATCAATTCGTTCATGACAACACGAATTTTAACACTCGTACACTGGATAAGTATAATACCTTTCATGCAATGGGAGGGTATACATTTGATAATCTCAAGAAATGCTATTGCTCCAGATCAGAGAATTGTCCGAGTGAAGAAAACACTACCAGCTCAACTAGTTGGCGAGATGGGTGCTGTTTCCTTGAACAATTTTGAGAAAGCAGTTTATCCTGGCTTGAAGAATTTCAAAAAGTGTTTTTTTTCATCCTATACTATCACACCCTGTTTGGTGAACCTAATTTGGCTTTACGGCAAGTGGAAAGATGTGCCCAGCATTCCAGGATGGAGTGGTTTCATGGAGCAAACCACAAGTGGTCTCCTTTGTGACACAACCTTTGTTGCTTGCCTGCCATTTATCAATGCTCCACCGAGCGATTACAACAGTATATATACAGCTTTACTCACTTCCGTAGAACAATGAAAATCTATGAATCAGCAAACATCTGTGAACAGTTTCGATCAGCCGGGGCTGGCTTGGGAATGAAGATCCTGAACAATGGGCTTGGAAGAAAACCACACATGCTCTGGAGCCAGTAACCACGCAAGAACCACCAGCACCTCAAGCCGTCTTTGAAACTTATTTATTGCAAATGTGAGAAGACCTGCCAGAAAAACTGTGGATAAAAAAAAGCAGGCCTCAAGTGCTCCAATATGTGTGTGAACTACGAAACCAGTTGCAATAACATGCCTCTTACTGAAATCGAAGAAAACGGGAATGGGCCATAAGATAGTCCGCTAGCTCGATACGTCACCTACCTATTTTATTATATTGATTAACATTACATAGTTTTCATATTAATCAACCATGAATCGCTGTTTATTTTTTTGTTGCACCTATATAACCTAACGTTCACGTTTTACATATCTGCGCAGATGTATAATGATGCATTTAAGTATATGCCTTCACTAAGGAGACGACTAACTACTTCATGCATTCGTCATTGCTTTTCTCATAATTATTGAAGGTCCGAAAAAATTACTTACACATAAATTTTGCAGAATTTTATCTGCTATTTCAAAGTATAGGATAATGTTTACAGTGAAATGCTTACTTTTAGTGTTATGAACGGAAAGGCTATTTATTTTCCAATTTTCAACTCCTCTTTGCACGGAAACCATATGTCGTACAAAAAATTGATACGAACATTAATTGTAGGAAATGCTCTCGTCTTTATTTTAATATAGGGTGATCTTTTCCGTAAAAAACTTACTTTCCAAGTTCTAAGCCAAAAACCAAAAACAACTGTGATTTTCAGTGGTTTTTTTATGATTACTCATATTTGCCGAACAAAATTTTGTTGGACAACTTCAGATTCGTATTCAGCACCCCAAAAAACATAAAGTAAGTCACTCAAAACAATTACACCAGAGCTTTCCACTTTAAGCTCTTTTTGAACACCATTTTACTGGACTAAAGGTGGTGGGTGCAACTCACCCATGACCACAAGGCGGCAACGGGGTGCAAACAGTGCAGGTTCGGGCATTCCTTCGCCCAGTGGCGGAGGCAGGCAGTTAAATGTAAAAGAACATAAACTTACTGACCTGTAAATCTCATCGATAATAATAATTGTACTCACCGGGGGTGGCCGCCCCCTGATTACTCCGTACTCCTGGCAGTGGCATCACAATGCTGGGCCTTACATCCGTCGGTAATAACTCGTAGTATACTGATCTTTCACAGTACTGTAATTACCGTAAATCTTGCTAGGCTACTGCCCATTATGGAACTACGTGCTTCCGCGGGCTTATTATCATTACGGAACTACGTGCTTCCACGGACCACTGTGCGGACTTCGTGCTCCTGCGGGGTCCAACCCTTTTATTATCAAATAATCGACTAGCACAAGCAAGAACCTCTGACGTTTATCATTTGCTGTAATTGCCAAAAATCTACCAAACATCATTCAACTAACTACGATAGTACATACATTCTACTCTAGCTAAATTAATTCACTACCTAATAATGCGCCTATCTACGTTCGCAGCTTCGCCTCGCCTTATTGCAACTTATCACAATATAATTACTTGTTACGCATATAATCGCTTACGCCAAGAAATAATTACGCAAAACAGCCCAATTTCACTCACATGTCGCGCCGCTGTTGCAACCCCAAACGTTCTGTCCTGGTTTGAATTCCATTGCTAACCGAGCCCCCTTCGACATGGTGCATTAGTTGCACATATTCTACGGGTCCCTGAAACAACGGACCGCGGGCCCAATACATTCGTCAAGATTATATTACATTCCAGAGCTCAAAACATGCCAGAAATGGCAAACGTAATAATTAAAACTTAAAAATAATGCGCTGCAAAACCATCAAATATTTCATCCCTAACAATAGAATGGACCAAACAAGGATTTCCATTACATTCATTTGCATGGTTGAAAAAATTGGAAAGCAAATCTCGAATTCAGACTACTTATAACGTATGTGAAGCTAGTTTCGTACATGATCAATGCCTATGTCAAACATAAGAGATTTACAATATTTAGATGAAGCATTTCAAAATCTCACAAAGAAAAATTACATGAAATCTGGCAAATCATTACTGTGAATTAGCATAACGTATACCAAAAAAATTCGTGAAGCTTTATATATTATTTTATGTAGTGCGAACTAAAGATGAAACATCAACCATAAAAGTGCTAGAATAGAGACAAGAAGAACAAGCATGATGTGCCTTTAATTATTATTCAACTAAACGAATCTGATTCTGATTTCCAACCAACCAATTTAACTTTATTAGTTTAGTGCGTTATTTAAGAATTATGCAGGTGCCTATTTATTGTTGGTAAAATGTAATGCGGACTAAACATGAAACGTGAATCTGTGAACCATAAAAGTGCTAGAATGAAGACATGAACGAGCAACAGTGACATTGGAAAACTACAATGTGTTACCAAACTCTGACTATAAAATAAGGAGTAGCAAAGGCTACCGGATTCTCAGCCGGAGCTGGTCGTGGGTCGAACAGAAGACTTAAAGCGTAAGCTGAAACGGTGAGTAATTTATGGGCGCCAAGTAGCAATAACCCAGCACTTTGCTAATCATTAAACCAGACACTACGGAAGGTGCTACTAAGCGATCCTGAAAATTAGAGGTAGCGACAAGGACACACAAATCAAATTCGCAGGCATAAGTAACGAGTATATATAATTTAATAGAATATAAACATTCATAAAATATTAACAGTGCTCGGTAGTATATCACAACAACAAATATCACAAACCAGATTTCATATAATAATATCGAAAAATTTATCACAGATTAAACTCACCAGATTAAATGAATAAAGTCGTAGATCGTAGCAATTCGCATGTATGACCAAACGCGTCTCAAATTTAAGCGGTAGTTAAGGTTTTGTTTTGTTTGTCAAGTTGAAATCAACGCTAAACCCTCAGTTGCAAAAATACATAACTGTACTAGTAATCAAATGTACACAAATCCCATTGTTACCCAAGATCTTGGTTGATAGGGGCGCAAAATTACCCGAAACACGCTAATTAAATCTCGCCCTGAAGGGGCGTAATTGCTTAAACAACGATCGGACTGATTTCGCTAATTTCTTGCAAAATGGGGCCGCACTAAGCCAAATTCAACCGACTGACGGATCTCTCCACTGAGATCGAGTCTAAAATCGTTTAAATGGGCGTATGCAAGAATTGCTATTACAAAATTCACATAAGGGAAACCTTATCGTCCCTATGCATCTACAATAGACACAGCCTCTAATGGAGGCTTGAAATGTCAAGTTGTAAATATTAAGGTGTTATACAACAAAATAGGTTTACTTTAAACTGCAAGTGAGTTATCACAACATTAAAGTAAGTAAATTAGCTTATCAAAATCTGGCCGTAGCACAAAGCGCTACAATGAATAATTAAACACACATTAAAATCATGCCTATAACACAGGTTAAGTTGGTCGAGCTCAAAACTGCACAAGAACGCTTAAGGAAATTGCAAAGACAGACCTTGGCTGCACCAGGTGACGAACGTGCTAAATCGGAGGCCTACTGCACAATGTTGAGGAAGCCAGGTGTTCCAACGGGCTTCATCGCAGGTAACGCAGAGATCTCGGGCCAGTAAATCTGCTAGCCTGTTTTAGGGACTGGAAATCTCCCAAACTCACAGCCAGCCGACTGCAGCAACTGCCTGGAGAAAGTGCTCTCCAAGAGGGGCCAAATCCATCAACCAAACGCCTCGAAAAGCTCCTGCGCCACATGAACAAACTCGCCGCTCACCAACAGAGATGCGTTAGTTCATACCAAAGGACTGCTTCCTAATCTGAGTGCGTTCACCGCCCGTACCAAAAGGGGAATTGAGTGCTTTCGCTGCCCGTACCAAAGGGGAGCTAAAAGGGACAACATTCTGCCTTAGAAATATAACCAGTAATTGTCAAAATAGCATACCGTGAGATGTTATGCTCCAAATCGCCCAAGTAGTTACATGTGATTGTCAGATGAATTCCGGACAAAAATCCGTGCTTGAAATGTATCACAACAAAAACGTCGGGGACGTCTCCCAGACAAAAAATCACACCAAGATATACATTTTCATGCTAGGATGACCGTGACAAAACCGAATTACAAATATTCGTGCATCGATCAACCAAAGATGCCTTTCACCACATCCATCTTCTGACAACCCAAAATGGCTAATGATAATTTGACAGCTAGGCCCAGAAAATTCCAAATTTGCAGAAAAATCGCATCTGCAACCAACATAGCACGCGTACAACGTGAGGCCTAATCTGCAGTGACTTTACTCGAGGAAATGGGTAACTCAAACTAGGCTATTGTAGGGTAAATAGTTAGAGCAAAATGTGCAAAGTGCCTTGAATTAGGCAGGGATAAGGCAAATCGTTAAATTAATACGAAAAGTGACTTTTGGCCCATAACAAATGTTTCTTTAATTATTAGTGGACTGAACGAATCTGATTTCCAACCAACCAATTAACTATACTACTTTAGTGCATTATTTAAGAATTATGTATCTATTCATTGGGAAAGTCTTAATTTTTAATATTAATGGTATAACTGTGGTAAAACTAATATTTCTTTTTGCATTTTTTTCACAATCCTTTGTGCACCTTTGCTGTCTTCCCTTTTCTTTGTTAATTATTTTGTTGGTAGATAAAATATCCAATAGATACCTGCACAGTAACAATATTAAAGTGCCAATACATTTAACAACATAACTTTCTAGTTTTTCAGTATGAGTTTAAGTACCCTTAATCTCAATTTCAACTTGTACATTGGTATAGGTACTGATACAATGCTCCAAATTTAAGGTCATTACATGTAATCACGTAAATAACTAGTACATCATTAAAGTTCCAAGAATTCTGGAGGAAGTGTAACCGGAATCTTGCTAGAAACTTAAAGTGAGAATTACATTTTGCCCAATTTTCCCTGTTTGACATATGGACATTTGTGTTTGAAATATTAGCCCACCATGTTAAATATACATGTTTAATGTTGATTTGTGGATCCACATTCGCAACTCTTTCTTATTATTTTCTGGGCTCCTTCCTCCACCGGGTGGCAAGTTTTTGGTGGACTCGGAGGATTTCTCAATTGCTGCAGTTACTGCTGCAACTTCTTGACTCCATTCATCGCTAGGCGCGAAGTGTTTGGTGTCGGATTTTTCTTGTTGCCACCCTCCACTAGTTGCTAAGCTTTTAGTGAACTCGGAGGGTTTTTTGGTTGCAGCAGTTATTGCTGAAACTTCTTGGCTCCATCCCTCGCTAGGAGCTGCTTTAGAAGCATCTGGAGGACTTCCAACGATTTGTTCGTTTCGTGCAATTTCCTTTTCTTTCTGTCCATCGACTTTGTGAATGGGAACTTCGTGAACGAGGACTTCGTGAATGAGGACTTTGGAAACTCCATGCACTTGGTGATTTTCTTGTGGATGAGAAGATGCTATTTTTTCATGTTCGATGATAGCTGGACGTTCAACTCCCGTATTCTTTATATTGGCAGCTGCTATCGCTCGTTCTTCCGCTGTAGAATCGGTTGTTGATATTTTCTCCACCTGCTGGATTGTTTGTTTGTCATTGGTGGGTAAACTTCGAAACTGACCACAGCTATTGATGTAGTGTTGGCGACTAAGAGATGCGGAAGCTTCGGTCTTCTGTGGTCTTTCCTGTACTGATTTTGTGAATTTCTCACATACCTGATCTTCTGGGGAAAGTTTGCTTTGAGTGGGTACTTCTTCTATGACCCAGAATTTTTGTAACTGCTCGTCTTCTTCAATCTGTGACGATTTGCCAATCGTGGTATTGACTTTAATGTTTAATGTTTAATGTAAAATCAAGTGGTTTTTATTTGTGGATCCACATTCTCAACTCTTTCTTATTATATACAGGGACTCTATTCCCTATGTGCAGGCCATAGTATTTCATTTAATCGGCCATGACCGAGGTTCTTATAACCTAAGAGCTCATTAAAATACTAGCGTACCTGTAGTAACATCACTTTTAGCCCAACGACGCCACCTTAGTAGTTCACCAAACACAGATCGCACTTTCCCGGCCGGCGCACTGAAGGACGCAAGCAATTTTCCAGCGACTCCCGCAAAACTAAGTCGTGAAAAGACCGACTTCGCTTCAGGTAAGCAGGCTGTGTTAAATTATTCCCGGGGGTCCCAAACTTATATACCAAGGGAGCCCCGCGGCCTACCGAGCTTAACATCCTAATTACACACATCACAGGCACCGTAATAGTATTTTTTGTACTCATGACTTCAAAATTCATATTTCCCGGTCATTCCCGATGCGCCGAAAGTTACCTTTCCCGCACTGCGGTGCTTTTTACTTTCCTACACAAACTAGGGCAACTGTGCGACAAGGATAGATATAAAAAAAATCACTAATGGCGGTACATTACACTTTAGTGTGTTGGTCTACGACAAAAGTTAACATGTGCGGAAGGTATGTATAAAAGTTTACTGATTTGTGCTGTCAACTCAGTAAAGTAGTAAAACACTAAATAATAATTATTTTTAAATTTTTTAGAATATTTTCAATTATTCGTTACAAAAAACATTGTACCTATCTCTTTCGGGAAGAATTTTCCCGAATTCGCACTACATGCAGCACTCCCTTCGGTCGTGCTGCAAACAAAGTGCTCATTCGGGAAAATTACCTTCCCGAACTTGTTAGGTAAATAACTATAACATTACAAGCCAGGTAAAACAGTTTTTACTGGCGATAGGATTGGGATGACTGGCGAGCCGTTAGGCGAGCCTATAATATCCTTGAGCCAGTAAAAATGGTTACCTGGCGTGTATTGTTGAATATTTTATTTGTTTCTCACTTGTAAATAACTAGAAATTTACCATTTATTCAAAATGTCAAACTGACAAGCAACTAAATTCATCAATATGACACATATACTAAGGAAGACAACTCTGGCTTTGCACGCTATCATTTATCTATGAGCACACTTGTAAAATATAACTGGCTAGCCAGTAAATTTTTTACTGGCTAGCCAGTTAAGAAACATTTTCAAGGTGAATACAGTGACTTGATAAATTGATGTTTACAAGTGAGGAACAAATAATAGTATATTATTATATGAGCGATTATGACAGCCATTATTCACGAAGATGACATTTGCGCCACAAGCCGAAGGCGCGTGGCGCAAGTCATCTGAGTGAATAATGGCCATAATCGCGAATATAATACGATATTTTATCTACTCCTATGCAATAGGAGACGTGCGTTCATATTTCCGAATTTTGACATTTGTGACAGCTGTTAACTTCAAAAGTCATTGAATAATAAAAATGAATGCTGTGATTGGCTACAACCTATTGAATAATGAAAATAGAATTTTCTGATTGGTTGCAACTTGCAAACTATTGAATAATGAAAATAGAATTTTATGATTGGCTGCAAACTGTGAATTATGAATCATAATTAATGGTCATTGTACAGTAGGAGTAGATAAAACATTTTATTTTATCCTATTATGTTACTATGATGATAACTCCTTAGCAACCAGTTGCGTTAAGATGCATTTAACAGCACTACTGTTGTTAAGAAAAATAATATACCGATACCTATTAGCATTTAATCACATGTTGGCAGTACTCACGTGTAGGTATTGTTGGTGTCACTGTCGGTCTATGTCAAATTCGATGTTAGTAGGTTAGATTTTGTTTGCTATTGACACAGACTGACGCAAAACTTAACCTGCTAATCTCTAATTTAACATAACCTGACAGTGCCACCAACAATACAGTATTGAGTGACTTATGGCTTTTATCTTACTAGTGATACCACCACAGCCATAGCAGATATATGTCTCGCTGTTGTGTCATTAATAAAAAAAATTCTATTTTTTTTTAAGATTAGTATTTTAGGATAAAAGAAATCGTGTTACGATATACGTAACGTTATCTGCTTTCTACAGTACTCGAGAATTTTAAAGAACTCGCTCCTAACGTCGCTCGTTCATTCAAACTATTCTCTGGTAATGTAAAAAGCTTGATAACATTACTTGCATCGTAAATTACTATTATTCAATCGAATTTGTCCGCCCACAAAATCATAACAAATCGCATCATCTTATTGGTGGCATAAATATAGCCTGTTACAGATCCTCCTCAAGTCCGGCGGAGTTACCTCATTCAAACTGACCTGCACTCATTTCTACTTCATTCGAACTTCCTTTAAGAGGGTTCAGGCGCAGCAATTGTGCAAAACTAAGGTGCTATTTGGGTTGCGGTCCGATCAGGGACATGGGACACAAGAGACCAGAAGGAGTTTTATTTTATATTGATGTACAATATTTTCTTAATTACGAATTATTTTGTATATATCTAAACCTATTGTACGAGTTACATTTCTTTACATTGTGATATTTTTGTAATTAACATTTTGAGTACAACGAACCCATGGGCATTTGAGGCAACCAGTTTGAAACTAAATGTAACGAATCTCGGGCAAGTTTAAAATAAGCACTTAAAATTCAAAATTCTTCAACAAGCCAGCTACATTAAACGGTGGCCCCCCTTATTTCGTGCATTTGGTGGATAGCAACATAGTCCAGTCAAATGGTGCTCAAAAAGGGCGAATAGGGGAAAGTTTTGGTGGAGTTTTGATATTTGGTTCTTATATGTTTTCTGGGTCGCTGTACACGACTATCAGGTTTGCCAACAAAAATTTTGACCGGAAACACGTTTTCTTAAGCAAAAGCGGTGTAATAACCGATTTTTTTTAGTTTTTCTAAAATTATCCGACAGCTATCCATTTTTCGTAAATATTGAACCTATATGAAATGAAAAAAGATAATATTTCCTGCATTATAATATGTACTTGAGGGTTTTTCTCCGACCAGTCGTTTAACCGCGAGAGCGCCACGAAGTTATAGTCCAGTCAAATGGTAGAAAATAGGGAAAAGCTTTGGAGTTTTGACATTTGGTTCCTATATGTTTTTTGGGTCTCTGTAAGCGAATATCAGGTTTCCTAACATTTTATGTATGAAGATTCATTGCATATACAATTTTTGATTTACGAAAAATGCATAGTTTTCGAGTTACTTTGAAATAAACTGGCATAATTCCCTTTGTTTTTGCTTTTAACACCTAACTTCGCGGCGCTCTCGCGGCTGAACGATTTATCGGAGAAAAAAAACCTTACCTACATAAAATGTAGGAAATTTTATCCTCTTTGATTTCATGTAGGTTCAGCATTTACAAAATTGGA
Source organism: Agriotes lineatus (assembly GCA_940337035.1). Classification (NCBI taxonomy): domain Eukaryota; kingdom Metazoa; phylum Arthropoda; class Insecta; order Coleoptera; family Elateridae; genus Agriotes; species Agriotes lineatus. The sequence continues at coordinate 70,020,669 of OW679201.1, read as the reverse complement.
TAGTTTTCGAGTAATTTTAGAAACACTAAAAAAATCAGTCTTTTTACACCGTTTTCGCTTAAAAAACGTGTTTCCGGTCAAAATTCTTGTTGGCAAACCTGATATTCGTGTTCAGCGACCCAAACATATAGGAACCAAATATAAAAACTTTACCAAAACTTTCCCCTATGTTCTACCATTTGACTGGACTATAACTTCGCGGAGCTCTCGCGGCTGAACAATTGGTCGGAGAAAAAGCCTCAAGCACATAAAATGTAGGAAATTGTATCTTCTTTCATTTCATATAGGTATTACATTTACGAAAAATGAATAGCTTCCGGGTAATTTTAAAAAAACTAAAAAAACCGGTCTTTTACACCGTTTTTGCTTAAAAGAACATGTTTTCGGTCAAAATGTTTGTTGGTAAACCTGCTATTCGTGTCAGCCACCCGAAAAACGTATAGGAACCAAGTATCAAAATTCCACCAAAACTTTCCCCTATTTTCTATCATTTGACTGAACTAATAGGAGTAGTGGTTTTAACAGCATCGACCCTTAGACAATACAAGTTCTGGATGTGAAAGACAAGCATGTAAAATATTTATAACGCTGCAATAAAAGTCTTTTTTTTACATTCTCTCAAAAGAGTTGGACATTGAGATTTTCCTCACATAGCTGTAACACCTTTCAAATATCGACAATAAAGTTTTCTAAAAAATTTGAAATAGAAATTGCAGAGATATCTTTCTGCGCGGTGAGTTGACGTATAGGGATCAGTTACAAATTTGACTAATAATTCAAACTCCATGATATCATTTCAAATAAGCACTCCACAATATAACTATTGGCAAAAAAAGTAGGATATGGTAAGCACAAAGCTGGAAACATTAATCTTATCGTTTTGAGTACACCCATGGTACAAGAAATACACACAACCAGAAGCTATATAGAAAGAAACCCACCTTCGTAAAATTATATTTTTGAAGTAAATAATTGCCTTTTGAGTTGATAGAATACCGAAGGAAATAATGGTCCTGTAAGTGTTTCAGGGTATAAATAAGATGATTTCGAAGGAGATTATTGTAGAAAATAGTAATTTTTGTATTAAGTGCGCGAAATGAGTGTTTTTTTATGGCGCGTGAGAATGTCAATTTTCGCCGAGATCGTTAGGTCCAGGCAGAAAAGTCATTCAAACGCGCCATAAAAACACGAATTTTGCCACGAAATACAAACAACGTTTTTTCTACAGCCGTAAAAAAAGAATTATTTCTAGAAATAAAATACGAACATTAATTTGCTAACATAATATGTAGTCACCTAATGTGTTGTAACTAAGGAAATGGCGTAATTAACCGTTTTTTCACTGCTAGCCGTGAAGAAATATTCTTTTTCGACGACTGACATCGAAAGTAGATTTTTCTCACTGTCATTTGACAACAGAAAGTTGACATTTGCCGCTGAGCGTGCGTTTTCATCACTTTGCCGCTCGCCGAGCGTTTTAGGTTTCCGCGTGAACAAACTAGGTAGCCACGTCCGAATGTTTCCTTGACAACGCCTGTCATTTGTGGAAATATAATCGCGTCACATGTCATAGAACGGCGCGAGTAATGTTAACTTGATTGTCAATTAATTTTTGCGATAAAATGAAATTTGATATTTTCCTTTAATAATATGCTCAGTCGTCGAAAAAATAGTATGTATGTTTCGAGCTAAAAGTGCGCTTGCCGCTTTTGCATGATTGCTGGTTTCGACTTCGTCTCAACCAGCAATATTCATGCGCAAGCGGCAAGAATGCAGTTTCAGCTCTTAACATACAATATACTATTTCCGTCGACCTACCTATAAAATGTGATTTTACGGACACATTTACTCGGCTATCGCCTCGGCCAGCAATTTCAGGCATCGTCCATAAAAAGCCAGTTTTTCGGCCTAGATACATAAATAACTATTTTTCACGTGTTAAAAAAAGTTAAACTTCGCGTATCTATAGCGATGCATAAATGTCACGTTTCTTCGACGGCTGTAGAAAAATGAAAATTATAGTACTTGCGGAAATCCGATAAAAAATGATGATGTACAAACACGAAAAAAAAGAAAATAATCCTTCATCGATGAATTTGTTTAAATAATATGTAGGAATTGAAAAAAAAGCTAATTACCTTTCAACTTTCGTTTACTTAATGAAATAACCCTAGAAAATTAAAATGGCTGTTAGGGTTAAGAAATTAAAAGAAGAAAGTTCAGGATATATCAATATCAATGAGCACTTAGTAATTTCAAACAACCTACTATTCCAAAATAGTATATTATGATACTAGCAAAGAGCATATAATATGCTCTTTGATACTAGTATATAAGTACGCCTTTAAAACACATGCGACGCTAGCGCGTCGTGCTTTTAACGTCGCTAGGTCTTTAATGGCACTTATACACGTGTATCATACGCTATTTTTTCTACGATCGTAACAGAAATATAAAAACTTAGTTCGGTGACACTTTTTCCCTCACATTGTGTTTGATATTCTAGGTTATATTGATATTCAAACTTACGGCAAAGCGTGTTTTAATTTAGTATTAAAACGCGCCTCGAATGGCAACGTGCGAATAAGGCGTAATTCGATCGCTAATATTAAGAGTGCTTTTTTTTAAATTTTTTTATAATTAATAATTGCCAGTTCAACAAATACATGTTATTCATGACATCGATATCTATAGTTAAATAAACAATAGCAGAATCTTATTGTTATGACAATGATTACAATGTTGATAATCTTTTATTTTAATCTTCACTATCGGGTTCGGAGATACACAGATCTTGGGGAAGTTTGCGCTTGAGCCTGTTATGTATGTTTTGTCTACCGATACTATAGTAGATTGCACCATTGCACTCGCGAATGTTTTTAAAGAATTTGCTTGAACTTTCACTGATAAACTTTTGAATTGTAGGCATTTCTAGTTCATAGTGGAGTTGGTCGTTCCGGATGTACCATGGGGCGTTCACCGCTATTCTGAGAATTTTATTTTGAAGATGTTGTACTTTTTGAATGTTGGATTTAGCTGTGTTGCTCCAGATCGGTGATGCGTAGAGAATCAATGGCCTTATTATAGATTTGTATATCAGGGTGGCACATTTAGGCTTAAGTGAAGATTTCCTATTTATGATAGGATACAGTTGAGCTAGTCTCGCGTAGGCTTGGTTGAGTTTGAGATTTACATGAAGTTTCCAGGTGAGTCGTGTATCAAGGAGTATCCCTAGGTACTTCACTGCGGCGTCATTGGAGTTCCATGGAATGATGTTTTGGTTGATTGTGAGGTTGGTAGGGTTTATGATTCGCCTTAGGGAGAAGATTTTTGCTTGGCATTTGCTTGGGTTGATTTGTATGTTCCATTTGTTATACCATGAGCATAGTTGGTGAATCGCATTCTGTAGTTGATTGATGGCTAGGTTGAGATCGATGTGCTGGGTTAAGACAGCTGTGTCGTCAGCGAAGGTTGCTAAGGTTGCTTTAGTAAGCGGGATGTCAGAAGTGAAGATGGTAAATAGCAGCGGTCCTAATACGCTTCCTTGAGGAACACCAGCCTTGATAGCTTTTGATTCAGAAATAGCGGAATTGATGCGCACAGCGAAAGTTCTATCTTCAAGAAAAGAGAAGACTATAGCTTTAATGTAGTTGGCTATTCGGAGATTGATGATTTAGCTTTTCAGACCTTCGATCCAGACCTTATCGAAAGCCTGGGCGATGTCAAGGAAGACTGCTACTGTATAACTTTTGCTTTCGAACCCTTCTTCGATTGTTTCAGAGATGCGTTGTAGCTGATGTAGAGTCGAATAAGTTTTTCTAAAGCCAAACTGGAACGGCGGTATTGCGTTGAGAGGAGTTGGTTCTTCCATAAAGCGGGAATAAATTATTTTCTCTAGTATTTTTGATAGCGTTGGCAACAGGCTTATTGGCCTGTAACTGTCAATTTTCTCTTTGTCTTTTCCCGGCTTTGGAAATACTAAGATATGTGCATGCTTGCAAGTCTGGGGGAAATAACCTAGTCGAAGGCATGCATTATACGTGGTTGCAAGATAGGCTAGGGTTTTTGGGGTGAGGTGTTTAAACACTAAGTTGGTTATGAGATCTGGCCCAGGGGATTTTTTTATAGAAAGATTGTCAATTATGGATTTGATTTCATGTGGGGTGGTGCAGGATATCGTCTCAGTTATTACAGGTTGATTGGACTCAATGTGGTTGCTTATATAAGAGGAATGGTTTGGGAGGCAAGTAGAATTGGGAGTGAAAACTTTTTCATAATAGTTCGCAAACGCTGCTGATTTTTCAGCGTCTGTGGCGTGTAATATATTAGCTACTGTTATTGTTGGTAATTCCTCGCGCTGTTTTAATATACGCTTTGTGGCTCTCCACATTCCATGGTCACCTGGTTCCAAGTCCGCAATGTACTTTTGGTAGTTGGAGATTCGCAGTTCGTCCAAGACTTGTTTTAGCCTATGAGTAAGTTTATTTAATAGACGTTTTGAGTCCTGATTACGATTTCTTTGCCAATCCCGCCTAGCTTGACTTTTCTTCTTAATTAAGTCAGTTATTTCAGTAGGAAGGTGGTGGTAATTGGGTTTGTGGTTACGTTTGTTAACTTGCGTTGCTTGACGAGCGCTGGCTGATATTGTAAAAGTTAATTTGACTATTGCGTTGTCTATATCTTCATTACTATTCAGACTGAGTGGGCACTTCAATTGATTATCGAGGATATTTTGAAAGTTCTCCCATTTAATTAACCCAGTTGTGAGTCGTGGTGACGCGACGGTTGTACTATTTGGGGGATGCAAGTGAATGATATGACAACTGGTAGATGGTCTGAGTCAAGTTCGTCTATTAAATTCTGATGCATTTGTTTGTCAAAGTTCTTTTGTAACACTATGTCCAGTATGTCGGGTAGGTGATCAGAGCGGTAAGGGTAGTGTGTGTATCTCTCAGGAGCTGTTATTTGAAAGGAATATTTTGTTGCATAGCCTTCCATTTTGATTCCTTCAGGGTTGTTTGCTCGACAGCCCCATAGTTGGTTTTTGGAATTTAAGTCTCCTACCATCAGTAGTGATTCGGTTGAGCTGAATGGGGCTTTAAAATCTTCTTCATTTAGCTTTTTATTGGGTTGGCGATAAGCACTTATTACTGTGAGATACGACGTGCTTAGTTTGATTTTGATTCCTATTGCTTCAAGGGTTTGGTTGGGAGGGTTGGGGATAGAGTTATGGATAATTTTCTTATTGATAAAAATTGCTACTCCTCCTGCTGCTATACGAGATATTCTATCGTTGCGATACACATGATATCCAGGTATTTTTAACGTGTCTGTTTCGGTTAGGTGAGTTTCCGTTACGCAAGCGATATCGATGTTATATCTGGCAAGGAATGCTATCAATATTGATCTTTGCCATTAGCGTTCCAATTTAGGATTGATAATTTTGCTATAAGTTTTGGAGTTCTATGATCCATTGAAGAGTAGGGGGAGGATTGAGTTGGTAAAGAAATCTTTCATTTGAGGAAGGAATGGAGTAAGCAGGCGCAATAAGGATTTGATCAAGTTGTTTATGTCAGAGGAGTCTGTCGGAGTGGTTGGTTGATTGAAAGTATTAAGTTTGGTGTTAGGTGCTGGAGAGTTTCGTACTTGGTCAGCATATGTACGATTAGGAATGGTTTGGTTATTTCTATTGAGTCTTGAATAGGAGTGGCTATTGTTATTGTTAGCTGTGTTGGCATCCACGATAGCTTGCTGGATGCGGGCCTCCGCAGTTGGCGCACTTTGGTGGATCTTCGGGTTTTTTCGTACATTGATGATGTTGGTGATCGCCACCGCATTTCACAATTATTTTTGGTGTGGCCGTAGTTCTGACAGCGATGGCACTGCGGGGTGTTTGCTGGTTTTTTACGGAGTTCAACTAAGACTATTGAGTTGAAAAGACCTTTTAGAGCAAACATCTTTTTAGCATTTTCATTATCGGTGAGATCCACTGCACAAACTGGTAGTGGCTGTTTATTTTTGGTCAGGAGGTGTGTAACTTTGATAATTGGCAGCGCTAGGCTAAGTTCATCGAAGATTTCTTGTTCGGTTAAAGATAAAGGAACGTTTTTAACCACGACGTTGAGTGGCTTTCCATTTGGATTTTGAAATGTGTGGTATTTAATTCCATTGCTGTTAAAATGTTTAGTTACATTTCTAAAATCGTCTTCATTGGTTAAATTTATTCTAACAGAGTTTGTATTATAGAAAGTTGAGAATTCGCCTTTTGATAATTTTTTGATATCTTCGCTCAATGCCATGTGGTTTATGGCATTATGTAAATAAATAAGAGGTATTTTTGGTTTTGTTGTCGGATCTCTATTACTGTCGTTTAAGTGTACGTGTTGATTATCATTTTCATTAACGTTATCAGTTTTATTGTTTTCGAGGTTAGTGAGAACGCTGAATTTATTTTGGGATTGTTATATTTGGAATCCTTGCATTTTGCACTTCATTAATCGGAGGTGTTAGTTAGAGTACCTATATAATAAGTAGATAAGAGTACGGCAAATGCAGGAACAGTATTTGATTGGTTGGATCCCTATGCATGTACGATAGATCTAGATTCGATTTAGAAGTAGTCGACATTGTTTGCAATTGGTGACATTCAACTGACATTAAACTTGTCAAAGTTAACAAAACCAAGTGTCGTAATCGATTTGTAAAATAAGTGGCGAAATTTGAGGGTTTTTTCGCACATAATTTTGTTAATCATGTAATTTTTCAATTTTCTTTTTCCCTTGATCTATTGTCAATAATTTCATTTTAGCATGACTGGTTGCTCCGTCCACGGTTGCAAGAACCGTTTTGAAGATGGTGTGTACTTAGCCAGTGTTCCAAAGGATGAGTTGAGGAAAATAATTTGGCTAAAAAAGATCGGCAAGCTAAATTACAGTTACAACAGACTAAGAATTTGTGAAAAGCATTTCGACAATGGTCAGTGGGAGGTTAAAGAAAATGCAACTAAAATATTAAAAAACACAGCTATACCAACAATCATGTTGGATACACATACAATTAATGAAGCTAACAACAAAATGTCACCTCAATGTGATTTTGATTACAAAAAAATGTATGAATCTCTGCTAGTACAACATCTTAAATTGCGACGAAATAACCGAAAATTAAGCCGTCTTCTTTGCGAAACCAAAAGAAAGAACAATTTTTTAAAACAAAACTTAAAGAAGATATTTACCAATGATCAAATTCGAACGTTAACAACTCCCAAAAATAAGTTTAGCAAATGCTCCAATGAAACCTTAGAAAGATCATTAAGGCTGAGATTTTCATGCGGACAAACTGGATATATAAACCGTTCAATAGTTATTTGCCAAGTAGGTAGACATGGAATTTTGTTTTTATGTTTAATAAAACTAAAACTCCCTAGAAACTCTTTCTGACACTTTGTCAGAAGCAGCTGTTATGTACAGGAGGCTCACGAAAGTGTCTAATTTGACATTTTGAGGTTAAACATGCAATGTTGCCAGTCCTTTCATACTTTGTTTGCCACTAGGCATAATATGTATGGACATCGCCGTCATGGATATCTATCTGTCAAACAAATTGTAGTACTAAAGTAAATATGCCAAAAGTCATTAAAGGTGACACAAAACTACAAATTACAAAGGCTTACAGGCATTATAAAGCCGACAGGCCCGACCTCAGTGAAACTGAAATCTTTGCTCGTCTTAGTGACTTTTGGGATACAAGTATTTATGCATAAAACTTAATTGTTGCTTTAATTTTCGGCTTTCTACTGTTTTAGATATCTGAAAGAACTATTAGAAATATTATGGGGCGGAACAATTTTGAAATTAAACCTTTTGGCCCACGACCTAAAAATGATACATACTATTTGCAACATACGCACTGAAGAAGTAGTTAACAATGCGAGACAAATTGTGCAAGAACAACCACACGTATCTGTTCGCCATTTAGGACAGCAATTAAATGTTTCATATTCAACATCTCATAGGATATTAAGAAGCAATTTGCATTATTTTCCTTACCAGTTGCAAGTGTATCAGGAACTGCTGCCAAACGATCCTCCGGTTAGATTGGAATTTTGTAACTGGTTTATCAATAATTTAGGAAATAACGATAATGCGTTTGAGAAAACTTTCTTTACTGATGAGGCATAGTTCTATTTATCTGGCTACATTAATTCACAAAGTATGAGGATGTGGAGCGCTGAGAATCCCAATTTTTATGTTGAAGAACCGCTTCACCCACAAAAAATCGGGGTTTGGGCTGCAATTAGTAAAAGAAGAGTTATAGGTCCTATATTTTTTTAAGGTAATTGAGTGCAGCAAAACGATTAAATTTTATTTTAATAGTTCAAATTTTAGGTTTTCTAAGTGCACAACCATTTCATACTGAAATTTTGTCGCCGTTTTTTTGAAGAGTTACGTGACAATGAATTACAAAAGGGTTACGTACTTTCAATAAGATGGGGCATAAATTTACTTGGAGAGTTTTACAAAAACAGAGTTATTAGTCAAAACATGTCTACAGTGTGGCCCCCGAGGTCTTGTAACTTAACTCCCTGTGATTTTCTTCTGTGACCATATTTAAAAAAAATCCATTCTTCAACTTCCACTGGACAATATTCAGCAGCTTTAACAAAGAAGTAATGGAAAAACTGAAGAAATCAATAATAATGGCGTAATATTAAGATTTGAGAATAGAACGAGTTAAGGAGTTTACTTTCTTAGGAACATTAATCTCTGAAAACTTAAATTACACACAAGGAATGAAATCAAGGTTAATAAAAGCATCGAGATGTCCGGGCGCGTTAAATAGTATAATGTCCTTAAGACAAATGTCGCGAAATGCAAAACTACGACTTATAAGACTGTAATTCGACCCACAGCTACGTACGCATGTGAAACATGGACGACGAATGTGGCAGACCAAGACATGATAAGTACCGTTGAGGCCAACTCAAAGTGCACGGCAGATTTTTAGCTTGTAATACGATATTCTAATCATAGACGTCGAGTTTTGACGTTTACGTTTGTCATCAACTGTCATAGAACTGAAAACTCGGAAAATTCCGAGACATTTGTCAGGAGCAGAGAAAATGCGAGCTATTACAAAACTGGAAGAGAACTGGTAGCTGAGTCGAGTCGCAACAGATTTGCATGTGAGCAAGAGCTGCACTTTCAAAATTAAAAATCGTTGGCAGCAGAGACTTCTGCAAGAAAAGTTTTTTTAACACCATAGAACAAAGAATGAAGAGTACAATTTGCAACCGACTATTTGAACGACATCGACGACTTTTGGAACACTACTGTTTTCTCAGGTGAAAAGGTATTTCAATCATTTACCAATTGACGATTAAGGGTGTGTAGACGATAAAATTCAATATTTGAGAAGCAATATTATGTTCAACCCTTAAGGAGTAGTGGACGATTCTCTGTAAACGTATGGGGATCGATCAATGCTCACGGATCTGGGGCATGCTATAGAATTAATGGTCGACTGAATGCTGAAGATTATTGCAACTAGGGTTTCCAAGTCCCGGGACCAAAAGTATTTTCGGGACTTACGAGCAAAATTTCAGGTCCCGGGACTAGTCCCGAAGATCCCGAAAATGGTCCCGAAAGAGAAAGTGTACAGGTGAAATTTCCGAATGAAATTTCCAAAGAAAAACGAGTGTTTTAAGTTAAATAAAGTATTTCTGTGCTGACAATTTGTGTTGGGGCTCGTCTACAACTTCATTGCTTTCTTCCGGTACTAAAAATGTCTGTCGCTCTTCATCTTTTGCTTTTGTTTGAACTGCAAAGTGCGTGTGTAATCCTTTCATCAAGTTGCCTCTGATAATGATAATTTTGTAGGAACCAATTTACATTTCGCCAATTGTTTATCTTCAATATATAAAACTGTTGCCATAGTGACTTCATATCGTTATTTTTTTAAATTTAGAATGAAGAGGGTTGCGAATCGGAATTCATTCTAACTGTAACGCTTTAGCAGACAAATAACGAACACACTTAAAACCCAAAAATATAAATTATTCAGCTTCTTCGCACATATCTAAATCCAACAAAAAAACATACAAATACATAAATAGAAGAAGATATGCAAATGTGGCTGAAACAACACACAGGTTTAATTCTAACCTACCGAAAACAATACCTCTCCTGCCTACGCAAAACGCAAATAATGCAGAATGTGCAAGAGGCATGAGTAATACGCCGGACGCCGGTGAATACCCGTCCTAATTCTCTGATATCGAGTATACGCACGCATGTTGACATGGTCCCCGGATTTCGCCTGGGCTGGCTGTGGTCCCGGGACTCGGTTTTTGTGGTAGAATCCCGGGACTGTCCCGGGACAGAATCCCGGGACTGGAAACCCTAATTGCAACATTTTGCAAAATGTGATGCTGCCATCTGTAAGAGAGGTCTTTCCTAATCAATTTACTTTTCAACAGGCAAGATATTACCTAATTAATTAATTTTTTTTTTATGTTAACGTAATTGATAACATTATTTTCACAGGATAACTGTCCTGTGCATACAGCAGGAGTTGTTTATTGATGGTTTGATGAGAATAATATCAATTTTATTACCACGGCCTGCAAGAAGTCCGGACTTGAATTCCATCGAAAATGTTTGGGGCTATTTAACTACAAAAATTTATACCAGGGATTTTGCAGCAAACAAAACCGATTAATTATGGGAAAGAATAAGAAATGCTTGGAAGGAACTGAGAGAAGGATGCAATATAGAAACATTGGTCAACTCTATGCGAAACAAACTGCAAAGCGTAGTAGCAATTTAATACTGATACATATTTATTAAATACATATTATTATATAGTTTGTTTACTTGTGAAGCTTTGCTAAAATACAAACATTAAAAAGTAATACCTATTCTTATAACCAAGAGCAACGCCACTGGAGAAACCCCCATTTAATAAGCCGAAAAATCGCAAAAATATCCATAGTAACAAAAAACCGTGCACTTTGAGGTGTCCGTAACTGTACGTGGGAGAGAAAAATGCTGAGAAAAATATTTGGAGGGACTCGGACGGATGATGGTTGGAGAAAACTTACAAACGAAGAGGTACAAAAGAAGTATGGAGAGCCAAATATAGTAGACTTCATTAAAGCTCAAAGGTTAAGCTGGTTTGGGCATATATGGAGAATATGCCAGATGGAAGAGCTACTAAGATAGTATTGGAAGGCAGAGCGCAAGAAACTAGAAGAAGAAGCGACCAACGAATAGGTGGAAGGAGGCAGTAATGGAAGACATAGCAAGGAAAGGAATAGAAGACTGGAGAAATAAAATCATGAATAAAGGACAATGGAGACAGATTGTTATGCAATGGGCCTAGTGGCTTGTAAAAGCTTTATTTATACTGAAAAAATGCATAAATTGTAATATTTAAATATTTTTGTATACAATTTATAATTACAATAAAAAAACGACTTTCATTATACCATTATGCCTACTCAACAAAGTATGAAACGTATTCAGAATCAGCAATTTGTCTTTCATGAAATTTATCTTAACCAATAATAAAAGTGGCACAAAATCCAAAACCAAATCTGGCAACCACGTTTTGTACATTAACATAAAATTATAATTTTGTATAAAATGAGCATAACCTAACTTTTGTTAATGACTGACAGCATATTTACAGGGTGAAATTCATTACCCTAACATGGCCTCCTATCTGGCAAATAACTATTGAACGGTTTATATAAAGAGTGCTAGTAGAAACGTCACGTTTGACACTAACTGCAAAAAGTGAACAAGGTTTTTCGACATTTCGCTCGTAACACTTCCTAAACCAATATGCCATTACACGTGGTGCGCATTGTTTCACTAAATGATTTATTACTGAGTATACACGATTACTATATTAGTCCACCGCATTTAGTCAAAAATAGGTCCAAACTACGGAATAATTCATATTGTTTTGGTGTCCTGAATAGAAGTAGCAAAAGTCCCGAGGATGGGGTTGTACGCTTAACATTTGGCAACGCTGTAATGGGCTGAAATTTTCGCAAATTTATCGGTATCTATCGACTCTACGATAAAAATACATCAGAGCAAAAATAAAGGTAAGGAAATTATCTACAAAAAAGATAGAGGGTAATTTTTTCGTATAGGCGATCGTTTTTGTCAAAAAATCAAGTGAAAGGTTATACTCAAAGACAATATTTCATTTGTAACCGTTTTATCACACGGACGCATAAAATATTTGAAAAAAACCATTATTCTATTGCAAGTACGGTGAGATCATTTAAAAACTGTCACAATGCTTATAAGATTGGAACTACTGCAATGGAGAAAAAAATTGGAAACAATTTCTATAATATTCAATTCTCACGTGCCGACAGAGTGCTTCCGCACTATTAACCGCCAACAGCAATCTCAAAATCCATGATACAACTGTGCCCATTGATCCACTCTTATTGTTCCAGAGAATTAGTGTCATAAAAAGAACAAATGAAGAGCTTCGCACCTATTTGGGGTATGAATTGGCTCCATTTCCGGTGTCACCCTTTGATGAAGCTGGTATGCGAAAAACCAACAAGTCAGCTTTCTATGACAATTTCCTGCCATTAGAACCTGCACCAGATTTGGATAATGTCACTTATGTCATCGATGGAGGATTTCTTTTGCACCGCGTTATATGGCATCAGAATGAAACTTATGGTGCTATTTGCCAAGCATATGTTAATTACGTACAAAAGCACTTTGGTTCAAACTCCATTATTGTTTTCGATGGCTATGAAAGTACAAGGAATAGTGTGAAGGTTATGGAGCAACTACGCCGCTCGTCAAAATCTTCATCTGTTGTTATCTACTTTGATGAGCAGATGGTAGCAACTGTAAGCCAAGATAAGCTTCTTTCAAACAATCGAAATAAAATCAGATTGATTTCGATGCTGAAAGAAAAGTTGGAAGCTAGTAGTTTCATTGTTGAACATGCTGAAGATGATGCTGACATTTTGATAATTGAAACAGCACTCAAGGAGTCATATAAAAATACCACAGTTGTTGTTGGGGAAGATGTTGATCTTCTTGTAGTTTTAACGGCCCGTACACCTAAAAAGAAATTTTTCTTCTTAAACCAGGCAGAGGAAAGCTCGCACGAAAAATTTATTCTTCACGAAGGTTCGATGAACACAATGAGATTCGAAATCACGTATTGTTTTTGCACGCATTCTCTGGGTGTGATACGACATCTGCTCTTTTTAATAAAGGCAAGACTGCAGCTCTGAAACTGTTGAAAAAACGGCAAGACTTGAAAACTGCAGTTGAGGTTTTCAATAAAAATGATACTTCTCGTGACTTGAATTCTGCAAATGGAATCAAATTTTTCCTCGGAATGTATAGTGCTCCCGCTAAAGAAGTATCTATCAATAATTATCGCTATTCTAGCTTGATTAAAGCTGTGGGCAGAAGCAGACCAGTGAAATTGAGTTTATTACCACCCACTCTTGACGCAGCTCAGCAGCATCTATTTCGTGTTTACTTTCAAGTTCAGAAATGGTTAGGTAATGAATTTAATCCTGAGGAGTGGGGGTGGATGTCAAAAGAAAATATATTGTGGCCAAGAACAACATGCCAACCTCCTGCGCCTGATTGCCTTTTGAACATGAATTTTTGCAATTGTTCTAAAGGTTGTGGAGCATTATGTGGCTGTCCAAGGTTGGGGCTTTGCTGCTCACCAGTTTGTGGCAATTGCCGTGGACAAGCTTGCTTGAATGCTGAACCAATTGAAGACTCGTCAGAAAAAGAAACCACCAGTAATGCAGAAAATCAAAGTTTTGAGGTTGACCCAACGGATTCCCTCGAACAATACATACAATGAATTTATAGAACGAATAAACAACATTTATACAGGGTGATTCACGAATAGTGTCTGATTTAGCTTTGAGCCCAATTTCAGCCCATTACAGCGTTCCCAAATTTTAAGCGTACAACCACATCCTCGGGACTTTTGCTATTTCTATTCAGGACACCGAAACACACCTAAATTGACCTTATTTGCTTCAATATGAATTATTCCGTAGTTTCTGCCTAAATGCAGTGGACTATATATTTATGTTCTCTTTTTGAATTTACAGAATATTGCGAGAGAGATTGGAGCACTGCGAGCTGGATCTACCAGTAATTCGATAGAAAAAAGATCCAGAGAGCACGAGAAGCAAGGCTACAAAGGGATCCTCTTTTACATAGAAACTGACTACATGCGGGAAGCGTTAAACTCAGTGCTTGCCCTGAATAATTGTTGTCACCACAACCTCCATAGGAAGAGCAGCCAAGCCAATCAACATGGTTTTGTGTACATAATTAATGGAACTTGGCATTGAGGAGCGTTTTATAAAACAAAATTTTCAGGAGCTTTTCTCTGCTTAGGCATGTTCCTTGTTGCATTATTATGTATTTTATATCTTTAATAATTCATTTATTGTCATTTCCATATTAAATAAGTATTACAAAACAATAAAATAAAAAATTTATTGTTTACAGGCTAAATAAAAAAAACAGTTTTTCTAAAAACTCAACTAAAGATGGAAGTATTAAAATCTCATATAAGGAAGCTACATAAAGTAATAATCTAATAGAATATAAAATATAACATTTGCAATGTTAAACTAAATTTAAAAAACCAAACAGTCCATGTGTGGTGTTCTTGACCACTATAAAAGAGAAAAAAAACAATATATCATTTGCAAAAATGTTCAGTAACATAAGAAAATAAACGGTCCATGTGTGGTGTTCTTCATCACTATAAAGTAGAGAAAAACAAACAGCTTCGGTTTTATATAACTGGTTCTGTATCATAATAATCTCGTCTTTCATTTTCGACGGTTTCCTTTGCTTGCCCTTCCATTACAATATTGTAAAATTTCTTGCTCTCTTCATCCAGTTCTAACGAAGCCAGAAGTTGTTGTACATTCTTCTTCTTCTTAACGTTGACGTGGTTCACTGGTGGGAGTTTCTTGGATTTCAGTATTGTGTTTATATTCGACCTTTCCTTCAACACCTCTACTCGAACGGCTTCCCCAGCGTATGTATTCCGCACTTCGCAAGATGGACTTGAATTTCCTTTACTGTATGTTAAAATTCGGGCGTCTGTGATTTTAAACGGCAGTTTACTTTTAACAGTATCTTTCGTGGTAGCTTTAATATCATACGTGTTCCAGTCGCGTCCCCAAACTTGTACAGTTCCATGCTTCCCATATACGTCATAATATGTGGAGGGTGCAGTAATTGTTGTAATATGTGAACGCTACGAAGGCCAAGTTACGAATGCTTTATTAACTATAGTGAAATTCGGAGTCACGTGATAATCTGGTAACTTTACGTATGTCGATTCTTAAAAATGCAATTTTAGGGTAATAAATGACATTCCGTTTTGTAGGTTATCCTGACCTGCCAGTTTCTAAAACAAGCTTGCTACGGGTTTATTCTCTTATATGAAATCAAACTGACTTTACAAGTTAAAGAAAACATAACATGTCGTAAAATGTAAATATAATAAAGATCTGTCATGTGCTACATTAAAAACCTGCTGCGTATAGCAAATTTTAAGTCAATTTCTGTGCATACATATTCTGTTATAGAACATTGCCATTTGAAGTAGTGATGGGCATAACCGGACAATTTTCATAACCGAATTATTTGCATTTGAATCATATTAATAACCGATTGATTATTTGAATAGTGATTCGAATCAATTTTGGCTCTCGATTCGTTTCGATTAAGTCAGCCGGTTTGCCGGTTGGCGGTTCACCGTCATCTGCATCGGCATCGTAACTTGCAGATAGCAGAGGAACTCAGTTAATCGTTAATTATAATAATTGTATAAATGATTTTTTCTACTCATGACATTGAAATCAGTCATTTTGACACTAATTCCGGTGGTTGAAATTGCATTTCAACCACTAGAGATTGAAATGCTCGGACTACCGGGATTTCAAACTGTTTGACATTCAATTGGTGACAAGAGAAATGTCACTTTGTGTTTAATTTTTTCTAAAGTGCATTAATTTGTTAAAATGAGTGAAAAATCGTAGAAAAAATAGTATATGTAACTCGTGGCTGATAAAATTTCAACGTCTCGAGTTACTTTTTTCAACTCGCTTCGCTCGTTGAAAAAAACCACTCTCAACGTTGAAATTTTATTTCAACCACTTGCCTCATAATATACTATTTATTTGATTTCTAAGGAGTTTAAACCATTGGGAATAGCTATATCAATACTAATCATAAAGAAATGATAAATATGCGAATACAAAGTATCTATTGAATCTATTTTTAGTTTCTAAAATTCTCTAGTAGTCAGCCTTCCGCGGTTCTAAGGACGCATACTTAAAATTTGCAACATCGAAATCCGCTTCTTGTCCCGATTGCTCCGTTATTAAAAATTAAATATAAATCTCTTACGATATTGGAAAATCTTATTTCGCTTTCTGTTATCCCTTATTAGGCATAATCAACCGCGTTTCGAAGCAAAAATTTAGGCCGTTATAAACACAGCTTCGGCAAATCTGACTCAGCAGAACGTTATCTTTAATAGGAACGGCCCCATAAATTTAACTCATCGACTGGGAGTATCAAATGTCTTAACATAAACAAGCAGCGGCGAGCCTCACTCGGGTCAATCAAGTACATACGTAGAAAAGGTTATATGAGTTATGATTATGAATGTCGTTTTATTTACAGAATTTCGATCACTCGCAGGTCGCTGAGACGCGGCACGAAGTACATATCAGGTTGAGGTTATTTTTGATTCGATTACTTGGAACGAAAACCGAGTTACACAGGTTATTTCAATAACCGGATAAAAGGTTATTTTTGATTCGAATAAGCCCATCACTAATTTGAAGCCTATTTCCTTGCACAATCTATTTAGGAATGAAACTGAATGTGAAAAATCTCCACATTCTTCAACCACGCGTTTTTTAGATTTTTTTATGGTTACAAATTCTTTAGCTCCATACATTTTATATATAGTGTCCCTAATGGAGTTCTTGACTGCTTCGTCGACTTCCGTTTTTGCATTCTTCACTTTCTGGCTCATATTTTCGGTAAATTGTGCTCTCTGAGACATTTAACGCAAAAGAAGCACGACGAACAGCGTTGGAGGGTGAAACTGTTGATTTACTATTATTAATTAATATTGTACTCTTCATAAAAAAAAACGCATAATATTCAAATTAATTGTTGTGACTGCTTGTTATACCGCATGTCCGATGGTTTCTTTTAATTTCCAGTTTTCGGCTCAACAATTTTAGGTTTTATTACCCTTATCTCAATAACTTACACGAAAAATATAATCTGACAGATTAGAAACGTCAAATTTTAAAATTAATTTATTTGAAATCGGCAGTGAAGTACGCCGAAATCGTCATTAAAATACGAGAAATCGGCAGTGAAGTAATCCATTGTTTTACGACTTTTTTGTAGGTGGCGAGGCGACAGATAAACGTCAATCGACCGAACATAACCTACAAAAGTTGGTTAAAATGTTGTAATTTCACGATTTCTGGATTTCAAATAAAACATAGTGTACACCTCGGCACTGAAGTTCCTTTTTATCCCTCATGTGGTTTGTTTGCCTTGGCCCTACGGGCCTCATTCGTGATAAAAAGTTATACTTCAGTGCCTTGATATACAATTAGTATATTGTTTAACGAGTGACGAAAGTAGCATTTTCTACAAACGAGAGAACAGTTTATCAAACGAGGCGTAGCCGAGTTTGATAATGTTCTCAAGTTGCAGAAAATGCTTTTCGACGAGTAAAACACTATACTTTTTCTATAACCATGGTTCATTACTACTGCACTAAAACACTACCGTCCGAGAGCAAGGCTACTTGATGAGACGTCCTGCCAATTTCGTGTTAATTTTTATAACTGTATTTTGCATTTATTACGTTATACAAAGTAAATTTACACGTTTTTGTGCTAAATCATGTTTTTCCATTGTGCTTTGTAAAATTAAATTACAATTGGATATGGCAGAATGCATTTAATATCTGAAATTGCAACCACTTACTTTCGTCACTAGAGACGAAAGTTAACGTTATGGGATATTCTATCACTGGTCTCGGAACTGGCGTTTTCGGTTGGGGTAAAACGTGACGAAAGTTGTTCATTTTTAAATGGTTATAGAAAAACTACTATTTTACTAAAGATGAACAGTGACAGACAAAAGTCACGTGACTCCGAATGGGTATAATTTTGACTATACTAACCTATTCATACATCGCTATCCGCATACAACTATGTACGATGTGTTGTCTAACCTACCACATCCTTCCCTTTAACTTTATTTTTTTTTCCTTCCCTTTAACTTTTTTTTTTTCATTTGGAAGACAGTAATATAAAGATTACAAATACAAACTTAATACATAATATTGTTTACAGTCACAATAAGAACTTATTACTAGAGATGAATATTAACATTTAAGATTAGTTGTAACCTAATTACAACTCATAATCAGCTAGCTTAATAGGAATTTTCCTTTCACGTTGTGGCCTATGCATCTTAATGCTATTGCTACTTTCTCCTTCTGTTTGACAATTTTGTTCCCTAATCTCATCCGACCTATCACAACTGGTTTTAACATCTGTCTGTGTTTCTATATGTAGGTACTTTTTAGGATTTTGTGACTGACAGTGTTTGTAAGTAGCACGTTTGCTGGAGCTTGGTTCAACTTCACAGTCCTTAATCTTTTTTATAAATTTTCTATTACGTACAAGAGTTGAACCACCCTCCAACATAATTTTATATGACCTGATGCCTACCTTTTCACACACTTTTCCTTTTTGCCAGTTGCCCTTTGGTACAGCTTGCACCAAAACAGAACAATTGTCTTGCAACTCAGGTAATTGTGAAACACCTCTTTTGTCAAAATCATGTTTCTGTTTACTCTGAGACTTATCAATAAATTTATCAAATGTCTGTTTATTATATGCTTTAGGTTCGAAATGAAAATAATGCTAGATATGGATCTTTTTGATCTATAAAGCATTTTTTTAAAATGTTTTTAACAGTTTGAACAGTACGCTCAACCTGACCGTTTGACTGTGGATATCTGGGTGATGATTTTACATGTTCAAAATCCCATTCTTTAGCAAACTGTTTAAATTCATAACTAGAGAATTCTGGTCAATTGTCTAAGCATACTATTCTCGGTATCCCAAAACGAGCAAATATAGATTTCAGTTTTATTATGATATTATGGCTTGTCAAATTATTATTTAGATAAATTTGAATAGTAATCTATGACTAATAAGTATGCCGCATTGTTAAGGTGGAATATGTCGCATCCAATTTTATAGAATGGTACTTTTATGATTTCATGGCTTTTGTGAATTACTCTGATTTAGACAAATGTGGCATGACAAAATCATATCTCGTATACATTTTGCCATTCCCGGCCAGTAAAATGATAAATTTGCTTTAGATATTGTTTTGCTGATGCCCATATGGCCATAGTGTAGCTTTTCCGGTATTTCTTTTTTGCATGTTTTTGGTACAATTAACTTTTGACTCTTATACACTAGTTCATCTATTGTAGTTAATTCATGTTTAAATTTGTAATAGAATTTAACATTTTCAGGTAGGACTTTTAATTTATGTGGCCAGCCATTATTTATATAAAACTAGCTGAAACCCGCGGCATATGCCGCACTTAAAATGTAGGACGGATTTAATAACTTTTGTTTCACTAAAGAAAGTTTTAAAAACACGCTAGAGATTGGCAGTAAGGAAAAGTTAAAAAATATATATTTTTAAATGGAAAGTCTCTGGAAAGGAAACGCTCGCCTCTGGAAAGCGTTTTATGGACATTTTTGGATAGCCTCCGGGCAACTTTCTTTCATATTGGATACCGCTAATACTGTTGAATTGAATAGTGTCTTCTTTTTTCTGTTCAGTATTAAATGGTACATGCAGGGGTGCCAGATCTCACGATTTATCGTGAGTTCTCACGATTTCATTGCAAATCTCACGATAAGGACTATTTATCTCACGATTTTTGTATCAATTCTAATTAAAATAATTTTATCATTTCCCGCATTATCATCAAATACTGCTGCTATCTATGGTTCACATAAAGAAGTCGCAAGTTGCGGTTGAAAGCGGATTTAAATGTTTTTTCAAGACACATTTTTAAGGTCATCTATTGCTTCTTTAGTATTTTCAGCTGAGATTCCATGTGTTTTGACCCAGAAACATTAGTCGCCGACTTATGACCTTTTTGCAAGAAATTCGTTTTTCCCTGCGTGCGTCGGTCATTATGGCGTTTAGTTTGTATTCTGTGATTCTTGCTGATAGCAATTGTTGTGGATCTTCGAGTGTATTGTAATAGTGTCTGTGTCTACCTTGAGTTAAAAATAAGTGATATTCCTAGAAGAAGTGTTAGTGGAAATGCATATTCCAAAGAAGCAAGATTGTGTATGAGAGAACATATCGAATCATTCTCTTAAAAAGTCATTATTCTGGTCGTGAAGTATATTACCTGGGTAACAACTTAAATATTGAAAAAATGCGCCAGCTCTTTAAAACTAGATATTCTGAATTCCAAAATATATCCTATGCTACTTACTATAAATTTTTTGTAGAAAATTTCAAACTTTCTTTCGGGAGACTACAGGTTAATGTCTGCACGGTTTGCGAAACATACAGAATTAAAACAAATGAACTGAATTTAAACGAAACCGCCAAGCGTGTAGCTGTTGCAGAGTCTATAGTCCATAGGAGAAGAAGCAAACATTTTTACTCAAAACTTTCTAATGAGGTGGAATTAAAAAAGCAAGAACTTCACGTACTTTCTCTTTGTTTTGATTACATGCAGAACACCCAACTTCCAACTACGAAAGTACGAGATGTTTTTTTATTACAATTGCTCTACTAAATTTATTTGGCATCAGTTTGTGATGTCTTTATCCTTCCACACCACCAAGCGAGCAAGCATGTAAATTAAAGTGGCAACTTCATATCATGTACACAATTCTTATCCAAATTGCAATAAAAATTAATATTTAATGCTTTTCTTATAAATTATTTCTCATTTTCGTTTCTCTCGTCAGTTGTCAAATCATTTAATTTTTTCATCCTTAATTTAAACAGAGATCCGGCAACAATGTACCTATTCAGAAAATATTACCTTAAACTGAAAACAACCTAACCTAACACAAAAAGTGTCAATTTCCATTAGGGAGTTTAGTTGCCACAGAGGTACTGCCAACAAAATTACTAGATGGTCATAGCCTCACCTGACCCAAAAAGATGGTGAACGGCATATATTTCGAAATCGTTTAATGATGATCAAAGAAAATCTTCATAAGGCTATTCAGGCGATATAGTCGGCCATAGAAATACTGCAGGAATTGGACGACAACATGCCACCGCCGCCGCCGCCGGAGGCAAGACCGGCTGTACAATTAGAAAAAATCTGGTGTGATACACTCACACAACTTCCTTTTACAGTGATCTTATAATATTAGTCAGAAATTTCATTTTTAATTTTTAACCATTTGTCAAAAATCACAAATTCTACAAAAACGGTACAAAATAGAGCGTTAGTTAAAAAGACAAATTTTCTCTAGAATTTTAAGGTAAATTCAAAAATGTAATCATATACCGGGTGTTTTATTTAACATAGGAGTTAATTAAAAAAATAGAAGAAAAAACAAAAGAAACCCACTTTAGAAGTATTCAACTGGAAAATCACCTATCTCACATCAATACACATTAAAAATGTAATAAAAATGTAAAGTTTAAAAAAAATCGTTGGAGCCGTTTTTGAAAAAATCGAAAAAAACTGAAAAATCACAAGAGTAAACACCTACTTCCGGTTATGCGATTTTCTTCAAAAGCTTGCTGTCTCATCTACATACTACACAAAACTTATATATGAAGTTTCAACGCCATACCTCTTTTCGTTTTTGAGATATTCTGTTCACAGACAGACAGACACACACACAGACAGACAGACAGACCAATGAAAAAAAATATGTTTTTTGGGTTCAGGGGACTCTAAAACGTAAAGATCTGTTGAAAACTGAATCCAATACTTCCTTTATTGTAAAAGGAAGTAAAAACCAAAAACGCACCCAAAGAAAAGTATAATTTACGGAAATGGAAACGCGAATAACGTCAATTTCTAGTATAAAAAACTATTGTGTGACTCTGTGTTTTTAGTGACAGTGACATTTGAAAGGTATTTATAGTGCCATCTATGAAACTGTAGCTAAACTGCTCTCTACGAAGTAGCTCAAATAACTAGAGCCCTTTATAATACAAGCAGACGCATGTCGCACAAGTTGCATAAAATGCTGCATCACAGTACTTTCGCGTTTACATGTTGGTGGCCATGATGCAACCAAAACATAACCCTACAATGTCAAACATTTCAGTCGCTGTGGGTTCTTATATTATCGATTCTCGCTGTTCTAGCTTCTAACCTCGTGTTTGAGTTGCCAGCTGTCTTCGTTTTCCTGTGTTTTTTGCCTTTTATGCTTTGCATCAAATGTATACACATTAACGTATTTTCATTTTCTGAAAAGTAACTAATTTTTTGAATTTGCCGCTTTTGTGATGTTATACTCAAAGTGAAACTATGTAGGCGCCGTAATGTTTTCGGCCGTTTCCAGGCCCTACTAGCAATATATGTATAATACATATAGGATGACGTCAGTCTCGCATTAATCGAGGAGGCCGTAAAATTTAGTATGCCTAGAAATTCGAGTCGATTCACCTTTATCTCTTACACCGTGGTGCAGGCCATAGTATTTAATTTAGTTGGCCGTGAAATAACAAACAAAACCTAACCTACTAATCTCGAATTTGACATAGACGGACAATCCACTTCAGTGCTGCCAAATGTGTACCACGAATCACAGCACACTAGAGGTGAAATTTATTCGATCACCGGATAGCAACGGCGTATTTTATTACCCTAGGCAACATTTGAATTTGTTATAAACAAACAAACGGTCAAAGCAAACAGCATTATATGCTCTTTGGTCAATGTTATTCTAACATCTGGCAAGTTTTTGTGTATTGCGTAATTCATTTCACTTAATTATGTGTTTTAGGAAATGAAACCGGGTAAGAACTGTCTATACCGCAATAGACTAATAATGATCAACGAAAGTCTGAGGAAGGCCATTCGGGAGATACAGGCGGCCATAGACATTCTGCACGAATTAGACGAGAACATTCCGCCGCCGGAGGCAGGACCTGTGCAATTAAACAAAAACGCACCCAACGACAGATATAACTTACGGAAAAGGAAACGCGAATAACTTCAATTTATAATATTAAAAAACTATTGTGTGACTCAGTGTGTTTCTAGTGACATTTGAAAGATATTTATAGTGTCATCTATGAAACTGTAGCTAAACTGCTCGCTACGAATTAGCTCAAATAACCAAGAAGACTATACTACGGAGATGCAACTTCCTATGACGGTTGTATATAAAAGCGGCCCTTATGTCGGGGATAGTCGTCGCGTCTACCGTCTTTGGTGATTTTCGTTCGTTTTCGCTGCCGTTCGAGAGTTGGAAGCGAGCTAAATTAACCTGTAATCGTGGTTAAAAGTCAGTTTACGGTTGTTAATCCAGTGGAGTGTATTTCAACTGTGTAATTAATTGTTAAAACATGGTCCAAATTTCCAGTTACACTCAGCAAATATTTGACATTCACAGTTCACGAGTTTTGTGAATGAATATTTGTACACCACGGCCGCCCTACTTGATAGCTTTTAGCGGTCCGCTTGGAAACGGGAGTTGCGTGTCCTTAGTATAGTGTTCTTGCAAATAACTATGACGTCAAACTGTAACTTAGATAGACATAACCTCACATTATTTTAATAACTTTCAGTGTAAATAAGACAGAAGCCGGGTTCGGTACTTCAGTGGTAAGCATCCTGACTACTGATCTAAGGGTCGCGAGAGAACAAAAGCATTTGGTCTTTTCAAAAAGAGCAGAGGTTTTGATTTCATGGTGACATTTTACTTCATGAAAAATGTCTTGGATAAGATAAAAATTTTGACAGAAACTTTGGAATCTCCACAGTTCAACATCATCGATAGCATAACTGTGATTCAAGGCACTGCAAAGAATCTACACGATGTCAGTAGTTATGAAAACGCGTTAAATGACTTCATTGGTAGTACTTCTGCATTTTCCTCAAAACTTGGCATTGATGCGGAGGTTGATTTCAAGAGACGCCACAGAGCAGCAAACAGATATGAAAATTTTCTACAGAAGAGAATTTAAAGAAGTCTTGGATAATTTGGTGATGGAGTTGACTGAGAATTCTTTAGTGATCAAAGAACTATTTGCGCCTTTAAGTGAAATGTTTTCTTTCCCACTAAGAAAAGAAACTCTAACTGAAACAAATCTGGAAAAAGCAATTGCTCTTTCCCCCTGGATGAAGCAAAGAGATTCCTGATGTTTTCTCCTTGAAAAGTCAAATGGAAATTTTATTTGACATTTGCAACTCAGAAGATGGAGGCAAACAACAAACCACAACCCTCCAAGAAGTTCTCCGTCAAGCTAAAAAAGTGAAGTCATGTTTCAAACAAGCTCATAAGCTTTGCATTTTCATCATCACGGCTGCTTTTGGAGTTGCATCAAATGAGAAGTAGTTTAGTCAGCTAAAGCTGGTCAAGTCGGTACTCAGAACGACAATGTGAGATGAAAGACTAGATGGTTTAATGCTGTTGAGGTGCGAAAAAGAAATTTGTGAAGTTGTCAACACAAAAAGACTTATTCAACAATGGGTAAGTTTGAAGAAAGGACGTATTACTTTTAAATAACTGGACATTTAAAAGTATATTTGTTATTATTGTAATTCAATAAATGATTCAACCATACTTAATTCTTTCATTTTATCCTTTTGCTTTATGTACAAAGAAACATATCAACATTATGTATTATACATAATACGCACACATGTGTATTATTACTTTGAATTCATGCCAAACGGCTCATATATCTTAAAACAAAAATGTAAAAAATACTTTAAAATTATTTTACTTATGTTCCTCTGGTTAATTATTTATTCACTAATCATTAACAAAAGCAACAAGCCTATGACCTGATTAATATTTACGGATTTTATTAATGTGAATAGGCATAGCCTAAGAAAGCAATGAACACTTCGAAATATAAGAAGAATAAGGAATTTTTCCATTGACACAGACAGTACTGATTGATGATTATAAATGTCATACTCATTATGTTAACGATAGTTGAGTTTGTCATTGTTAGTTGTAGTTTTTTATATCGATATTTATATTACTAAGAATAAGTACAGCACAGGGTTGTGCGTAATATAAGTATTAAAAAACGTTATTTTAAATGTGTGTGGATAATATTTCCAAGTTGTGTATAAGTAAACTTTAAAGTTGGGAAATTTATAGCTTCAGCCCACCCAAAAAATATTTCTCGTGACGGCTCTGGCCTCACGACGACCTACTTTCTTTGGGAAGGAATATACTACTAGCAAAAGGAAGAAGCCGCTATGGAATCCCCGTTATCTGCAGTCATTGCTAACATATTTATGGAAGCATTTGAAGAAGAAGCTATTCAGTCCAGCTATCTCAAACCTAAATGCTGGTTCCGCTATGTCGACGACACTTTCGTTATATGGCCCCATGAAAGCGCAGCTCTTGAAGTTTTCTTGGCACACTTAAACAACCAACATGCCAAAATAAGATTTACGATGGAAACTGAAGAAAATGGACGTCTATCTTTCCTGGACGTGTTAGTGAAACGCACCGCTAACAACCGATTAAGTCATACAGTGTATCGAAAGGAGGCTCACACTGACTTATATCTGCTTGCTTCGTCTCATCATCATCCCCAACAAAAGAGATCATTGATCAAGACTCTTATTCATCGGGTCAACGCTATTTGTGACGAGGACCAGAGCCGGATTAAAGGGGGGGCTAAGGGGGCTGCAGCCCCGGGCCACCGAATTTCCGGGGCCTCAAAAAGATTGGAAGGTTATAATCTAGTGCGGCTTCTAATCATTTAGATCCCTTTGTACCCGTTGCATAAATGGGAATGGGGCCTCTAAAAAATTTAGCCCTGGGCCTCACATATCCTTAATCCGGCTCTGACGAGGACAGTAAGCCACAAGAACTTAGACATGTGGAAGAAGCATTACACAGGAATGGCTACAGTCGACAAGACACCAGGAAAGCGTGCCAATACACCATAAAACCGAAAGAACCTAAACCTATTAATTACGCCTGCCCTCCTTTCATCGCCGGAGTAACCGACAGAATAAGAAAGGTCTTAGACAAGAAGAACATCGGGGTTCGCTATGGTACAATAAGAAAGGTCGAACAATTAATCCCCTCAAACAAAGATTCTTTGTCCAGACTACAGACAGAATGTGTTTACCAGCTCCAATGTACTTGTGGAAAATCTTACATCGGACAAACGGGAAGAATCATCCAATGTAGAATAAAAGAACACCAGAGCCATACACGACTTGGAAACACAGAAAAAGCTGCCATCGCAGAACACTTATTAAGACCAGGGGACCACAGAATAAATTAAGAGTCCGTAAGTATACTGGCCAGGACTATACTTCCCTCGTGTTATTCGGGAATCCCTAGAAATTATCAAAAATCCAAACAATTTCAATCGAGAAGACGGCTACCGCCTTAGTAACACATGGAAAGTAGCTCTGCAAAACCAATCCATCTATAAACAAGTTTCACGTGAGCAACCAAGCAGAAAAACGACAAGCCACATACAAGATCTAAATAAGCAGCCAACCGGCTCCTCGGTATATAACCAGGAGCAAAAAGCACCAACATCAGTCTTTAGAAAACTGCTAAAGAAGCTGACAGCATGAGCAGCGACGACCACGGCATAACCCGGAAGAACCTACCATTATGGACAACGGCCGTGAAAGCCTACATTCCACAAATAAATTTTTGTTTAAACTTCCAACATCCTGTATATTGAAAACGAAACAGTTTAGGTCCCATGTTTGTATGAACTTTTTATCTTAGAATTGGTCGGAATCACCCCTTAAAGTTTGTCTACGTACTTAATTAACACCCTGTATATAGAACAATAATTTGAAATAATAATAATAATAATAATAAATAGCTTTATTTTCTCGGATACAGAAAGAAAGCGAAGTTCAACTAATGTTGTTCTTTCACTTAACCTAACTTGGAGATTTAGAAAATATTTCAATCCCAACCTAAAAGATCACAAAACTGACAAGTCCAGCTTACAATAAATCATACGGAAGGCAGCCTGGCTGCAGTACGTTTTACTTCCATCCAGCTACAGACAAAATCTTAAAATTATGTTATTTATCCGCATTTGTTTCTACTGAAAACTTCTTAAATAAGTACACCCAAATTATATATTTCACTTAAATAAGTACACCCAAATTATATATTTCAATCATTATTTTTTCTGTAGCACGCGGTCTTATTTGCAAAGGCTAAATTGTCATATTTTCACAGCCAACCGTGAGGAAAAATCATACAATTGTATAACATAAATAACAGATATTATTTCGGGGGGGGGGGGGGGGGGTTATAGTGTGGGCCACGGCCAATATGTTGTTTTGTTTATTGAATCTGTTTAGATACGGAGAAGTTTAATACAAGTTACATGCGATCTAAATAATGTAAGAACGGACTGTAACAATAAATTAAAACT
The DNA here is from genome assembly GCA_940337035.1 of Agriotes lineatus. Classification (NCBI taxonomy): domain Eukaryota; kingdom Metazoa; phylum Arthropoda; class Insecta; order Coleoptera; family Elateridae; genus Agriotes; species Agriotes lineatus. The sequence goes on along the minus strand of OW679201.1, from coordinate 69,992,938 downwards.
CAGAATATCAAACAAAAATAAACGACGAAAAGAAGTCACTATTTCTAAATAGCCTACATAAAATAATCTCAGCTAGGAGAGACTGAGAGAATTTGAGGTACCATCAGAATACTACTTTTAAAGAAGAAAAAAAACCGAACAGGAAGAAGAAATCCCAGATGTTCATAGACACGGAAAGATTTTATGCAAAAAAGAAGTCATAGACTGGTGGGTAGAGAAAATCACCCTCCCTGATGAAGATACAATTGCTCTAATAGAAATTCTCTTTGAACAATAACAAAAGGAAGTACATGATTATTTTTCGATGGGATGGAAAGGGACTAGAGTAAAATTTGGGAGGCTTAACATAGAAAGATCAACTGTGAACACAAGGACACCCATCATTGCAATCGATAAAAAATCCAGAGATCAGCTCTCAAAGATGGCTTTGTTACCAGACTCGTGCATTCCCTTTAAAAGGATATTCCAAGCAGATCTTGATGAGGTGAAGAAGCTTATGAATCTGAAAATAACTAGCAAAATGTCATTACCTCGGCAAATAAGAATAATACAAATGAGCACGGATCCTAAAAGAGTGCTTCCAGTACTACCAGGAACCATGGACGTAATAGCGCCTCTGATACGTGCAATCAGGAATACCAACTTCGTAGTTATAAACTACTAAATGCCAGACCTTAGTGAATCAAACCTTAATTACAAGGTTTGGAAAGTTCATGATAAAATGTCTAAAAGAAAACAAAGAACCCCCTGGAAAAGCAAGAGATATCATTGAGAGTACTACAATGGAAAACAGGTCTCTAAGGCACATAATCCAGATGGGAGAAGTAAGGGAAACTAATTAAATAAAGTGTATCAAAGAAACCCTTGGAATGGACATAATGTAGTCAGAGACTACAAACAGCGGATTGACAACGTGCCCAAGACCCAAAAAGATACAAGCACAAAAGGCAAGAAACAAATCTGCAGTTGTAGACTTCAAATACGGTGATCTTAAGGGCACATTTGAACACAATGGAGAGATAATCATCTCAAGCACTATTAATTACACTGACACTAAGGAAATAATCACAGCTCTGAGAGAGATTGCTTTTTATTGTAAATGGAACTTCACTGCAACGGAATCCCAAAAGCTACAAACTGATGAAACAAGAAATAAGAAACAAAGCGAAGGGACCCCACAACATCCTTGTGTGCAAGAGAAAAGATTTATTACACATATACAATGCATGTGAATTCCGCATTAAAGTAGGAAGCACCACTTTTTTAAAGCACAATGACTACCATCCTTCAAAAGGTGCAGGGTTCTATGTGGGAAATGACTTCAACATATATTTCAAAAACACTCAACAATGTCTAACAATACTCATAGCCGAAGACCCCTATATGACCATGGCTAAAATAAAATGCAACCACTCTTTAAAGTTGGATTTCATGGGTTTCAAACAAACCATCGAGTTTCTTATGAGTTACTATACAAAAAGATGGAAAACGTTATTGAACAACATAACATCTGGTTTGTATAGTTGAAAAAACAACAGTGTGAAGAGCCGCCTAGGAATCCTCTCAAGAAATATGTCAAATATCTGCAGAACAATATCGCAGAACTTAATGAAGGAGGTGCACCATGCCATCGTGATGCTAGCTTTCTTTTATTGCTTCTCGGGAGAAGAAACTGCAACTAGTATCCACAGCCCTGTAGAAATCAGAAACAGTTACACAATAGATCTCAACGCAAGAAAAGGTATATTGATATACAACCTACAACAATCACATTATGAGCTTTTTGGAAAACCAGTTGGAAAGCCCTCGCTGTAGTTGAATATAGGCGAAAAGATGGATGGACTGTTATCAGGATACAAACTGAACTCCCTTGTTTTCATCAAAAATGAGTGCAAGACCCTGATGCAACTGGAGAATGAAAGAGATCAAATTCCTGAAGGAAAATCGTTCACCACATCCATTAGTGGGGAACTTTACACAGCTACAAGAGACCTCTCGGTAGGCGATAAAGTCGCTCTAACTATTGCTAGGCAAGTAAGAAACTTCCAGTATAGGAGCATCTCAGAAGACTTGCTTAGAGAAGTTCTAAAAAGAAAGACACATTTAGGCCATAACGCCGATGCTACATTGGAACCTCCTACAAAAAAGCGTGCAATTCTCCCCCATGATGATGAAAGTGACACAGAGGTATTTTTGGATGAAGGATTGTATCCCACTGAAATAGATATGGATAGTTTCTGATAACCGCGTGAGACAATGCCAATTTACTTCCACTGCACTTTTCCTATGGTATGCATGGTCTTCGACACCGAAAGGTAACCAAATAAATGGGAGATTATGAGTTAATAAGTATAAGCCAATTATTAGTCAGTTAACGCCCTAAAACAAAACAACCTAGACACGCTTTAGGTGACTAATTTGTCATCATGCTATTAAAACTTGGAGATTCATACTTATAAAATAGGGAGTTTTGCACACCCTCACCGTAAATTGGCGTTAGGATAACGTTACGCTAAAATCGAAAAATTTGATTTTGATTGGCTTTTGTAATGTAGCATGCTGTGAGAATGCTTAATTATTTTCAATTAATATCAAGATATCAAAAGGGTATCATGTGATAACAAGTGTAAGAGAATAACGGGTGGCAGTAAATATTAGCAACCAAGAGGTTGTTTACAAGAGTTGAAAAGTTTCTATAATTTAAAGAATCTCAGTCAAAATATTAAAGGTCTAATAATACCATTAATTGTGAGAATATTTATAATATATATAATTCAATTTGATACGTGTTAGTAAGAATAGCCTTCTGCATGATCAAATACTGACCAAGGGGTCAATATTATTCTTCACATAGTGAGTTGGAGATTTATAGAAGCCATTTCAAGTGGTCATTGGTGTACAAGCCATCAGTTTAGTGAGTGTTTGTGTGTGGCATGCTGCAATACCGTTTTAAGAAAATATTAAACGGTCAAGTCTGTCTACAACGAGCTTTTATGGGTCCTCATCATCTCCAAGTAGGTGTTTGACGACTTCGATCAGTGTGAAACTGATATTAGAACCACATCGCAAGTACGAGTTCGGCTGTTGAAGGTTAGTGTATTATAGTAACAGTTTGGATACGGCAAATTTAGAATTTAAAACTTGTATTTAGATTTAGAGAATCTTAGAATATTAAGTTTTCTAAATTAATATTGTGATTTGAGTACTCGACGGTTTCGATCTTTATAATTAGAAATTTATCATTTTGGTCTAGTTATTTTTAAAAAAAGTATTTAATCTCATTTACTGGAACTTTCATTTAATTAAATAATTTTGACAACTTTAATCTGACTATTAATTTGTAATGTCAATTCAAACGTTTAATACACTATAACAGTTAATTAGATTCAAACTCAAGTACTAAGAGTGTGATTTAAATAATCAAATTGATATTTATTTGGTTATTCAAAGTACAATTCATTAATACAGTTTATATTTGACATTAACTCATTCAGCTGGGAAATAAAGAGAGTCTCAATTGCTAAATAAGCTGGCTAGCCGAGGTATATTTAAACATGACATAATTTCAAAGTCAATTATGAAAGTATGAGATGTCAATATATGATTCAGTTGAAAGCAACAAGGTAAGTGAGAATTATATATATTATTATTGATATTACTTCTGTGAATTAAGCAAACAGGGTAGATATCACTAGTTTTTATTATACATAAAAACTCCTACAAAAGCGGTTGTGTAATAATTGTCGCGCAACGTGGGGCTCGAAAGGAAGGTGTAATAAATTTAGCTCCACAAAGTGAGGCGCGAAAGATAAACAAATAAGATTGTAAAATAATTGGTATCGATCAACGTGAGGGTTCGAGGCATTTAGAAGAGAGGATACGTATATGAATTTACGGTCGGGTTTTAGAAAACCAACAAGGAAGTTAAAGAAAATGGATGGACTTCAATTAGAACAGGGTGATAACGTAGTAAATACGGAAGGACGTCAAATGCAAGAAGCTAGTACATTAGTCAGTGCATCAAATGACAGCAACATGATGCGAATGATGCAAGAAATTTTAAATAAAGTATCTGCAGTAGAAAACACAATGTCGAATAATAACCAGGAAATTAGATCTGTAGTTGAAGACAGCAATCAAGAGATTGTAAATACGGTGATTGAGGTGGAAACTGCAATGTCAGAAAAAATCGATACAATTGAAGCAAAATTAAAGACGTTCCAAACAGAAAATGGAAATCTTATAAATAAGTTAAGGGTACAATTAGAACGACAATTGGTACAGAAGGTAACACCTATCGAAAAGGAGGTAGATACCATTAGGTCACAAGTAGAACTGAACAAGGATAATATTAAAAATTTTGAAAACAAATTTGACAGTTATCAAGGTAACGTCAAAAATCAAATTCAGTCATTGAATACCGAGGTGAAAGATATCACAAACTGTTTACAAAATAGCTCAAATAGGGGGAATATCAGTTTTAATGGTGGTATAGTTATGCAAGCAAGTCACGAGAGACCAAAGTTTAACGGGAATAGGCAGGTATTACACCCTATTAAGTTTCTAAAGAAATTGGAATAGTTATTTTCATGACAAGCGTCGAAAGTAGCAAATATCGTGCGAGTGTTGACTAGACAAAAGAGGGCGTAGCGAAGCGAAGCCCGAGTGGATCTAAAACACGAGCACAGATATTTGCACTTTCGGGCGAGTTATGAACACTATTTTTTAGACGACCACTCAAAGTTAATTCTATTTTTAAGAATTGTTTTTATTTCGTTTTGCAAAATTGATTGTTATATTTTTATTGGTACAATTGGCAAAAGCGTCTGGATGATTTGAATCACGGTGTGCTGAATTGTGTGACGAACGTCAAAGTGACGTTTGTCACACAATTAAGCAGGCCGTGTTTTGAATAACTTTGTGCCGTTACGATATGACTAGTACGATATAATATCGTGCTAGTGTTTGAAAGTGTCAACTTTCTGTAGTAGGCTGCTGTCGCGATAATGTTACTTTCATATGTGGTCGTCTAAAAAATTATTTTGATACTATGAAGATTGTAAGTAGTAAAAAGTTACAAGTAGCAATAGAATGTTTAGAACATGAGGTAAACCTTTGGGCTGAAAGTCACTGTACTGAATGGGACAGCTATGAATCTTTTAAAGTTGATTTTATTAACAAGGTTTGGTCGAGAAATATCCAGGAAAAAGCTAGGGCTGAAATTTATATGGCAAGAATGTATAACGGTAGATTTGGAAGTTTTACGAAACACGTGTGGTATTGGATTGCGAGAGTGCAGTATTTAGAACCAAAGATACCTGACGAGATTCTGGTAGAAGCTCTTAGCAAACACTTTCCAATAGACGTACAAACAGCATTAGTAGCTTCGCAAGTGCAAAACGTAGAAGGAATGCTAAAGGTTTTGGAGGGTTTGGAAAATAGACAAACCAATTCAAAATTTGAAGTAAGAGAAAAAACGTCAAATTTTCAAACTTCATATCCGTCAAAATTTGGGAATCGCAATGCAAACCAGTTTGAAACAAGAAATAGGATGAACCCAAACAATTACGACCAAAATCAAAATAAAATGTTAATATTTGACAATAATGTTAGGGGAAGGGAAAATAATAGGAATAGCTATACGATTCAAGCAAGGGGTCATTTAAAGCCAGGGATAGATCACCCAATACATCGCAAAACCAGGAAAACTAAAGGACCCGGTACAATTAGCTCCAATTGTTAAAATTCGGGTTTCAAAGGAGCAACAAGAGCATATAAATTTTGTGAAAAATTATTTTCAACAATATAACAAAATTCAAAAAGTTCATAATGTAGTTGATTTGGCATGTGATGTTTCGGAAAAAGAAAAAGAATTAGTAAATCATGATTTACCTTATTTAAATGTAGAGCTTCAATCTTAAGCAAGACTTGTTAATAGATACGGGTAGTTCGGTGAGTGTAATGTCGGAAAAAATGTTCGTAAGAATATTAGAACAAAATAATAAAATACCTATCTTACCATCAGTGGGTGTAACAATTCAAGGTGTCACTGGGTGAATTAGAAAAGTCAAAAAGCAGGAATTAATGTTGGTAAATATGGGAAGTTCAAAACATAAAATAGTATTTTTAATTATTAATCAATTAAATACTACATCCATTTTAGGCATGGATTGGATGTACAAGGTTAAAACTAATTTGAATTTCAACAGTAAGATAATGAAATTTGTAGATGCAGGACAATGTTATGAAGTTTATTTTAAAAATAATTCTAACCAAGATAAAATTGTATCGAATGAATTGAAGTTAATATCAACAGTTAATTTAAATATACAAGATGAAACAAGGTTTGAGATAAAGGAGATACTATTTGAAAACAACAATGAGTTAAGCGAATCATTACAATTACAAAAAGATTTGAATTTAGTTTTGAAGGATCTAAAAGAAACAAATAATGAAACGCAATACATGAATGTTGAAGGAGTGGAGTTTGAAACAGAACCAACTTTAACAATATATCAATTAAATAAACAATTTAATAAGGAGAAATTATATCCGATACAAGATATATTAGAAGAATATAATGTAATCTTTTCTGATAAGCCAGGCTTATGTAATCGTTTTATTTGTAAATTAAACATTAAGGATGAAACGGTATTTGTACAAAAATCTTATCCAATTCCTTTTTCAAAAAGAACAGCAGTTGAAAAAGAGATAAAAAGAATGTTAGATTTTGGTATCATTGAACATTCAGATTCACCTTATTCTAATCCCATAGTCGTAGTTACAAAAAAGAATGGGTCGGTACGAATTTGTTTGGATGCTAGAAAGTTGAATACAATATTAGTAGAAGATCGAGAATCACCACCATCAATAGATGAATTACTACAGAAATTTAATGGTGTTAAATTTTTATCATCTTTGGATTTAACTTGTGGTTATTGGCAAATCAGATTGCATGAAACGTCTCGAAAATATACAGCATTCTTAGTAAATGGTCGGAGTTATCAATTTAAAGTTTTACCTTTTGGATTGAATGTATCAATTGCTGTATTCAGTAAATGTTTAGATCATGTTTTGGGTCCAGAAGTATTATCGTTTGCAACGGTGTACGTCGATATCCTTTTAGCCTCGAAAACATTAGGTGAACATAGAAGTCAATTAGCTTTGGTTTTGGAGAAACTTAGATTAGCAGGTATGACAGTTAATGCTGATAAAACAGATCTATTGATGGATCACATAAAATTTTTAGGATATGTAATTAGTCCTCAAGGTATTAACGTGGATCCTGATAAAATAAAGAACATTCAAGATTTTAAGCCACCTAAAAGCAAAAAAGAATTACAATCATTTTTGGGAATATGTAATTTTTATAGAAAGTTTGTCTGCAACTATGCTTCGTCTGTAGTTAAACTTACTCATCTATTAAAGAAGAATAATAAATGGAAATGGGGAATGGAGGAGCAAGAAGCTTTTCAACAAATAAAAGAAAGATTTATTAAGATAGTAACTCTTTCACATCCAGATTTCAACAAAACATTTTATATAGCAACTGATGCATCGGGCTGTGCATTAGGAGCACATTTGTTTCAAATAAACGAAGATGGTTCAACAGAAAATGTTATTTTTGCTAGTAGAGCATTGCTAGAAGCTGAAAAGAATTATATAACCACTGAGTTAGAACTACTAGCCATAGTGTTTGCTTGCAAAAAATTTAGAACTTTGTTATCAACTTTAAGCACAAACAAAGGGGGCTGGAAACGGTCCTACTTACAATAAGTTTCCCCAAATGGTTCGCTCGGAAATTTTGACGTCAAAAAAGGTCTGCACCTAGCAGAATCTCCAAATTCACATACGGAGAAATGTCGAGACGCATACAAATCCCCTAACTGAAGGGTGAGAAGTGCCTAGACAACCATAAGCCCCTTCTCCAGAATGGCGACGTCGACCAGCGCCAAAACTTCCGCGACCTTATTCGATCGAATGCCGGAACAAGATGACCCAATTTCGCATCGCGAGCGCTCAACAATGAGCCAAGGCTGCGTATCAAGAATGTGCAGTGCCCAAACGCAATTCGAAAAGCATCGAACATACAATAAATCGGAAATTATTGGTAACCAAAATCTCGAAAATACAGTAAGGCCAAATTGACGGTAACAAACCCCCCTCCTACCCGGAGGAAGAAAATTTCAAAGAAATTTTCTTATACGCTAAATACGAGGCCCAAAATAAAGTCGTGGTCGGACAGCACAAGAAATAAGATACACACAGAAACAAAAGAGGAAGCGTTAAGAAGGGAGTGATTTGGGTCCCGGCCGGAAGCCCCGTGAGCCGAACACCACCCGCACCCTTTGCTGCGTGATGAAAAGGCTGCGCCGGTGGATGGGGCAGCTATGCTCGACACCCGAAACCTCCAAGTCAGGAGTCCAAAGCACTCGGAAGAACGTTGGAGGGGAATCAGAAAAGAGGACAACACTGAAGAAGGAATAGGAAGGACGGTCCGATGTACGTCTGTCACGTCAGTCGTTAGTGGGGATAAACCGAGATCGTGCCATCGTGTCGGCCGATGCCAACCCAGCCCAGGCCACCGTAGTGTCACCAATGAAGGAAACCTGAGAATTTAGGCGGACACCAGACGGCACGCGCAAAACCAAGGCTCAGCCACCACTGGTCGGGGATAAGTGTGTAAGCCCAGGAACGGCTTACCCACTGAAACAACCTTGAAGAGGTTGGGAAAACAAAAGAAAAGGACAAAGTCCAGCACAACACCCTCTACAAAACGAACACAGACATTCCCGCTGGAAAGCCCAAAAGGGCCGGAACAAAGAAAACCAAAAAAAAAAACCATGATATTGCGGTCGGGGCCACAAACACTGCCGGGAAACAGCGGGACCCCAAGGTGGCCGACCGACGTCCCCAACCAACCTCCCCAAAAAAAAAACGCGAACTAAACGGTCTGGCCACCGATACCCGGACCACGATAGGGTTTTAGGTTCTTGGCGTGCCAAGACCCCGAAAAGACAGTCCCATCGGGATCTTTCAACTGATAGACCCACCGAGAAAGTTTCTTATGAATGACAAAAGGGCCAACAAACTTAAGGGCGAGCTTGGCTGTGAAGTCTCTAGCAGCATTGGACAAGACGTGGTTCTTTCGAAGGACGGATTCCCCCACATCAAATTCATCAGGGCGATGGCGTAAGTCGTAACGAGGCTTCGACGCTTGGTAAGCCTTCGTTAAACGCTTCCGTACGTCAAGGTAAACCTGCTTAAGGGCTTTAGAACGCGGTTCTACATCATCATGGTCAAATATGAGTTCAGGGTCATCTGGTTCTTCGGCGGGTAGAAGGTCATTAAAGTTAATTTCCCTACCAAAGTTAACGAACAACGGGGTCATACCAGTCACTTCATGCTTAGATGTTCTGATCGCACACGCCACCGATGGTAGTAACACATCCCAATTACGCTGATTCTCTTTCACATACGCGGACAACATGGTCTTTAACACGCGGTTAACCCTCTCAGTGGGATTAGCTTGGGGATGATAGTAAGCCGTAAAAGATATCCGACATCCATAGCGCTTAGCCATGTTCTGAAAGTCCCTACTCCGGAATTGGACTCCGTTATCACAAATGATCCTACGAGGGGCACCAAACAGAAGTATAACGTTCTCCTCAATATTCCTAACCACAGCGGAAGCGGTAGCGGCACGAAGGGGGAAGAACAAGGGGAACTTGCTAAGCAGGTCCGCAACAACTAAGATGTGGGTGTAACCACGGGAAGAGCGAGGCAATGGACCAACAATGTCCGTGGAGATAACCTCCCAAGGGCGAGATATTTGGGAGTGTCCTCCCATGAGACCTCTAGGAGCCCTCTGCTCGGGTTTAATGCGGGAGCAAACCCCACAACGTCTAACTTACTCGGCCACCTCCTGTCGCATCTTAGGCCAGTAGAAATACTGAGCGATCCGACTCAGCGTCTTATTGACACCACAGTGTCCACTCGTACGGGAGTCATGAAAACGGGACATGATATCTCTGCGTTGTGCACTAGGAGCAACAGCCTTCCATGCATCACGATCATTCGCAAGGTCAGGGTACAGAACAGACACATACTTGAACAACCTGTCATCCTCAACACGCCACAACGGAAAACGTCTAGGTCTCTGACTCACTTCGCGAATCATCTTCAGATACCACGGATCACGAGGTACGTCAGGCATAACTGCGAGCGGTACGTCCACGACATTCACGACGTCATCCACGCCATTCATGTCACTCAGAGCATTCACCACAGGTACAGCGCGAGACAAAGTGTCGGGAACTACATGATCCTTCCCTTTTCGATGTTGGATCTCGAAATCGTATTGCTGCAACCGGACAGCCCATCGCGCAATGCGACCAACGGGGTCCTTAATATTATTCAGCCACTTCAGACTATAGTGATCCGTCACAACAGTGAATTTCGAACCTTCGATGTAGGGACGCAGCCTCTCAATCGCAAACAGCACCGCCAAACACTCTCTCTCAGTCGTACTATAATTCCTTTCGTTCCTTGTTAAGGACCGGCTAATATACGCGATAACAGTTTCGCCATTAGGGGTGGACTGGGTTAAGACGGCACCAAGGCCATACGCAGAAGCATCCGTTTGAATAGTGAACGGTAAAGAGAAGTCGGGACACGATAAAATCGGAGCCGAAACCAAACAATCCTTGAGGGTGCGTAAAGCCTGATCGCAGTCATCGTTCCAAATGAACCGTCTGTTCTTCTTCAACAAAGAAGTCAAGGGAGCTACAACCGTCGAGAAATCCGGCACGAACCTCCTGTACCAGGAAGCCATACCTAGGAGACTGAAGTAGAATAAAATGATTTATTTAACGAGATTAAACCCCTAAGGTTGTTTTCATTACCTGAAGCGTCAAATCCTTTCGACTTCTACAATATATATTTGAAAACAATCTAACCTCATATCTACCAAATATTACCATTACATTAAGAATATTGCTTACTTTACCTGTGTCTGTAGCTTCTGGTGAGGGATCCTTCTCAAAATAAGTAATAAAAAAAAGTATTTGCGGTCTACCATGTTACAAGAAAGATTATCTGGTTTGGCAATCTTAGCTATAGAGCAAGAGATCCTCCATAAAATTCATTTTGGCAATATTATAAAAGAATTTGCAGCAGCCAACTCCAGAAAAAATCCTATTTAATTTTTGGATGATTGAATGTTTTATTTGTTTATTGTTTGGTTTGCTTTTTCCTTTGTAACAAATTTAAAGAAGAATAAAATTTTAGTTTTTAAAATCTGTGTTGTTTCATTACAAAATTAAAATAAAATGTGTTTTTGCATTTCGCTCAAATGTTTAAACAGCTACAAGAATATTACAGCAAACCAGGAAATTTAAAAAACATATGTAACAGCTTAAAGTTTTTATGCTTCAAAATATTATTTATATAAGTACTACATACAGGGTGTTATGAAAATGAGTGCAAATATTTTAACCAATGATTGAGCTCACCAATTTCAACAACTTTTCTATTTATCGTTTTTCATTTAATCGCATATTTTTTCAATCATTTATCTCCCCTAAATTTGACAAGCCGCTTGGTAAGCAAATCTACGTTAAAGGTAAATGACACAAGGTATATTATAAAACTGCAAAGTTTTTGCGCAAAAAACATGCGGTTTAATAACTTACCTACCTCAATTGATAAGGTACGTTGCTGATCATATGTGAACTAAAGGTTTTATCAGTAACTATGCAGTTTTTACTGGTTTGCATATCAAAGAAATGTTTTTTGTGTTCTGTTCGATTAAATTGGGATGCGCAAATTGCAGGCTTTTAGTTTTGTATTTTTTGAATTTTTGGCAGGTTTAAAAGATATATATCTTTATCAGGAGAAACTAAAGCTGTAGTAAAGTAATAGGTCTATATTCTCTGATACTACGACTATTTTTATTTGATGCATTGAGAGTTGTTGTAACTATTAACCGATCAGCATCACTTTCAGCTTGAGAGCAGGGATATTATTTGCAGCTAAAGTTTCTTTTGAAAAATCAATAAAACGACATGAAAGACATTTGCCAGAAGTTTTTCTTGATACAACTTTAAAAACCTGTCCCTTTCAAATCGAATATCTGGTGCAGTTTTCGTTTTTAGACGTCGGTCTCTTTCAGCACATTTTATTCTATGTTTCTGATAATCGACAAAAACACTTGCTTTTTCGATAATTACGTACAATAATAGTAGATTATGTTATTAGGAGTAAAAGTGATACTTTATGTGGCGAAGCTGAAGTTTATTTAGCCGAACGTTAGTGAGGCAAATAATTCAGCTTAACAAAGCGTCAGCAGTAATGTAATCAGTGCTCGAATGACCGGTGAATAGCCTGCAATTCAGCACTCTGCAAGTTTGTTTGTTATGAAATTGAATACGCAAGTGCATATGCGAGGCTAACTAGGGCAAATATTAAACTTTGTAAGCTAAGTCAGTATTTTTATATGTATAAATAGAAAAATATTCTAGTCAATAAACATACAGTTTGAAGTCTTGTTTCACTGTGTCACGCTGACCAACGGCCCCAGGTCTTTTTTGGTACATCATCTCTTGTGAGACCGCACGAGACCGTTGGTTTGCACCCCTTTTTGATTCCTGCACCCCTAAGATATTCCTGCAACTGTCCAAATTAAATTCATACAGTCCATTACAAGCTCCACCCTGAACATTTTGGTCCTTCGATCCTTTAAACGTTCCAGCCCCTAACATTTTGGTCCTTCGATCCTTTAAACGTTCCTGCACCTGAACATTTTGGTCCTTTCGAGCCTTTATACGTTCCTGCCCCTAGTACCTGAATATTTTGGTCCTTCGATCCTTTAAACGTTCCAGCCCCTAACATATTGGTCCTTCGATCCTTTAAACGCTCCACCCTGAACAGTTTGGTCCTTCGAGCCATTAAAACGTTCCTGCCCCTAGTATTTGATATTTCGAGCCTTTCAACGTTCCTGCCCCTAGCATTTGGTCCAGTGATCCCTTAAAACGTACCAGCCCTCATCGAACAAGACCGTTACGATGGCGCAGCGACGGGAGATTTTCACAACCCAAGAAGATTTAGCAGAATCCATTCGCAGGCAGATTATCAACGTGAGGAAGGATGGCCCATCAAGAAAAAATGCAGCATATATCACCGCTCGCAGATCCACCCTAAAACAACTTTGGGAAGAATTTGGGGCCAACCATTCAGACCTGGCGAAGGAAGTCGAGGAAGAACACCCTTATTTTAAAAACAATTTTTTTCAGCAAACCAAAGACGTTTACAATGAAGGGGTTGCCCTGCTCGACAAGTGCGAAGAAAATCTAGCCACACTAGGTGAAAGTTCACAGCAGCCAGCTGGACCAAAAGAAGATACGACCGCACGTGCTGACAAGGAGGGACAGTTTCGAATAAGAAGGCTACAGATCAAGGTGAATTCACTCCAAAGCGACATTCAGGAAGTCTGGAATAGGTTGAATGAGGAATGCAGTAAAAGGTATTGTGAATACAACATTAAGAATTTTAAGGATGATTGGGATGACATCAGAGCTCTAAACGAGGAGATACTATCCCACGGTAGCTACGACGACAAGGAGTTCCGTGAGACCAAGAAGATGGTCAACGAAATAATTGTAGTCCTGTACCAACACATCCAGGATGGAGAGGTTCAAAGTGTCAAGGAACACAGCCATGCGAATATAGTGTTGCCTACTCTTAAAATTCCATTTTTTGAAGGGACCTACGAAGCATGGCCTAGCTTTCATGATATTTTCCGAAGAATTGTTCATGAAAATTCACGACTAAGTAAGGCGGAAAAAATGCATTACTTAAAGTCACAGTTACGAGGGGAAGCCAGCAAGTTAGTGCAACACCTGGAGGCAACTGAAGCCAATTACGAGTCTGCATGGTTCATTATAAGGAACAGATACGACAACACCAGGCTGCTACTTGCGAAGTATTTGGATGACATATTCAACCAGGCAACCCTGTCGAACGAATCTGCAGAAGGGATCAAGAAACTCCATGACACGACTGCAGAATGCCTAAGAGCAATTGAGAACTTAGGAATTGAAACGGCCACATGGGGGCCTATCATGTGTCATATAGTGACACGGAAGTTGGACAAGGAAACCAACAGACTGTATGAGCAGTCACTAACGGCACCAAGAGAAGTGCAAAAATTCGAGCAGCTACTTAGAAACAAGATTTCAGTCGCTGGAAGCTGTACAAAGACGGAACAAACTCGAACCCAGAAAACAAGGAATTGGGAAACCATGGGAAAGTCACCAGGATCGGTGGGCAGTGAAGACGTACCACACTGCTGACATATCGTGCTTCCACTGCGGAGGATCACACAGCATTAAATCCTGCCCAAAATTTAGCAATCTAAATATATCCGCACGTTGGGACTTCATAAAGAATAAAAAATTATGTTCAAACTGCTTCAAGCCTACAGGAAAATATAATTCCAGACACTTTTGCCCAGGGAAATGCAAGGTATGTAATAAAAGACATCATTGGCTTTTGCACGAAGATTTTAGCAAACAACAGCCTCCCAAGACCACAACGGCAATTTCCAGTGCGACAGCAACCAATAAGAACGAAAACATTGTTGCAAGCCTAGTAGGAAGACAGCATCGCAACGTTTTGCTTGAAACTGCCCTAATTAAGGTCCAGTCATCCTCAGGGAGTTTGGAGTATCTCAGAGCCCTGATAGACTCCGGATCACAGGCATCATTCATCACAGGAGATGCAGCTCAAACGCTGGGTCTACCAGAAGAAAAGGTGAGAGTGCACATTTCTGGATTAGGCAAGAAAGGAGCAGGTACAGCCCGAGGACGATTAACTGTAAACCTACGTCCACGATTTCCAAGCAACTACACAACCATATGTGAGATGCTGATACTGCCACAGCTAACCAAGTCACTTCCAGAAAAACCAGTCGAAAACTATCAACTTCAGGACTGTAAGAATATGGTGTTGGCTGATCCACTATTTCAGAAACCTGGACCAATAGACGTTATCCTAGGAGCAGACATCTACAAGGAAATCATTTTGGAAGGAGTACGAAAATTCAACGGAGGCCTGTTAGCGCAAAACACGGAACTTGGATGGATCATCACGGGGAATGCAACAGCACCATCAGAAGAAAGGAAAATTCTTAGCATGGTCGCATGTGCTGCAGAAGATGAACAACTCACAAAATTTTGGGAGATTGAAGAAGTTGTACCAGAAAAGATGATGTCCAACGAAGACAAGGAATGCGAAGAATTCTACAACTGCAACCACCAGAGAAATGCTGATGGTACATATACAGTGAAAATTCCGTTCAAGGAACCAATAGAAAAGCTTGGGGATTCAAGAAAAAAGGCAATCGCACGGTTCATTCAACTGGAGAAACGGTTAGAAGAAGATAAAGTTCTAGGTAAAGAATACAAAACCTTTATGAAGGAATACTTAGAACTAGGACATATGAAACACGTTCAACCAGGAGCCAATATACGAAAAACCTACTTCATCCCTCATCAAGCAGTAGTAAAGGAAGACAGCATTCAAGTAAGTCTATTGACAGCCAAGTCACAGGTTGCATCTATAAAAATGAAGAAAACGTTGCCAAGGCTGGAGTTATGTGCAGCATCGTTAGCAGCAAAAATGTTGAAGGAAGCTATTAGTGCACTGGACATCCCCAGCATCTCCATCTTCGCGTGGTCAGATTCCATGATAACCTTATCCTGGATAAGAGCAGGTCCGGAGAAATGGAAAACATTTGTTGCAAACAGGGTAACAGAAATATTGGAAGTAACCCCCAGCGGAAATTGGCATCATGTGCGCTCAGAGGACAATCCAGCAGACGCTGTATCCCGAGGGCTCACTTCTGTCAAATTACAGCATCATCTATTGTGGTGGAACGGGCCGCAATGGTTACGAACTAATCCTTTGCCACTGACGGAAACAACTATTCCCATAACAGCTACAGAAGAGGAAAAGATTCACCAAGTCCAAGCGTTTATCGCATCAAAAGAAGAATTGGACATCTTGTCCAAATATTCGTCACTGCAGAAGTTACTGCGGGTCACTGCATACTGTAACAGGTTTGCTCAAAAATGCAGAAGACAACTGTTTCCGACCGAATACCCTACGGCAGCAGAACTCAACAATTGCCTCATTCAAATCATCCGTATAGTGCAAGCACGCAGCTGGGCAACAGAGATTCAAACCTTGAAGAAAAACATCTCGGTTCACACAAAAAGTTCCTTGGCACCATTACGACCATTCATCGAGGATGAAGGAACTCTTAGAGTGGGAGGACGACTTCAAAATTCGATGTTGCCATATAATGAGAAACATCCTATTCTCGTTCCCCATAACAGTCATCCAGACCAATTCATAGTGAGAGATGTCCATCGGGAGCTTCTACATGTCGGAAGTCAAGCTACAGCGGCATACATCCGAAGAAAATTGACAAGATGGAAATTACTTCAAAAGTTAAAAAACGACTTTTGGAAAATATGGTCTAAGGAATATCTATCTGGGTTACAACGCAGAACAAAATGGACTTCGAAAGAAGAGAATTTGCAAGTGGGAGATCTAGTGTTACAAAAGGATGACAACAGTCCTCCCAATCGATGGCCTTTAGCAAGAGCAGCAGAAGTGCATCCAGGCACCTACGGTGTTGTCAGAGTTGCAGCTGTTAAGAAAAAGGAAGATACAATTCTCAAGCGTCCAGTTACCAAACTCGGTCCGGTACCAAGACAGGAGGCAGAGGAAGGAAGTAGAAAGCAAAGCAGGAGTAGTGGAGTGTCAACAGTAACAAAAACTATAACACTCTTACTTACGTTATGCACCATAATTTCGGCAACCAAGGGATCGTATACAGTAAAGTATCCGTCACCTGGCCTATTCATTGAAGAACTTGGCCACGCAAAACTCTCGAGGGGAAACTTCAGGACCGAAGTAGCAGTGAACATCTCCAGCATCCAAGTAGATGAAGAAGATATAAACAAGACAATCCAACAAATGAATACCTTATGCGACAAGGCACTGGTATTATCTGTAGAATCCCATTGCAAAGAATTAAATCATCACCTGAGAGAGCAGCAAAGACAGATCATCTGGAATATGAGAAGCATTTATAGTCAAGATGTCAGAACCAAGCGAGGATTATTAGGGCAACTACTAACCTCAGTGTTTGGAGTCAACGATGAAGTCTACCATGACATCGTATCATTGGAGAAAAATCAACTAGAATTAATACATTCATCTAATCGTCAGACGAAGATCATGTTGTCAACTGCAGCAACTCTAAATGAGACTGAAGCCAAAATATCCCAGAAGTTGGATAATTTTCGAAGAAAACTCAATGAAGGGTTGCTAGCAATCAATGAGATGGAACCATGGTACAAGAAGACGGACGACAACAAGCTAAACATACATGTGTTGACATCATATCAGATGGCCACCAACTACTTACAAGAGATGGGTGAGAAGTACAAACAACTTCTAAATGTATAATTTAAAAGGGCAGACATCATGCAATTTATTCCATCGTCACAATTTGACAGAATAATGACTAATGCAATGGTCAATCTTCCAGCAAACCTAGAGATTCTTACTACGCCAACGCACAAGATGGAAGTTAGCTTCAACAATGAATCAATCGAGATCTTCAGTTATTTTCACATAACTGAGAAGCGGGAATACAACTTGATAAAACCAACTCCTATTCCAGTAAAGAAAGGAAATGGGACCTACGCATCACTGAACTTGCCAATGGAGTTCTTAGCTATCAACTACAACGAACAAACCTATTTTGAAATCCAAGAGGACAAGTTAAAGGAGATCGAGCCAATAGGAAAACATCTTTACCTATGTAGGCCATCCGCCGTTCGAAGTATTGAAGACAATCCTAATTGCATCATTGACGAAATCTATCAACGATTAAACAAGATCAAATGTTTGGTCCATCAGTTTACAGTTAAGACCCTGGCATGGAAGAAACTGTACGCAGCGAATACATGGTTGTTTATTCCCAATCAACCCACAACAGCAGCAGTACAATGCAGCGGGAATCGAGAAGATGTGAAGATTCAAGATGTTGGCATAATCCAGATATCCCCAGATTGTACTATATACACCAAACGGACTACCTTGCATACTCAGCTATTCACTACTATTCTTGTCGTAGCTGGGTTCAACAAACCAATGCAAGTAATTATTAACACTACTTTGCAGAATACGAGCACCCACCCTCAACTGCAAATGGAGGAACCTGTGTTGCTACCGTCCGATCATTTTCAACGCCTACAAGAAGAAGAAGACGAGTTGCAGTTACATCAGGAATATCCATTGTGGCACCATCAACATACCATCATGGTGAACACTGGTACTACAATCGGTATCTTGGTATCAGTTTGTATCATCTGGACATTATGGAAGTACTGGAGAAAGAATAGGAAACCGCAGCCACGCCCAAATTCAGACCCGTCAGAGAGCTTCAGGTTACAACCACTGCCACCTGACGAAGAAGATGGAGAGACAGCCTCAGCCACACCATCCCGGCCCTTTGTCGCTCGGCAGAATGTTTAGGAACCAAACATAAATTTTAATCCTTTTAATTTAATTAGGCGAATATTTCACAAACACATATTGCATACGGAAAATGCTTAACAAAGCGTCAGCAGTAATGTAATCAGTGCTCGAATGACCGGTGAATAGCCTGCAATTCTGCACTCTGCAAGTTTGTTTGTTATGAAATTGAATACGCAAGTGCATATGCGAGCTGAAACTAGGGAAAATATTAAACTTTGTAAGCTAAGTCAGTATTTTTATATGTATAAATAGAAAAATATTCTAGTCAATAAACATACAGTTTGAAGTTTTGTTTCACTGTGTCACGCTGACCAACGGCCCCAGGTCTTTTTTGGTACATCATCTCGTGTGAGACCGCACGAGACCGTTGGTTTGCACCCCTTTTTAATTCCTGCACCCCTAAGATATTCCTGCAACTGTCCAAATTAAATTCATACAGTCCATTACAAGCTCCACCCTGAACACTAACAGACGAAGATAAAAATCTGTGGCAGGAGTGTTAACCAAAATCAGCCAACAGATAGCTATCAGGAAACACTCTATATACGAAAGGTGGCTATTTCGCACAAGCAATCAACTTCCAAACCAAAAATTTTGATGCATACTATGTTAGACTAACTAAAATCGTAGAAAATTGTCAATTTGAAACAATTTATCCGAAACTTCTTAAAGATATAATGTTAAGAGATAGGATTGCCTTTGGAATCACAGATGGAGATTTAAAAAAGAAGTTTTTAAAGGAAAATCTTGAAAAATTAACTCTGAAGGTTGTAATCGACCAGTGTAAGATACAGGAAATTACTGAGGATAGATTCCGTCAAATTAATAAAGAAGACAAGGTTGTTCACGAGGTTTCTGACAACTCCAGTCAACTTGGAACTTGCAAATTTAGTAAAAAGAAACACGTCTTTGAACGCTATGTTTGTCCTGCTACAAATCATCAATATAAAGTTTGCAATCAAAAGGGACACTTTGAAAATTGCTGCTACAAGAAGTTCCAACAACAGCGAAAAGAACATAAGATGAAGTCTGTTAAGGAAATGGTGAATAAAACCGATTGCTCGAATAGTGAAGAAGATTCATAAGTTATTCTGAAGGTTACGGACAACTCAACAAAAAGTAGAACCATTTGTGTAAAACTGGAGTTAAAAATCAACAAACCATGGAAAGATACAAAGTGGGACCTGGATACCGGAGCTATAGTGTCTGTATTATAGGTTGCGATTACTTGTGCAAGATGTTCGAGGATAAGCCCCCTGCACTGAGTGAGTCAACGTACAAGTTAAAGAATTTCGGTGGTTCTATAATTAACAAAGAAGGACAAGTTATGCTTAGTGTAAGTAAAAAAATGTAAATATAAAATTTAAGTCAGGGTCCCCTGTTATCAGCCAATGCCTGCATATCGCTAGGGTTAATCAAATGCTGTAACACAGTTAGCATTGACAACGCAGAGGATAACAATTTTGTAGAACAGTACTACGCTGAAGCTAAGAAGATTATAGAAAACTTTGAAGATATTTCCAAAGGTCAAGATATGCTGGAAGGTGAAGTGGAGCTTGGAGTATAGCAACAATTCAGCCCTACGATACAACCGGCCAGAAGAATTCCAATGAATTTGAAGGGAAGTTAAAACAAAATCTAGACAGATTGGAAAGAGAGAAAATTATAGTGAAGGAGAAGCAACATACAGAGTAGGTGAGTAACATCATCACGATTCAAAAGAAAGATTCGTTTCGTATTTATTTAGACCCTATACTACTTAACAAAGTTTTAAAAATTCCTCCATACCAATTCAACATAATTGATGAAATACTACCAGAGTTAGGTAATGTTAAAATTTTTGCTACAGTAGATACTAAAAAGGGATTCTGGCATTTAAAATTAACAGAAAGCAGCAGAAAATTAACCTGCTTTTAAACTACTTTTGGTAGATACCGTTGGCTGCGATTACCTTTTAGGGTATCGCCAGAAGCTATGATTGATCATAACCATCACTTAGAAATTTGTTAGATCGGTTAAGAAAAAATAATATTAGATTAACCCAATCTAAACTTAAACTTTGCCAAACTAATATTAAAATCTATGGACATATTTTAACCAAATAAGGTCTAAAACGATGTTACAAAAGTATTAACAATTAAAGATATGCCTACTCCTAAAAACAAATCAGATTTACAGAGATTTCTAGTCATGGTGAACCATTTGAGTCGTTTTATAAAACATCTTAGTTCTAAGACAGTTTCTTTGCGTAATCTATTGTTACAGAACTCAGAATGGATATGGTCTGAAACAGAAATTACCGAATTCAATGAACTAAAAGATTCGATTTCGGATAATCAAACATTAAAATACTTCGAATTGAACAAACCTGTTACAATGGAATGTGATGCTTGTTCTAATGGTTTAGGTGTAGCATTGTTCCAAGGTGATGGTATTATAGCTTATGCTTCCCGCACTTTACCAAAATCAGAATGTAATTATGCGATGATTGAAAAGGAGCTATTGGCTATTGTTTTTTGTTGTACTAGATTGATAAGTACATTGTTGGTAATTCAAATGTAACCATAAAAACTGACCACAATCCATTACTACCATATTTATGTGATAGGTAAGATAACATCGTAGCTGATACATTATCAACGACTAACAAAAATTAAATACATCTGATGTAAATAAATACATATAGTAGATTTCAACATTTCAAAGCAGACATTTAAAATTTTGATCAATATTACTTTAAGTGATAGTCTCAGGATCACACATAAACGTGTAGAATCAATTAGGAAAGAAATGGAGGCCAATCACTCGTTTAGAAAACGAATTCATTTAATTGTGCATGGATAGCCAAAATATATAAAAGATATACCAGATGATTTAAAAATATATCATAAATACAAACATGACTGCGGATTACATATGCAGCAAATAACTCGAGTAGCACGAGTTGTGCATATGAAGTATAATCTACAAATAATTCCCCGGAACGTATGACAACAATTTCACGCATGTTCAACACCACAAAAGTAGGTTATTTCAGCACGTAAGGACACCTACAGGAGATAAACCCTATTCATGTGATTTATGTAATTATAAATTAGCACGGAAATTTAGTTTTGTTGTGCATATGAAGACACATATGGGAAGAAAGCCTTATGCATGCTCAATTTTCGAGTACAAATCCGCTCACAAACATAATGTAGTTGATCTTATGAACACACATACAGCGGAAAGACTATATGCATGTGAAATAAAATGGACGATTACATATATCTACTTCAACAGTGGGGTAGTGAATAGAAACCTACGACTAAGTTTTATTGTGAACAATAACCTCATATCGGTCGTGATAGAATTTACTGATATCAAACAGGTTAAGAGGAAAATATTAGAAGCATACTCTGCTGACATTCATGCACCAACCGAGGAGAAAAAAATGAAGTAAAAATAAGATCTCTATAATAAGCTAGATTAGGAATACGAACAAATTATAAGCAAAGCAATTCCAAAGATTAGTAAGGTGTCTTTTTTGGGCAACTATAGTTATTAAATATAGTAGTAAATATGCAACATCAAATGGGAGTCGTAAACTATTGATTGATTTTGCAAAAGAAAAAATGTTAATTAAAAATATAAACTTCTACAGAACAGGTAGCGGGTAGATACTTTCCTACGATCCCGGTGGGAAATAGATCTACTTCAGGGAAGCGCCCCTGTCCACGCGACCCCTTGTTTTCTCCCACCCCGGTGGAAACCATGTCCTAACCCTAGATCCTCCCAACATTCCAAATTAGTCCCTCCCCCATAACCTTACCCCCTCGCCAACCGGTCTGGCCAGCGCGGCGAATGTACAGCTAAATACCCCGTATGAATTGTATCAATCAACCAAGGCCCTCAGTTTCCGGCAGTCCAATGAACCTCGGCTATGGTAGCAGTCAAGGAGATCAGCGGATAAAGGGCGCTAAGAATCCCCGGATAAGATCCGGCTACCAACAACGACGAACAAAGCAACGACAACGGAATAAGCGATTATTTATAGCTATTTATAACACCAGAACCTTATCGTCAGAAGAAAAATTGACTGAACTGGAAGAAGAACTTAACCATGTAAACCGGGATATACTAGGAATATGCGAAGTCAGACGTAGGGGAGAGCAACAACTTATCCTCAAAACTGGACACCTCCTACACTATAAAGGAGAAGATGGATCATCGAATGGAGGCGTCGGCTTCCTCGTCCACAAAAAACATATAGAAGATGTAGTGGAAAGTTCGCACTGGGGACCTACGGCTATGGAGAACGTAATGACACAGGTAGTATGTTGCTACAATATCTTCTACACGAGAGAATGTATGCCATGAACTCCTTCTTCAAGAAGAAGCCATAAAGAGAATGGACGTGGTGCAGTCCCGATGGCAACACAAGATATGAAATCGATATTATCATCACAAATCACCGAACAATAGTTCATGATGTCACCGTTATGAACAAATGTTCTATAGGGAGCGACCACAGAATGGTCAGGGCAACAGTTAAAGTTAACATAAAGAAAGACAGGAAGATACTGACATCACAACGCACTATAAGAAATGGACACACATCGAAGACCCAATACAATACAACAATATATTGAAACAGCTTATTTCATCTTAATAAATTATAACAGAAGAGGTCGACATCGAAAAACTCAACGAAGAAATTACTTATACATTAAAGACGGTCCAAGAAGATTTACACAAAACATGCAACGAAATCTGGAAAACTAAACAAAGAGACAAAGGATCTTATGACACAAAGAAGAAAATTAAGAGAAAGTCCTACTCGAAACCAACACGAACGATTAAACAAAGATATTTCTAAAGCGGTAAAAAAGGACATACGTAAATATAATACAGATGAGATAACCAGGGTAATAGAGAACAACAAAGGTACAAAAATCCTAAAGAAAAACCTAAGTGGTACCAAGAAAAATATCTTAAAACTTACAGATCAGCGAGATAATGTTACATCTAACAGAGAAGAAATCTTGAAAATAGTTGAACACTTTTACAAGACCCTTTACAAACAACAAGATTCTGAAACGGAATATGCACAACTACCCCGCATCCAGAATCAAGGATCTGAAGATATCCCTGATGTAACTATAAGCGAGATAGAAAGCTCCCTTACCTGCATGAAGAACGACAGGGCGCCTGGCGAAGACCAAGTAGTAATTGAGGCTACCAAATTCAGTGGAAAACCTATGCTATGTGCTCTTCAAAAGATATTAACGCTTGCATTTCTAAAGGCACCACACCTACCCAATGAAACAATGCAATCATTATTCTTGTTCATAAGAAAGGAAATATTGCCAATATTTCCAACTTACGGCCTATAAGCCTCTTATCGCATATGTACAAGTTGCTCATGAGGATCATTACGCAACGATTGACATCAAACTTTGATTCTTTCAGCCAAGGGAACAAGTGGGTTTCAGAAGAGGCTACGGAACAAATGACTATTTGCTGGCCGTAAAGGTTCTTATTGAAAGGTCCATAGAGTACAATAAGCGGCTTATCCTAATTTTCATTGATTTTCAAAAGGCTTTTAATTCCATCAACCAGAAGGTCATGCTGCAGGCATTATCAGAGTGTAGAATTGATCATTGTTACATTTCGCTCATAAAGCATATATACGATAATGCAACATCATGTGTCAGGCTCCACCAAGATACAGACAAATTTCCTATGAAACGAGGAGTTCGCCAAGGCTATAATATATTACCAAAACTCTTCACTGTGCTGCTAGAGTTTGCTTTCAAAAAACACAATTGAGATCGCTTAGGAGTTAACATAGATTAACCACCTACGATTCGCGGATGATATCATACTCATCGCGGATCATCTTGATGCACAACAAATGCTAGATGACTTAAATAAAGCTACTAGACAAGTCGGACTAAACATCAATCTTTCAAAATCCCAATTTATGACAAACCTAGTACCCAGCTCAGGTATATCGGCAGAAGGTGTCCTATTAGAACAGGTGTCATCCTATAGATACCTAGGTCACGAGGTTCAGATTAGTAGAGATAACCAAACCCACGAAATAACCAGAAGAATAGTACTAACATGAGCACCTTTTGGTAAATTGGGCTACATATTTAGGTCAAATATTCCTGTATGTCTGAAAAGGAAGGTTTTCAACATGTGCATCCTTCCGGTCTTGACCTATGGAGCAGAAACACTTACATTGACAAAGAAGACCGTTTCCAAGATACAGGTCTTCCAAAGACGCATGGAGCGGTCAATGCTGGGTATATCTTTAAGAGATAGGGTACCTAATACCGAAATATGACGTAGAACAGGAGTGGAAGATGCCATCAAAACAATTACCAAACTTAAGTGGAACTGGGCGGGCCACGTTCCAAGATTAACAGACCATAGATGGACCAAAACACTATTGGAATGGAGACCAAGAGCAGACGCCTACCGATGCAGAGGTCGCCCTCCCTCACGATGGACTGACGATATAAGGCGCATTCAACAATACGGAAGGCCTACTTCCAAATATATAAACTGGATGATGATGATGATGATGATGATGATGACTTCTACAGAAAAGAAATTCAGAAAGAAACTTGGAGAGTACGGGGCGGTTCTTATGTCAATCAAATAGATCAAGTGTTAAAATGAAACAAATCATACCGGTGAAACGAAATCAAATCAAAGAAAAATATAAAAATAAGTCAAGTTTAAATAGGAGAAACCTGAAAACGCGAATGTCGGGAAAATGAAATAGTAGACTGAATTGGAATTGGAAAAAGGGAGAAAATTGCGACTGACGACTGAATATACTGAAAGGAAAACGGAAAACACAAGAAGAGAATATGAAGAACAAATGGAAGGAATAGAAATAGAAACTCCTGGAAAAGAAATAGAATGAAAGAAAGCAGCAAAACTAAAGATGTCTTTGCAAAAGAGTTAAAGGAGAAATACAGAGGCACGAAGCACAGACATTATTTTATAAGAAAAATATTGAAGGAAATATTGGATTTATGGAAAAATTATTTTGATGAACTATATTAAACGAAGATCCGGAAATGAAGAACAGTACCAAAAGAATACACAAAAGACGACAGGGAAGACCAAGAAGAGGAGGAAGAACATCCAACCTTAAAGAAAGTTGAAGGTATAACTAGAAACCTACGAAATAGTATGAACCCGGGAAGAGATGAAATAACTTAATAAATGTTTAAATATACAGCACAAGAATTAATACTAATAATGATTTATTGTACCAATTGCAGAACAGTTAGCTAGGTACATGGAATTTTTTTTAACAGAAATATGGATACAAAAAGAAATATCACAGCGCTGTACAGCAATGTTACATCCATTGTGCAAGAAAGGGAACAAAATGGAACCAGCCAATTACAGGGATATAGCTTTACTTAACGTTGCTTTAAAATACTCGCATCACATTGTGAAAAAAATTGAAAACGAGCTAAGAGACTATCAAGGCGGATTTAGAAGGGGATGATCGGTGATGAACGAGATTTTTACTTTACTTCAAACAGGAGTTTGATAGGGTTGAAATAACAAAACTATTTAAAGTGTTAAAGGAGTTAGCAATGAGTAAAAAACTTACACGCACGATAAAGTTGACACTGAACGATACAGAACACCGAGTCAGAATTGAAATAAACACAACGGAAACTTTTAAAGTTGAAGAAGAAATAAGATGATGCGATTCCTTATTATCAGTCTCGTTCAATTACGCATTATAGAAGGTAAAATAGAGATTAATGTTTATAGATCAGACCCGGTCTACAACAAACGTCACCAGTGCATAGCATTTGCATATGATATAGTTATAGCAACAAGAAGTAAACGGAAACTATAAGTAAAGTAGTAGTAATACGAAGATTAGCGGCACAGCAAATTGGCCTAGTAATAAATGAAAACAAAACCAAATTCATGGCATGGACAGATAAAGATCTTGGAGCAAGTGTAGACCTAAAATGTATAAATTCGAAGATCTAGGTACAGCGTTTAGTAGAAAGCCGGACAAAGAAAAAAGATACAACAAATAATAATGGCAGGAAACGGATGCATATATTTACTTGGAAAACTATGTAAAAATAAGACAATATCCAGGTGGTCAAAGTTGAGAATTTTGAAATCGGTTAGAAGGTCAATTATAACAAAAGTGTAAATCTTGGGAGCAGCAGAACAAAAGCTGTTTGGAGTATGGAAAAGAAAAGCATTAAGGAAGATATTCAATTGGAAAAAGTAAACGATATGTGGGAAATGCGAACTAACTAGGAACGAAAAAGAACCATTTGGGGAACCGGCTATAGTACGAATGGTACAAGCTTAAAAACGTATATGGTTGGGACACATAGCAAGAATAACATTGAATAGAGCACCAAGAAGAATATTCTAGAGTAACATTGGGGGCATAAAAATATATAAAATATATTTCTACCATTTTACACTTTTAACCTATTCTTTAATCTCAAGATGGATTTCTTCAGCAAATAGCTGCAAATTTCCTTAACAGTTGAACATTTATAGAGATGTTCTATAAAGGTCTGGAACGACGGCAACAGACTTTGGTTTCACTGCATTGCAACGGTCGTTGTGAGGAGGCCCAAACACACCAAAAAATTAAAAAATACGACAAAAACTTTTTTCAAAAAACTGGTTAATGATTTTGATCATTTTTACAGACAACATTTCCTTCGTACTCATAAGTGATACCCCATAGTCATTATGTACCTAAAAGTTCCAGAGTGATATCTGGCGGGGTGATACATATTTCATACAAGCGGCTTTCCATAAAAATTTACGGATGTGTTCTACGAAGCTTCAGAACCATGATACCAAACTTTGGTTTTACTGCGATACACCGTTCGGTGTGGGGAGGCCAATGTAAAAAAATCGAAAACATTACAAAAAAAATCTCAAAAACTACACTTGATAATTTTTATCATTTTCACAGACGCCATTTCCCACTTTATAAGTGATATCCCATCGTCAGTCTCTATAAATTCCAGAGAGGAAGACGTATCTCTATTCAGGCCAAGTATTAATAAGTGAAAACACGGTGGTGTTATCGTTTTGGTGTTTTCAATTTTGAACTATCAGCTGTTAATGTCATGCCATTTCCAATAAGTTTTTTAGAATACGCATTAAATACATGTTTAGTGTAATTCCGTTATTGATATTCATGGTATAATCTAATCGAATACTCACTCCCCGACTTTATTATCAAATACTTTTGCTTACAAACTCAACGGGTTGCTTTGTAGAAACACCGCTCGCCTTGGGCTTATGCTATTTCTAAGCAACCCGTTTCGTGAGAAAGTATTTTTGATAATTCACAGCCGTCTCGTGGTATTATTACTGATTATTCAACACTATAATGAACGAACCAATAAAAATTGTTCAATTTGTCAGAAACGGCCATTCAAAATTGACAGTCTTTGAAAACACCTAATGCCGCAGTGTTTTCACGCAAGTCCGATTGGTTTCAACGATTTCAATTTAGGGAGTAGCCTTTGACTGACATTTCACCAAAACGTCAAAGTGAAGTTTTCAAATCAGCGGAGATATTCTATGAAGCTTTGGAACGATGGTACCAGACTTTGGTTTCACTAGGATGCACCGTCCGGTGTGGGAAGGTCAAAATACCCAAAAAATGTCGAAAAGGGGACAACGTTCTTTTCGCAAAATGACTTTACAGATTTTTATCATTTTCACAAATGACAGTTTTCTCTTACTAATAAGTGGTACCTCACAGTCAGTATCTACCCAAAAATTCCAAGAAAGGAGATATCTGGGAGTACACATTTTATTTCAGTGCTACGAAATAATGTAATTGATATCAAAAAGAGTAGAGTAAATGAGTAGCAAACGCAGTGCAAATTAAGTCTTGAAGCGAATGTAACAGTACAAGTAACTTACATACTGTAATAATGTCACAGCTACTTGTCATGCTCGTCTCTATGTTCACACAGGCCGCCACCAATCTAATAATATGTCCAAGTCTATGCCGGTCACTGTATGGTAGTATTCCTTTAAAGCAAAATACCGACTGGCCAACCACGATCTAAAGCCCAACCTATTTTTACTTGTTTTCGGATTCGTTATCTGTGACGATATGGTCAACTTCCGGTATCCTTGTTGGTTGGTATGACAACAACAAAATAACAAGCCCGTTATGAATATAACGGTCCTAGGACTGTCATAGAACATTGTTTTGCATTTAGTTACAATAGAAACACCAATCACCCACTTTATTTAGGCAAAAAATAATTGTCATATTCAACGGTATTTTCAGTTGTATTAGTTGATAGCGCAAAAAATGTTATACAAGTCTCGATCATTAAGTGCCTTACTGGAACAGTACTCAAAGAATAGCAGAACTCGTCCCTTCGGGCCTCGTTTTTCTAACTTTTTTCGGCCTGTTCGAGGGCACTTACCGATCTTGTATACTACGTGGGTTAATGCTCAGTCAAATTTGTTTTCAAGCCTTTTTATTTTGTTTTTTGTTTTTCGTCTAACCGTTTTGGAACGTCATATGGCTGATTTGCTTGTAATCGCACTTACCGCTTCGAAATATCTATGCGAGGACAAGGTCCCCAGGTTCGACGCTGAAGAAACAGCCTACTGGCGCTTGAAATTACAACAGGCGCCGGTTGAACGAAGAATTGGACACTTACGGCCGTGGATCCTTCAGGTTTTCCTCAATATGCTTCGCAATCATATAATTTAGATTTCTAATCTTTTAGATGCCTAGCAACACACCACAAGCTTACAAGGAGAATTCCAGGTTTGCAGAATTATGCCTATTGGAGAAAATTACTCGATGCGAGGATAAAGTATCAAATGTGTATAAGGGGAACTCGACAGTCAGTCGTTTCGCGACTAAACATGACGTTTATACAGGGTGTTCGGATAATAGGGAACCATACATTGATGGTGAGTTCTACGCATTAAAATAATAAAAAAACTTCATATGCAGTATTGTCCGAAAATCGTTATTGGCGTAGATACCGACCCTTAGAGTTTAACTTTTTTTTAAATTTTTTAATTTATTTTTTATAACTGAGTAGAGAAATACTTTAAACTTGGTGTACGTGCTCTTTATTGAAATGCTTACAAACAGAAAGAAAAATAATCGATAACATGTATTTTGAACTGGCAGTTAACCTAAAACCATATTTTCTTTTTAGTCATAACTTTTATATCTGAAGACATACCTTCGATTTAGATGCGGCATCTTGTAGGGAATAAAAAAATTCAAAATTAATGTACTCTTATTTGGTATGCGTAACATAAACCGTTTGGTCAGAAATTCTCTCTAAAGTTTTAAGGCTTTTCTTTTCAGGATCATTATCTGATTAGCCTTGATAACAAAAATACCATACATTGATGGTGAGTTCCACGCAATAATATAATAAAAAACTTCATATGCAGTATTATCCGAAAATCGTTATTGGCGTAGATACCGACCCTTAAAGTTTTTGCAATAGCTGTATTTTATTTTATTCATAGAACACATATCAAATACCACAAATCTACATTTAACATAATAAAAAAACAACACACGGTTTGATGTTTTTTTAAACTTTATGCTACTTTTATAAACATTCACAGCACATGTTCGAAATGCCCTCCGTTCATGCGTATACAGCTCTGCGCTCGTAGCACCAACGATTCCCTTAAGCGCGCGAATGTCGCTAGTTGATCACATATAGTTTGACAAGCATCTATTATACGCTGTTTCAACTCTTCTAAATTCTCGACAGGAGTAGCATAAACAATAGCTTTTAACCATCCCCACAAAAAAAAGTCCAGAAGATTTAAATCCGGCGATCTTGGCGGCCATGGGACTGATCCAGCCCGTCCTATCCATCTTTTTGGGTAGGTTTCATTAAGGTACTGGCGCACTGCATTACTGAAATGAGCAGAAGCTCCATCCTGTAATAACCACATGTTTCTTCGGACTTCCAACGGAACATCTTCAAGTAACTGTGGAAGATCGTTCTCTAAGAAAGATAGATAAATCGGTCCTGTTAATCTATTCGAAAAAAAAGGAGGTCCTATTAGTTCATCTCCGAGTATCCCAATCCATACGTTTACGGAAAATCTTTCTTGGTGTCCAGCTTCAATAATTTTGTGTGGGTTTTCTTCTGCCCACAAATGAGTGTTTCGAAAATTTATAAATCCGTCTCTAGTGAAACCTGCCTCATCTGTATACAAAATGTGAGGCAGAAATTCTGGATCAGTGGCGCGTTTTTGCAAAATCCACTCGCAGAATTCGATTCGCAATGGATAATCACTTTTAATGCCTGAACCTTTTGAAGATGGTAAGGGTGTAACAGTTGTTCGTGAAGAACTTCTCAAACTATCGAGTTAGACACTCCCTCCGTTAAAGCAATCCTTCTCGTACTAGTCCCAGAATTTGCCTCAACTAGATCTAAAACTCTTTCTTCCATTTCTGCACTACGCGTTGTCCTTGGCCGTCCACGATTTAATCGAGAAGAAATAAATGTACCCTCTTCTCGAAGGCGTCGATCTATGTTATTTGGAATTCGGCGATTAGGAAATGATTCCCTATAAAGACGTTGCGCTTCTCTTGCATTACCATTTGCTCGTCCATAAATTAGGTGTATATCCGCCATCTCAGCAAAAGTATAATTAAAATTCATTGTTAACACAAACTCAAACGTCAAATTAAACAATAATAATTGCACGTAAACAACTCGACATCAAACAAACAAAAATTGCATTTTTGTTATCAAGGCTAATCAGATAATGATCCTGAAAAGAAGCCTTAAAACTTTAGAAAAAATTTCTAACCAAACGGTTTATGTTACGCAGACCAAACAAGAGTACATTAATTTTGATTTTTTTTATTCCCTACAAGATGCCGCATCTAAATCGGAGGTATGTCTTCAGATATAAAAGTTATTACTAAAAAGAAAATATGGTTTTAGGTTAACTGCCAGTTCAAAATACATGTTATCGATTATTTTTCTTTTTGTTTATGGGCATTTCAATAAAGAGCACATACACCAAGTTTAAAGTATTTATCTACTCAGTTATAAAAAATAAATAAAAAATTTAAAAAAAAAAGTTAACTTTAAGGGTCGGTATCTACGTCAATAATGATTTTCGGACAATACTGCATATGAAGTTTTTTTATTATTTTAATGCTTAGAACTCACCATCAATGTATGGTTCCCTATTATCCGAACACCCTGTATCAATCTTATTAAAGAGTTTTTGCAAAACATTCAGTTAAAATATCGGTCCGCTAAACCTAATGTTACCTAGCGACGTCAATGATACAGCCAATCCAAATAAATTTTTTCGATTTTAACGTAACGTTATCGTAACGTTATTTTAACGTGGCGTTTTGCAAAAACTCCCTATTGTCTCTGAGCGAAACAACATTGAATTGACTGAATTAACGAATATCTTATACAACAATACACAAAATAATAATTTGTCTGGACTTTCAAAATTTAATGATAACAACAAGAGCGTGATGGGAGGAATTCAACATCTAACAAAAGATATTGGCTGCTGTCTCCCACAAAGAACGAGTTGCCAATTGCGGTGCAGACAAACGTCGTGTACTTCCAATAGTTAAGGCATAGTGGTTGGTTTTGAGGACGGAATAAAAAGAGAAACATTTAAAAATACAGTAAGTGTAATTAGTAATTGCCATTTCTGTTAAAAAGTACTTGACAATTACTTTTTGAAAGTAATTAATTACTACATTCAATTACCTTTGAGTGATTAAATCACTGTAAAGTATTTAAATTATTTGAATTACTTGTGGTAATTGAAATTATTCGCGATAATTGAATTAGTTTCTGGTAATTCTTCTTCTTCTTCGTTTTATCCTTAAATTCAATTACTAAATTATTGCCCTAGGCTGGGTATGAAATCTCCATAATACAAATAATAATATAAAGCGTTATTGACATTCTGATTCCCTATGAATAGTTGGATAACAGCTACTTTTTTACGCGAGCAAAGAAATATTTGGTGCAGGCGCGTATGTTTGTAGATGTAATGTGTATGTGTTTTGTTTTGTGATATAGCACTGTAGCTTGCTGATAATTATTGTGTAAGAAGCGAAAAATATGTCTGAGGTAAGTAGTGATTGCAGAGTAAAGTACAGTGAAAATATCTATTTTCTTTCTTAACAATTGACAACTAACTTTATTAGATGATATTTGTCCATAGTAATTACTGATTAACTTCAATTTGCCTGTTTAAAACGATGCACTAGCACAGGGCTATATAAATACTACTTAATACAAATAAACAACCACAATCTCTATTGAAAGCAATTGAAAGGTAATTTACGTTGTGCAGTTATAGTTACCAAGTAATTGACAATTGAATTACTATTTCATTTAAGTAATTGACAATTCAATTACTTAATTGGGCGGTAATTGGCAATTACTTACTTTTATGCAAATCAAACTTCAGAGTTGGTTACTCAATTTAACTTAAATTACTATTTAAAATACACTGGGTCACCTCAGTCTGGGTGGTTAGATTTAAAACAAAACCAGAAGTTACTTTATTTTTATATAAGGTATTACAAGAGCGTAATTCAATAAAATAGTTATTTCGTTAAATACTACGCATCTCCTTATTTGAAAATAATTATCTGCAAAAATCGAAATTTTGCTTTTGCAGTGATACTGCACTGTCTATTCGGCAACTAAGATAAACTGCATGCTGAAATTAACTCTAAAAATTGCGAGACTTATAGTATACGGGAATTATGCAAGCTAAAAAGGAATTTATTAAATGCGGTGCTTAGAATTGATACAGCGAAGTAAATTCTAATTAATATGAGCACCACTCTTAAAAAGATACGATTGTGCTGTTTTATACGTATGTAGATATTCGACAACAATCCCCTGCAGATGCTATTTCTACGACATTAACGACTTGCTATTTCCCTTAACGGAAATCCCATTTAACGCTCTTAATTGTTACGTACATGTTCGTTTCAACAACTTCATCCGTATTGAAAAACATTATGTCATTTATTTTATAACGTCCTGTTGGGAGATACGGTGGAAACTTGTTATAATCTGGTCCCCAATTGCATGCGTAGTAATTACCCTTTAAACATAACACACTTTTCAGTTTAGAAGTCATGTCCGATAGCTATTCAATTACCTTAAGGAAGGGGCATCTTGTCCAATTACCGCAGAGGAAAATGTTTTGCATGCCAAACGCATTAGTATTAAGTCCCTTGCAAATGTCTACCTCGAAATGTATAGGAAACTCCCGATATTCGTTACTTTGAAATTTATAAATCTGAGGTCCTATTAGTTCATCTCCGAGTATCCCAATCCATACGTTTACGGAAAATCTTTCTTGGTGTCCAGCTTCAATAATTTTGTGTGGGTTTTCTTCTGCCCACAAATGAGTGTTTCGAAAATTTATAAATCCGTCTCTAGTGAAACCTGCCTCATCTGTATACAAAATGTGAGACAGAAATTCTGGATCAGTGGCGCGTTTTTGCAAAATCCACTCGCAGAATTCGATTCGCAATGGATAATCACTTTTAATGCCTGAACCTTTTGAAGATGGTAAGGGTGTAACAGTTGTTCGTGAAGAACTTCTCAAACTATCGAGTTAGACACTCCCTCCGTTAAAGCAATCCTTCTCGTACTAGTCCCAGAATTTGCCTCAACTAGATCTAAAACTCTTTCTTCCATTTCTGCACTACGCGTTGTCCTTGGCCGTCCACGATTTAATCGAGAAGAAATAAATGTACCCTCTTCTCGAAGGCGTCGATCTATGTTATTTGGAATTCGGCGATTAGGAAATGATTCCCTATAAAGACGTTGCGCTTCTCTTGCATTACCATTTGCTCGTCCATAAATTAGGTGTATATCCGCCATCTCAGCAAAAGTATAATTAAAATTCATTGTTAACACAAACTCAAACGTCAAATTAAACAATAATAATTGCACGTAAACAACTCGACATCAAACAAACAAAAATTGCATTTTTGTTATCAAGGCTAATCAGATAATGATCCTGAAAAGAAGCCTTAAAACTTTAGAAAAAATTTCTAACCAAACGGTTTATGTTACGCAGACCAAACAAGAGTACATTAATTTTGATTTTTTTTATTCCCTACAAGATGCCGCATCTAAATCGGAGGTATGTCTTCAGATATAAAAGTTATTACTAAAAAGAAAATATGGTTTTAGGTTAACTGCCAGTTCAAAATACATGTTATCGATTATTTTTCTTTTTGTTTATGGGCATTTCAATAAAGAGCACATACACCAAGTTTAAAGTATTTATCTACTCAGTTATAAAAAATAAATAAAAAATTTAAAAAAAAAAGTTAACTTTAAGGGTCGGTATCTACGTCAATAATGATTTTCGGACAATACTGCATATGAAGTTTTTTTATTATTTTAATGCTTAGAACTCACCATCAATGTATGGTTCCCTATTATCCGAACACCCTGTATCAATCTTATTAAAGAGTTTTTGCAAAACATTCAGTTAAAATATCGGTCCGCTAAACCTAATGTTACCTAGCGACGTCAATGATACAGCCAATCCAAATAAATTTTTTCGATTTTAACGTAACGTTATCGTAACGTTATTTTAACGTGGCGTTTTGCAAAAACTCCCTATTGTCTCTGAGCGAAACAACATTGAATTGACTGAATTAACGAATATCTTATACAACAATACACAAAATAATAATTTGTCTGGACTTTCAAAATTTAATGATAACAACAAGAGCGTGATGGGAGGAATTCAACATCTAACAAAAGATATTGGCTGCTGTCTCCCACAAAGAACGAGTTGCCAATTGCGGTGCAGACAAACGTCGTGTACTTCCAATAGTTAAGGCATAGTGGTTGGTTTTGAGGACGGAATAAAAAGAGAAACAGTTGTTATGAACTCAAATGCAACTTTTAAGGTTCAACGAACAAATAATATAAGAAGATTATGCAAGTGCATAAGCATGTAACCAAATAAAAGAGCTGTGAACCGATTCGAAGAAATGCCCAAATTGAAAAATCATTACCTAGTATTAAAAAGTGACCCACTGATTCTATAACAAACGCAGTTGTAGCTATGACACTAACTGTCATTGCGTTTGTTACATTTAAAAGCAAGCTCTCCACTCAATCGCTGGATAGCGCGCATATATATCAGCGAAATCGGCAGTATACTATTCCTTGCATCAATCCGGAAAATGCATAAAACAAGTGAAATTAGCAAACAACTACAGGTTATTTACTAGTCACAAACTAATTTAAAATCCGTCCTGCGGCCATATTAAGTTCAATTTAACCAATAGTCTCAGCAAATGTAACTTACCGTCAGGCCCTCTCTCATAATCCTAATTATAAAACACGAGAAAATATCGACAGATCAAATGAAAGAATAAATCACACTTACATTCAAATACCAATAAATATATTGTCAGTAAGGGTACAAATAAGTTGTTCAAATATAAAATCAAGTTCGAGGGTAGCAGATAAATTACACCAAATTCTTACGCAGACCTGGGCAGTAATTAATTGCTTTGTAATTAAATTATTAATTGAACTAGCAGTCCAGTGAGACAAATGTCTCATTTAATAAAACAAAAAAGACCGTTTTGCAAATAGAACGCGTATTCACCACACGTACGTATATGACGTCATTGATGGTATAAAAAAAGCCAGTCGCTTCGCCTTGATAAAATTTGCCTAGAATCTAACCTAAAAAGTTCGGATTAGGATAATTACGATAGTAATTAGTGTTAGAGACTGAAATTCGGTTCCTGACCTGACATGACCATTCCAAACATATAACTTTCATAACTTTTTTCTCTATCTCTTACAGTTTGGCTGCTGAAACAGCGTCCCGGACGGACAAGTCTATTATATATATGGATTCCTTTTGTTGATTTGTCTTGGATTTGACATACATTTAAAAATACAGTAAGTGTAATTAGTAATTGCCATTTCTGTTAAAAAGTACTTGACAATTACTTTTTGAAAGTAATTAATTACTACATTCAATTACCTTTGAGTGATTAAATCACTGTAAAGTATTTAAATTATTTGAATTACTTGTGGTAATTGAAATTATTCGCGATAATTGAATTAGTTTCTGGTAATTCTTCTTCTTCTTCGTTTTATCCTTAAATTCAATTACTAAATTATTGCCCTAGGCTGGGTATGAAATCTCCATAATACAAATAATAATATAAAGCGTTATTGACATTCTGATTCCCTATGAATAGTTGGATAACAGCTACTTTTTTACGCGAGCAAAGAAATATTTGGTGCAGGCGCGTATGTTTGTAGATGTAATGTGTATGTGTTTTGTTTTGTGATATAGCACTGTAGCTTGCTGATAATTATTGTGTAAGAAGCGAAAAATATGTCTGAGGTAAGTAGTGATTGCAGAGTAAAGTACAGTGAAAATATCTATTTTCTTTCTTAACAATTGACAACTAACTTTATTAGATGATATTTGTCCATAGTAATTACTGATTAACTTCAATTTGCCTGTTTAAAACGATGCACTAGCACAGGGCTATATAAATACTACTTAATACAAATAAACAACCACAATCTCTATTGAAAGCAATTGAAAGGTAATTTACGTTGTGCAGTTATAGTTACCAAGTAATTGACAATTGAATTACTATTTCATTTAAGTAATTGACAATTCAATTACTTAATTGGGCGGTAATTGGCAATTACTTACTTTTATGCAAATCAAACTTCAGAGTTGGTTACTCAATTTAACTTAAATTACTATTTAAAATACACTGGGTCACCTCAGTCTGGGTGGTTAGATTTAAAACAAAACCAGAAGTTACTTTATTTTTATATAAGGTATTACAAGAGCGTAATTCAATAAAATAGTTATTTCGTTAAATACTACGCATCTCCTTATTTGAAAATAATTATCTGCAAAAATCGAAATTTTGCTTTTGCAGTGATACTGCACTGTCTATTCGGCAACTAAGATAAACTGCATGCTGAAATTAACTCTAAAAATTGCGAGACTTATAGTATACGGGAATTATGCAAGCTAAAAAGGAATTTATTAAATGCGGTGCTTAGAATTGATACAGCGAAGTAAATTCTAATTAATATGAGCACCACTCTTAAAAAGATACGATTGTGCTGTTTTATACGTATGTAGATATTCGACAACAATCCCCTGCAGATGCTATTTCTACGACATTAACGACTTGCTATTTCCCTTAACGGAAATCCCATTTAACGCTCTTAATTGTTACGTACATGTTCGTTTCAACAACTTCATCCGTATTGAAAAACATTATGTCATTTATTTTATAACGTCCTGTTGGGAGATACGGTGGAAACTTGTTATAATCTGGTCCCCAATTGCATGCGTAGTAATTACCCTTTAAACATAACACACTTTTCAGTTTAGAAGTCATGTCCGATAGCTATTCAATTACCTTAAGGAAGGGGCATCTTGTCCAATTACCGCAGAGGAAAATGTTTTGCATGCCAAACGCATTAGTATTAAGTCCCTTGCAAATGTCTACCTCGAAATGTATAGGAAACTCCCGATATTCGTTACTTTGAAATTTATAAATCTGAAATTCCATCTGAAAATATAAAGTATTATACATCAGTATACATCAGTATCAGAATGCAAGCATTCATGAGCTACTAGAGTTATATTTCTTCAAGATTTTTTAGAACGCTTTATACTGCCGTTTTCTGCCCATCATTTATCGGGGTTTACACGATACATTCAGTATACTCACTTTTTTTAGATAAATTCATATATAAAACATTACGCTTCTTGTCGGACGTCTTACCTTGCAAGTGCCTTTCATGTCTCGAACAAATTCGAGAGAGATATTCAAACCCGTGTAAGTCCGGTTAAATTTGAAAAAGCGAATTTCAAATCGGTTCAAATATTTCTTGTTGAAGCGAATGACTTCTGCTCGTTCAGTTTCCATGACATACTCATTTTGTTCAAACGGTTTGTAGAGAGAAATAGGTGTAACAGGAAACTGAGGATACTGTACAAAAACAAAGTTTGCGTTGGGACCGCATTAAAGTTATCCAACGTTCTTGAATTATTGATTTATAAACAGTAGCTTTGATTAAGAGTTGTCAAATGCTCACCATTTCAACATCCACAATTAGTAGAACCAAAATTAAAGCAACCAATGACATATTATAACAACATTTTCTCCTTGGCTGCTTAAGCGAAACTGTTGAAGGCGAGGTCAAAACATTCGTCAAAATTCATAATCGCAGATCATAACTTCTTGTAGACAAGGTTAATATATTATTATACTAAACTTTGTATAATACTGTAAATGTAAATTATTTTACATTGTTCCATATCCGCTACTATTTGTGTATTAAATCGGTTATTTATCTCCAAACTATAACAAGCGAATAATGTATTGTATAGCTTCAGCTATCAAACTACTGAACTTCAAAAAGCAAAGTGTGGGTAGGCGAATATAATATTTGAACAATTTCATTCAATCTGCTAACGGGAGCTATTATTATGTCAATCATGCTGATTTTCACGTTTGGGGAAGGCGTCGAGGATAGGCAATTTCGATGGTTATTAGCTCATTAAAAACCTTGAATATTTCAGGAACTTACAATAGTAATACCTGGACCGTCTGCTAGTGATACTCCAATGCTCATGTGTATTGTTTAACTCACGATGGCTTTATCTAATCTAAAAGCGGTGGATCTAGAGGAAGCCACTTGTCAAATTCTTTAATAACATAGATATTACAGCCAGTCAAACCAACCCAGCAGGAGCAGCCAATAATACTCTGCAAACCGAAACCGCAGAACGAGAAATTTATAAGATGAAGAGAAATCTCCGGTGCCGAACAAAAAAGGAGGAACAAACCCGCCTAGATGTGGTAGTCAAAGCCAATTCTTTAAAAGGGGGCAAAAGCCCTAAACTTCTAACGTCTCTCAGAGACTGCCTCAAGGAACTAACCCTGTGTTGCTGGCTGGAAGCTCAACGACATCATCCATCAGTATTTGACAAAGGAAAAGAGAGGGTCAGTTCTGATTCTTCTAGTAGAAAGTATCCAAGCGATAACCCTATGACGAAAAGTAGTAGTAGTAGTAGTGTGTAAACGTCAAATTCCAAAAATACCAGTAAGGTACGGGCAGAGCAGACTTCTTTCTATGTTATGTTTCTCTACTCGGGTAATACGGCAGGCGATTTGCGGAGTACTATTGTTGTAGTCATCCTAAAAATAGTTGAATTATAAAATCTCTAGATACCTGCAAGATAATTAAGCGGAACTATTATGCAAGGCAATTTCTTGGTGAAAATTAAGAGGAGTCAGAATAAACAGCCAAACGTTTCATATGTTTCTTCTTTTGCGTAAACCAACAGGTCCAAGAACTTAGGCAACTAATTTCCTCTGAATTAGTAAGTAACTTCGCATTTATTTCGTTATTTTCAGAATTCTACATTCTGTAATTAATATAAAATACGCTTTCCAACTGATAATTCTTCTGTACAAAAGTAATGTACATGCATATTCCAATGAAAATTTGATTTGTGTCTAAGCCTTTAATGCTATGTTTATGATAGCAACATTAAGATCCAAGAGCGGTCTAATCATAGCATTTGTTACAGCACGAAAACGTTAATACGACATTAACAACGCATCCCTGAAGCGTGCAAAACAAAATCATACGCTCGAGAGCCAAATCTGTTACCCACGAAACGACTTTACGACATAATCAGGAATTTCATCGAATACGCAGCCTCAACCTCGTTACGAGATGTGCTGTATCAAGTTGCTCCAGCTTTAGATCGCTCAGTGAGAAAGTTAGGGCTGTGCTTCGCCACAAAGGGTAAATGGTGGTAAAATAAAAGACGCCACCACATTCGGAATAGATCGGAAAAACAACATCAACATCCTTTACAATAGGTGAGCCCACTCTAATGTGGAACTAGTAGGCCCGCCTTTCCACTATCAGCTTGGCAGAGTTTGGTTGACGAGTCACGTACAGCACTGACTTACCTTACAAAAATAACTCATTAATGCAGCTGCTAAATTCCTTCTTACAATTGAAAAGTACACACAAAACTCAGGCAAATATCATAAACACAAATGAAAAACAGCAGTACTTGACAATGAATTCTATTGAAATAAATAAAAATATGAAGTTGACAATAAACATGAAATTGACTAGTTAGTTTTACAAAATAATCAAAGAGGTTAGGTAGTTAAGTAAGAATAAATTGCTTGACACGTTAATTTAAATACAAATACTAAACTTGACTGCAAATACATTACTGTGGCTCAAGAGCAAAACTGCCACAGTTTACGTTAAACAAACAAAGAAATACGACGGAAATTCAATAAATTTAGCAAACAGCAAATAACAGCAAAGGCGCTGAATTGTTCAACACTTGACGGAACGTCCACTGTACATAATACACTATAAAAACTAATTTACATTAACTTGTTACCTGAAGAAGCTCAGCTGACTGCATATTTGACGTGCGGCACTGTATATGTAACCTCCTTGTCCCAAACAAACTGCCTTGAGATGCATAAAGAAACTGAACGACGGCGAAATCACAAGGGTCTACGGGATGCGGAACAAAGCTTCGATAATAGTTGGTGATAATCAGGGTTGGCAAGATGAATTATAATACCCCTAAGGGTGTACAGACGTCGCAACGACACTTTAAATACAGAAACATGGGATAAATCACTTAACGTGCGAGATTCAACAGGACGCCTTGGCAATATAGCGTTGGTTCTATAAAGAGTGTGTTATAATCCGCGAAAGCGATAATGTTGGAGTCTCGCAACCCCACAATAGAAACTCTTGACCACACTAAACCGAGTTACTTCACTTGCACCCCTCAACGGAGAGTTCACAACCAGCCCCAAGGATTTACACATAAACTAAACAGTTCTATACCTTCAGAAAGCACAAACGATTAGCGGAACACACAATTATTTAAAGCGGAAGCGGATCTATAATTTCTTTAAAGAGCCCTCCGGTCGCAAAGCGATAAGACCGGAGGGGAAAAATTACACACGTCTGATTTTGGTTAGAGACCGGCGAGAATTAAATTCGAAAAACCCAGGCAGTTCGATGGTAGCTAAAGCGTCCCAAAATGCATCTCCCTCCTACAACGAAAGGCTGAATTTTCTGTTGTACAATCTCGAAGGATTGCACCACTAAACGTAATATAACTATATCACTCGGGGAAGCCCCGAGCCATTGAAAGCGCCTGTTTGTCGCAGTGAAAACAATAAAGAAGCGATAACGGACCACGTTACTTCAACCGCTGCAGAAGGCACAAGGCATATAGGGAAATTCCAGAATAATCGAAAGCTGATTAAGCGATTCCGAGGAGCTCGTGTGTATCGGAACAAGAATGAATACTAGAAAATCGAAAAGCGAACTGTATTGTTTGCAGAACGAAACAAAGGGTAAATTCATAAACGAAATTCGGCGAATATGTCTGAACCGCAGTGTTCATAAACGACCTGCGCGGAAATAAGTATCTGACAGAGTGAAGGTTTGATAACATTACCAAATTTGGGCTTAAATAAATAGGAAAAGGCTAAAAAGGGCGGAAATAACTAGGCTTAACAAATTGTTCGAACATATTCCCTGTGTCTATACGTGTATTCCTTGAACTTAGCACTGTGAACTCAAAATGCTATTTGGCATACTAATACCATAATAACTATTAGAGCGGTATACATTTATAATATAACGCTTGGTAGGTACTTCGTCATCGCTAGGATGTTACGGTATAAACACGACTGTAAGACAGTAACGGACAAAACTTACCACAGGCTTAAGTTGTGTTGGAAAGCAGCTGTAATAAAACCCCCGATTGTCCACAGCTAGCTAGCTGTTTTGTGTAGAACAAATTAACCACTAGCCATAAAATTAGGTAAATTTAATCAAACTTTTAGAATATGTATTAATTAAAATAAACAACATTAATTCTCTTGTAACTTTAAGGGGCTGCAACTTTTTTAGTGCTAATTTTTATATATAGGTAAGTTTAGTGGTTATTTTTATTCCACGGTATTTAAAGACACTCTGTATAATTAGATTTGAACTTTACTGGGTAAGGTGATTTAATTCGTTCAAACCTGTTACTTGGTTATTTCTTAAATTATCCGTTTGGCATACTTTATCTTGCAATGCTTTGTCCTTTAATTCCGAGGAAGTACAAGAGTCATTAATTGGCATGGACGATAATCTCTCTTGCAAAACCAGTTCGATTTTTTTCTATTCCACAAAAACGAACTGTTGGTAGCATGGGCGCCGTTAGAAAACTTACCAGGGAGGGGCAATATTTTTTCAATATTGAGATAAGACAATTAAATTCACAGACAGTTTAAAAACAGAAACACTTGATGCGCACCTAACAAATGCCATTAGATTTAAAAAAATATAAAAACAAAGCTACAAGGTTTGGAAAAAACACCTGGATCACCAACACGTTTTGTGTATCCAAATCAAAAATAGTGGGCATTTTATTTGTAAAAATTGCAGGAGCAAGTTACATTTAGATATTAGAAATAATAAAATCATTACGTTCTTTACTACATCTTTACCTTATGGTTTAGGCATAGAAGCGCTCAAAATAGTGAAGCGTTAGTAATAGCAATACACAATAATGCTGACATAAAATTAATTAACAAATTAAAGATGCAAAAAAATATACATACCGTATAGAACGCATCGAAGTCACAAATAAAAAACCATGTTAACCAGAATACACAATAATCTAACAGTAGGAACTCAACCAGAGAGTGGAGAGTGAATAAAGACTAACTTGAGAGAAGTACTGCATTTATTTAAAATATTTGCAACTATTCCATGCGGGTGCACTGGGATTTGGCGAGCCATTTGATTTATCACGTGAAAGTGCCTAGACACAAGAAAACCCAACATCGGTCGGCCCTTAAAGATGTTCAAGAAGCGGAAATCTAAATATTGTTTTGTATTTTTGGAAAAAATCCAGGGAGGGGCAAGCGCCCCTCCTTACCCCTATGTAACGGCGCCCATGGTTGGTAGTGGTAGTTCATTTTAAAGTATTTTAATAAGTGAAATTATACTGGGAATATTTAAATACGTCAAATACGTGTATGTATTTTACCCCACTACCGTAATTCTGTTGAACTAAAACTATACATTTGTTTATAATTTGATACTATTGCTGCACCCGTAGCACTTTTTAAGATCTAAATAGTAGGAATCCTAATAGATGGCGCTAATATTCAGCGCCCCTTTAAAATAGACTTCAAATTAGGCATAAATGTTATAGTGTCATCGTGAACAGTTCGTGAGGAACATTAAAAACGTGACTTTGTTGCTTCCGATATGATAATCTATGTGAATTGTAATAGAGTGGATGCAGGATAAACACGTATTTAGATAGTACAAATAGATTTACAACTTACAAATGTATATTTCAAATTTCAATTATACAATTCAACATTAGTATATTTTGTATGAGTTTATTATAACATACGTATATGAATCATTCATGACATAAGTATGTACATAACTGAAAAAATTATATTTTTTTACTGGTTTAAGTTTACACGCAGTATATCACAAAGGTTTCTCATCTACATGTGTCGTCATATGTTTAATGTACTCTAATATGTTCAACCAAACTTGCTTTCTTCATACGATTAACTAAACTATCTGTATGTGCCGTTTTAAAATTAAAATAGTGTGTTCTCATATGTAGAAGTAAACTATCTT
Source organism: Agriotes lineatus (assembly GCA_940337035.1). Taxonomy (NCBI): domain Eukaryota; kingdom Metazoa; phylum Arthropoda; class Insecta; order Coleoptera; family Elateridae; genus Agriotes; species Agriotes lineatus. The sequence goes on along the minus strand of OW679201.1, from coordinate 69,948,521 downwards.
TCCACATTGCTTTCTAATCACACGTGGTACATACATAGGCTACTGTCCTTGCACTGTATGTTTCCTCATGTGTTTCATTAAATTACCTTGATGTGCAGTTTTAAATTTACATGTAGCACATGCAAAAGGCTTTTCTCCTGTATGTATCCTCATATGATTAACTAAATTATCTTTTCTTGCCGATTTATATTCGCACATTGAACACGAATACGGTTTCCCTCCCGTATGTGTCTTCATATGATTATTTAAACTACCTTTATATGCTGTTTTGTATTCACAAATAGAGCATACATAAGGCTTTTCTCCAGCATGTGTTTTCATATGTACGACTAAATTAAATTTCTGCACTGCTTTATATTCACACTTAGAACACGAATATGGTTTTACTCCTATATGTATGTTCATATGATTAACTAAATAACTTTTTCGTGCTGCTTTATACTCACAAATAGAACACGAATATGGTTTTAGTCCTGTATGTGTCTTCATGTGATTAAATAAATTTCCTTTTTGTAGCGCTTTATACTCACACAATGTACATGAATAGGGTCTTTCTACAGCATGTGTCTTTATATGTCTAATTAAGTTACTTCTTTGTATTGCTTTATATCCACAAATAGAACACGAATGCGTTTTCTCTGCTGTATGTGTCTTGATATGATCAACTAAGTTACGTTTTCGTGCCGTTCTATACTCACATATAGAACATGTCAGAGGCTTTTGTACAGTATGTGACTTCATATGTACAGCTAAGTCATCTTTCCCTGATATTTTAAATTCAGAAATAGAATATGGAGACGGTTTTTCTTCTTTATTGGTCCTAGCGTATTCAACTGAGCTTTTACTCGCTGCAAGTGTTACAAAAAATTCATCTTTCATATTTATTTCCTCTTGTTTAATATGCATTTCATGAAAAGCTTTATTATTGAAATTGTCTTCAACGAGCTCTTCCTTTAGATGTAAGTTTCCAACTACTTCGTTCTTGTCGATTTTGACAGGCTCGTGTAACGTACTGACTGTCGCATTATGTAAATTATAATCAAATAATTTCTTGTTTATATCAGCTTCCTCCTGTTTAATATTTAACATATGATAAGCTGTATTTTCAAAATTGCCTCCAATAATCTCTCGTTTTACATGTACGTTTTCAGCCTCCTCGTTTTCATCAACTTTAAGTGATTCGTGCAATCTGCTAGCTGTTTCATTGCTGAAGTTATCATCAATTACTTCATTATTCATAGCTATTGTTATAAGAAAACGAACAGCCCCGTATCACTGAATATCTACAAAAGAAACTACAATCAGTTCAATTATGTTAGTTATGTTCATTTAACAAAGAACAATTATTCTATTTTTGCGTTGTATCACTTTCAATAACACAGAAAAACATTTTCTTACATGGAATGCCAACAAGTAGCCCGTTTAAAAAAGATTGGAGCAACAATCTGGAATAATCAAAATGTTCAAGCCACCATTTTGCATTTGCAAACAACATGTTGATTAGACCAACTGAGATTAATATGAGCTACTGAAAGTTAAATGAAATGAACTAAATCGTTTTTATTGGTAATGGGCGTTCACATTTTAAATTGAAAATACGAACAGTTACGAGAATCTTCCTCTACACAGCTGAAAATAAACTGCTTAAATAAATAAAATTGTTTTAAAAAGGTGCATCTCTTATGTGTGACATTCATCATGAATGCAGTATTAAATTTATATTTTAAGGGTTCACTATTATTAAAGATGATTTGTTAGTAGTTAGAAAATATCGTGTGTTTAAAAAAAAACTCATGTAGGGCAGGTCTTGAAAAGAAAGTTAAAAGATTTAGTCATGTCTTAACTTTAAGTCTGTAGGATGTGGATGGGCAAAAGTTTACACTGCATTGTGTTTACTTGTATCAAGCAAAAGGGGAAATAAGAAGGCATTTACACAACAACAACGAATGTATTAATCATAACAGTCAATAAAAACTGTTTTTATTAAGTGTTTTGTACATTTTTAGGAAAGTAGTTCAAGATCAAGATGTAATTTAGTTCTCTCTGACTTATGGTAGTTCATTTGCTTCAATCAAGTTACGGCAAACTTCAATTTGATCATGGCATGCTGCGAATGAGTTTTCTTTTGTAAAAACACGATATTATATGTAAACTTCAGCCAAGTCAGTAAGGCGAGCCAGATAAACAAACGCACGTGGTCGGTGAATATCACGTGATAGAAAGGCTTTCTGTGGTTGGCCGTTTCAAAGAGAAAGTTGAACACAGCTAATACGCGCCTTTAACCTAGAGGAGGAACGAGCGTTGTTTTGTTGTACGGTAATTTCTTTTTGACGTTTTGTTTATAAATTGCAAGTGTTTATGTATGACATGTGACACTCACAGGTAACACGACTTACAAAAACTAATCCTGGTGACAGGTGACAAACCTAACGATTTTTTCAAAAATCTAGGACAATTTCGATAATAAGATATAATAAGATAACTCGGAATGTACCGTCTATTAACATTTTCGGCAGGCTACAAGCCGCGACTTCGTCTTGGCTTGTACTTGCCTACCTCCAATGTTAATATGTCCTTACATTCCTTGTTACTTAAATAGCTATTACGATAACATGTTGCATGTTATCGTAATAGCGTTTACGTAAAATGCGCACCGTGTGAAACTGGTTTAAGCAGCACTGAGAACTGTCAGAATCTTTGTTTACATGGCTCGCCTTCGTAGCGTGGTTCAAGTTTAGTTATTTGTATATTTTTAACGAATAACAGCAAACACCTTTCAACAAAGGTTATAAAGAAAATCTTTCAATATTGGCTTCTAATGGGCTGGTCATCGCAGGGAAGCAGATATTTACTGGTAATTCTTAAGCCGGATATATTAAAAGGTATCACCTTGCCTTTTGAACTTTTCGAGATAATTCCTCGTAAAGGTTATAAATACTTACATAGTCCCGGGTGACTATAAATGATTGTGATTTTTTTTCTTAGGTTGAGACTGTTTATGTTGGTGGAACTGTAAGTCTATGTCAAATTCGAGGTTAGCAGGATATGTTTTGCTTCAGTTTTGACAAAGCATGTCGCAAAACCTAACCTGCAAACATTGAATTTGACATAGACTTACAATGCCACCAACTTAAATAGTGCCAACCTAAGAAAAAAAATCACAATCATTTATAGTCACCCGGTATATTACATTACAAAATCGGCGAGTGCCCTAGAACAGGCCGAAAAAAGTTAGAAGAACGAGATCGGAAGAGCCGAGTTTTACTATGTTTGAGTAAGACACTTAACGATCGAGTCTCGCATAAAATTTGTTGTGCTATCAACTAATAAAAATAAAAATACCGTTGAATATGACAAATATTGTTTGCTTAAATAAAGTGGGTGATTGTTGTTTCTATAGTAATTAAATACAAAACAATGTTTTATAACAGTCCTAGAACCGTGATACTCATAACGGGTTTGTTATTTTGTTGTTGTCATACCAACAAGAATACGGAAGTTTAAAACAATAAAGAAGCCAACCTGCGATCGATTACTAATAATAATCTATGGCAGTATAATCGCAGATCAACCCCCTTATCATTTATACACCACGGTAGCTCAGAAATGTACTTACTCACCGCAATGGCCTAGCTAGCTTCAAAGTCGATGGCCTTAGGTCGCAGATTTCTATCATCAGCTGATCGGCTGCAAGCTCTTTTAATAATAGTCAAAAAAACACAGGGCGCCAGAAATCACTGATTTCGAGAAATAAATAAAATAATAACAAACAATTAAGTTTATTTAATCAACAGGTCATAATTGGTTGTAACATCTGTATTACGTCGGTAAATTGTTTATTGCAAGGTTAAAATATTGTAAATAATACGATATAATATTAATGCTGAAAATGCAGCACGCACAAAAAATAAGCGAACCTCTTTTAGGCGCTTGGGTTGGATGTGATTGCAATTCAATGAAGGGATAAGCTTACCACTGTCATATGTATTAACCGTTACTTCGGTAATGATATTAAAATGGCGTGAAGGCACTTTTTACAAGATTTTTAATACGTATTTATTACGCAAAACTTTAAATTTGTGAAACGTAAATTATGGAACAATTAGTACATTATGTTTTAAATTTATAAAACATAGGTTTCTGACTGGTTAATACATTACGTTTTAAATTTATAAATGGTAGTTTTAAATTTGTAAATTATACGTCAGAACAATTAATACATTGCGTTTTCAATTTATAAAGTGTAAATTAAATTTGGGACTGGTAAATCAGTTAGCGGTGATGTAACGTCATTAATATCAATTCCGCTGACAATTCATGGGCGGGCAAGTTATCTTCAAAAGTTGTGATGAGACTAACCTGGTTGTGACAAAAAAGTCGCATGTAGGCGATGAATAAATGGTCCAGGATTGTTAACGTAGCACCTTTCAGCAGCACAAACCTCGTGGCCAAAGTTGATAAGAAAATGAATGCTCCGTGTCCAGGTCAAGGTGACATTCCCAAAAGAGTTGCTGGTCCCAGTTGTTGATTAGGGTGTTAATTAGGAACCCAAATAAGGAGTCGTCCGAAAAACGGCATCAAAGAATGGCGCTTGAAGGCGACGTTGAAAAATTACGTCAAAAAAGAAGCTGATTTTAATTATCAGCTCACAAGCAAAGTTAATTATAAATTGGTGCCGTAGCACGTTGCTAACGTTCGAAATACAGCGAAGAATAATTCAAGTGGGAATACACAGGCTGGCCCGGAATAAATGAATAAATGGCGAAACAAATAGCAGGAACTAAATATTTGTTTCAAGTTGACCTTATGGTCGCAGATAAAATCAACCCGAAAACTAGCAATGCACTCACTATAAGTGTAAACTTATTCGAGGTTCGATCAAGATAAGATATATTTCAGCGACGACAGAATAAGTCACCGATTTTGTTGATATCGGATACTTAATCCGGATTGGAAATGGGAATCAGAATATATCACCTACCTTATATGGTAGCAGAAATAATCGTTAAATGGTATAAGTGTCCTAGTAAAGGTTGCGATAAGATCGTGTATATTTTTAGTAAGCGGTCATGTATTTCCGCAAAGAGAAATGTACAAAAAACTAGAAGCAACGTCAGTCCACTCTTGCTGTTCTGGGTCAAATGAACATGTATATTTTTAGAATACACGAACATTTATATAAGAAATTCGGTATGATGGTTTCGCTTCACGGGCTGCACTCAGAATTCTGTCAAACTCAGCTTAGCACACATTAAGGAAATATCTGAAACGAATTATCTACGTCTGTTTACTTACGAGTTGTATTGACGAAATGGTTCTCGACAACTACTAAACATATGAGCGCCAATTGTCACACACAATATTTAATTTAATAAAAATGTATTACTTAACGCCAGTAAAAATACCTTACGTTAGGTCGGCGGTTTACCTGAATAAATGCAAAATTACGAGCAATACATATGTAAATAATATCAAATTCAATATAAACAAAGCACACTTGGGATTCAATTAAACAATTTATCAACTGATTATTATTATGTAAATAACATCAGGTTCGTTAGATTCGAGACGAACCCAGAATTCTAATTATTATTATAAGGTTCAACGAACAAATAAGATCGCTCAGAATCGATTCGGTGAAGTAGAAAATCTCTAACTGATTAAGCATCACTTGGTATTAAAAACTGATCCACGGGTTCTGTCGTACGAAGATGCATCTAACAAATGCAATTATAGCTACTGTACTGTCTGTTGCATTCAAAAGCAAGCTCTTTGATCAATCGTCGGATAGCGCGCATATATATAGGCAAAGCCATCTGTTTACCATTATTCGCAAATAGATAATACAGCATCGATCAGGAAAAAATACTAGGCAAATAAAATTAACAAACTGGCGGTTATTTACTAGTCACAAAATTACAATGAATTTAAAATTTACAATAAGCAACCCCCATAACGAACATAAGATGGCAGGTTATATATTTTGGCCATTGGCTGCCGTCCCTGGTACAAAAAAAGGTTGAATAAAATACCCCTGACGTCCACTCATCAACCACATACATAGGAGAAGTTGCAAACGGTCGAAAACCAATACGTACCACCAGGTGTTATAGTTTTTCCAGTATATAATTTGTAGCCCAACATATGAGGGCACCAGCCAATGGGTTCTTCTACATTTGAAGATTTGCGCTAGATAACGTGAAATATCGACTACGATTAGGTAACTTTGACCATATAGTTTATAAATGTCAGTAGGTTGCATGGTTTTTGAGATTAGTATCTCCAGTAGGTGATGCTTAGTTGTGTGAAGCTGGCTTGACAAAATGTCAGATATATACTTTTGAATTAGGTTATAATTTTTGACGTTTGACAAGTATGTTCAGCTATAAGTGTATTCGTAAAACGCCAAATATTATAATCTAATTTAAAATTATACTTTGTTATAACTAAACATGACCTACTGGAGATACTGTTCCCAAGCACCATGAGAAATTAGGACTCTTTGCCATGGTTTTTCAATTATTCTATGCTTTTCTTTCAAATATTTATTACCTACATTTGTTCAATGTCTGAATTTATGTCAGACTAATAAACACCATAATTTGATCTAGATACGCATTTTTTTTTTAAATTTCTAAGTGGTCAATGTGAGTAACTGATTTTGTTACGGAAATTATAATTTCTTGTCCTAGATAAATTAAATCTTGAAATAATGTTATCTCATACTTTAATTTCTAATAACATTTTAGATTAACTGGAGTTTTATTTCAATTCTTGCCAAGCTTTTCAATATAATGTTTGTTTATTTTTAACCCACACCATTTTTAGTTGCCAATACTAGTTGGTTAGTCCTTTCTTTGGTTGGAACTGATCTTCACGTTTCAAGGTCCCTAGATGACGAAAAACAGGTTTTCTGTCTGTCTGTTGCCGATATAGCTCAAAAACTATGTATTGGAGGAAGACCACATTTTGCATGCAGATTATAAGCCTTCCTGGTATGAATCTGAGAAACTTTAGGTCAAATATACAGGGTGTTCGGTAAAGAATGGGCCAAACTGCAGATATAGTTAATTTCAACAAAAATAAGCTGATTTAGCCCAACTTACCTTAGTTCAAAAGTTAGTACTAACGGAGCTACAGGGTGTCAAAGCTGAAAAAAATAAATCACATTTTTTAAATATATTTTGAGCACTTCCAGCTAATTTTACGAAATTTCGTATCCGGGGGTTTTTTGGCATGAGAAATTCAAATGTATCAACGATTCGGTTGTATCCTCTAGAGGGCGCCACAAGCAACCATTAGAACACCGTTAAACCGCTGCAACTTTTTTGAGCCACGGTGTATGTCATTTTCGAATGGAAAAACCTTTTTCCCTATCTTTTCTGCTTAAAAAAGGTATATCTTATCGAACTCGCTAGAAGCAACGATTTACGATAAAAACGCATTCAAAGCTGATCATGAATGTAAATTATCCTAAAGTAAAGTCAGATTGTTCAGTAAATAATGGGCCATACCGCAACAGCGTAATAGTTAGACCATAATAAGTTGATTTACTTCAGCTTACCCTAGTACCAAAGTCGATAATAACAAAGATATGGATGTCAAAGTATTTACTCAATAATCTGACTTTTCTTTAGAATAATTTACACGCATGATCAGTTTTAGATGCGTTTTTTTGGGAAACCGTTACTTCAATAAGATATACCTTTTTTAAGCAAAACAGATAAGGAAAACGATTTTTCTAGTGACAAAATAACACAAACCTTGACACAAAAAAGTTGCAGCGGTTTCACAGTGTCCTAATGGTCGCTTGTGGCGCCCTCTAGAGAATACAACTGATCGTTGATCAATTTGAATTTTTCATTCCAAAAAAACCCCCGGATACGAAATTTCGTGAAATTAGCTGGAAGTGATGGAAAGATATTAAAAAATGTGATTTATTTGTTTTCAATTTTGACACCCTGTAGCTCCGTTAGTACTAACTTTTGAACTAAAGTAAGTTGGGTTAAATCAGCTTATTTTTGTCGAAATTAACTATATCTAAAGTTTGGCACCATTCTTTACTGAACACCCTGTATACAAGTGAGCACATTTAAAAAATGAATTTCTGCCTATTTTTGCTTTAACTCAAAAACTATTACTTAATTGAAAGTAATATTTTGCATGTAGTTCAGGTTTTGCCCCTTTCCGAAAAAGCTCATATTTTGGACCCAGCATATACAGGTTGAGCACCTTCAAAAATAATAACGTTGTTCATTTTGGATTTAACTCTCAGAAATAGACCAAAGTAATAATTTGCACATAGCTTAGGCTTTACACTTGACGAAAATTGGACCCAACAAATACAGGATAAATAAAAAAGGGACAAAAAGTGGCAACGAATAATAGCAGTGCTTTTAATGGCGTTGGTTGAGCGTTCAGTTCGCAGTCGCAGGGGCTGAAGTTCTAATTTCATCGTCGGTAATGTTTTTTATTTGAAAATTGATGTAATTCACATTATGAAGTGTTTCCTTCTATTGTTTCGGTATTATCAAGAATGTGAAGGTATTTTTACACCTAATTCCTTTAATTTTTAAAATTGTTAGTGTTACAACATCCACTTGCGAGGGAAGTCTTGACTAAAGCCCTTTACAGATTTTTTAAATTAAATTCGCAAATGATGCAAAGAAATAATAGTAACACTAGTTCCTGTGTCCACCTTGAAACTTACAAATAAATTTTGTATACAACTATCATATTCATTTTCTTCACTATTTTTATTTATTTAATTAATTCTTTAAGAAGCCGCGTGGCGCTGTTGGGTAAGCGCCAGACTTACATTAAGCAAGTCTTCGGTTCGAATCCCGCGGGGGTCGGAATTTTTCCGCCTTGGCGATTGGAATCGGGCTCGGTGAGACCATTCACAGTTGGGCAGCAAATTAACTGTGCTCTATACAGAACCACAGACATAAGAGATAGAGTAACAAGGTCAACACATCACCAATACACACACCTCATACAATGGTTGCTGCGCAAGCACCAAAGGCGTGATCCAATTCTGTATCCCGAATCCGGGGCAAGTTGATTATTGTACCGCCAGATGCCAGCGCATAAAGCACCAGCCTCGACACCGCAAAGTAAATGAGGTTACAGATAATACATACATAATTCTTTTATTTTGGTACATATTAGAAAGGTGGTTTAAAATTTCAGAAATATTGGTGTTGCTAGCTGCCTGATAAGAATGTATGTATGCAACCATACGCATTACGCATGTAATACTGTACATGTGCCTATGTTTAAATTTTCCCTTTCAATAAATTTGAACTAAGTATGTTTTTCTCATGTAGAAGTCTCGAAGCCAAAGTGAAACTGGCATTTAATTCAATGGAAACTGGTGTCGCTAGCCTATCTCAACAAGGGCCCCGAGTAGAGAATCGAGTTTAGACATCCCAGCCTTTAACCGCTCCAGTATACAGGGCTGTATTGTAACTTACCTGGTTGTGAAAAAAATCCAGTTTCCAACCCTCATAATATGCCACCTAGGCAATAGTGCATAGCGTGGTCTTATGATTAATACTGTAACGATATTCGAGCCGGATCGCGTGCAGACAGATTAGTCAGCCTTCCAGATCATTCCAGAACGACCTCGGTGATTAATGCGCGATCAGCATTTCCAAGGCCGTCCGGGCGACCACGCGGTAATACGACACGTCAGCATTGCTAGAATAGTCGAGTCATATAGCGAAACCTCCAGAAGGAATCACCCGGCGATATATAAGCAAAGGCGCAGCGGAAAAACGGAAAGTCCGAATCTAGCTTTGAAGTGCGCGAAGCTTGCCATATTCGTGTTTAAGTCGTGTGTAAATAAATAAAGTGTATTTGTTGTTAGAAATAGTTCCTGTTAGTGTATAAATAATTTGTGTTCAGTATTAATAGTTCTTGTGTTTTTGTTAAATCGTTAAGTTAAATTGCTGTAAATAAATGCTTAAAACAAGAAGCGGCGTATACTAGAACTGCAAACGTAACTAAACTCGCAGTAAGTTATTTGACAACTAACAGCCAACTACTTGATTTAATCTTTAAGCATCGATAGCCAACTCGTATCCGAACTTACAGAATATAGACATACATTCATCTTTTGTAAATTGAAATATTTACCATCAGGACTAGCTCAAATCGATAGATAAAATCTTTGTTGTTACTATTTCAGACATGCTCTAGGTTTTTAGACTTTTCCATTTACTCTTTAATTGAATTTTTGTGTTCTTTAGACCTTAGCATATGCGTTTTTGTAAGAATCAATCGCAATGTATTCATTGTTTTGAATAGCATCCTGACAGATTGTGCAATGAATTTTTAAAAAAGTTTTCGAAAGATGAGTGAAAATCACGATATTAACATTCTAAAAAGTATAGACGATTTTATAGCAACAATCTGTTCTAGATTCAATCTTGGACAAATTTACAATTAATTTAGGTGAAGATATTAATGGTAGTTATAGTGATTCAAAATCTAGTTCTAGTACCAGTGCTTAAATTACTGCTCGTTGCATCAACTTTTAAAACTGCTACTGATGTTATGGCATTTAACTAACCAACAAGTGAGCGTTTATGTAATTCTTTAAAAATAATGCGATGGTAATGCCTAATTTTACTGGAATTTGCATATTTATCTAAATTTATCTAAATAAACTAATATACATATTTCATACCTACAAAGAAAGTATTATTCCGAAGCAACATGGTTTTTACTTCAAGAGATCGGTTGTGTCAAACTTGCTTGTTTATACCAATTTTATTAATGAATGAATATTTGGAAGCCCATGCTTTGTACACCGATTTCAGTAAAGCGTTTGACAAAATTGATCATTCACTACTAATTACAAAATCTGGTGTGATACATGCATACAACTTCCTTTTACAGTGGTCTTATTATTCGGCAAAAATTTGATTTTAAATTTTTAAGCATTTGTCAACAATTTTAAAAAATTACAAATTCTACAAAAACGGTGCAAAATAGAGCGTTAGGTGAAGGGACAAATTTTCTCTAGAATTTTAAGCTGAATTCAAAAATGTAATAATATACAGGGTGTTGTATTATAAATAGGAGTTAATAAAAAAAAATGAAAAGAAAAACAAAAGAAACCCATTTTAGAAGTATTCAACTGGAAAATCACCTATCTCACATCAATACACATTAAAAATGTAATAAAAATGAGAAGTTTGAAAAAATTCGTTAGAGCCGTGTTTGAAAAAATCGAAAAAAACTGAAAAATCACAAGAGTAAACACCTACTTCTGGTTATGCGATTTTCTTCAAAAGCTTGCTGTCACATCTACATAGTACACAAAACTTATATATGAAGTTTCAACTCCCTACCTCTTTTCGTTTTTGTGATATTCTGTTCACAGATACACACACAGACACACACACACGCAGACACACCCACAGACACACAGACAGACCAATGAAAAAAAAATGTTTTTTGGGTTCAGGAGACTCTGAAACGTGAAGATCTGTTGAAAACTCAATTTCGAATTTTTGGGGTGAATCCAATACTTCCTTTATTGTAAAAGGAAGTAAAAATTACAGGATATCTGTGTACATGGAGATCTTCTGAGGTGGATTATTTCATATTTAAGTAATAAAAGCCAGTGTATAACAGTCAATGGTTATGTGTCGGAAACTTCTAATATAACATCTGGAGTACCCCAAGGATTGCATCTAGGACCTTTGTTTTTTATTGTTTTAAATGCAATTTTTCTCTATTTTCAATATTAAAATTTTTTATTATATGCTAATGATTTGAAAATTTATGCTAAGGTAAGTACAGTAAGCGACTGTCAAAAAAATGTAACACGACATTAATATTTTTGTCATTTATTGCTTCAACAACCGCTTAGTACTAAATCTTGATAAGTGTAACTGCATGCAGTTTACAAGAAATCGCAATGGAATAAATTATATTTATCAAATTGACCATGCAAATATAAACAATACGGTCAGCATCAAGGACCTATCAACCCGTTAATAGCGCTACCACAATGATTTTATTTTACAATTCATTAGTCAGAAGTATACTTGAATTCACTGTAACCGTGTGGAACCCGCAGTATAATATTTACATTTCAAGAATCGAAGGAATTCAAATTAAATTTATTAAACACCTTAAACATAAACATAAACATAAACATAAATTTATGCATTTTTTCCAATAACTTGCACACGTTAGTATCCCAACGAAAACTAATCGACATGTGTACACTATTTAAATTATGAATTATCAAATAGACTGTGTGGATTTATTGCTGAAATTTTACCTGAGGGTTCCACAGCGGATGACCCGAAGCAATGACCTCGTACCTGTGCATGCATTCCCATTTTGTTATCATCGTTTCTTTGTTTTCACACATATTCACTTCACTATGCACTTTCTTGTTCACAAATTTCTGTGTGTCTTTGCCTCATTTACTATCTTCTTCCAGGTCTTCCCGTCCATTGTTTTTTCGGCCCAGTCTGTCACCACCATTCTCTTTAGATCTTTTGTCACTTTGTCATACCGTCTTATTTTTGGCCTTCCTCTGGATCTGTCTTCGCTCGGCTTCCATTATGTAATTAGTTTGGTGGTGCTACCTTCCGTTCTTATTACATGTCCCAGCCACCGATTCTTTGCTCTTTTATAAATAGCACGATGTCACCTCCTCCAGTTTCCCTCAATATCTCGTGGTTCATCCTTCTCCGAGGTTCTCCCTCATTATCTGTTTCTGGACCCAGTATCGTTCTCAGTACTTTATGCTCACAAATTCTCAGTTTTTCTTCTTCTCTTCCTGTGATGCACAGAAGCTTTGTTGCATAGGTAAGGACAGGTCTGATTATACTTTTATATATTTTGAGCTTTGTTGCAACTGTGATTTATTTATCTTTTAACATTTTTTATTTGCGTAGTATGCTCTGTGTCCTGCTTGTATCTTCCATTTTACCTCGCAATTTCGATCGTTATTATTGTTGATTGGGACTACTAGATAGTTAAAGTTGTATACTTCTTCAAATGTGTAATTGCCAACTTCTATGTGACCTCTGGCCATTTTTACGTTAATTTGACATTTCAGGTATTTTGTTTTGTTCTCATTTATTTTAGCCCCATTGTACCAATTTCCCTTTCCAGGCTTGCGAACATTTCGATTATCTTTCTTTTTGACATTGCAATAATAACAATGTCATCAGCATATGCGAACAGCTACCCTTCTCTGATTACCATTGTCCCATGAGAATGCCTTTCTTATTATTTTTGCCAGTACGATATTGAACAGAGTGGTGGATAACGCATCTCCTCGTCTCACCCCGGAATTTACTATAAAGTTACTTCTTTCCCCTGCTACGGTTCTAATAGATACCGCTGTTTCTTCCATCGTCATTTCTACCAGACGTACTATCTTTGTTGGTATGTTCATTTCACTCATTGCCTTTACCATCTGCTTCCTGTTAACTTTGTCAAATGCCTGTTGGAAATCAATAAATAATAGGTGTAAGTCGATGTTGTGTTCATGTCCCTTCTCCCTTATTTGTTTTATTATGTGGAGCGCATCTGTTGTTGATCTGCTCGCTATGGATCTATACTAATAGTCACCAATTATATTATTCGTGTAATTTATTAATTGTCTATGTATTAAGAGTTGATAGGATTTTGTATGCTGTGTTAAGGAGGGTAATTCCTCTATAGTTGCGGCAGTCTTCCGGGTCTCATTTCTTTTTTATCGTGACTATATCGTTTATGACATTTTTAAATTCTGCATACGTTGATTCTGCCCTTTCAATTTCATCATCCTCATTTTTATTTTCCTCTCGTTGATCCGCTTCAGTTTCTGGTTGTACATTTAGTAGTTTCCGGAAGTAGTTCTTCATGCTGTCTTGGCTGTCTTGGGTTTTCCCTTACTCGTTCTTCATTCTTCTTTCCCTGACTTTGGGTACTTGATCTTGGTCTCTTTTCTTCTATTTCTTTCATCTTTTGTAGGCCAGTCGTTCTTCTTTGGTTTATATGCCTTTCTTGCTTTTTTTCTGTGCTCTTTGTAGTCTTCTAAGTCTTCCTGTTTTCGTGTTCTTAGCCACTTTAGTGTTTGCTCTTTTTTGCCCACATATTTCCTCACACTCATTGTCAAACCATTCCTTCCATCTTTTCTTCTCTTTATATCCAAGTATTCGCTCTGTACTTACTCGTATAGCTTGGTTATGTTGTACGATTCTTGGTTAATATCTTTCCCTTTTTGTATTTTTTCTATTACTTGACCTACTTTGTATGCATAGTTCTCTTATATTTTCTTTGTTCTGCTTTTCAATTGCTAGTTTCTTGTTTGCCTTCTCTGTTGCGTTTTGTCATAAGCTCGTTTGTTTTAGGCATGTGACCACTAGGTAGTGGTCTGAGTCCGTGTTTGCCTCTCTATACGTCCTTACATCTCTTATCACCTATTTTTCTTTTATTAGTACATGGTCAATTTGGTTTCCTGTATCTGGGTCTGCCCCAGGCCATTTCCAAGTGATTTTGTGCAGCTTTTTGTGTTTAAACCTTGTGCTACTCATTACTAAATCCAACGTTGCTGCGAAATTACATAGCCACTTTACTTATGTATTCCTCTTTACCAATCTGGACATTAAAGTCTCCAAGTATCACTAAGGTATCGTATCTCGGCATTGTCTCACATACTTATTCTAGTTTATCATAAAATTTTTCTTTCTCAATTTTGCTACTATCTTCAGTCGCTGTGTAAGCATTTATAGGCGACAGGCTTGCCAGCAGCATCCTAATTCTCACGTATGTGATCCTGCCATTTATTGGTTTAAACTGTATTATATCTATAGCCAGCCTCTGAGTTACTATGAATTCAGTACCATTTCTTCCTTGCTTGTTATCTCCGGAGTACAATAGCACGAAGCTTTCTTTCTCAATCTCTCCTTGACCTTTCAATCTGATCTCTTGTAATGCCGTTATATCCACTTTATAGTTTATCAGCTCTTTTGTTACTTCTCTCATTTTCCCTTGTGTTACAAGTGTTCTCACATTCCACATTCCTAGTTTTATTATGTTCATTTTTTTTCTTCTTTGTTTCTTACTTATTGCTAATTTCTCTTCTTGTATCCCTGCAGTCGTAGTCGGTTTCCTTACTGTTGTCATCGTCGTCGCTCGGTCCTGGTCTATATTTAATCGTTTTTTGCTTGCCTTTCGTCCTTATACTCGAGCTGATTGTCCTTATGATTCCACACATACATTTTATTATTTATCGTTATCTTTTGATAGCGCATTTTAGTTTTGTTTCCTGTTTCTTCTTCCTTGGCTATTTCTCTTAATTTATTTTGGATGTTTATTTCCTTTGTTGTCAGATTATTATCAATAATTATTTTTCTACCCTTCAGTTTTTTCTTATTTACCATTATGTCTCGTTTCTGTTCGCATGTTTGAATTTTTGCTATAATTGCTTTCCTTTCTTCGTTCTTGCCTATTTTAAATGCTTCCATTACATTCACTAGAATTCCCACTTTTTTTCATAGAAATTCTTCTACTTTCTTCTTTATATTAAATCGTTATCTGATGATAATCCTTGTATTTATTTATTTTTCTTACTTTGTTTTTCCTGTGCTTCCATTATTTCTTCCAGTATATCGATTCTGTTACATAGCTCCTGCTTTTCTACTTTACATTAATTTTCTTTTGCAGCTTCTTTATATCCTTTTTGTTTTCTTCGAACCCATCCCGCATATCTACCTTAATTTTTTGGATTACCTCCAAGATTATTTTATCCATGCCTTGGTTGTTTTCTTTTGTGACTCTTCAGTTTCTGTATTCTGGCTGTGCTGCCTTGTCTTATCTATGCTTTCTGAACCTTTGGGTGGTGTTCTAACAATTGTCTTACTTTTCTTAAACACGGGTCTGGTTGTAAGTTTATTTCTGTTTCATCTTGTTTTGTTGGCCTCTCTTTTCCTTTTGTAATATTCAGTTATTGATGCAGTGCTATGGGCTCAGTTTCTTGTTTTATTATTTTTATCGCTCATCAGTATCTTCACATATTAATTTGTATTGTATGTTTTATTCACGCTTAACGGTAGAGCGCAGCCCCGCGTGAGTACGGGTTGCTTTAGCGTTAATTCGTATCTGTGATTTTTAGACATGCACCACTTCCGTACGCGCCAAGTAGCGATAATAAGTTTCGCTTGCCACTCCCGCCTTTACCCGTGATTATTTGCCTTACGAACGGCGTGTTTGTTCAGGTAAACAAGGGTTTTAATATGTATTGTCCTCTCTCGCCCTTTTATTTTTCATCACTGTGATTCTACACTTTGTTGGTCCTGTTTATACACTTTTCACAATTTCACACGTGCTTCTAAGATAGTTTTGCTATTTTTATTTATTTATTTATGTATTATCAGTACCTTCCAACAGGTTAAACCTAATTATAGGAAGAGTATACATAATACTATTATGATACACGAAGTGGTATGATCAATCATAACAAAGAAATATTTAAAACTAATAAATTTGGAAGATTATTATAATTAAATCTTGATGGGTGTTAATTTTTAAATATTAGTAATAATGAAATTAATTGAGACAATGGGAGAGGTAATTTGATGGTAAGATATTAATTGAATATGCAAATTTGATGGTTGCAGTGTATGTTAATAAAGAACAAGCCAGGGTTACAATTGAGAAATGTATTTGTTATAATAATCAGAATGAATATCCTGTAATAATATAATATTTAAAATTGAAAAGAGTGTCATAAGAATAGTATCTAATAGGAATGATTTTTTTGTTTAGTTTAGTTACATAAAAAACTCATTGAAAAATGTACAATTGATCTTGAAGTATTTAATTTTGCTTAATAAAAACTAGAAATTATGCCTTATTTGTATAGTTGTTTGGTTGAATACAAATATTAAGGCTCTTAACAAATTTACGAGGTAAAGAAATGAAAGTGAAATATTAATTTTATTGGGGCTGAACAATCTGTGAAGAGATTGACGAATACAGTGAATTACATAGAAAGAACCAGAGAACTACTGAATTGGAGAAGATTGGATTTATTGGTGAACGTGACACATAATTAAATATTTATTTTTGACATTGGTGGTTGTATGGAAGTAAGGTCATTCATCTAGAAGGAGGTTAGAAGGAGTGCTACTAGAATTGGAAGGCTTCTGAGGGGATTGCTGAGTGCAGAGGACTATGTAATGAATAAACAAGATAAGATCAGATTCATTTAAAAAGCTGAAACTTACCAGGAGTCTATTGGAGTTGAAGTTGACGTTTAATGAGGGGATTGAAGCTGGATCTCTTGAGGAAAGGAGCAGTAGTGTTTGGATATTTGCAGAGTGAGTTTAAGAAGTGATAAGGTTTGTGTTAGTAATTAATATTAAAACATTTTAAATAACGATCAATAAGGGAAAAAGTAAAATACAAAACAGTAATTATTTTAATGAATTAATTAATAATTATGTAAAAAAATAGATTTGTCAATACCTGGTTTGAGAAGGTGTGGAAATCAGTTTGACAGCAAGTGTCATTAAATATAATTTGAAATTCAACTAATAGAGATCTAGATTTGGCGAACCACCCTGAAATAAGAGTACTTGATTTGAAAGCAATTATAGTTTAACTAACGGGGCATTGTATTAATGAAGCGCAAACATAAAGTAAAATATTGAATACAAAAGTTATATGACTATATGAGATAATTCCAAAATATAACATAAGGTCAAATAACGTGGTGCTTTTGCAATACATAATTAGTAATTATGCAGCCGAAGGGAAGCTAGCATATATGTAACAATACATATAATATAATTAAATTAATTCAAATTAGAAAAAATAATTAAATACTATAAAAATCAAAGAGAATCAAATACTTATCTCAAAAATCAATTGTTTTCAATGTTTTTTTCAATCTCTGCATGTTCACTTCAAATATATCTAGTATCGCTGCAATGTTATTATAATACTAGCGTTTTGCACCCAAATTGGGCGCGAAATAATAATTTGTACAAGAGTGATCCATTTTGTGTGTCGAGTTAATTTTGAGGTTAAAAAATCCACAAAAAAGTCGCTTATAAAAAAACCCTACTACTGGCTTACTTGCGTCGCCATGAGTCGATTGACTCCAAAATCAGCCAATTCGGCCCACGGGTTCGCTCTTAAAGTGGCGTCAAGCAAAGCAAATTATTATGTGGGATTTATATATGTGTATAAGTGGGAAATTCATTTGATAATTAGTTCTTGGACAGCTGTATGAAAAAGAAACAGCGTGTCTAGTGCCTAAATGTGGAACATGAAGGTTTACTGAGTTCAATAAATGCGGAGCATCCAAAAAAAATTTTTAGGTTGTAGTACAGTTGCGGCCAATAAAAAATGGGGCAGTTACGTCTATTTTCGCGATTATTCCACCTTTCGTCGCTGCATTTATATGTGACATAACTACTTTGTCGTATTATTTCTAATTTGAAATTATTGTTGGCAGATGTCAAATATTCAACGTTGCAATCTGAAATATTAAAAAACAAGTTCAAGCAGCTAGAATTTGACAAAAATCTGTTATAAAAGTTGTCCCACTTTTCATTGGCCGCTACTGTACAACAAATTTATGCAACTATTCTCACTCTGGTCTGTATGATGTGTTGCCTACCTTAACCTCGGCGTACTGAACTATTTGCAGAGTTAAATTCTTGCTTATCTCTTTATCAATTCTAGCACAAGCAAAACTTCTGTTTAATTTCACTCTTACACACTACTGCACTTCTTACTTATACTGCTTCTTGTTGTTAAAATTTGTTTTCCTTGGTTTTTCCGGTTAGTTTTCTGAAGTTCTATTTGCTTTATGTGAACTAAATTTTAAATTTCCTAGTTGTGTATGTTTCCTGTTTTAAATTCACTTGATGCTTTAATTGTTGAAATATTTTTGGGGTAGCCTCTTTCACAGCACTCACATTATAAATTTTGAAAAATTTTCATTTCTTCCTTATATAAATTGTCAGATCCTGGTGAAACCGTGAAATTGAAATATAAACTTTGAGCAAAACCGATCAAAGTGTTTATTGACTTTCTTGCATTTTTTAAAAATTTAATTTTAAAATGTTACAATAAGTAGGTACGGCAATTGAAGACATTAACTAAATAAATAGTAAAAATAAAATATCTAATATTAAAAAATGAGTATTTCAAAGATTCACTGATTCTTCGAGTACCACACCCCACAAGTACTCGCATGCGTAGTTCTGTGTTTAATTAAGTTACCAATACACGAAAACCGTGACCCACACGCCTGGCAGAGATGGGGCTTGATGCCCGTGTGCAGGCTGCTGTGAGTAACCAAGCTCTCGCGATACCCGAAAGCCTTCGGACAGTACAAGCACTTAAACGGCTTCTCCCCAGTGTGACTGCGCTCGTGCACTTTGAGTTGCCCTTTCCACCGGAAATTCTTGCCACAAAACTTGCACAGAAATCGCTTCTTCGGGTCGTGAATCCTCTGGTGAGACCTGCGCGTGTGCACGCTGTTGAAGCCCTTGCCACAGACGTGGCACTCGTAGACAGGCCCTGCCCCGCAGTTGTTCTTCTCGTGGTGGCTGAGAAACGCTTTCTGGCGAAATTGAAGCCCACACTTCTCGCAGACATACACGTACACCTTCCTGGGCAGGCCCTTGTGGAAGATGTTCTGGTGGGATCGCAGGGAATCGAGGTTTGAGAAGAGCTTGTCGCAGTCTTGGCAGGCTAAACAGTTTGTGGTTATTTCATTTTTTTTTTTTTAAATATGTTAGTATACTTAGAATGTCAGCATGCATGTTTTGTTGGTGCATTTTGCAGGCTTCTCGTGTCTCAAATCCGATTTTGCAGCATCTGCACTTGTAGATGTAAGTCTGTTCCATTTTCTTGCAGTGTTCTTTTTCGTGGCGTAACAGCCAGCGCATGTTTGTGTATGTTTTCTTGCAATACTGGCAAGTCCCTTCTGGCGTTCCATCCACTTTAAATGCTAAAAAATGAAGTTATAACAGTGCCTGATGATTTATCTAAATGAAAATATGATAACAAAAGTAGCTACAACAAAATCAATTCTGGTAATAAAGAAATCACAATACATATATATGGCCACTTTATGAATATCGTAGAGAATATTATTCAGCCAGTAAATACCCCTTAAATACACCTTAAGCCACAGTGCAAAATAATCAATCAAACTTACAAAAAAACAACTAAAGGGAAAATTATAAAAAAATTACACTACATTGTAGTCCTGGATATGATGGAATAAAAACAATTGCTGTCTAGAAGATGAAGAAAATTCTAACGTCAATTTTAAACAAATTCATGAATTGAAGCAAGGACATTTTCCGAAAATACCCAAGATAGTGACACAGTGACGGTGACAACACAATATAAAAAAAAGACTGACCCCAGGAACTATAGATATCTCAGCTTGACAATTTAAAAATTAATTATTTTAGGTTACCTTGGTCTCCTTCAGTTATTGCCTTCATTTCTAATGTTCTTCTTTGACATTTGCTATTTTGTATTGTGTTAAAATAATTTTATCTTCATCAGTGTTGTTATAGACTCTTAACCAAATTAATTTTAGTATCGTTAAGAGCACTCTTTTTGTATAAAGAAATACTTTGAACCAGAATTTATTAATGAAGATAAAATATTGAACAATATACGTTTGCTTATGGTACTTAACGAGACTCGTTTGATTGCCGCAAAACTCGGCTCACCGCCTCGTTTTTGGCAATCAAACTCGTGTCGATAAGATGCTCATAATCAAATTTGTATCGTAAATATCTATAAATTTGTTTATTGCTACCGACGTAACTATTTATTTTCTTAATAGTGATTTGTCATTATGACTCTGACAGCTACTTACGTAACCTAACCTCACAGTCTGATTAATAAAATTTGTTACTAGAAACCAGAGGTAGCAACATAAATTGTGTAGGAACCCCAACAAATACCAATAGAAACACTAAAGTTTTGACCTTGAAAATTATTATAGGAAAAAAATGTACTTTAACTAAAGCTTAACACCAACATATGTAGGTACTCTTTAAAATAAATATGATTTTTAATTTAAACAATGCAAAAATCCTTTAACTGGTAAGAATTCTGACAAAAATGGTTCCTCCCTTATCTAAAATATTTATCTTGTATTTCAGAAATTTAAAACATAAAGAGTCACAGGCAAAAGTGAGGAGAATGATCACCAAAGGAAAGAATAGTACTAGGGAAAAATCGTGTGATACAAAAAATACATAAATAGGAGGACGAAGGTGCACAGAGGCATGGAAAATTATTAAAAACAATAAATGCATACCTTTATCCAACATAACACTAGACGAATGGGAAAATTACTTTCAAGATTTACTATCTGAATATCGACCGAATTCAACAAAACCGAAAATCCAAATATTGTTATACCTACGAGGTTCACCGATTACTACCATGAGATAAAAAAAAATTATTCTGAGCAGGCCTTGATATGTGTTATACGTTTGGCAGTACTGAAGTGTATTTACATTCTTACAACTTTATAGTTAATAATAGAGGAGTGCCCCAAGGTTCAATTCTTGGTCCACTTTTGTTTACGATTTACGTTTCTCATTTTTCTTCTGCGATTGTTTATTGTAATTCTCATTTTTATGCTGACAATTCGCAGATTTATTTTTCTCTTCATGCCTCAAACGCAAATTTAGCAAATTCATTTATTAATAAAGATTTGGAACGTCCCTCTATAATTTCTCAACAGCATTCATTAAAGTTTAATGCTAATAAATCGTCTGTAATATATTTTGGAAAGAAAAAAAATATTGAATTTGCGAAACTGCATGTACAAGTCAAAATTTTCGACAATTTATTACCAGTTGTTGAAACTATAAAGAACTTGGGATTAATTTTGGATTCCTCACTACGTTTTAAGCAACATGTCTCTAAATGTTTGCGGAAAGCTTATTGCAATCTGCAATCTATATACCAAAACCAACATGTTTTGAGCACCGGGGTAAAGGCTACATTATGCCGTAGTTTGGTTTTATCACAAATGGACTATTGCGACGTAGTATACGATTCATGTCTTGATTATTTATAGTATACGTAAATATGACAGGATAACTTATAAACTTAAAGATGCTGGGTGGTTAAATATGATCAACAGGCGACTCTTTCATCGCTCTGTTTTGTATTATAAAATTCTGTTATTTAAGACTCCACCGTAGTTATATAACAAAATCTCATTTCGTACAGATGTGCATAATTTGAATTTGAGGTTTAGGGGTAATATCACTGTTCCATTACGTTACAGTGAATTTGGAAAACGACGTTATCTATATAATATTGCGAAATGGTTTGGTGACTTGCCCATACACCTCAAAGTACAAACACTATCTTTATCCTCGTTTAGGTGCCAGCTCAGCAAAACACTTCATTCAAGACAAATTTAACGTCTTCCCCTATTTATTTTTTTTTCTTGAATGCGTTGTGGTTTTCGGGCAACAGTGAAGGCAAAGCCAGACTATATTTTTAGTATTGTGTGTTTTTGTTGTTTTTGCAAAGTAGGGTTAGGTGGAAGAACAGCTCACTGCTTCTGCTTTGAGCTGAATCTCGCCCTCCATATATTTTTTCTTTATTATTAATGACTGAATATAGGTATTTTTTTTTCTTTTTATGTAAATTGTGATCCACTGTTATATGTGTAAATAAAGACCATATTATTATTATTAACTGAAAGTTTTTTGAGAAGCAGATTTAGTCTTTTTGGGAATAACTACAGCTGAAGCAGCCTTACCTCTCGTCAAATAATTGAGGAAATTTATCAAAAGTCAGCTGCAATTTAAAAGAAAAGGTAGCCAGCGTATATTATTAATAATAATTGATATCAACAATTTGACATGTAAATCTCCAAAATAATGCTAATTTAGGCATTATTGTTAATACTTACACTAATCATAAGATACACCAACTCACAGCACAAGGAATGCATAATAAAACAGACTGACTGGGATTCCCATACAATATAATTGCAAATCAGCAGGTCAACACCTAAACACCCTACAGATAGGAACACTGGGATTCCCCTGATAGCCACAGTTGTGTTAAGCAATTTTGTATGCCCACTTACTCCTTGTCCTTGTAATATTTGAGAATATTCTTCTGCTTCCAATACTTTATTACAAGATAATTTTCTGCCTCCGAATATTCTCGACAATATTCTTGTTCTCGCTATTCATTTACGTAAAAATTTTTATCTAAATTTCAGCTTTACTTACCAAAACCTCTTTCTTTCACAAAGTCTGCAATTTCCCTTTCGCTGATCTTTTCTTGCCTTTGCTTCACATTTGATTTTGTGGTTTTGTTACCGTGTCCCTGGTAATTTGTATTAATTTCATTATTAGCCGTCCCTTCCGTTAGTTTTACATTAGAGCAGTCTTCTGAATCATCATCGTACTGATGTTCAGCATTATCACAGTTATCGTCAGTCTCATAATTTTCGTTCTTTATAGCGTCACTATGGCACATATTGCTCTCGGATCCATTGCAAACCTTCGTGCTTTGGTAATCTCTTATCGGTGCATTCAAGTCTTCAAATATAACCGCACTGCTGATGTCTGGCGGGTAATGTTTTACGGGGTAACCTCCAATCTCCGACGAAGCTTCGGACAAGTAACCCCAGTTGCTGAAAATTTCCGTGTTTTCCTTACTTGTAAACTCATTCGAATGGACTTGTAGGTTGTTGTTAAACAAATTTGGAGGACAATTATTCGACTGTTTGTCATAAATGGGCTCGGAACAATAATTTTCGTTAGCTGTAAACTAAAAATCAATTATTAACCGTTATAAAAATCATAAGAGAAACCTACGCTCGTTTCTTCAGTTTCAAACACTTTCGCCTGAAGATAATTGTTGGAAACATACGGCACAACATTGGCACGACGCCCATTTTCAGATTTTACTAACTTGGAACTCTCCACTTTTCCACCACTATTTAAGGTACTATTTGTTTCAAACTGCTTGGACTCGATCCCCTCTGAATCGTCCGGCAGGTTTAGTTTCTTCTTATAGGCCGCCAGCTTCTTCTGCAGCTCCTTCTCCTTCCGCACAGCTTTCAGCTTGGAGCTCTCGGGCGTGTTGATCTTAACCTTCATTTTCGTGGACGGGTTGATGACGCGATGCGAGGTGAGGGGCACTTTGCCACAGGTGTCTGCATGGGTGCGCCTGTGCTTGATGAGGTTTCCCACGCAGCTGAACGAGTGGCCGCAGTTTTCGCACTGGTAGGGCTTGATTCCTGTGTGGAGCGTGCTGTGGGTTATCAGGCTTTGGCGGTGACAGAAGCCCTTGCCGCACACCTGCAACTCCAGGGTTTAGCTGATGGTAAGGTTTGCCGTAACACTTACATCGCAAACGAAGGCTTTTTCCTGCGTGTGGGTGCGCTCGTGCACCTTCAGTTGGCCTATCGTCAGGAAGGTTTTGCCACAGTACCAACACATGCAGCCCTGTTCGCCTGTGTGGCGCAGCATGTGGTTGTGTAGCGAGCCTGCTGTCATTAGGTACTGATTGCATACCTGTGAAGTAATCACAATTATTGAATGTTTATACATTTTGGTAAATACTTTAACAAAAATTGGGTTGTGTAACAAATTGGATTCGCAAAATACGTATAACATAATTATGTAATAATTAATTGGGTTTCAAATAATTTTAAATATTAACTCAAGTTTCTTATGGAATATTTGCAATCTTGCAGAGTAGAAACAGTTCTTGTTATATATGAATAAGCAGCAAAATCAAACAAATTCCTATGTGAATTCTTTGAAAGAGAGAAATAGATGATTAAACCAAACTTAAAATCTTGAAAAATATTTCCGGTTAACCGAATTCGTCAACAATTCGAGGAACCCAAAACGTTAAGTTTTGCGTCAGTGTGTGTCAAATAAACAAAACCTAAGCTACTAACCTCGAATTTGACATAGACTTACAATACACTTTAGTGCTGCCAACGTATAACACGAATCACAGGCGCCTCTAATTATGAATTTAAATAATCTCACGGTATAAAGTGACCTTTGGAATGGCCTATCACAATCTGGCAAAATGGTTTTGCCAACCTTTAACAAAAAATTACGTGTTTTGTCACTAAATTAGCACTCTGTCAGTGCACTGTCCCTATCATTCTGATACATGACAGTTGAAAAAAAAAAATCTATAAAATCATTGTTACTTACATTGTAATGCGTCACTTCACCGTAATATTTAATATATATTATATATTTTAAAAACAAATCCTAATGGGTAAGTACCTAATTCTCCATTGCAACTATATCCCTACTAATGTTGACTTCATTTAAAACAGTAAATTCTTCAAAATAAATTGCCTAGAAGCTATTGACATAGCAGTTGAAACAAGTCTCTTCACCTTATCAATCTTTATATCGGCTTTTTCAAAGTGCTTTTTACAAACATTAATCTTCCCAATCCGCCAGTCCTCTTAATTCAAAACTTGTTACCCTTTTTGTGCCATTGTGTCATTAGATGGAGGTTTCTACATGCTAATATTGTGATGGTTTAATGCTCACAGCAATTCTGGTTGCATAACTAAGACACGAAAATTAAAGCAAAATTCAAATAAGCCCAGAATTGATATTTTGTTTATTGCAACATTCAAGTAATTAGAATACACTAATAAATTTACAACATACGACGAGCAGTAACTGTAATTTGATTGACAAAAGTTAGCATTAGATAAAACAGTATCGAAAGGGTTACGTTTCACTTAATTTTCATTAATTT
Organism: Agriotes lineatus; assembly: GCA_940337035.1. Classification (NCBI taxonomy): domain Eukaryota; kingdom Metazoa; phylum Arthropoda; class Insecta; order Coleoptera; family Elateridae; genus Agriotes; species Agriotes lineatus. Next base: position 69,922,730 of record OW679201.1, on the reverse strand, counting down.
TGCTTGTTATGACAGATGCACTCAATTTATGTTGACTAACAGATTTGACATTGTAAAGTCACGACAATATTGTGAATTTGCATTGATACAGAGATGTTTGAGGCGCCACGAAAATTATATGCAGCGTTAGTGCTAAAATTACAGCCAACAATCGCCAACGCAGCTGAAAGGTAAACAACGGTGTAAAGGAAGCATAGAATGCAAAGAGCATGAAAAGGCAACTTACGTTAGAACAAGAACAATAGTGCAGTGCTAATAAAACTCGTAAAGAAACAGTGCTATTAAAAACTAAAATGTAATAAGCAGAGATTTGAGTTTATAAAGTGCTAAGAATTGACAATTATCGAAAAACAGTTTAGTTTCTAAGTAAAACATTGTACCAAAACTACTTCAAAACAGTTGTGTTAGTTGCTAAGATACGTGAACTTCTCATGTGATGTTTGACAACCCAAGCAATAATAAAAAAAGCTGTGTGCAAGTTTGGCTCGTAAGAAATTGTATTTTTTTTTTAATAAAAGTTTTTTGTGTGAGTCAAATAGTTGTTTTTATTAATCATCAGTCCACAGAGTGCCTGTGTGTAGAATTTCATCATGTTATAATATCCCAGTGAAGAGGAAAGTCAACCTGAAAGTTTGTCCAAGTGGGTTCGACATTGAGGCAAGTTTTCGGCCACTTTCGGGTGGGCAGAATCCAGGGTTAATGAAGGTAAATTTCAACAGGAAAGAAGTTCCGAGGATCTATCAGTTGTGAGCAGCATTAAGAATAGACATTGTACGAGGTCCAGAGGCAGGTTCTAGTTCACAGAGTCGTTCCAGAGGATTGTTATTGTGATAGTGTCCTTTGATTTTGCGGTTGGTGTCAGATTTGGATACCAAACCAGGAAGTGAAACAATTGCCAGATAACGCGTCTCTTTGCTGTGACGTAATACAGGTTCACCCCAGACTACTTGCTTCCATTAACTGCATTGCATTTACCTGTGGTAGATTTTGTCAATTGTTGGTAATTTGCGTTCAAATTACGCTAATTTTTGTACGTTCAATCATTTCTGTTTATGCTGTCAAGTTATAGGTTAAACTGTCAGATGCAAGAAAGTCGGGTATTTTCCATACTTGTATGAAATTTATACTCAACAGTAAATGTTATACTGGATGTCACAACCCAACCCTCTAATTTCGAGTTTTCTCGTTTTAAATTTGAATGTCAATAAAATAACCACAATAAGCCATAAACCATTTATTTTGCTAGTAAATAATACACAGTATAATTTTTTTAATAAGCTCTGAGAGATTGATATATTGAATTCTTTATTATATTAAAACTATTAATTTGTTTTTCTGGTGATTATCCCTAATTATTTATCTATTATCACCAACCAATTATAACGTGGGGATTCATTGCAATATATAGAGCAGCTAATGAAGCGTAGTTAATTTGACCTGCAGCTTAATACACAAAACTTCAAAGGCATTTGTGCAACTGGTGTGAACTATCTTGTTGAAATAATTTACGTCAAATATATTTGCGTTTTTAAAACTTAGTTTGTCCTGGAATGGCCTAGCAGAAAATTTTACACCAGAGCCAGTGTCGTGGCCTGGAACAATATAGACCGCGTGGATAGTACACATACCATTCAAAGTATAGTTTAACCATTTGAATAAGACCCAATCTTCTATAATCTTCTTAAAGTTGTAAACACGGATTACTCGTAGATGACAGGTCTAGCTATACAACAATATTGCAAGTAGTTTAAAACTTGTATTGTTCAGAGGCATCGTTTTCAAATAATTGTAAAGCAATTTACCACCTTAAGAAGATTGGGTCTTATTGGAATGGTAGGGCTATACATACCTACCAATAAATAAAATTACAGCGTTTGAATTTGCTTGGAATTCATCAACACTTGTTATACATTGAAGAACAGAAAAAGTTTTAGGAAAATTTTAATGTAATTATAGTTGTACAAGTTCATTAAAACAGGTATGTATCTTTACATTGCTACAGTCACTAACGTTAGTGTATATTCAGCGACTGTGCTACCACCTGCAGACATTCTTTATTTTAATGGCAACAACACTGCCAACTTATAAGCAATAGTGCGTATTTCAAATTTGTATCGCAATTTCATGATTTTCATTTGACTCACCCACGTATTAAAATATATTTAAAATTCAAGTACATCTTGTTACGTTCAGAATGCGTCTATATAAGTTTACAGGTCATTGAGTGCGGCTGGTTAATTTTGGGTCTTTGGTACATATTTTAAACTTCCCGCAAACCCTTCCTTTGTCTTAATGAATTTTATCGGTAAGCTAAACGATGAAATGGCTGATCGGCATATTCATTTTTTCTCTTTTTTTTAGTGCAAATTATGGAATTAATTGATCTGCTAGGTTCCCCAATCTTTCACCAAATGATTTTTTCTTTGGCTACATTTGAAACCAAAATTAACTCTAGAAGAGTATTTCAAAATTTAGAAGAGCTGCAAAATTGTATTTGAGCAAAGAATGGTCAAATATAATGAATTAACAAATACTAGACGAGAATTTTACGACAGGTTGGGCTATTGTTCAGCAGAGAATGGTAGGTTATTTGAACATTTAATTTGATTTTCCTTAAATTTTTCTTACAATTTTCTATCTTTTTGTGTTAAAATACATAAAATTGTTTTCTATTATGCGTTTTATGGTTTTATAATAATCTGAAAATGAAAAGTCAACTGCAGTGATAGACAGTGCATTGGCTTGTTTAGATAATTCCATGGCATCGCTCATTTTTGTAAAAGTGGTAGCACAGAATAAACACCTAACAAACTCAGAAGGGAAACTCGCGGCTTTGATGTTCGAGTAGCTGATTTCAACTATGGTTTTGCATCAGTTTTGACACAGACTGACGCAAAACCTAACCTGCTAACCTCAAACTTGACATAGACTTACAGTGCCACCTACATATTATTCTTGATTTACTCTCTTTCAGTATGGCCGCCATAGCTTAGAGTTCCTATATAATATAAGAGTTGAGACAAAGCAAATGTCAGCTGCCATTACTGATTCAAAAATAAATGATAGCATACAAGGCCAGATTTGTCTTTCTTAGTATGTGTCACCTATGAATTTAATTACTTGTCACATTGACAATGTCAAAAAATGGTTAATTTAAAGCGTTTATGAAAACTACACTGCTAAGTAGCTACTACGGATCCTATATAAGTAATCTCTGATAAAGAGTTGAGAAAACGTAAACAAAGTAGGTACCTACTTGGATTTTAGTTTGCTTTTGTCACCCAGATCCACTTTTTCCCACATCAAAGTGGATTTCACATAGTCTGATTCTACTTGTGAGTGTTCAATTTATTCTGTTTCTATTTTTGAGCTATTCTACTCTTTGCTACTCTGCAAGATATGGTATTTAAAAAACTATTGTCGGGTATAAATGAAACACATATCGGTTGTCTTAAAATGAAATACATCTAGTATGCTTTGAATTTCCCATAATGCAATCTAAAATTTTACTTGAAATTGGCAAGACTGTAAGTATATGTCAAATTCGAGGTAAGTAGGTTAGGTTTTGCATTATTCTGTGTCAAAACTGACGCAAAACCTAACCCTAAAACCTCGAATTTGACATAGACTTACAGTCTTGCCAATTTCAAGTAAAATTTTAGATTGCATTATGGGAAATTCAAAGCATACTAGATGTAATTCATTTTAAGACACCCGGTACATATTAATACATTTGCATCAATCAGTGGTAGGCCTAAAAGCATATAAAACTTTGTCAAATATGACATTCCGAGAACTGGTTTCTATAGTAACTACAGGAGTTAAATCTGGCGCACTTTCAAATGAAACTGCACATGCGCAGTGGATCACAACCAATCAGCATCTGTTCCCGACTTGGCTCAACTCTTATAATATTTAGGAACTCTACCATAGCTGAAATCGGCTACTCGAACATCAAAGACGGCACCGCGAGTGTCGCTTCTGAGTCCATTAGGTGTTTATTCAGTGGTGCTAATTTGATAGAATGCATAAAATCTAAAAATGCTATGTAAGGAGCATACTATATATTTGTAAAAAAAATTACTTAAATTTAGTATACAATAAACGGCAACTTTCATAAAAACTGTGTAATTTAAATGTAGGTGTTTCTCACCCATGTCATGTAAACTTGTATATTCTAAGAGTCATACATCCTAAGGCTAAATGGAATTCTGAAATTGAGTAAAGCTGCATATTACGCAGAGTCTGCATAAAACAGAATAGATAAAGTGGAGTACTTTAATAAAACCGAGCGCTGTAAAATGATTAACGCACGAGTATTGTATGAAATTTTTGGTTTGGCATTTTTTCTTTGAACGTTTTCTATAAATTCGAGATTTTGCTTCCGAATATCAAAACAATCGCTGCCATCAATCAAGCTACTTTCAGTAAATTTTGTAGTCGGCCCTGCATCAAAAAGCTTTGAAACGTTGAAAGTCAAAGTAAATATCTGTAAAGTGCAAAAGCGTTTATTTGTGAATGAGGAATTACATAAATAGCATTTCTGCAAATACCTGTTATTACTATAAAGCAACTTTTGTTCGTCTGAAAGCTAAAAATTTGCTAGCTATTTTACGGCACCAGTACTTGTAAAATAGTAATTACGGTGAACGAAATGCTGTCGTCAACACTTTCTGAATGCGTTGATTTTATTCGAGAGAGAAAACATTACATTCTGTTCGTCCTTAAAAGATTTTGTCAAACTGACACTTCATAATTTTTGACAAAACAAGCCTATTCATAGCAACTAGATTGCGTGTTACTTGCTTCCGTTTATTTTTAAAGTACTGAATTATGTACTATTATAGTATTTTACAGTAGAAGTCCGTTAGGATAGCCTTTACTGCCGAGCCAGAGAATTTGTGAGACGAGCTCGAAGAGCGAGTCGAATAATACTGGCGAGGCAGTAAAGGCCCTAACGGACGTGTATTGTACAATAGTTTTTGTAATACCTACATAAAATTCGGTCATATCTATATTTTTCTAATTTACTTTCATCCAAACGCTAGGTTTGTGTAATGACATTTTAGAATGATTGAGAGTGCGTAGAACGTTGCAACTGTTGTTTATAAATGTCAGTTATTTCCAAGTTCGTGTATGGTTGTAAGCAGTTTTAAGTTGTAACCAGCTCGTAACTTATGACATCTGTAGAAAATGATGAAGATATTCCTAAAGACGTTAAGATTCTGAATGAGCAAGTTATTTTAGCGTATGTTCAGGAGTTATAGCAGTTTTTTGCGCCTTCTTCTATGTGGAGTAGAAGGCTAGCTTGCTGCTGGATTTGTGTGACAAACGTCACTTTGGCGTTTGGCACACAGTTTAGCAGGCCGTGGTCTTTACGGACACTTTTTACGGCCGGGCCGTAAAGAGGTTGCTTACGCAGTAGTAAAGAGTCCTTAAAGAAACATTTTGGATGGAGTTTCGGCGGTCGTGAAGAACGGTTGTGCTAGCGAGTGCGTGCTCAGTTAAAAATAGTTTTAAAAATAGTTTAAAAACGGTTTAGCAACTAAACAAATCAGTTAACAAAAGGGGAGTACAGAAGTGTTATCTTAAAATAAGAAGCTGTTTAAAGGTAAGAGGATTATTAATATTTCTATCGTGAAAAATTCGCTTTGCCATTAAATCGAGTTAAAGACCCGCTCCACACAAACTATTGCGAGAAGGCTGCGGCCGGGCACGTGGACAAGTGCGGCGGGGTGATAATAAAACCAAAGGACACCTGCTGGCCTACTATTGACATATCGGTGTTATCATAGTGTAACAAAATAAACAACTAAATAAATAAACAACGGATCAGCTGGACGACGGCAAACAGCGAAAATACGTATATTACGCGGACGGGGTCATATAGAAAAAATTTGCGAATTCTCAGTGAATTAAAAAATAAATCCGCAAAATGGAAAACATATTACAAGAAATACAAAGCAAGCTTGAGAGCATGGATAAAAGAAATGAGCGCATCGAAAATAAGATTGACCTGCTACAGCTTGAGTTAAAACAGGTGAAAGAGGAAAATCAAAAGCTGAAACAAGGAAATGAGAAAATGAAAGTGCAAATTGCAGAGCAAGGAAAAAGAATGGAAATACTAGAAAAAGAATTGCGCAAGAAAAAGATAATTGTACAAGGTATAAACGAAATAGAAGAAGAATCAGATCTGATTATCAAAGAAAATATCAGGAAATTATTAAATCACCAGCTGAAGATACCAACAAATGTAGAAAATGAAATAGCCGAAGTGAAAAGAATAGGCAAGTACTTTCAAGACCGGAAAACAGCAAGACCAATACTAATTGAATTTGTCTCTTGGAATAAAAAAATAGAAATACTAAAGGCAGCAAAAAATCTTAAAGGAACAGACATTTGGATCTCAGAAGACTACAGTAAACAAGTGCAAGAACAAAGGAAGATCCTGTTAGTGCACATGAAAGATGCTAGGGCACAAGGACAGAGAGCAACTGTGATTCACAATAAATTAATAGTAAATGGTAAAAGTTACACAGTAGAACAAATAGACCAATTAAAACAAGATACTGCGGAAGGTAGAGAAGGGCAGAATGACGAAAGGAAAAAAGGCAGAACTATGAGTCAGAGATCCCCATGCAGTAACACAGACCAGAAACCAAAAAGGAACCCAAATACTGACAATGCGCCAAAAAACTTATAAGCAAAAAAAGAGAGGAAGGAAAAACAGTTGACGACCGCGACGAAATAAGGCAATTCAAACAAAACCGAGGCGAAATAAAGAGCGAATTAGATACACGGAAGGTAATATACTTAGGATGTTGGAATGTTAGGACAATGTACGAAGTGGGTAAAGCAAGCCAAATAGCAAAAGAAATGGCAAGATATAAAATTACAATTCTCGGACTAAGTGAAACAAGGTGGCTAGGATCTGGAGAAATGAGATTACCATGTGGAACAACAATCATATATTCCGGAAAAATAGAAGAGCAATCAAAACATGAATACGGAGTAGCCCTAATGTTAAATAAAGAAGGGAAAAAAGCCCTATTAGAATGGGACCCTGTCTCAGAACGTATTATTACAGCAAGAATAAAGGCGAGATTCTTTAATATAACGTTAATTAATGTCTATGCACCAACGAACACGGACGAACTAGAAAATAAAGAAAATTTTTACGAGCAACTGCAAAAGGTATATGACGAACTACAAAGTAAATATAAGAAAGACATAAAAATTATAATGGGAGACCTAAATGCCAAGATTGGGAGTAACAATGAAGGTAGACAAAGTGTAATGGGAAAAGAAGGAGTTGGCGAAAGAAATGAAAATGGAGACATGTTTTTAGATTTCTGCGCCTTGAATAATTTGCTAATAGGAGGAAGTATATTCCCACACAAACTAGCCCATAAGGTAACTTGGACAGCGCCCAATGGAATAACGAAAAACCAAATAGATCATGTTACTATAGACAGGAGGTATAAAAACTGCCTTCTGGACGTTAGAGCGATGAGGGGTGCCGACTCAGGATCAGATCACATGTTGGTAAGAGTGAAGGTTAAAACAAGGCTGAAAACTCAAAATATAAGAAAGCAAACAAGAACCAAGTACAATACGCAATGGCTAAAAAATAAAATAAATATGCAGAACGAGTTTCAGCGACAATTGGAGACAAAATACGGCGAACTTGATATGAATGGGCTGAATATTGAGCAACTATGGAGTAAATATAAAGAAATTCTGAAAGGGACAGCAAAAGAGATAATAGGTATAAAAAAGAACCCGATTAAAGATTGGATGTCGAAAGAAACGTGGGATAAAATAGAGGAAAGAAGGAAGATCAAACTAAAATTGCTAAGAGAGCAAACACAGAATAATAAGGAGGTATTAGAGATAATTTATAAAGAAAAAAATAAACAAGTAAAAAGAAGTGCGCGGAGAGACAGAAGAATACAGTATGAGGAAATAGCAAATGAAGCAGAAAAAGCAGTAAAACAAAACGATCTGAATACACTGTATAAATTAACAAATAAATTAACAGGACGGAAAGAAGGTCGAACAACACAAATAAGAGATAAAAATGGAAATAAACTAAAGACGGAAAGGGAGATATTGGATAGGTGGAGGGAGTATTTCGAAGAAATATACAAAGACTATCTAATGCAGGAGGAGGAAGCAGATGAGATGGAAGAATATGAAGAACTGGAAATAAATACAGAGAGACCGACGAGAGGAAATAATAGGGGCCATTAACAAAATAAAAAATGGAAAAGCTGCTGGCATTGACAATACCCCAGGAGACCTAATAAAAGCTGGAATTAGAGAAAATGCGGAGATTATCTACCACTTATTTGGAAAGATTTGGGCGCAAGAAGTGTTACCAGCAGATTGGACGAAAGGGCGCATTATCACGATACCAAAATCAGGAGATAAAACGCAATGCAGAAACTGGAGAGCAATAACACTATTGAGTGATACTAGCAAAATTTTAACAAGAATAGTACTGGAAAGGATAAAAAATACGGTGGATGATATCCTGAGGCCTAACCAAGCAGGATTTAGAAAACGGCGTTCCTGCACAGACCAAATTTGTACCCTAAGAATAATAATAGAAGAAGGCATGGAATGGCAGAAAGAAATGTACTTTGGTTTTGTGGATTTTGAGAAAGCCTTCGATAAAGTAAATAGATCAATGTTATGGAAAATCCTCAAAGACTATGGAATCCCAAAAAAGATTATCCGAATAATAAAACTATTATACCAAGACTTCAGCGCAACAATCGAACACAGTGGGGGGGTGTCAGAACCAATAAATATTGAATGTGGAGTGCGACAAGGTTGCATTCTCTCACCGATTTTATTCCTGATTGCTGCTGATTGGGTTATGAAGAAAGTAACTGATAATAGGAAAGGACTAGCATGGAGGTTCGGAAAGGTATTAGAAGATTTAGAATTTGCCGATGACATGTGCCTCATAACCGAAAGACTTAATCACATGCAACAAAAAATTAACAAACTTAAAGATGAAGTGGCTAAAATCGGAATTAAAATAAACACTGGAAAAACGAAAATGATGAGAATTAACACGAAGAATATAGAAGAGATTAGGCTGGATGGAAAACCTATCGAGAATGTACACGAATTCGTTTACCTAGGTAGTGTAATTGATGATAGTGGAGGATGCCAGAAAGATATAGAAAGAAGAATAGGCAAAGCGCAAAATGCGTTCGGCAGGTTGAGGAAAGTCTGGAACTCCAAAGAGATCTCTTTGAGGACAAAGATGCGTATCTTCGATACAAATGTTAAAAGTACCCTATTATATGCAAGTGAGACCTGGTCATTTAATAAAAAAGAACTTAAACAAATACAAGTAGTAATAAACAAGTGCCTCAGAAGAATTATAGGTGTATACTGGCCAAACAGAATCTCAAACGAAGAATTATGGCAGCGCACAAACCAGGAACCCATCGATAAATATATTGCAAGAAGAAAATGGGGTTGGATAGGCCACACATTAAGGAAGCCGAACACGGATATTACAAAACAAGCACTGGACTTTAATATTAAGGGGAAACGGAAACAAGGGAGACCAACAATAACATGGAAAAGAAATATAACGACAGAGTGCGGGCAAATAAACAAAACGTGGAGTGAACTAAAAACCGTAGCGCATAATAAGAGGGAGTGGAAAGGAATTATAGAAAGTGTGTGTGAAACTATAATACCATAGACCAAATAAACAATTCAACTCAACTTAACCGAAAAACAAACAAAAAATGTGTGAAGGTGAGAAGATAGTGCAAGACTAGCGACCTTGTACTATTACCCCTGCTACAGAAACGTCCCAGGACGCCCTATGCTCCCTATGGAGCTACAGGATTAAGTAAGTAAGTAAAGAAACATTTAACAAGTAGGTATTACAAAAAGTAATTTTTCATTTTATTTAATTGAACTCGTAGAAAAAATGTGTGTAATGCGCATAGAAATTTATGACCTGATCTCGCACTTGCACGCGGCGCAGCCGATTCTACTTTTCATTCTTATTATACAAATTAAATAACTATTATTGTTTGAATAACCTATTTTGAGAGTATGTTTTTAATTTTTAGTCCATAATACTGAACAAATTTGCTTAGATAATGAATTACAATACTATAAATTCTAAGAAATGCAACATCATGTGTTCAAAATATGCAATAGTACAAGTTTTTTGCAATTTATATGTACGTATTCTACATACATTGCTAATCAATCAATAAATAAATGTGTAAAGTGTATTCTTGTTGGGCAGATTAACAGCAAACACCCAGAAACTATAGTTTCCGCAGAGATCAATTGGAAAATGTAATAATTTTAAGGCAATTCTAAAAACGCATCTAAGGAAAATTTGAAAAATAATCTTGCACAGAGCTTCTTTAGCATTATTTTAAATAAACCGTATAAAAAAAAGTTTTAGAGATTATCCAATTACCTTGCACTGGTATTGCTTCACAGTACCACATTTTGAGTTGTTGTGGTGCGTCAGCTCACTTTTGGTTTTGAACTGCTTCCCGCAGTCACTACACATGTAGTAATCCTCAAGCTTGCCCTTGTGGATTTCATTTATGTGAAGAAGGTACGCTTCCTCCTCATCAAACACTTTATCCTGGCAAATTTTACACTTGTACCTCTTGCCCTGAAGAAAATAAATTGTTTAGTGAGCATGAGCAGGTTGGTGCACAGCGATAAAAGTCTAAAAATAATCATATTGTTTGCAGAACTTCTTGGTTAAAAGGTTTTAATTTATTGAACTTGTACAGTAAGCAAATGTTTTATTATACAGTTCGTGACCAAACAATGGTAGAAAAACAAATGCACATGCTGCACGCCCAATTTGTATAAAAAAAATTAGCTTGCATCAATTAAATGTGAAAAATGTCGTGCAATGACGCTGAAAGTATTGCATTTTCTGTAGATCATAAAAAAATTCAGACTCAAAATATACAATAAATCGCAAAAATAAATTAAACTATCAGTGTGAGGTTATATCAACCAGCACAAGCTTCTTGAAACAAAAGCAATTAAACAAAACATAAACAAACGTTGCCATGGTTACCACAATAAATTCAGTTCTACTGAATGGCAACAATAACAGCTGGTAGTACAGCAACATCAATTAAATGTAAGTACACTTACCTTAGTTGGGTGTTCATTCAATTTATGCAAAACCTTTTCCTCGTGAGTAGCAAAATTCACCATGCACAATTTGCACCAGAACGGAAACTTCCCTTCGTGCATGGCCTCGTGTTTTTGCAAGATCTTGGCGTACTTGAAAGTCTGCCCGCAATTTTTGCAGGCGTTCTGTTTGGTTTTTAATTTAGTTTCGTTGCTTGTGTGCTCTGTAGCCTCTTCTGTTGCCTAAATTTTAACGTTTCAGAATATTAAAAGCTGAGGTTACTAACCTTACGTTACTAATTTGTGTGTCTTTTCTTCGGGGACAGCAGTCTTCGTGGCTTTTTAAGGCTGCTGGTACTTTATATTTTTTGGGGCAGTATTTGCACCGGACTGGCTGCTTTTGCTGCCGTGGGTTATTCGACTCCTAAAAGCGATTCGTTCTAGTAGTCATATCTGGGATTATTTCATGCCTACCTTAATGCTCGGGGAATCTTCTGCATCTTCTATTATTGTGATTGTGAGTGTATTTTCTAAATTGTTGCTATCTGTGTTTAAGTCCTGCATTATGAATTCTAAAATTTAGATGTCTAGTGCTTTGTTAATTGAATTATTTTGGGCGAAAATCAATAGTCATGTCAGAGATGGTCCCAGTCGCTATTGCAAAATTGTTGCTGCAGCTATAATTGTTTACATTCCGTGTGGATTTAAAAAGCACGTGGTGAAACGTCAGAATAACTACACTTTTAAATTAATATTGAAATTGTTTACCTTTCACTACACTGGTAAATAAGCACGCCATGTTCGTGCTGCCAACTGCTGCAGCAGAAAAACCCCACGTCGTGAGGCGCGAGGTTTAAATTTAAAAGTCTACGAGTTGTGGCAAAAACTGTATTAAAAGTAAACTATACAAAATTAAAAAACAATTTCACTACATAACTTAACAAGTATTCTACCATTGACTTATCTACATAAATAAAAATATAAAATTATACTCTAACGTTACAGCAATTCGCGTAATCCTCTTACTTTTACATAATGATATAAATACATCGATATGGATACCTGGTTTTAAAATAAAGATATTCTTTACATCATATTGGAATGTTTGACTAGTACCTAGTCAGTTTTACTTTTATTTATGTACAACTTGTCACATGTACATATTTGGTAACTTCAAGTATTGAACTTGTACATGACATACACTTCAATTAACAATCTAAAAATCACAACACTAGTTAAGTAAAATGGCAATGACGTTATAGAGACATTTAAATAACATAAAATAAGGTGAAAAGTCATTCTGGCAACATATAAATAACTCAACAGATTCATGCGATGTTACAACGTGAGTTACATTAAAACTTAACGCATTAACAGAGCTGGTTTTCCATAACGAAAACGTGTAACGACGTAAGTTAATATTTAGTAAGTTGTAGGTACTCAGTGATTTAAGTAAAGTGGCAAATTAATAGTTTTAAATCACACGCATGTCACCACTTCGTACTCAAAAATTACATATAAAATAGTTACTTTATGTAAGTTAAGTACACTGGAAAAGGCCACAGTTGCATAGCTTAAAGACTCTAATTCTATTTTAATTTAAAATCACTGGGATAAGGCTACCTGTTATAAATAAGCTAGTAGGTACGTATTAGGTGATGTAAAAATAATTGAGAAAGCATCTACAAAAGCATGGAACGGCCACTGCAACACATGGTCGAATTTGAAATTCAGTATTTATTAATTAGAGTTAGAAACACACTTTCCGATGCCTCTGATATAATTATGACATGTGATCTCAGCATTAAGAGTAGTGAGAGTTGCCTGGCGATCACGTGTCAATAGCTTAAAGTTAATCCAACATGTATAATTCATACAATTTGACAAAAATATTTTTTTGCAGGTGCCTTTCCACGCCTTCGTAGACATCAACATCTTGCAATGTACGTTGAGATCTTAACAATATTCAAGAACGATTTTTAAGCAATTTGTTACATTCTACGTAAGATTCTATTGAAGCTGCTAACATTATAATTTAAAGTGACTCAGTTTGTCTTCCGTTCGTGGCGATTGATTTAGGGATGGCTTCATTTTGCGGTCTTAGGTAGATGTCGTTTCATGTGTAAGGCAAGGTGGTCGGATCTGGCAAAGGATCTCTCACATACGGCACACTTGAATGGCTTGGCTCCTGTATGCTTTCGGTAGTGGCGGGTCAACTCGTCCGATCTTGCAAATCTCCACTCACATTCTGGCCACTGACACTGATATGGCTTCTCTCCTGTAAAGCAAGACGTAGTGTTTAATATACTTAATGCACACATTGTGCAAAGGCAGATCACTTTACCGACTAAATATAAGAACAAGAAACAGGAAAAAGTGCATGGGTTGATAAATACCAAAATGGAATATTATTATTGATTAAAGTAGGGTGATTGACAACAATAGAAACCTAAATATGGAAGATTAAATGAAAGCTAGATGACTTTTCGATGTATTGTAGTACCTACATTAGGCCAGTGAAGGTTTAATGGGGGAAGGCAGAGCAGAATGTGGAAAAATAAATGTTAAACAAAGAAAACAGTTGAAAGGAAGATATTTAAGGTATTTTCATACATTACAGGGTGTGTAGTAAGTCAAGGAATAGAATGAGGGCTAACTAAAATAAGCTATAGGATGTCAAGATGAGCTGAGAGAAGAAATAAGAAGACGAGTAAGAAGAGAAACAATAAATAAACTAATGAAACTAATAACAAAAGATAAATATGGAAGACAAGATTAAATTAAAGAATTTAATATAGTTTGCTATTACAGTATGGTGGAAAAAATGGAGAATAAACAAATATTCACTCAGGGATATAGTTCGAAAGTATAATTATGGAAAGTGGAAGAAGGACAAAACAGATTAGGAAAGAAACAACAACAAGAAGAAGAAGAAGAAGAAGAAAAACGAATAAAGAGAGAAATAATAATTACGCATTTTTAAGACATTACAAAAAGAATTAGAATGATAGAAAAGGTAAACATGGAAAATAAAATGGCACCAAGGACTAAAGGGCTTGTTGAGCCCATTGCAGTACCTGCATTAAACCAGAAAGAATTATACAAAAAAGGGCCCATACAGAACATATTTAACTAAGACAACATAGAAACAATTCAAGATTACATACAAAAAAATTTTGGTTGAAGAATTTAGGGTGTGACTATGCAGTAAGAAATTTAGGAAATCAGGGATTGAAATAGAGATCAATTAGTCTAAAGAAGAATCAAGAAGAAGCATAAGACAACGAACAAACAGAAAGGAAAAACTTTTGTTCATTGAACCAGTGAATGTACAATGGGAAAGTCATATACAATGGAAAAACGAAGATTACACAAAGAGATCACTTTTGAAGGAAAATTTTAAGGTGTGACTATATAGTATATAGCATGAAGTTTGGGCAAACAGGGAATGGAATAGAGATCAGTTAGCCAATGGAAGAAACAGGAAGCAGCAGAAGACAAGGAACAAACAGAAAGAGAAACTGCATTAATTGAACCAGTGAATGTTCAATGGGAAAATCATACAATCAAAAAATTAATATTACACAGAGACCAATTTTGAAGGAAAATTTCAATGTGTGACTATGTAGCAACAAACTTAGGAAATTAGGGATTAAAATAGAGAACAATTAGCTTATGGAAGAAACAAGAAGAACCAGAAGACAAGAACAAAGAGAAAGAAAAAACTTTATATATTGAACCAGTGAATGTTCAATGGGAAAATCATAAAATGGGAAAATAAAGATTACACACACCGACCAATTTTGAAGGAAGATTTTAAGGTGTGACTATGTAGCAAGAACTTTAGGAAATCAGGGATTGGTATGAAGGTCAACTCGCCTATGGAAGAAACAAGAAGAACCAGAAGACAAGGAACAAAGAGAGAAGAACACTTTGTTCATCGAACCAGCCAAAGTTCTATGGGAAAGTCATATAATGAAAAATTAAGGTTATCAATTTTGAAGGAAAATTGTAAGGTGTGACTATGTAGCAAGAAACTTAGGAAATCAGGGGTTGGAAGAGAGATCAATTGGCCTATGGAAAACAAGAAAAGTCAGAAGACAAGTAACAAACAGGAAGAAAAAATGATGCATTTAACTAATGTTCAATGGAAAAAATCATAAAATGAAAAAATGAAGATTACGCAGAGAGACCAATTAAGAAGAAATTTTAATGTGTGACTATGTAGCGAGAAACCTAGGAAATCAGGGATTAAAATAGAGATCAATTGACCTATGAAAATTACAAGAAGAAACAAAAGACAAGGATCAAAAAGAAAGAATGAACTTTATGCACCGAACCAGGGAATGTTCAGTGGGAAAAACATATAATGAAAAAATAAAGAGTACACAAAGAGACCACTTTTGAAGGACAAAGGTGTGGACTATGTAGCACGAAGTTTGGACAAACAGTGATTGGAATAGAGATCAGTTAACCTATGGAAGAAACAGGAAGCAGCAGAAGACAAGAAACAAACAGAAAAAAACTGTATTAATTGAACCAGTGAATGTTCAACGGGAAAGCGATACAATGAAAGAATGAAGATTACACAAAGAGACCAATCTTGAAGAAAAATTTTAAGGTGTGACTATGTAGCAAGACGTTTAGAATATCAGGATATGGAGTAGAGACCAATTAGACTGGAAGAAACAAGAAGAATCAGAAGATAAGTAACAAACAGAAAGAAAACACTTTATGAATTAACCAGTGAATATTCAATGGTAAAATCATAAAATAGAAAAAGAAAGAAATTTTGGAAATGAGGGATCGGTATAGAGGTCAATTCGCATATGGAAAAAACAAGAAGAACCAGAAGGCAAGGGACAAAGAGAAAGGAAAACACTTTGTTCATTGAACCAGCCAAAGTTCAATGGGAAAGTCATATAATGAAAAAATGAAAGTTACCAATTTTAAAAGAAAATTGTAAGGTGTGACTATGTAGCAAGAAATTTAGGAAATCAGGGATTGTAAGAGAGATCAATTGGCTTATGGAAAACAAGAAGAGGCAGAAAACAAGTAATAAACTGAAAGAAAAAATGATGCATTTAACCAATGTTGACCAATGTGATTATGCAAAAAACGATAAAAGTAGGTAAAAGTGGAAGATTAAGATTGGCTTGAAGAAGAAATGGAAAAATCAGGAATAAAGGAATCTTAGAAAATAGTTATGGGATAAACGGGGAAATAGGACTAAATCAAGAACTAAATTACATAGTGATGGCATTGTGGTACTGGTATTAAACCAGTAATCTTAAATGGAACAGGCTATCAAGAAAATTGGAGATTAGAGCTTGATTATATACAAGTAAGCAAAAGTAAAATCACTATTAGCCTAGGAAGGAAGGAAGATGAAACAGGGGAAAAGGAAGATGAGGAAGAGATGTTACGTTCTCTTCATTTACGTGAACAGTAACAAATCAAGAACTAAACAATCTATTGAGTCTATTGCAATACATAGACAAATAAACCATCAATATTTACCTGTGTGTATCCTTTGATGAGCCTTTAGGTGTGAGCTCTTGGTGTAAACTTTAGTACACCCTGAAACAAAAGACCCATTTAGAATCGACCGACTAGTAAACCAAGAGCCTGTCTTACCTATAAAATCACAATGATGTATCCTGCGCTTTTCTAATTCAGGATTATTTCTTCTATTATACTTAACTAGAGATGTAGTGAGTCGATGGGTGTTTCCATGGGTGGAGGCAGGGGCTTGCTGGCACCCAGGGTTAGGGTAGGGAGGTGGCGGGGGTGCGCCTGGGCAAGGTCCTCCGGGAGATCCTGGTTCCGAACTAGGCGGCGTTAGAGGAGACGTGTACATCAGACGAGACATGGCGGATAGAGCGCGTTCCCTGGAGCTGGGCCTGCCGTGTTACCACTGGTATATTTGTACTGCTGGGGGTGGGTGTTGTTGTTGGGATGGTGCAAGGGCTGTTGCTGATAGTGCTGTTGCTGCTGCGGCTGCTGGGGCGGGCTGGTGGACTGTTGCTGGCTAAACGGAGAGTTCGGAGTGCCCATCAGGTGCAGAGTTGGAGGCGGTTGCTGCATTACCTAGTGGTAAGGGGTAATAAAGCAGTTGCAATTAAAATAGTTCATGACGGTAACTACCTTCTCCGTTTTTATTTCTAATGGCGATAGCAGCGGCGTGGGAGCGCAATTGACGGTAAGATCGTCAACAGCCTCCAGCTTGACATGACCAGTTCCCACCAACATGTTGGCGTTTTCTGGGTCGATGTTCTGGATGCTGCTGGCGATGTCTTCCCACAAGGGCGGCCTGAGGAAGACGTCGTCGTCTGTCCCAGGCAGCGTCCTCATGGACACGTAGCTCATGTTCGGCTGGTGCCGGTTGTGGGATTGCTCGAAGAATTCATCTAGCTGGGAAGTAGACTCTCTGCGGGGCTTGTCGAGCTCTTCTTCGAGCCTTCGCTCCCATTCCTGCTTGCAAAGGAAGGTATCCAGGTCGCTCGTCTGCAAAGAAAAGTACCGCTTTAATATGCAAATATTGGACCAAACATTTTAAATCGGCATTGTTTCTTTTCTAAAGGGAACTTATTGTGAATGAAAATAGAAGTAAAGAGCAAATACTATCAATTATGTTAGCGAAATCCATTCAAGTGTCTGTGAAAGTGATGAGTTACAATTCACACTGTATGTTGGTCTGTGTTTACATCCATTTCTTAAATATCCCGTGGTGCCAAAGTCTGATAAAAAATGTGTAACTGTAAGGCGTAAACATTTCGAAGAAAATAACTGAACGGAGCTAATGGGATTTAAATAGCTACATCACAGTCGAAAACGAAAAATGTAAGGGATAAAAGATGCGTCTAGATTTGTGGTGGCGTGATCGAGCTTTAGCGTCCGGCCGTTTCGGCATATCGGCTGGAATATAGAGTAATAATAGCTTGTATTGTTGAGCATTGTTTTGTCATCCATCATTGCAGGTGAGAACAACTGGCGAATATGACATGACTGAGGTTCTGTTGTTGAATACATTGGAACGCAGCAGGGTCCTGCGACGACTTTCGCCGTGTTCTAATTACCATACAATAAACCAGGAGGTGCTACTCCCTGCTGGCAGGTCTCGTACTGGAACCACGTTCGTATCATTCAGATTCGTCAGCGAAACACGAAACAAAAGAATCGATTCCGTTCTGAATTAATTTTTGTCATATTTATGTAATGGTGTTATATCGTGTTAAGTAATTTCTAACTATGGCATAATAGGTGGCAACCGTCAGCTGTTTTCCTGTACGCAAAATCTTTTTATAATATCACGGGCGAGAATTTTAATTGGATGATGCGTTTGATCACTTCCAAGATGATTTGAATTATATTTTGTAACTATTGAAAGTTAAAGACAAATATAATGCTGCACCGGTAGTTCTGACAAAGTTTCTAGCAACCTATATGTTTTGGAAGTGTCACTGTCAGATTAATGTTTTAAATTGTAACATACAAACCTGAATGAAGATATTTCAACAGAAATTTCATGCACTTATCTTATACTTTCTAATCCTTGTCACAGTTTTATTTAAGGCAGAAGAAATTCATACAGCAGCAAGAGACCATGACAATTTAAAAACTGATTTACACAACTTGACAAATACAGTTGCAACGTGCGAAGACAGAACTACATCAACATTTGTATTACCGTTACGGATATTTCCATCGCTAGTATTGGCGTTACTACCTTTTTCATCACCACTGCTGTCTAGGAAAACCGCTTCTGTTAAACTATATAGCCACCACGATGGAGATACTTCAATTTCACCACCACGCGCGAAATATTCCGTTAATCAAAAACGTAAGCAAAAGAAGAATATTCAGACCGACTATGCAATTTCAGAAAATGACAGAAACCTTAATTTTACCAACATCACCTTTAGGAAATGTTGTGCTAAAGTTGAACATTTCGATCCCCATTTCCGCTGTGTTAAAACAAAGCTGAAACGCGATCTGGTCCAAGGCAATGATACTCTAGAAACGAACTTTCCTTGGTTTCCCTCCAACATTCTTGTTGACAGTCACCTGAAGCTGATTTCGCTCGATCATTTAAAGTTCTCTCATATAAAAACCGAGTATGGATATAGACCCATCTGTGACGATTCTGAGTATATGAGTAGGTAGACAAATTAAACTTGTGTATCCATCTATCGAATTCAGCTTTGCAGTGGTACCATAACGATCCATCAATGTTCTTCATTTTTATTGATAATGGATCTTTGGTGGAGATGGAGCATAACCGAATGATAGGCATGTGGTCTCCGGATTCGTATTGCCTGGAGGCAGTAGAAAGTTCTTACAGGTACAAGCAAACCTACGGTTGTTCCCGGACTTAATCTGGTGATTTTCAGGTACCATGTGGGCATACTTTGCCCTTGTCTGCATATAACGTGCGTGAGAAAATGTTGCCCTAGAGGCTATTACTACAACCTTAGCCATAATCTCTGTACAGAGTTTGAAGATCCCATCAAAACCAAGAACCCTTACAGACCTAAGTTTTTCAACGGTAAGGCACGTACCAGCCTGATCGATTACTATTTGTTACGAGCTATGCCTCCTTGTGCTGGTAAAAAGGTAGAAATGTTGCATTCCGCCACAGTGGAGAAAGATTTACCCGTGTACATCCAAACGAACGGTTCTCTTGCAGCGCCCGGGCTTCATTTCCCAATCATCAATAACTCCAGGTAGGTATCGGTAAAATTTGGATGAACAAGATTTAACTTGATTTTCAGGTACTGCGCGGATATCTTCATTGATAGTGTTGGCAAAAGAACAGTGAATGTCTTGTACTGTATTCGCCGCCTTAGCCGATATTCTGACGATAATATATATTCCATTGCAAAAGGGGATTTGTTTACAATAAACGCGTTGCTATTTTTAGTTGCATTAACATTAATAATTATTAGTGACTAATGGGATGTTTTTAACTCATTTAATAAAATAATATTGATGTAGAACTTTTGTAAAAAAAAATAGTTTTTTGTTCTTCCTTAGGACACTAAAAAATGAGTAACGCTATAATAGTTATGTCTGTAGGGAGGAGAAAGTAATAAACGACTAGAAAAAAATCACTAGTACTATACCGCAAAGAGAAGAACATATAACATATATTATATAACAGTATATAAATGGTAAAAGAAAGTATTAAGTATTTGTAGAAATAGCCATATCCATAACAGTGGAAGAAGTTAAAAAATATAAATAAACGAAGAAAGTAGGAAAACAATAGAACTCTACAATAATCTTTAGATAAACAAATCAACTCATTTTTTTTCAAGAAATAATAAAATATGAATCAACAAAGAGTAAAAATATCAGAAGAATAAGCTGCATTAGAAAAAAAGTAATACAACAAGAGGTCAAAGAGGTGGAGAAAATGATAAGAAAGGAACTAGAAATAGCGTTTTTTCCCAACCTTCATATCAAGAACGTGTAAGAGCGGGCTCGCTACTAATATCTATATAGAAAAGAATATTCATAGCAAAAAAACATAAAATCGAATACATATTTTAGATATGGATAGAAACAATTATAACAATAGCACTGCAAGAAGATATAGAAAAAGCATGCGAAAAGAAAGTAAAAAAGCAGTCAGGTTATGAAAAAAATAAAAAGAAATAACACATGTGATGGCAGTAACCAATACTAACCGTGGAAGATATAGGTAAAAGAGACAGAGGAAAATTAGAAATAAGACAGTTCTCTTTACTATTCGCCGTCACAGGACAAAATTGATCTTTATTACAAATAAAAATGAAAACAGGAATAATATCATTGACAGAAATAATAATAGCAACAATTGAAGCACTAGAAGAGGCAAGAGACAAGAGGTAATAACAGAAGTAAAAAACTACTATAACATAGAATGAATATCTTCCCATTACAATTCTCCTATCAAAATAGCAACAGTGAAACCTCTATGATGAGGAAAGGAAGAGAAGAAGTAACACAATGGATATTCCTAAGACACGAAGAAAAAAATAAGAATAAGAAATAATAAAAGACAAGTAGTATTGATAGAAGTAGTTGTAATAGCATGAGTAGAAGAGCAAATCATAAAAGTAGGGGTAATTGGGCATCGAAACTACATCACCCAAAACGTTAATGAAAAGAGAATTGGCGGCCCTGACCCGTTGAGTTTCAGGACAAGCTGTTAAATGAAGTGCACTGCCCCTAACTTCATATATTAAGATTATGAAAAGATACATCAACTGATTAAGAAAGAAAGATAAAGCAACAGTAATAAACGAAAAACACGGGGTCAAGCAATAAGAAAGAATAAACAATATTAACGGAAGTTCATAATAGTAGTAATAAGTGAAGAAGTAGTCTATATTTCACAATTTCAGAGACTTTTTATTGCAAGGTCTTCTTTTTGTCCAACCTCTACGTTTTATTTAATAAGAAATCGGAAACCAAACAAATATTTGCAGCAGTTCTAATTCAGATACATTTTCTTATCCATAACAATATACGAGAACATTGGTGGTAATACTGAAAGCCTAATTTTCTTCTTTTCTTTGGGAACGTACGAGGTACACCAGTGATAGTTAATATTGCGTTTTCATTACTCGTGTGCTCAAAATGTTTCGTCTTAGTACATGGTAAAAGTGCAAATTAAAATGTTATACGCTATAAAACGCCGAAGGAAGATCACCAAATAGTTTCTTCTCCCAGTGTGATTGAGCGTCAAAGGAAAATATATTAGAAAAATGTTACGGTTTGTAGGGTGGGGTTATTTTCCATCCTCCATTTATTTTTCATAAATTTCGGGCATTCTCGATTCCACTTTCAAAGCTATGATTTGATATTATTTTGGTTGGGTGAATTGCTGTGCCCATTTGGTTAATTCAAGATTGATAGTATTTTGGAAGTAAAACATCTATTAGACGCCCTCAAACGAAGGTAGGATTTGGTTATCTCTACTTTCACGTGGCCTAATGCTCTGTTGAATTTATATTCATTTTGTGAAGTAGCTTCACATTGCTGTTCTGTTCGCCTGTTGGATTGAAGAATCGTGGCTGTGAAAAAGCAGAATCCCTACGATCGCGAGCACGTCTCGACAGCCCCTTTTGGGCTTTTCTAGCATGCGCTGTAGCTATTTAAGTCAAGTTTTTAATGGTTTATTAATCGCGTTCGCTGTGGAGATTGCTCCACAATTTTGGTATGTTTTAGTATGCAGCAAACAACCATGAGTTCGCTTGTGTGTTTTGTGATTTTATAATGTGCCATGTTATCTGTTAAAAATAGTTAACGGGTAATTCGGCTGGCATATGTGCGCCATTCGACGATTATGCGAAGATTTTGTTTGTTTCTTATGGTTATAATTTAGTATCGCGATGCAATACGTGATTATGTCATTTTAATAGTTTTTGAGCGCTAGTACTTGACGAAGATCACGTCAGTTAGGGTTTTTACTACTTTACTCAATCGATTTCCGGCGCTCTTATCAAATTAAATCTGTTTACTTGCACGACCCGTATACTATTCGTGAATCAAAGCCGTGTACATAATCTATATATCAACAATTTGAATTCTGGCTTTATTAATCTGGTGTTATTCAATGTTTTTCAGTCGTTTCGAATAAATGTATTTATTACCCTTTATATCATGTCTTCTGTCGCAGCTCGATTACTCTATATGGTTTAGTGCAGTGTGTCATGGTAAGTTGTTGGACCTGGTGCGCTTTTCTATTGGTTTTTTGCTGCTTGTAATAACTAGGTGAACTCATTATGCATTCTTTAAGCCCATGGCCCCTCTCCGACATTGGGTTTGAACTAGTTATTTAGTATATTATAGTTACAACGTTGATATTATTGGGCACTTTAGTTTATTTCTACATTTTACCCAAAATTGTTGTAACGAGTCTCTTTACAATCCTCACGTTTGCAATATTTTAACGGTTTTGAATGATAACAAATTATTATTCATCTAGAAACAAACAGATAATTTTTGAATTTATCTGAGAGGTTTCTATGTTTTCTTTCCCGTCCCGATAATAATTTCTGCAGGAATATGTAAAGCATTAATTTAAAGAGCATAAAGATACTTTATAACGAATTACTATACTTGTAGCTAGAAGTCCTACAATAGCTAAAAATAGTTGTTCACATTAGAATTTCGTACGTGGCTCGTGAATTCTAAAAACAACAAAAGTCCAAACAATTACCTGATTGCCATGCGGCACGAGTAGGCCACTGACAGTGTGTTATAATAATAAAACACATGCATTACCGCGGCGGTTATAAGTAATAAGGCAAGATAAGACATTCAGTCACGTATGGATAACCACTGTTAACAACAAACGTGTCCGCGAATTTATAATTGTGAATTATTCTTGAGTGACCGCTAAAATCGACGACAATAACCGTGCGGTAACGGTTCTGCAGCTACTAAGCACAATTAAATACACTTTTATTACCTTCGGTTCTTGGCCTAAATACGTCACGATTAGACATAATCACGACAATAACTCACTTTGCACCGGGGAAAATCCCTTGAAGTGTGCCAATTACTCGCACACTGGAGAAAAGCCTCCGAATAATCTACGGGGCTAATTAGAGCTACTTTGCAAATTTAATTAAGTGGAAGCGCTGCGTCCCAGGGGCGTCTTTCTGTGGTAACCAGCAATGACTAATTACGGCCAGGATAATAACAAATTGTGCCGGGACACGGAAATTATGAGGAAGGATGGATAGCTGCGAGCCACCGATGTGGACTTCGCGAGTTATCATGCAGTAAATAATGGGCGACGTTAATGGCTAATAAATAATTTGAATTAGTTCCATTTCCATTTTCCATGTGAGGCTTTATAACGCAGATGTCTTACATAGATTAACTGGCTATCGATATACGCGAAGGCTAAGGATTTTCCCTGCTGTATACGGCGGTCGTAAATTTCTACGATTGTAGAAAGTGTAAATAATAAATAACGAAGAAATATGACAATATCGAAAGAGCACCGGGTCCATCTAACTCGCTCTGAGTTATTTAAGTGAGAAATAGCTGCGGTTAAAGCTATAAAACTACTCTGGCCAGCTTTAATGCAATTGTTAGAGTCCTTTTGAACATCACAATTTATTTTTGTCGAGTTTTAAAGATAACCAAGCATGTTTTGTGATTACTTTTTATTATCAAACTTTCCTTTCGAACTGTGTCTAAAGCAATAATTGCTCTTGTGTATATTTATAGATACTTCAAGGTACTTTTATTTACCTTTGATTGTTACATTTATTCTTTTTAAGTTGTAGTGCTGTAATGAAAGGCAACTCTTTTAATAATAGTAGATTATGTTATTAGGAGTAAAAGTGACACTTTATGTGGCGAAGCTGAAGTTTCTTTAGCCGAACGTTAGTGAGGCAAATAATTCAGCTAAGCCACATAAAGTCACTTTTACTCTGAATAACATACACTATTTTATCCGCAAACGTATTCAGGTAAATTTCATTAATATAAATTTAAAAAAAAAAGATGCATCGGCCGGGAATCGAACCCAGACCACCCGCGTGACAGGCGAGCACTGTACCCCTGCGCCAACCTCTGTTGTTCAAATAACGCGCTACTGTAATGATATATGAACATACTGAATCACCCGAGATTATAGCACACGGCCACAGCAGCAGCTGTCACACCATAACCCACGGCGACAGATGCTCCGCTCTGCTGCAGGATTTATTTAAATTAAAACTTTTTCGTATTCTTTTTGAAAATAAAAACCGGCCTACGATCTAAGTCTAAAAATTACCCAAATTTTAAGCCATCATACAATTTAATCGGTCCAGTATCTTCGGAGGAGATAGCGAACAAACATAGAAAAAAAGAAAGAGAGCAACGATTTTGTGTGCTTAGGCAGATAAAGTACGCAAAAGTTGCTATTTTATCTGCTTAGGCAGATAAAGTGACACTTTTACCTTGTCAATAAAGACACATAAGTTGTCACTTTTGTGACGTTTGCGCCTAAAAGTTATTTTTTAAAATAAATGAAACCACTGATACAATTTAACATTTAGTTTAAGGTCATCTTCGAATTTTACTTAGCACGCCTAACTTAACCTAAGAAATATTAAACAATGTAAGGCGTTATTTGATCGGGCTTGATAGATCAGTAGTTAAGCATCCTTACTACTGATCCAAGGGTCGTGAGTTCCATGCTCGGCCACTGCGAGATTTAAAAAAATAAAAAAGCGGATAAAAACCTCTACTGAACGCCATCTTCCGAAAGAGATATAAAACCGTGGATCCCATGTACTATGATGTGGAGCATGTAAAATATCTCTTTCTAGGGTTGGAACTCCTTAGTCTCCACCAAATTCTAAGTAAGACTTTGACCATACATGCCTATAGCCGTCGGTGTCTAAGTGCGGACTACCGCCGATGTGGATTCACATCCAACTAGAACTACTACCGACTTGGTTTCCTACCGATTAGAAACATCTCCGATAGCAACACATCTTACGATATTAATAATTTTGTAGAAGCTACAGTACGTTAACGGAGTAATTGATATTACTAGCCCGCAAAAGGGTCGTGAGTTCGATACCCGGTCACTGCGAGATTTTAAAAAATTACAAAACCGATGAAAACCTCTACTGAACGCAATCTTTCGAAAGAGATGTAAAATCGTGGATCCCATGTATTATAATGTGGAGCACGAACTTGGAACTCCTTAGTCTCTACAAAATTCTAAGTCGGACTTTGACCATACATATGTCTATACCAGTCGGTGTCTAAGTGCGGACTACCACTGATGTGGATTTACATCCAACTGGAACTACTACCGACTTGATTTCCTACCGATTAGAAACATCTCCGACAGCAACACATGTTACGATATTAATAATTTTCTAGAAACTACAGTGTGTTAACGAAGTAATTAATGTAACTAGCCTGCAAAAGAGCCGTGGGTTCGATAACCGGTCACTGCGAGATTTCAAAAAATAAAAAACCGATGAAAACCTCTACTGAACGCCATCTTTCGAAAGAGATGTAAAATCGTGGATCCCATATACTATGATGCGGAGCATGTAAGACATCTGTTGCTAGGGTCGAAGCTCCTCAGTCTAGACAAAATTCTAAGTATGACTTTAACCATGTATGTGTCCATAGCAGTCGGTGTCTAGGTGCGGACTACCACCGATGTGGATTTACATCCAACTGGAACTACTACCGATGAGAGAGATTTTTGATGGAAGTTTCGTTTTTAAAATAATTTTGATTGATGTATTTATGTGAATGTAAGAAATTTTTTTTGTGAATTTGATAACTTCCTTAACTTTTGAATTAAAAGGGCACAAGGAATGGTGTTTACGTGATGTTAGTCCGCTGTCAAGGTTGCACATCTGTTACACAATATCAGGACACCTGCTATAGTGGAGGCAATCCAATATTAACTGAACATCTCAAAATGATCGTTTGATTCAGTCAAACTATACTTGCCCCCCCCCCCCCCCATTCTACCATGTGTTTAACGCACTGTATAAACCATAAACTAAAGACCAATAAGAAAAAACGAAAAGTAAATTTTTTTGGTTAATTACAAATTCAAAACTTTTTATGGTTATTTAATAACAGACTATAAAATTACCGACTTAAGCACTACATAAACGGAGCATGTTCCCCGAACGAAATTTAAAATTCTAATGGTTTAATTAGAAGCATGCGGGCAAGTCCTAATTTGAATATCTCAAATCTTTATGCAAACCTGTGTTTGCTGGAGGATGTAACATTTCGATGTTATCATGTCACAATATTTACACCGCAGAGGTTGTTAATTAATTATGTTTAAATGGTAGAATATTTTTGAGGTTTCAGCACGGCTCATTATTTGAAGACGCATACTCAAATGTCTCTACAGCGTTAAGAGTTATTCTGCAATAACTGTGGTTCCCAGAAGCACAAACCGCATTGTATTGGTAAGAAGACAAAAATTCTGCATTTCCTTTCGACGCCTGGAAGCAGTGGCGGAGGGTGAAATTTATCTAGGGAAATTTCGAGACGCACAGTGCGAAACTGAACATTCACAAAGATTGCAGCTCCAATACACGCAATGCTGATATAGTAAAGGCACAAAGAACCAGCTGCTGTGATTCGGTGAACACGTGCGTCGACTGGGTTGCATACCTTAAACTAATTCAATGTTTGCTTACACATAGTGAAATATTAACACACTAATTTAATTGCCGATGCAGCAACCGCCACTGCCCGGAACAATGCTAGACGGTCTTGACCACTGGAAAAGTCGGGTGGCCATGAATGGCGGTTATGAATGAACCGTGTTTACTCAAGATGAGATAACCGGAGACGGACAGGAAATAAACTCGCTGGAATTCTCGCCTGGCAGGTCCACTTCGCCTTACGGAGCAGAGCCGGAGGTTTCTTTGTGGGCGAAACACGGGCTAATATTATTGTAACAGCCGCAAACACGAGGCGGGGAAGTACTATTGTTTGCTATTGTTGGCGACGTTTTGTGGAAAAGTTCGAACAGCGTGTCCAAACACACCGGGTGTTCTATGGCGAGGCAATAATGGTAATAACGCAGGTAGAATTTAAACCTCGTCCTGTTTGTGCTCCTAACAGACATATGGACTGCTTTAGTTTCTTCAATTAATCCTGACTTGCTACATACAGGCGAGACAGCGCCCGACCGCATTATAGTTAATAACAAAATTCACTTAGACTGAAGAGTCGTCAAAGAACCAACGTGATAATAATGAAAAATACTATATTAAGAAGATAAATGAAAGAAACGTCCAAGAATCGTTTGCATTAAGATTGTATTGATCTTATACTATTTTCATTCCGATAATTTGGACTTGGAGAGTCAATGCACGAACACATAAAGCAAAGAAACGCCAGAAATCACTTTCTATCATCATAGTATCTGATTTAATTATTAAAACTAGGTCCGACTCAAGCTTTGCTGCACGACAATGCAGGACCGGATGAATATTTACACTATTATATAGATTGAAATAGACAAAAAATTTATAAAAACACTTTAAAATATGAAACATCCAAGTCAAGGGTACATTCAACTAAAGTTTATGTGATTTGGACAATAATCTTCTCCAAGCTGTCGTAATACTTCCCAAAACAAAAGGAATTCGCCTACAGAACTGCAGAAGCTATTTTATTAATTAAGGAATTTCGAAACCAAGTAAAGAGCAGATAGAAGAAGCCGTTTGAGTCGTCGAAAAAGGTGAAGAAGCGGTGGAAGGTACGGACACCACCGACTTATTTGTTATTTCCATTTCCAACAGAACGTGTAAGAATGCAAAAAATCGCGGGAGATAAAGTGCGCTGTCTCGGAATAACAAATTCGCCATCGTTCAATGACATCACCTGGAAAATAATATACGAGGTTCAAAGCTTCAAACCTTATGAAGCAAGAAGTTCATGTGCAATACGCGCCATGTATTATTCAACTCGCGGCGATGGATGGCTCCGATGGATTGAAATTCCTGTCAGCGCAGATATTACCATTTCTGGAAACCTTGCGTTAGTTAGTACGGTATAGTTTGTTTCCGGAGATGTTTCTTAGATCTTTCATCTGGAACAGCGGCCGTAAGCGCCTGCACTTCGGCGTACAGGTTTTTGCCTTGCTCTCGTTAGCATGGATTTATAGCTAAACGAAGTGTTTTTGTGTTCCTCTGCGGTTTTTTTAATCGATAGATTAGAATACCGAAGTCTTGGTGATTCATTTAGATAGTTAAAAACACGTTCATATATCAACAATACACATGTGCCGGTTGATGAACTTCGTTTACCTTGATATTGAAATGCATCTCGTTGAACAAGTAGAGCAAATGTATTTGTCATCATCTACCATGAACTATTATTAACCACACAGTGTCACAACAACAATAATCATTTCAAAATAAATATTTATAGATGGTAAATCAAAAGATAGATAGCTTGTCATGCTTATCTGTAATTCACGAATGATAATTATTCAGCAAAATGCTATACTAAGAAATACTCTCTTATGGATTTTCAGTATTTAAACAGAACCCAAAACCCAATGCTCAGAAGAGATAAAAATAAATGACCAATTAGCAATTGTTATATAACTACAGTACAGTTATTCTTTCTCGTTTTGCTTCTATTCAGAAGTTCAGTTTCATCTTAAATTAGGGGAAGTTGTTTACTATAGGTATGTTTTTAATTTTTAGAATGTCCAATTGAAGAAGAAGACGAAGAAGAAGAATTTTCATTTGAAGCTAAACGATTTCAGTTCAACATTAATCCAAGAGAATAAATAATCAGAGCGAAGGTTTGTATTCTCCACTAGAGCGAATCATTATGGGCGAAGGAATGAAAGGAGAACAAAAAAAGCGTGTATTAAGTGATTTCGAAAGGCAAAAGTAGAAAAAGTCAATAAAGAGAAAGGACATACACAACTTACTGGACACTCCAGCAAATAAGTTTTTATTAAAAATATATACTGTCTAACTCTAAAGTTTCATTTTTCTTTATCCTTTGGATTTCGTCTACATGACTATACAGCCGAAGAAGAAGAAGAAGAAGCTCAATTAAGCGAATTCAATCCAATAACACGGTGGAAGAGAAGAATGGCAGGTTCGTAATCGTCTCACGTAACTACAAAAGTGAAAAAGATGAAGAAAATAGCCATTAGGTGATTTCAAAAAATAAACTCAGGAGAAAGTTAAAACAATAAAGGTGATATAAAGACGAACATGTGTTAGAAACTCCAACAAATCATTTTTCCCTAAAAAATACTTTCTTAACTCTGCTAAAGATTCGTTATTATGGATACCCATCTCAAACTTCATTTACATCTACGCAGACGATAGAGCGATCCCCATATAGTCCAACATATTCAAAGACCTAACAAAAACGCTTCAAGAGCGAGATCAATACTACAGACTCAATCAACTGAAACCAAACCCATCGAAAACCCAGCAATAGGAAACTACAAATTGAAAGATGTACTCCTGGAATACTACCCAAGCCCTAAATACGCGAGCGTTACATTGGATGGAGCCTTAACATACAAGCAACACTGCAATAACACAAGATTCACAGTCAGAGGAAAAAACAATATTCTTCGAACACTACCTAGGACTAAAGTTGACCGTCTCCAATTCTGCCGGAGACTATGCCCAATATTACATACAAGTTCCCACAAGCCAGACAGGTTAACGTTGCGTCACCCTAAATGAAACGAGCATAAGGTGCTTCAAACCCACTTCTCTAGACAATGTATACCAATTGGCTTTCACTGTCCCATCCCCAGTGCCAAGGGAAGCAGCACCATACAGGTATAGGCTTAAATCATCAACCTCCGAGCGATACCTCCTTCATGACCTCCAATCAGCCCACCAAATGCTATATTCAAGAAATAGCTTCCTTAGAACAACTGAAAACTTCGAAAAACAAGCCAGTAGATCTAGGAAGATCTATAAAAAACCATAATTGGATAAAACCATCAGAAGATCTGTCACTGCAGTGTCTAGAAATTCACAATACATATATTACGAAGCATATATTATTTTTGTACTATTTATTTTAATGTGAGGTTACGGTTTGATGCTTCTGACACGAGTAAATAAATTCAAAACAATAGAAGTACAAGGGAAGAAAACAACCAGAGCGGAAAGTTCGTAACTATCTTACCTTATGGACATTATGGTGAGCCATCACAAACAAAACTAAAGGGAGAACATAAAATAGTATTCTCCCAATATTTTAGAACTTTATTAGATACGTCACAGGAAAAAGATCAAGAACTGTGACCCATATGACGATAACAGGTAAAATTGTTGGTTAGAAGAATGGAAAATGTGATAGATGAGAGATGCGACAAAAGAAATTGCTACACGTTCAATTCAAAAAATGCAGTACAAACTATTTCGTATGAGCTAAATATTCCAAAGAAGCTATAGCATCCTACTAATTGAGAAACTAAGTGAATTTGGATTACCAGCAAAGATATTGACCATGTAAGACAATATAAGACTTTCCTCACTCCCTCATCTAAAAGCATTAGACTAAATTGGAGGCATTGATGGGTAAACTTAAGAGTTTCTAAAACCAAAGTTGGTTCACATGTGTATCTACAGTATAATTAGAGGAATAGTAGCACATTGATTAAAACAAAGAAGGCTAATTACTATAAAGTTCTGTTCAGAAGAAAAACTAAACGTGCAGCAGATAGGTAACTCACTAAAAATCCCGATTAAAATAGGCGAAGAAGGTAACATAGGGTTTTCAAAAGCATGAATCAAAGCGTAACAATTCAAAGAGAATTTGAGGAGAAGATTCAGTATAACTTTTGGAAAAAGAAGTGAGGACCTTTGCTTAGTACAGGAAGCCCCCCCCCCCCCAAACCACTGTATTCATGGAATGTGCCTCTATAAGAGGTGTCTATTTCGAGCAGTCGAGAAATCTTACTATCTGATGACTTTTTTTCAAATGTGCAAGGTTGCTTCTTTACGCCACAACCCTCCTTCTTTATCTGGGCTTGGAACTAATAGACCACATCCATTGTAGTCCAGAAATCTTCACAGCTGGAGACTAATACTACTATCAAGATATAGATCACGACGACGAAGAGGTGTGGGGCGCATAAGGAAACAATATAACATCATCTCTAACAATAAAATACACAAAAGCCCAATAGACTTAATTATTGAAGTAAAAAAATGGCTGGAAGTAATTTCAGTAGACTACAAAGAACGGAATCGTGAAACATATTTTGCACAAGACAATGTTCATCTGTGGACTAAAAAGGTAATTAAAGGTTCGTTCAAAATATCAATCCTTAAAATACTGATTATGGACAGTTTTTATGCAAACCAAGTGTAGTTGTCTGTCACCATAATCAGACAAAGCGTAGAGATTTAACAGAGCTTCTTGGTGAACAATAAGATTATAAATAATATTCTCGACTTTAAACCCATAAATAAAAGATTGTGCAAATTAAAACTGAAGTGATCAAAACGTGCGCATGTCCCATCCGAAGAAAAGAAGAACGCTCATAAAGACTCTCTCTATAGTAACTTGGAGAACTCACTCTATCAAGATAGTGACCACAATATAAAGATTATCCTTGACGACTTTATCGGAGATGTTGATAGATAAGACATTACAAAATGAGTAGATGAAGAGAACGCTGAAATGGAAGCGAATTGAAAAGCAGTTCAAAAAATAATGATTCACTCAGCTCTAGAAAATATTGGTCAACAAACACGAAGCATAAGGAAACAATGGTTCGATGAACAGTAGAAAGAAGCAGCAAATAAAGGCATAAAAAGAAGCAATATAGCCAAGTATGGTAAAGAAAGAATAAGACCAATAGAATCCTCAGAACTTGATGGAAAAGCATTTATAATCACCAGGTATAAATCCCTCTTTGGGCCAGTAGTATGATACGGATGCGAAAGATGGACACTACGAACAATCTTTGGATCTATCATTGATAGACAACTAAATGGCTACCACAAACCAACGTCCTAAAACAACTACAAGTAATAAATTCGTCCGACCTTACAAGAGAAGAAACCAAGAATCTGCTTAGCATTCGGGAAGTCGTGAGTTCGATTCCCGTGGCCGTCTGTTCCGATTCAGATTTTTAGGTGGTTTTCCTGAGTCAACCTTTCCTGGGACATATGCCGGGATAGTACTTCTCTACCTTTCCTGATCTCTCTTCCATTCTCCACCCCTCCTTGCTCTCACTCATCCTAATTTTCCCGTTATTGGCTGAAGAGGGACGCAAGGTCCTTAGAGCAGCCCGCTCCCAGTTGGGGGAGTTGAATTGATTTCGAGTTTTTTAAATCTTAAACCAAGGACCATAGTGCTGTGTGCGTGTGTGGTAATTATGGCAGTTCTCGTAGCTCCAACAAAAAAGCTGCTACTAACTAATCACGTACTATTTCACTATTATTAACGAAACAATTACTGATGACTATTTGAAAAATATGAGTTGGCAGAATTGGAATGGGCGCATTAAAGTTCCACGGAAGAGCAGTTCGTAGCTCCAACTACAAATCAATTAATAAAAAATACTGCCGGGTCCTGCTATAAATCTACCCCGACGTTTTCGTCCAACCGAGCGTAGCAGGGCCGCCAACAGCAGGAAATTAAAAACGCAACAATACAACACACCACAGCGAGCGCTTTGTGCCGACTGCAGGATTAATTAATGGAAAAGTCACAATACGGAATTAATTACGCGTCCGGGGAACAAATTAATCACGGGCCTCGCTGTAGCAGCCTGAAAATAAGAATCGTTAGGCCGCGATCAAAATTAATTATTGCGATAGCGATTTCATCTGCGCTAAGAGGGCATTTTTATCAAAATCATTTTTAAATCGTGGACTCTTACTAGGCATTATTAATTATTTTATAAGAGCGAGTAAGAACACACACGGAGCTGCATCACTGTGGACTGGAATTAATTTATCAGCATTCAATAACGGCCTTATCGTCCTCCTGCCAGCGGTTGCCAAACAAAGTTCACGCCAAACTCGTAGGTACACCTGGCAGAAAGCTAGTTGTTGCTGTTTTGGAACATTGAAGGCCACCACCAATTAGAATCGCCGAGTTTTCCATTTTTTTTTCGCCTGGAAATCAAGGTCGGAGGCCTTAGTACATAAAAAAAGATTTGCACACTAGATTAATGAGAAGACTACCATAGAAGCGTGCAGGATTGATTTATGGAGTACTGTCACGAGTGCTTTCAGAAATAGTCCATCTTGAAGAGCCAAACACGAAATAGCGGGGTATTGATTAGACCTGGAGTAATAATTAACTGATAAACTAGAATCATAGTTATATAAAGTGTTTTTTTCAGTACACGCCGGAAATGCCTTTTTTTTAATATTACTTCTAATAACTCTTCCTTCAAAAATTTCCTTTAGAACCAAGTTTCCATATAACCAATTAAACATTCCATGCTTTTAGAAGCACTGAACCTAGTAAACAATCCAGCTCTGACCTGAAATTCCTAGATGCTCCAAGACAATTTGAATACTGGTTTGAGAAGACACGACCTAGAATCAATGGAGTAGAAAGTATTCAATAAAGGAAACATTTGCTTAGCAATTAGCTTTTGTTTAACACTTTGGCGTTTTGTTTCTGCGGTAGTTCGTTAGTGTTGGTTTTGACATGATACAAGTTTTGATTTCTCCTTGCTCTCTTGAGAGTTTTGACGGAATCTGACATTTAAGAACTTTAACTTAATTAGGGTGTATATTTAAAATTCAACAATTATAATATGGGAAGGATGTTGAATGCGTTTTATTTGTGTTCCATTTATCTTATCAACAACCGCGGTCACTAAGAGCAAGGCTCAAATTTCAATTTCTATTTGTTACCCTAACAAGGGAACTCTTTGTTGATTTCGACGAGCTAGGCTAGCCACCTACTCGGTTTAAGGGCAAAGAGGACTCATAGAACCACAACAGGCCACTGACCTAATATAAAGAAAGAAGAAGATTTTTACCCAATCAAAATAACTTTTAAATTTATGACTGTAAAAGCATCTACATTTGTTATTCATAACCAACCAACCACTCATGGATGTCGGCATATTTCATATTTTTACACGTCACTCTATCTCTAGTCTTCCACAGCCAGTCTTTTCTAACATGCCTCCAAATGTCATTCTTCCACCTCCTAGTTGGTCTTCTGGGTCTCCGGCCTGTTTTCGGTCACCACAATATGTTCTTTTTGGTAGATCTGTTTCGATTTTATGTTCCTAGATGACCCGCCCACCTCCATTTCATGGTAGCAATGCGTAACCCCCGTTAACCTTGGTTTTTATTTCGTATTACTTTATTTGGCATTCATCCTATGTTGTAGGTCGTAGAGGGGGGGGGGGGGTCCTCAAAATGTAGCTCCGTTTTCCCAAGGTGTCCCAAAATAGTCGGACTCATCTTCTGACTTCCCGTTGTTTGATTCCTTTTGTCCCAAATAGACGTATTTATGCACTGTGTCATAGTCTCATTGTCTATGATGACTTGAATTTGAGATTCATCTTAAACCCAACTCTGTTTGAAGCTTTGTGTAGTTCTTTCAACATTCTTTTCAGATCATTCGCGGTACTGTTAAGAGAACAATATCGTCAACGAATCCGAGATTGTTCAAATATTTCTCATCACTGTATGGTATGTATGTTACCATTACAGTCTTAAAAAAATATCCTTCAAGGCAAGCGAAGAGATTTGAGTCTATTCTCGCTCTGTTTATTGCTTTTAAGCTTAAGCTTCATGATAGTATAGAAACGCTAGTGATAAAGAGATGCTATGTCCACTGCATTTCTCAATTAGTGATCGTATGACCAGTAAATGAACGACAGTGTAAGCCACGCTTCGCAATGGTATATATACAGATAGGTATTCGTCTAACTTGTTGTCAATCATGCTGTCGTGCTTGTAAAATATAGACAGGAAGCTTATATGGCGATAGTCCTCGACGTTTGTTTTGATACCTTATGCAGCATTATTATATAAGTAAGTTAAGTACTTATTAGCTTTAAAGTCCATCACATAGATGGCGTTACTCTACCTGAAGTAGTGTTTGCGTTTTGAAAATTGAACTGTAAATTTTAAAAATAGAGAAGAAAATGTTTTAATATCTTTACTGCAGAAAGCGCAAATAGTAAAAAGAAACACTTAGTAATGCGAATTACATTAATTTGCAAAGAAAAAACTCGCAGTCGGTGGGGTTCCAACCTACAAAATCTGACTCAGACGCTTTAATCATTCGCCTACGAACGCGCATCTATAATCCATATTTGCTTGTCGCTGCGTTGTAAATGACACACTGACGATAGGACCCATAGGGGACGAAGTGCTCCAGATTGGTGCCGATGAAAGGTTAATGCAGAAAAGTGGAACTTCAGGAACAGTATGCGTTTCTATATAGGCACAGTTGATGTAAACAAGATGGAACAGTTTATTAAAAAAAAATGTCAACCGGAATATCTAAGGACTAATTTAAACATTTAATACATAAAGCAATAAGGTATACTATTTTTAAAATTAATTTAAAATTATTTAGTTGATTTTGGAGGCTTTCGCAGCTATTGTAATTAAGTAACAAACGATCTCCGGGATTGAACCATGTCGTTATTGAAGTCGAAAGACACGTTGTTCCCACTTTTGTAAGGGAGAAAAAGCAAAAGAACACGGTAACTCAACAGCAGAGTTTCGCCTCTGGGGTGGTTTACACATTTAGTTACCGTACTGTTTTGCTTTTCCTCCTCATGAAGCCCCTTACGAAAGTGGGCGAAGCGTTGAGTTCTTCAAATTCAATAATGACACGGTCCAATCCCGGAAGTCGTTTGTTATTTAAAATTATTTAGTATCCAATACTTACTGGCGGTCATTAGAGAAAAGGGTAACAGAAATATAAACATTCCAGGCTGTGTCTCAACCTATTGTGTAGGATGTCTAGGCAACTATTTATGTGTATCTTCTACTTATTTTTTCAATTTTTTATATCACTGGCATTCGTCTCGTTTGCACTTGTACACAAACCCGTGCAATCTCAACGATGAAGGTAATCGACAAACGCTGTGACAGCCCAGGAAATCTTCGTCCAAGTCGATGTGTTACGTATCGATGTGACGGAGATTAATAATAGCAGTGTGGTATTTTCCCAATTGACATTTTCATCAATATGCATATTTGTTCTTTAATTAGATGGAAATTAAAATTTTTGCAAAAAGAATAAAACTACAAATATAGTAATCGCAAGGTTGTAATGCAGCATGCTGTATGAATGATAAATTTAATTTAATAATAATATCCAGATATGTAATGTTTATCATGTGATGCAACAGTTGTATGTTTTAACTGGTGGTGTTGTAAAGGGCAACCACAGGGTTGTTTATATCAAGTAGTAAAAATATCTTGAATTGATAATCTACGATAAATAGTCACGTTAAGGGTTAAATTCCCATTAATTGTGAAGAATAATAATTGATGATTTGCTACTACGCATTCTCTACGATCAAATTTGACTATAAG
Source organism: Agriotes lineatus (assembly GCA_940337035.1). Lineage (NCBI taxonomy): Eukaryota > Metazoa > Arthropoda > Insecta > Coleoptera > Elateridae > Agriotes > Agriotes lineatus. Next base: position 69,885,540 of record OW679201.1, on the reverse strand, counting down.
TCACAAATACCGGGTGGCCATAAATATCTGATATCACATCACCTTTGGAATCAACACCGCTTTATTAAAATGATGAATCCAACTAAACTAAATGTCATTAATGTCATCACAACTAAAATTCGCATCTGTCAAAAATTATTTCAGATTGCAATAAGTAATGGAGTTAGAACAGGAGATTTTTATAATCGAGTCGTAGGCTAAACTGCAGAATCCAGGGCACATTCCCCTCCTCTTATTGCATTTTATTACATTACATAGGTACCAATACTTATCGTAATTGAAATATAATGCTAACCAACATTTATAAGTTGCTAATTCCATAGCTACCGGGATCTCAGATATTTATGGCCACCCGGTATTATTCAAATATAAAATTCAAGGTTGTTTGATTCCATTTAACGTAGTATTTTACTACGAAGCCAGTAAAAAAAGTAAAAGTGGGTGTTGTGGTATGCTGTTGAACTGTCTATCCACATAATAGAAGTTTCAAAGAGCTACAGCTTATACAATATTAAGAAGTTATATGGCAAGTTTGGTTAGGAAAATCATTAATATAATTGTAAATATATTTAATTTTCTAAAATTTAATAGTGATTCGAGTACTCGACGTTTTTCGATCATTAAAATTTGAAATGTACATTTTTGGTATTAGGTTATTTTTTAGAAACTCCATTTAAATCAAGTTTGAATATTTAACATTTGATTAAACTAATTTTGACAATATCTATTTATTTTTGTAATGTCAGATCAAACTTCGATATGCTACTAGCAAATTGAAAGTATGAATTTAATTTTGTGAAGTACCTTAATCGTGTATTTGATTCACAAAGTGAAATAATTATTATATTTTAAGTGATTCAGTCTTTAACTAGGTACAAGAAAAAGTTGTTAGTTGCAAATTTACCCATTCAGCTGGGAGTCAGGAATCCCATTGCTTGTAAACTGACTAGTCGAGGCTTTAAAAACCATAATCACATGACATAATTCTAAATGTCAAATTGATTTATGAGATACGTCAAGTCCTATTTATTGTATTAAGAAGTAAGGTAAGTACATAAGTGAGCTATACCTGATAATGTTTCTTTTTAAGGGTTAGTAAAAGGGTATATTTAATTTGATATTAATTGTAATAACACCGTAAGAGAGTAATATATTACAAATTAGGCACCTCAAGTGGGGCTAAATATATAACAAGGATTTTTGCTGCTATTACAAATTGCTGTTTCAATATCTCTTTATTTAGATAATAAGCACAATTTGCTTATTTATTCCCAAAAATTCGAAAGAAAATCAACATTTTTGAGGTGTTGAGATTTATTTATTAGGTAGCTCATACAACAAACATAGATGAAAAATAATTGAGTAAGGGATGTAGTACAGTTATAAATGAATAAAATATAAAAATATCTGAGATTACGCGAAACCTAAGGCTTTTAATTCCTATGCAAGATTAATTTTTAATTTTTACTTGTTCCTTCAAAATTCAATTCCAACCTTACTTAATTTTAACGTAGAAATTAGCTTGACGAATATTATTTTTCATATTTTAGTTTTCATGTTTCCATTTCTTTATTAATACTGTAATTCAACTAGGACACAATGTTGACTTCACAAAACCAGTACAAAAGCTACCACTGTGGCTAGATTGCCAATTTCAAGTGCAAATACTTGAAAGTTGACGCAACGATCGTTCAGGTAGAAGAGCCCTCGACTGGTGACATCACGCAATTTGAGCCCGCAGCCCCAAGAGGAACATTTGAGCACCACTGGCGCAACAAAACGAGGAGAAAGACGCGCCATTTGTCCCTATTCAGGTGTAGGAGAAGACATTAATAATAGGCAAAACTACCTGCATTTTATTAATTATCCTAAACATCGTGTGCGGTTGTCGCGGCGAATCCGTCTCTGTCACACTCCAACTACTGGAAGCTCTTATCGGGCAGCATCTGCGTTTTTATCTGATACTCGACACCTATAATTTAATAGACGCAATTTTTAGCCGGCCTGCGTAGCTGCGTTACTGTCACTTAAAAAGGCATCCGTCAGGGGGCGCTGCAGCCGCCTTAAGTCATAGATGCCTTAACCCATAGATGCGCGAGCACGAGCATGAGAAACAGCGAAATCCAGATAAGATGCTGGATTTATGGAAGGCTTCGTGTGGAGGAATTCGATTTTCAAAAGGTTAATACATTCCGGTTGCCGAGTACGCAACATTTGAGAGACAGAGATAGGGATGTTGCATCGTTCTCGCGGGATAATAAATAATTGTTAATTATTAATAATAACGGTGGGATTTGCTAATAGCAATGTGGGAAACCATGTTTGCGATAACTGCTCGGAGCAGCTGTAAATGCTCCCATAAATTAAGCGTTTCTTCCTTATTAGCGATAGCACGTGCACCAGCTCCGGATTTTTTATTGTTCGGCGCGGATCTAGTAATATTTTGACGCAATTATGTATGCAAATTCTAACAGCCCCGTATGAGAGCTGTATCAACTGTTTATTGAATATTAATTAACTATAAAATAGATGTTTAAGCTATCGGAGTACAAGCAGTAAGTGCAATTAAGGTGGCACTTAAGTGCGACACTTAAGAGGAAAGCTTTTAACATATAGATTTCTCAAGCTACTTTTATTTCTGTTTGCGCTGCTATTATTTGTTTATATTTGTGTAGCGTATTCTACCATTGCGCAATTTGGGTTAAGGACGCCATTGATTCTGAATGACTTCCTAGTTAATTATATTAAAAGCGCGGGCCTAATGGGAGCCGGCATCACGAAAATGGCCGCACGACTGCGCACGCTTTGAGGTTATGTTGGTGTGCGAAATCCGGTTAAAGAACCCTATTTGATGGACTTCTAATGGGCTCATGTGAGGAGTATGATTAGCTATATCAACAGCACATTTTTCGCTGTCATAGGTCAACCTTGAAGAATTTAAGACCAAGATATACGAGGAGGTATAGGTAACAAATGGAACTGGAATGTGACGCGCGAACCGGAAGTAGTTGCACAATAAGCCGTAAGGTGTCACAAGTTGACACTATGCTGACTCAGTGTGTCAAGTAGGGTGGCTATGAGTTAAGTGATTTGCTTTATGTGGTTTTTTAAGTGTCTGCAAGCAAGTTTGGCCATGTTAATGATGGCTGATAAGAACAAACAATATGTGTGACGTTTCCACTTTGTCAAAAAAGCAAATCTAGAAACATCAAACTAAACGAAGAGTATGAACTGGAAAAGTCTTCAGTTATTTGTAAATTGTCATAATACAAAAAAAAATGTTAGTTTATGGCAATGGCCAAGCTGACATGTTAGAAACCTATGAAAAGTATTGAGTCCTTTCCTGCTTGATCTGATATTGCAGCCTGAACTGCTATTGTTTATTCAATCAGGCTCGATGGCTTAATTGATCTGTAGTCTGACAACACGTTTAGGCCATTTGAGCTCCACATGAGCATGCCCTAATCGGGAGGCAGCCATTTCAGAGCAAGCAGCTCTCGCCGAGACAATGGATCGGTGTCTCCGATAGGACAAAGTTCAACAAAGAGCAATTCTCCCTTCATCCGAGTAGTTCAGGGTGAGCTTTGTCAAAATCCTTTGTCGACCTGACAGAGATTAATATGCACGTGTAATCAGTTAACCTTAATTTAGTGACAGAGATCGTGACCGCTGCCGTATCGAAGCAGAAATCTTAAAAAATTGCCGAAACAGAGCTCGTAAGTGTTCATGTATGACCTTCACATAGCGCGTACTGGCATTTAATTTCGAGTACTCGGCTTCTGTCCGAACCGATCGGCTTATTGAATTTTTTCGCAGGCACGCGGCCTTGTGATCCGGCCCGCAGGACCAAAGTTTAAATTGATTTTTTGCGCGGGATCAATTCGACGCCGTAGGGGCTTTGTACAATTTCTAATAATTCCTGCCGTCAAGGCCAGTCATTAGCGGGCAGGGGCCAATATAAATCGGAACTCGTTATCACCTGCAGATAATGCCCGTTTAATTAAGCAGATGGATTCTTAATAGGTCTACCTCTACCCTTGCGGAGCCGTTTGTTCGCTCAGTCAGGGGCAACTTGTCTGATGCCACATCTAGGATTTTACTGAATACATGCACGTCAGTTGACCTTCAGAAATTGTGATTTGTGGTCAATAAATGAAGAGATCTGTTATATACAATTAAAAATATTTTCAAAACGTTATATACATATTTGAAATTTAAAGTTTCAACTGGAATTTATCACTAGTATTCATATAAACGCCATAAAATATTTGTTACATAACTTTGTCATAAATTAATGATCAAAACAACCTATGTCGTTATTCAAAGAACCTTTAACCTAAATAAAAATTATAATTATTGTAAAAATAATATAAATATTCAACAATATACCTGAATGTATCATATATTCGAATTGCCGAATTTAAGATGATTTTTAAATGATATATAAAAAATATCTACCCCAATTGCGAGAGTCGTTTCAAACGTCCCGCCAAACTGTACATCTGTGCGCGTGCGATTATGCGCTCATAGGACAGATTACAAATTTCGGTACGCAGTTAGTCACCACGCTGACGCTGTTAAGAGTGATTAACATTGCGTATTCTTTCATTTGAAATAGTGTTATATATGTAGTAATTAAAATTTACTAACCCGTCTTAATTCATATGTAGGTTAGGTATTAATGTACGTATAACATATATTTGTTGTTCATTTCATATTTTTAATGAATCATAACTGGAACAGGGTTTGTGGAAAATGTGCTCACTTGAATTCGTAAAGCGGAAATTGCATCTGTTCAAATATCCACAATTATGAGTTAAGCATTCAAGATTCCCAGCACTCATAAGTAAATTTAATTATTTAATTGAAATAAGTCAACATAGAGAAAAGTTTATTTGCCCCGTGTAAAGATAAAATGATGTAATTCCTTATCTTTATAGAATCGGCAACACGTAGTAGTGTGTTAAAACAAACCCAGATAGCCAGATAGCTCTAAAAATGTATAACAATTGCTGTTTTTATTTTCATAATCAACAAAGTTGTATACAAATCATCAAGATAAAAACTATTGCAAGTTAATATGTAATAGCCTCTGACAAGAAAATTATGCGTGTTGGCGACTTGAAAGGGGTTGTAAGAATATTGGACCTCAGACTGAAGGGTTGTGTATTGTGCATTCAGTTTGTTTTCTCTTTGTTTATGCAAAACTGGGTGCAGCTTTAAAAAGGTCAAATTTAAGATGGTTATTATTGTGGAATGATGTTACTACAAGATAATATATTGTAATTAAAATCACAATAGAGTATCCGAGACAATAAAAAAAGAAAACAAGAGTTAGGATCAAAAATTAATCTCATCTAGTATGGCTATGGATTTTTAACTAATTTATGAATAACTATAACTCACTTAAAAATCAAATGTCAAGTTTGACATTTAAGTGTAAACATAGTTGCATTCATAAATTAAGAACAAGTCCATAGCCATACTAGATGAGATTAATTTTTGATCATACTATATAAATAGAGTACGGTACAGAAATTACGAGTCTTTTTACAAAATTAACAAAAAAGTTTCTTCAGATATTCATTTATCCCTTTACTTATTTTACTTTTACCGAAGCTTTAGATGTCCAGTTATTTATTCACTTCTTTCACCTTGCAACGTCGAGAAGCTTCAAGTATTGAGTCATTTATTTACCCATTTTACCTTGCCATGTTGAACATTCTTAGATATTCATTCATTGATTCATTCACTTCTATTATATTACCATGTCGACAATGCTTCAGATCTTTATTCAGTTATTGATTCACTTATTTTACCTTTCATGTTGAAAATTCTTTAAAGATTCATTTATTCAAATGTTCACAATCGTTAACATCGTTTATATTTCCACGTCCAAAATTTTTCAGATATTCATTCATTCGTTCATTAATTCATTCACAATTTTTAATTTCTTTTACCTTTTCACGTCGGCAATTCCTCAGATATTCATTCATTAATTCACAGCCGTTAACTTCTTTTATTTCTCCACGTCGAAAATTTTCTAGGTATTCATTCATTCACAGTCAACCACTTACCTTGCCATGTCGAGAGCTCTATAGATATTCAGTTATTCATTAAATAATGTTACCTTTCCACGTCGAGAATTTTTCAGATATTCATCCGTTTCTTTTACTTTGCAACGTCGAGAATTCTTCAGATATTCAGTTATTTATTAACTTCCTTTACCTTGTCGTGTTGCTAATTCGTTAGATATTCATCTTTCCACTTCGGCAAGTTTTCAGATATTCATTCATTACTTTACAGCCGTTAACTTCTTTTATTTCTTCACGTTGAGAATTCTGTAAGTATTCATTGATACACAGTTGTTAACCATTTTTACTTTTCCATGTCGGGAGCTCTATAGATATTCAGTTATTTATTGAGTAATTTTACCGTTCTACGTCGAGAATTATTCAGATATTCATCCGTTTCTTTTACTTTGCCACGTCGAGAATTCTTCAAATATTCAGTTATTTATTCACTTCCTTTACCTTGTCATTTCGAGAATTCATTAGATATTCATTCACTCATTCACAATTTTTAATATATTTTACCTTTCCACTTCGGCAAGTCTTCAGATATTCATTCATTAATTCACAGCCGTTAACTTCTTTTATTTCTTCACGTTGAGAATTCTTTAGGTATTCATTCATTCACAGTCGTTAACCATTTTTACCTTGTCATGTCGAGAGCTCTATAGATATTCAGTTATTTATTGAGCAATTTTACCTTTCTACGTCGAGAATTATTCAAATATTCATTCGTTTCTTTTACTTTGCCACGTCGAGAATTCTTCAAATATTCAGGTATTCATTCACTTCATTTACCTTACCATGTCGAGAATTCATTAATTCATTCACAATTTTTAATTTCTTTTATCTTTTCACGTCGGAAATTCTTCAGACATTCATTCATTAATTCACAGCCGCTAACTTCTTTTATTTCACCACTTCGAGGATTCTATAGGTATTCATTCACTCACAGTTGTTGACCACTTTTACCTTGCCATGTCGAGAGCTCTTTAGATATTCAGTTATTCATTGACTAATTTTACCTTTCTACTTCAAGAATTATTCAAATGTTCAGTTCTTCATTCGCTTCTTCTTTTACCTTGCCACGTCGAGAATTCTTCAGTAGGTAATTCAGTTATTCGTTCAGTTCTTGAACCTAGTCATGTTGAGAATTCTTTATATATGCATTCATTCATAGTCGTTAACTCCTTTGACCTTTCCATTTTGAGAACTCTTCAGATATTCAGTAATCCATTAACTTTTTTTTTCTTGTCATGTAGAGAATTCTTTAGATAATTTTGCCTTCATTTGCAATCGTTCTTCTTTTACCTCCCCGCGTCGAAAATTCTTCAGATGTTCATTCATTTGTTCATTCATTCACGATCCTTAACTTATTGTGCCTTTTCACGTCGATATTCATTCTTTAATTCATAATCGTTAATTTATTTTACCTTTACACGTCGACAATTCTTCAGATGCTCCTTTATTCACAGTTGTAAGCTTTTTTCACATTGCCATATCGAGAATTCAATAGGCATTCGTTCATTCATTCATTCATCCACAATTGTTAACTTTCCACGCCAAGAATTCACATATTTAATTTATTTTATTTGCCATACCAAGAATTCTTTAGATATTCATTCATTAATTTATAGCCGTTAACTTGTTTACCTTGCCATGTCAAGAATTCTTCAGATATTCATTCATTAATTCACAGACGTTAACTTATTTACTTTGCCATGTCGAGATTTACTGAGATATTCATTTATTCATTCATAATCATTAACTAATTTTACTCGTTCACGTCGTGAATTCTTCAGATATTAATTAATTAATTAATATTCATAGTCGTTAACTTCTTTTATCTTTCGACGACGAGGATTCTTCAGGTATAAATCAGGAACATTAAGAAAATACATCAACAAAATTCATAACCCTTTTTCTTCATTTGTTTCAGATACAGCAATTTTATACAGGTTGTAAATAACATATTTCTCTTGAATTAAAGAAAATTTTTGCAAAACAATTACAGAATTTTAAAAAATTCCAAAAACTATGATTAACAACTGCTTAATATGCAAATGGCTATATATAAATTTGACTTAATTTTTCTTTTTATTCGTTTCTGAATTAAATAACCTTCATATTTGTTTGATGTGCCTTTTTTCTTGGTATCCTTACCATGACACTTCTACCGTTTCGTAAATTTGTTGATTAGCGAACACACAATGTCTCCTTTCTTCCCTTGTTACTTAAGCCTAAGTCATCTTTTTCCAATTGTTCTATTCTCCCGTACAATGGCAAAACCTAGTAACTTTAGTTGCTACGTTTTATCGTTTTATTTAGTATTTAACTCGACATTATCTAAGCTACATGTTGCAGTTTTTAAATGTTTTATGTTCCTTATGGTTTCGTCACAAATGTAATGGCAAAATCTAGTAACTCTGGATTATCGTATTCAAAACCATAACAAAATCTAGTAAGTTTAGTTACTAGGAAATGCCATCATTTGATTATATGACTTTTGCTTCAATCCCACTTTATTAAAACTAGCAAGTTGAATTACTGGGTTTTGTTGTAGTATCTGGTGTTCAGAATTTCATGTGGCTAAAGTACAGGTCCTCACTTGCAAGTTGAGTTACTGGGTTTTGACGTAGTGTCAGATGTTCATTATATGCCACTGAAACACTGAAACCCAGAATTGTATTGTAACTAGACCTTCCGTGTTTTGTTTTTATCGGTGCAGTATAGTTAAGTTATCAGTGTAGTTAAGTTGTCGTGGTTTGGAGGTTATAGTATATTATTTAATGGTGTTTATCTACGACCACTACTAAAAGTAGGCCTTTTAGCGCCAGCTTGTTTCACTAAAAGTGACGTTTTATAGTTTACCGTGGTTAAAGAAATCAGCTATTTACTTTTAGCTCTAGTGCTAAAAGTGAAGTGAGGTTATAAAACTACAATTTCGAACTGGAAGTGAAGTTGTAAAGTTATTCTAGTTGCTTCTTGCGTTACAGGTAAAGTGTTTTTGAAATAATTAAAGCGTTATGTAATGAATACACTCAGATGTGGAGTATTAATAATTACATTTCGTAACTGACCTTGACAGCACTGGCTTCGCAAACATTCGCCCACGTATAGCCTACTATTTATTATGACATAAATTAGAAGTGTCGTAGTTGCAAACATTTGTTAAATCGATATTTATGGATTAATAACGGTAAAATTAAGGTCGTAGACAAAATATTGTATGCAAAGCGTGCTAAAAGTCGTTTATGCACGAGACATGTTATGAAACTCAGCCTTCGGCTTCGTTTCATAATTTTCATGTTTCGTGCATAAACGTCGACTTTTAGCACTTGTTGCATAAATAGCTATTAGTGGCTTAAAAACAAAGGATTCTAACATAGTAAACAATACAAAAGGGATGACGAGAATACAACGCATTATGTCGAATGCTAAAAAATATGCAGATTGGAATGGTCATTAAACATTAACATTTTTACAGTTGACATGCAAAAAGTTTTGATATTGCCAAAGATGGCAATTAAGAATTCTGTAGTTGTTTCGAGCTTGGTTGTGTTGAATGAAACTTTTGCTCCACTTCACGAAGGTGACAATTTATGTGTCTTATGGCATGAAGCTATCGCTGGTCGCAATGCTGCAGATGTAGCTTCAGCTTTCTATTACATAATTAGAAACGCAAATCCAGAAGTAATGTCTTTCATATTTTGGTCCGACAATTGCTCGGCGCAAAATAAAAATTGGTTACTTTATTCTGCTTTCGTTTCAATTGTCAACTGTGACTGGGGGCCAAATAGTATAACGATGAAATATTTATAGCAAGGGCATTCCTTTATGAAGGCGGACTCGTTCCACGAACAAATTGGAAAAGAGTGGAAAAAAGAAATGCAATACTGGTCATGAATGATTTGATAGATGTAATTTCTAAATCTTCTGAAAAAAAAACAACCAGTTTTGTTGCATCACACAGATTTCTTCAGTTTTCTTGATGGCAGTAAACTGCGGAGGAAGACAGCCTCCGGTGAAAGCAATATGCCACTTTTGGACACCATAACAATCGTGGAATTTAGAAAAGGACACAAATCTTTATTTTACATAACGTCTTTTGATGAAGAATTTTATGAGTCCGAATTTTTAAAGATCAAATACACTTTAGAAATTCCAATCACTTTGCCACAAAACAGAGGCATCAACACAGAAAAAAAGAACAAAATTGAGAAGGTGCTACTCCCCTCTATGGTAGCTAGAACAAAATTGTTTTGGCAACAATTGCCGATTAATGATACTGTTAAAGATTTATGTATAGTTTCAGCAGAAGATGAGTAGCACAGCACTATGTGCCAGTTTCAGTTTCGCCATAGTTAGTAGCATGTTTTTGAAAAAAATATTTCTATACTTATTGTAATGGTTTCTCTTATATAAAAAGTTCTTTAACATTGTCTGATTTATTATTACCTACAATTTCTTGTATTTGTACCTACCTAGTAACTTGGAAGATCATGACAAAAACGCATATCTAAAACCTAGCAACTGGAGATACTATAAACTTTGTATTTCTATTGTGCCTTGGTAACATAACTTTATATTTGTCAAAACATAGTAACTCGATTTACTCGAAGACTGGACTATTTGGTGATTATTTAAGCATTACAAATTAAAAAAACAATTTTTTTAACCTATTAAAGCTTATTCGTATTAAGTTTGTGTCACTGCTGTATAACGGTCACACAAATATGTAAAAATATTATTTTCCCTAAAAATGAAAAAATGTCGTTACTAGGTTTTGTCATTGTACGGGAGTATTTCTGTTTCGCTCAAGGTTTCTTTTGCTTTCCTTTTCAATAGGTCAATTAATGTTTCTACATGTCAGTTATTAAATTTTTGCTTTCAAGATTTTACATTTTTCTGACAGAAGTCATTTAGCCTTGGATTTACCGAAGCATCTATTGATTATATTCGTATATCTTTCTAAATGTTGGCCTCTCTTTTTAAAAATTTTATTTAGTCATTCTTTTTTTGTGTTCCAGGTTGGTCTGTCTCTTAATTCTTTATATTTGTTTGCTTCTTTTTACAGTTTTTGTATTTTATGTGATCACTGTTAATGCCTGTTCTTGGGTATATCATATTCTGTATTACTTGATATTGTTTTGTCATCACCATAATACAGTCAGTTGCGTTTATATGTGTTTGCGTCACCTGATTTCATCCCCGTGTATCTTCCTCTTTGGTAGAACCAATTTTCTCTCTATACAGAAATCTCGTAACTTCCTATATACAGTTACACTACTTTCGCCTCCCCCCCCCCCCCCATCTCAACTGCATCCAATTACCTTCTATAATTAGAGTTGTTTTTGACTAGGTGCTACTTATATCACTACTTTGCCCCCTCCCCCCCCCGCCTCCAGAACGGCATCCGATAACCTTCTATGATTAGAGTGTTTTTGACTACGTGCTACTTATATCACTGCTTAATTAAGTTGCTGGCCATACATTATGCATCACACCGATATTCTACAAGTATGAGCTTCTTCTTTTTCTTGGCCGTCGGCCGGTTCTAGACGTTATAGCCCTTTACGCAAATAAAAATGTGTCTGCGGTGATCGTGCTGCCTGCACGCTCAGATTTCTACATTCCTTGCTTCATTCGGTTAGTGCATTATTCAGATTTTAAATAGCCTAGGCGATATAATAGCAATAATTGTATGAAGCAGAGTTTGCTGTTTATCCTAGACACTTTTAGTTAATCACATTATAAAAAAAACAGCAGTAGATCTTAGGTAAGTATTTTAGTAAAAACTTTTTTAATGGCAGGAGTGTATTTTCTAACATAGCAATTCCGGCGAAATGACGAGACGACCCTGGGCAGAGGAAATAAGGCGCATCACGGAATACAGGGGCTGTCTACGAGCACCTCGCGTGACCATCGCCGTCACTCAGGGCGCTACTGATGCGTGGTGACTTTAATGCCCTCTGACATCCTACGTATCCTGAACTTATAACTGTAGCCACGCTACTTGCGCTTCCTCGAACAGATATTGAAAAATTATAATTACTAACTCACCCACGCGCTGCGGAATTGCAGAGGGCACTTTTTCTACGACCCAAAGGCAATTAGTCTGAAATTGGCAGGTAATAAATGAAAGTACGAGACGATCGATTTTAGGCAATACTTAAATGTGAGCCAACGAAAATGAAATCAAGCTTGGCTTTGAAATATTTTTTGTATGAATAATATGTTGGTGGCACTGTAAGTCTATGTCTAGACTATTAGTGCCACCAACATATTATTCATAAAACAAATATTTCAAAGCCAAGCTTGATTTCATTTTCATTTGCTTACATGTTAGAACATCGACACCAGAAGGTAGAAGAGGCTGAACATATAGTGTGTCTGGCAGCAAAAAAAAACGCCAATGATAAATTTTGCTAAGTAACAGCGCAGTCTTTGCATGGCTTGCGTTGCGCCGTATGTACTTTTTGAGTGCATAAAACGCACTAATTTACACCTTCCTGCTAAGTTAGTGATAAGGTGAAAGGGCTTCGTAAGTTGGAGAAAAAATTGCATGAGAAAGAAAACGAAAACGTCGTAATCTTGTCCACCAAATTTGGTTTATTTATGTTCTGAAGAAGACTGACCATTATTATTCCTTATGCCGTTTATTTATTAACTCACAAATCTAAAGATGGATATCAGATACCTTAGAAACTAATAAGTTATTGACAATTCTGTGAGACATGGGGTTTTTATCTTGTAGTTTGTAGATATCTTTTATACATGTGTTTTGAAAAACGAGACATCCACTATATCTATCAAATTTTTCAGAGTGAAATTGGAGGCAAGTCAATTCGTCTCCTCCTGCCAATTCATAATAAAGTTTATTGTACTAAATCAACTAGCCTAAAAACAATTTTTAATTCATGGAGACAAATAACCCAATAAGTCATCTTCCACATGAGATTTTGCATCGGCAAATCCAATACCCGAAGATAAATTCGATTATCGAGCCAAGTGGTTGCAATAAATCAACGGATTCTAATGGCCATCTCGCTATGGGCAAAAGATCGTCTCCGAACCACCAACGCTCATGCAGCAGCCTGAATCACGATTTTATCACAAAATTCGGCGCCCATCAATCACCGCTGGTCGATACTTCCCGCGACAAGAAATTAAGTGGCTCTTCTCTAATTAAAATTATTAATGATAATCCAGGAGCTGTCGTTCGGGCGCTTCCATCATTACGTAGGCATGTACAGCGAGCGGTATCGGGATTCGAATCAGAATGTTGACCTTTGGGCCATTACCTGGCCCACCGCGATGGTGTCCACTGCTGATGAAAGATATTAATTGTGAGCCCTACTGTTCCCATTAAGATCATCGTTTATAATCATATCTGGAGCGACTACTTGCAGTTGGTCCGGCCTTGGTGGTTGTTTTGGGCTGCAAGACGATGGGCTTTAAATGGGATTGAGTTAGTGGCCAAGTCTCGTTAGACCCGAGCTAACGTTTCCATTCCCAGGTGATTTGTGTTGCAGTGGTTGAGCTACAGCAGCTCTGCGTTATCGATACACTGCCGCATGTTTTTATATTGATTGATTAACCCATCTAGTCTTGCCTGTTCGCAAAGGCATCCAAGCTACGAACACGTTTTCAATGCACAACGAAAGAACATTAAACAATGGATTCATTTACCAAGACCTTTCGTCACGTTTCTCGTTCGGGCAAAGAATGCCGCGTTTGCTCGCTGCCCGGGACATAATAATTGTTATTATCGCAACCATCGTATGGGGCTTACGCAAATGTAAACACGCCATGCACCGTTCTTACACCAGCTTGTGAAAGTAGTTATTATGGTTATAAAATGAGATTTTCTGAAACGAACCTTCTAAACTTAAGGAGGTTGTAGGGATATAAAAGTTTGGGGACTTCCCCTAATTAATGATTTAATGTTTTTAGAAATAATTTAAGGTTTAGTAGCTTAACTGCCAATCCAATTTCTACCAAGTAGAGTAATAGGGCATTGCTTAAAGTGGAGCAAACAGAAGCCTTTAAAACTACGGTTTCTAGTGGAGATAAATCATCTTAAATGATGTACATTAAGAAGATTGCTGTACGTACTATGTGACATCCATCATCTTCATCTTGTTAGGTGATGACTGTCATGCGATGACTACAGTTACGACCACATCATCAAACTTTAAATATTTCATTGTTGCAAGATAAATATAACTGAAGCAATAAAGGAACTGCTATAAATATTGGATATATCAACCGAAAGGGGAAAGTAAGAAATACCGAATAAACGTTTAATCTTCAGCATTTAAAAAAACGTTAAAAAACGTTTAAACATATATCTCGATTTAAAAGATCATGTAGTCGTACTTCACATCATTAAATGACGTTGTCAAAACTCCCATTGCAGACAATCACACTCCATCCCAAAGCTTGAAAATGTCCATAACCTCTTTCTCCTCCAGCGTGACCAACATAACCCAGTCACGTTTCCTTCTAGCCAAATATCGCATCCAAGTCATCGACCCTGAGAAAGTCGAGCAGCCGGTGAAGGTGGTCGAGGACGAGCAACACTTGGAGGATCTTCAGCAGAAACACCACCACATCGACACCACGGCCCTTGGTGAGTCTTGGTAATGAGCTTATGTCCAATTCTAATTGCAAATCGACAGAGTGCAAGAAAATTGGAACTGAGAGAAGACTCGACGTTGACAGCTGCATCCAGTGCTTATGGTGCTGCTGCCTGCCCTTCATCTTCTAAACGAGCTCATTTCGGTTGCGCAACCACTGTTGCAACCTTGCTGCTGAAATCACCACCAATCTGGAGGAGTCGCACACTTTGACTGGATGTTTCTCCTGTGACTGTTGTAAATTGTCCATATGAGAAATAAACTCAATAGTCTAATTTTAATATCGGATAGCGTGTAGGAAACATGTGTAACGGCACAGAGTTACAAGAGAGAGGCGTGCGAGATCAGCCAGAATTGCGAAAGCAAAGAAGAATTATGCTAATAATATGTTTGCATATTAAACGTGTACGATCGGCACAATCCGGAGCGGTCATAAAAATGCCCACGAGATATTAATTTATGATAATAATTAATGGCAAAGTATCTGTGTAATTGCGACTTCGACGGAGTCGATTCGACATTCCAATTCTGAATGATGTGCCCTTGGACCTTAACAAGATCTTGTACGTCTAACGGTCCGCAGCATGTACGGCGGCATTTATCGCCGTATCCATCTTGCTGCAACATATTACGAGTGCTGACCGATCTTACGAAATCGTTTATAGCGATTCTGTTTGCACACGCGTTGGGATTAATGCGATCCACTTGATTAATCAATCGAACGAGGGAGGTACTAACTTCTAATGGCAGAGATTTATCGCCGCGTTATGAGAACAAGGTTGAGTTAACAGCAGCAATGAACGCATCGGAATAATTTTATTCAATTAGAGCTGCACCAGATGCCACAATTAATGAAAATCTAGAACTAGAACTGGGTGCATGGATTAGACTAGAATTTTCACAGTGGGTGAAGATTTAAGTAAGAACAGAGCATGGGTGACAAGTGTTTTCCTTAACCATTCATCATAACAAGATCAAGTACATTTTATTATTGCATTATATCAAATTGAATTTGCATTTCATAATAAAATCATGATCATCATTTAAAGATGAAAAGGTCAGCTATGTTCAGCATCACAACGATTTTTTCAAGTTGGTTGCTAATCAGACTACATCCTCATGAACCTATAAATTATCTTCAATGTTTGGAACTAAACACCAATTTAATTAGTGAACCAATGTGACCCTATTTGAATATTTATTATTTAGGATTTTACATCCTGACAGGGCAAACATTGTTAGTAGTTTCGCGGTTACATGTTCTCTCACATGATGTCATAATGTCAGTCGTAAATTCGTCGTTAGTGGAGGATATTAGATGCGATAAACATCAGTCATGCCATAAGGCAACATGTGTATCATAATTTTCACCCCAAAATGTTATGCATGAACTAACTTCGCATGGACACGCAGACGTATTGCTCCAGTTTCATAATAGTAGCAGAGATGTCTGAACAGAAACCAGCAGCTTTGAGTCGACGGAAACGAACTGGTTAATGCCACTATTGACATAAATTTTATTTGTAAAAGTAAGGTTTTCGAGTTGCATTTTTAGCAAAATAAGTATCAATAAATTACCGACAATTTTATGTTAGTTAAGTGACAGTACAGGTGCATGAATTAGAAAAAAGGGGGAAATTCTGGCAAGCTGATGTAGTGAAGTGTATACAACGGCTTTGAATCTCAAACTCTGAGCTGAACTACTTCAAAATCGTTCTATTTAGAATAATTTAGTTTTCTTTCAGTTGAGATAGGTTTGAAAATTTGTGTTTCCTATGTTTATCGAATGCAATTTGCTGATAAAGAAGCATTGCTTTCGATCCTATTGATTATTATAAAATGAGAAGATAACCGTTGCGAGGTAGTCGTGGCAATTTTCTATTGTTATGAAGTAAATCATGCTCATTGTTCAAATTCTTATCTTTGGAACTGTGTTCCTATCATTTCTAAGGATATCCCTATCGTCTCCTTAAGTTGAAAAACTTGAAATATCCATTCACACCAAGGTAATAAGTGATCCGGAGGAGTTGTTTGTTCACCATGAACCTTTTTTAATGGCTTAATCGTTCTCTTAATTCTACCTAGTGTGCTTCACAGAACTATTTTCTTTGCTTTTAAACGAAAAAAGATTTTTGTAAATGGTCGAGTATCGTTTTCATTTTTGTTAATATGCTACACAGAACCCTTTTCTTTCCCTTTAACTTAAACAGTTGAGGTTGGAAATGTCCAGTACCTGCCATGGTGAAATATTGTTTGAAGGATCAGGTTGCTCATCAAGATGAACATTTTTTTAAAAGGATTAATCAGCTTTTTTATTCTACTTAGTGTGCTTCACACTGTTTTATTTGGATTTAACTGCAAAGATTTTTTTCAAAGGTTTGATTATGATTTTCATTTTTGTTAATATTCTTCGCAGAACTCTCATTTTCTTCAAATGGAAAACTTGGGATTGGAAATGTCCATTTACATGCTCATCAAGAACGATTCCTCAAGGTCTCAATCATCCTCTTCATTCTACTTTGTGTGCTTCACGGAACTACTAAATAGTTGAGTATCGTCTTCATTATTGTTAATATTCTACACACAATTCTTTCCTTTTCCTTTAACTTAAAAAGTTGAGGTTGGAAATGTCCATTACATGCCATGCTGATTTATTCCTTAAAGAACCAGGTTGCACATCAAGGCAAAGGCTTACTCATCCTCTTCATTCTTAGTGTGCTTCACAATGTTTTCTTAGCCTTTAACTGAAAAGAAGAACGATTTTTCCAAGGGTTCGATTATCATCTTCATTTTTGTTAATATTCTTCGCAAAACTCTCTTATTACTTTCAATTGAAAAACTTGGTGTTGGAAATGTCCATTGCATGCTTCTCAAAATAAATTTTTCAAGGACGTAATAGTCCTCATCATTCTGCCTACTGTGCTTTACAGATTTGCTTTCTTTGCTTTTAAAAAAAGAACAAATTTTCTAAATGGGCGAGTATCGTCTTCATTTTTGGTAACATGCTACAAGAACTTTTCTTTTCCTTTAACTGAAATAGTTGACGTTGAAAATTTCCATTACGTGCATGGTGATGTATTCTTTGAAGGATCAGGTTGATCACCAAGACGAGCCATTTTTTCATAGACTTACTCATCCTCTTCATTTTACTTAGTATGCTTCACAGAACTGTTTTTTTAAATGAAAGAAGAAACGATTTTCCACGAGGTTAATTATTGTCTTATTTTTTTAATATTCTTCACATCACTCTTTTCTTTTCCTTCAACTGGGAAACCATTATATAACACGGTGATACTTAGTTGTTCTGAAGAAGAGTTTTTTTATCAATCAGAACACCTTTTGAAGGGTTTAATCATTGATAGGGGTGGAGCTTGTAATGGACTGTATGAATTTATTTTGGACAAATTACAGGATATGTCTTGGGGGTGCAGGAATTAAAAAGGGTGCAAACCAACGGTCTCGTGTGGTCTCACACGAGATGATGTAGCAAAAGACCTGGGGTCCGTTGGGCAGCGTGAACACAGTGAAACAAGATTTCAAGCTGTATTAATTTAATGACTAGTTCTTTCCTATTTATATACATAAAAATACTGACTTAGCTCACAAAGTTTAATATTTGCCCTAGTTCAACTCCTATTTCTACGTGCAGAGTGCAGAATTGCAGACTGTTCACCGGGTCATTTGAGCACTGATTACATTACTTCTGACGCTTTGTTAAGCATTTTCCGTATGCAATATACAGTGTGTCCCCGGATTGAGTTCACTATAGGTATAATTGACAAAAAATGTTACAATTTTATTTTAATGTTTTGGGATTCCGCCCTGCTTGGTCTGAAGAGAATTTTAAGAATATTTACAGTTTTTAAAACACAAGTTGGCCTTGACAGTGAAGCAAAAACTATTTTCTTTTCAGGTAAACTACCCTTTCTGTTCATGATACGGCAAAATTTTACCAAGAAAAGTTGTTCAGAATGACAAATTATGACCCTATACAAAATTTCATGAAGATCTACGTACTTAAATTAAACCGTTAAAATTGTACCTATTTATTAAAAATTACGGTTTGATTTAAGTAGGTAGAACTTCCTGAAATTTTGTATGGCGCCATAATTTCCCATTCTGAACAACTCTTCTTTGTAAAATTTTGCCGTATTATAAACAAAAAGGGTAGTTTACCAGAAAAGAAAATACAATAGTGTGTTCCAGGATTGATGTTACAAGAGGTGAGATGGACTAAAAATTTTTGAATTTTATTTTAAGGTTCTGGGATTTGGTCCTGCTTGGTTTGAAAAGAATTTTAAGAATATTTTCAGTTTTTGAAAAACAAGTAGGCCTTGGCAGGGAAGCGAAAACTATTTTATTTTCAGGTAAACTACCCTTTTTGTTCATGATACGGCAAAATTTTATTAAGAAAAGTTGTTTAGAATGATAAATTACGGCCCTATGCAAAATTTCAGAAAGATCTGTTGACTTAGATTAAAACGTTATTTTTTAGATAATTGTATTTTATTTTCAGGTAAACTACTTTTTTTGTCATGATACGGAAAAAGTTGTTCAGAATGAGAAGTTGTGGTCCTATACAAAATTTCAGAAAGATCGACGATGAAACCGTAATTTTTAATAAATGCAATTTGTTTAAATCTAAAAAATAACAGTTTAATTTAAGTCGACAGATCTTTTTGAAATTTGGTATAGGGCCATAAACTATCATTCTAAACAACTTTTCTTAACAAAATTTTGCCGTATCATGAACAAAAACGGTAGTTTATCTAAATAGAAAATAGTTTTTTCACATTTTTCATGGCCGACTTAATTTCTAAAAATTAAAACTCTGCTTAAAATTGTTTTCAGACAAAGCAGGGCGAGATCCCAAAACATTAAAATAAAATTGTAAAAAATTTTGTCGATTATACCTATAGTGAACTCAATCCGGGGACACACTGTATGTTTGTGAAATACACGCCTAATTAAATTAAAAGGATTAAAATCTATGTTTGGTTCCTAAACGATCATCCTCTTCATTCTACTTCGCATGCTTCACAGAACCGTTTTCTTTAGTTTCAATTGAAAACAGGACGATTTTTGTAAGGGGTTGATTACTGTAATTTTTGTTGATATGCTTCATACAACTCCTTTCTCTCCCTTCAACTGAAAAACAAAGTTGAAAATATATATTACATGCCATGGTGATACTTAGATGCTCCGAAGGAACAATTTGCTCATCAAGAAGTAAAATTTTTTCAAAGGCTTACTCATCTTTTCCAAGGGGTTGATTGTCGTCTTGGTTTTTGTTAGTATGCTTTACATAACTCTTTTTTTTATTCGTCAAAGGAACTTAGGCTCAAGAAGAACATTTTCCAATAGCTTAATCGTGTTTTTTCTTGTACTTGGTGTGCTTCACATAATTGTTTTCTTTGCTTTTAACTGAAAAAAGAACAATATCTCCAAGGGGTTTACCATTGTCTTGATCATTTTTGTTAATGTACTTCATACAACTCTTTTCCTCTCCTCGAAATGAAAAACTTGAGGTTACAAATGCCCATTTCATGCCATGGTGGTACAAGCTTTGAAGTAGCAGGTTACCCGCCAAGAAGAAATATGTTTACAGTTATTTAATCGTGATTTTTATTCTCCTTAGGGTTCCTAACAGATTTTTTTTTCTATCTTAACTGAGAAGAAGAAAGATTTTCCCATAGGGTTCACTATCGTTTTCATTTTTATTAATATGGTTCCTAGAACTTTTTCTTTACCTTCAACTAGAGAACTTGAGGTTGGAAAGATCCATTACATGCCACGATGATAGATGATGCTTTAAGGAGCAGGTTACTCATCAAGAAAATAATTTCAAGGGCTTCGTTGTCCTATTAATTTTACTTAGCGTGCTTTACAGGATCGTTTTCTTTGCTTTTAAATAAAGAACGATTTTTAAAAATGGTTTAGTATCATTTTCATTTTTGTTAATGTGCTTCACGGAACTCTATTCTTTTCCTACAACTGAAAAACTTGAGGTTGAAAATACTATTGACATGACACGGTGATAGATGCTTTGACGGAGCGGCGTACCCGTCTAGAAGAAAAATGTTGTTCTCTGAATGTCATTTTTTGGCAGTTGGCAGTTTTGAATTACTCCCGTCTTCAGGTGTTCCCGGTTAATCCTGAGAAGGACTGATATTGTACTTTTTTTTAAATCGCGCTGGTAGCCTAGTGATGAGAGTGACAGACTAGTAATCACAGCTATCAGCGGTCCAGGGTTCAAACCTCGGGGGAGGCACGAGTTTACGTATATAGAAAAAGTACAATATCAGTCCTTCTCAGGACTAACCAGGACCACCTGAAGCGGAAGTAGATCCAAACTCCTGAAACGTCGTGTGATATACACCCTAGACAGTGGAAAAAGTCCGATAAAACATATCAAGAAAAATGTTTTCAATGACCTATAATTGTACTTTTTATTCTGCTTAGAGTTTTCTTTGCTCTTATTTAAGATTAACTTTTTTCTTTTCCTTCGATTGAAAAATCTGAAGGAATTTTGAAGGAACAGGTTGCTTATCAAAGAGGAAATTTTTTTTTCAAAGACTTAGTCATCCTATTCATTCTAAGTTAGTGTGCTTCACACTGCTTTCTTTGCTTTTAACTGAAAAGAACAACGATTTTTCCAAGAGCTTATCTATCGTCGTCATGTTTGTTAATATGCTCCACGGAATTCTTTTCTTTTTCTTCAATTGAAAAACTGAGACTTTTCATGGACTTAATCATCCTCCGCATGCTACTGTTTTCTTTGCTTTCAACTGAAGAGAAAAGCAACTCCTTCAAGGGCTTCATCACGTCTTCATTTACATTAAAATGCTCCTTGCGTTCAACTTACGTAACTATTTCTGTTTAGAGTGCTTCGCAGAATGGTTTTCTCTGCTCTTAACTGAAAAAAGAGGATTTTTCCAGAGAGTTGACTATCGTATTCATTTTGGTTAATATAGTTCGTAGAACCTCTTTCTTTTTCTTCAACGGAAAAACTTCGGGTTGGAAATATCCTTCGCATGCCATGGTGATAAATGCTTTGAAGGATCAAGCTGCTCATCAAGTAAAACAATTTCTTCGAATGATTACTCATTTTCTCCAGTCTGCTTAGTGTACATCACATAGTTTTCTTTGTTTTTAACTGAAAAGAACGATTCTTCAAAAGGGTTGATTCTAACCTTAATTTCTGTTAACATGCTTCACAAAACCCTTTTATTTTCTTTCAACTAAAAAACTTAAGATTGGAAATGTTCATTACATGCCATAGAGACAGATGCTTTGAAGGAAAAGGTGTAAAGAAGAAATTCTTTCAAAAGCTTACTCATTCTGTCCATTCTACTTAGTGTACTTCACACTGTTTTCTTTGCTTTTAACTAAAAAGAGAAACATTTTTTTCAATTGACTATCATTTTAATTTTTTTAATACGCTTGTAGAATTTGTCTCTTTACTCAACTGAAAAACGTGAGGTTGTAAATGGACATTACATGTCCTTGCGATAGATGCTTTGAAGGAGTAGTTTGATCATCAAGAAAAACAAATTTTTCAAAGGCTTAATCGTCATTTCATTTGATTAGTGTGCCTCACAGAACTGTATTATTTGCTGTTAACTATAAAAGACTATGCCTTTTCAAAGGGGTTGACTATCGTATTTATTGCTTCACAGAATTATTTTCTTCTCTTCCAACTGAAAAAAAGCTTGGCGTCGGAAATGTTCTTCACATACTAAGATGATGATGCTTTGAAGGACTATTATCTTCAGTCTATTTAGTGTACATCACACTGTGTTCTTTGCTTTTAACTGAAGAGAAGAAGAATTTTCCCGAAGGGTCGACTATGCTAGTTTTTGTTAGCATGCTTCACAAAACTGTTTATTTTCTCTTTAATTGAAAAACTTGAGGTTGGAAATGTCCATTACATGCCATGGTGATATGTGCGTTGAAAGAACGGCTTGCTCATCAAGAATTTTTTTTCTTGGCATAATCTTCCCGTTCATTCTTCTTAGCGCGCTTCACAGAACTGTTTTTTACATTTTAACTGAAAAAAAAATAAAGCTGAAAAGGTTCATTACACGTCATGGTGACAGATGATTTAAAGGAGCAGGCAGCTCATCAAAAATATTTTTTTCGAGAACTTAATCGTCCCATTCATACTAATTAGTTGACTTCACAAAACTGTTCCTTTGAGTTGACTATCGTCTTCGTTTTTGTAAATATGCTTCATATCACCATTTTATTTTCCTTTAGCTGAAAAACTTAAGATATTGGAAATGTCTATTAGATGTCATGGTAATTGATGCTTTGACCATCGTCTTCAGTTTCATAGAATTGTTTTGTGTTCCTTCAACTGAAAATTCTGAAATTTTCATTAGATACCAAGATGACCGAGTTTTGAAGGAGCAGTTTACTCAAAAGAACAACTGAAATAAAATCTTTGAAGCCGCGAAAATACTTGAATAGAAGGAGGGGGTCTCCATCGTATGACCCAGTCGTATGAATGCAACGCTTATTATGATATTACATGCATCGGTTTCAAATTAAAACGATAAGCATCTGTTCGACGAACACCTTAAAACGAACCCCGAATCCACACACTTAACACCAACCCCGCAGCCACCTTTAATTTCCCCAAATGTCCCTCAGCACCCCACGCATCGCATGCTGTTGTCAAGTTAGGGGAGGGAATTATGTAAGGCGAGGGGCCGGTGTTTAAACAGGGCTAATGTGAGACACGCGTGCGGTAATTTGGTAATGGGGCTGTTATGAAGTCAGACCACGCTTGGGGAAGAGTTACGATCTCATTATTGTAATTGCGTTTGAGCGCTAACCTAGGAAACGCGTATCACATTTCAGGTGAAATATGAGCGAGCTCCGTTTTCGGACGAGGCTTCCTTTTACGGCGCTAACGGGACCTCGGGAACGGGCCCCAGATGGTCCTGCAGGAGGCTTTCCCGATCGGAAACCAGGCTGCGGTTGCTCAATCACGGCCGTCACGGTTTGTCAGAACTGGCATCAATAATTATGATTTATCTAGCGAGGAAAATGTTTGTTTAATATTAATAAGCGAGTTTTTATAGCATTTCCAAGCGGTCGGCCGCGTATTTCTCTGTAATTTGTTGTGGATTTATGGCGTTTTTGATTGTTTTTGAGGATAATTGCTGGTATAATTTTGTTATTAACTTCTAAACATTGATTAATCTGTCTTGCATGTGGCATTAAAAATTGTCCTTATATGGAGGAAAAAAAATTAGCCCAGCTGTTGACTTTCCACCAGCTTCGTTCAGGAAAGTCCTTCAACATGCACATCAAGAACGTATCAAGTTATGGTAAATTGTTTAAACTACAGAGACTGCAAATCAGATCAAACCCATTCATGTGGACAATAAAATCGAGCCATTTCAGGTTGAACAAAACTACAAGATTCTTCTCCCAGCTCTTCTCCATAGAAATGGAGATTCTCATTCATTTGACGAGATGCCATATGATTGTACAGGAGGCTTGACAATCTGCGATGCTTTTATTCAGGACTTTAATGTTCTATTCGTTCAGAGTCTATTACTATAGTACACCAAGGGCGGGGTTATATGCTGTTAGTCTACAAAGAGAAAAGAGATGAAGAGTTTGTTATAATTTTTGATACACCTTCTGCTCTGCGGCCTTGATTTGTTTAACAAGGCACTTTGAACACGAAATCTATCGCAAATTTCCAACCCTTTAGTGTTATTCATTCCTAAAAATAAGAAAATTTCAAATTGGGGAAAAGCCGTAACAAATTGAATTATTGTGAACGAGAAGGAGTGAAAAACCGCATACATGTTATTCGATAGCACGTGAAAGTTTGCGGATACCACACTACAAACATGAGCTTTAACACGTACTAACATATTTTACAGTTACATAGACGAACAGCACTTGGCTTTATCTGAAATAAAACCAGCAGATCGTAAAATAATTATTTTTGGTGGTAGCGCCCAAACGATATTGACCGAATAGATCTTTCTAACATTTATTAAGTGAAATATTCACTAAAGCCGATCAGTTCAGATTTTAGAGACTCACAACGGTAACAAAGTAGCTTAGATCAAGACAAGCTAATAATGGTTTTCAAATCTCGAGTTTTCAGTGGCACAGTGTCTCCGGGCAGGGATTCAATAGATTTTATCGGGTTCTCGTAGCAATGGCCAGGAGTCTCCAGCGGCTTGTAATCGTTGTAATCCTTGAAAGATCACGGCTGGCATGACTAATGACGTCGCAGTCTTTCGAAACGACAGTTACAAACAATGATGCAGCACCGCGGCTGACACTGACTCGCTCTATTCTAATATGCTTTTTAGGGCAGTAAAAGTGAGTTGCAGACAAATTCGCTCAGCTGCCAATTTGTCACTCAGAAATATTCCGTAATAACACCGCGGTTCTGCAAATATCTATATATGCTAACTAGTTAATTAAGCGGTATCGATTAAACAAACAGTGTGGAATAATTTCCGGCAATTACTAAGGTAAACAGCTTTTTACCCTCCGGCGTCCAATAACCCTTGCCTGGTGCTTAATTTATTAAGGCGTAATTGCGATGCGTTTTGTCAAATCTAACCCCATTTCGCTAAGTATAGGTTCGGAATTTTACTCCTGCCAATATAACTGCCTTAAGCCCTTTAAGTTGTATGCGTGCGCTGATTGCATTTGGCCTAAAGTCCGCATTTTTCCAGATTAATTGCAGATTATACTTAGTTGGTCGTAATTAATTTGGCCGCCCGCTGTTATGGCGAACTTGCAAACGGAAGTGATAAAGCATTTCTGACCTTTACGTGTCTAACAAATTGACGAATATTAAGAATTTCGCATATTAGGTTTGCCTTTTTAGGAATTACACTTTACGGACTTGCTAATTAGTGTTTTATCTGTATAGTAATGATGTAAAAGCACATATAATAAATGAGCTGTTTAAAGGATATGTTGTAATATTATAATATCTTAATATATTTTTCATTCATAGCCCTATATGGTTAAAAATAATTAATGTTGTTTGTATTCAACAGTAGATGTGATGAAGGTTAAGAAAAAAAAATAGCATGTACCATCAACTGCAATGACATTTCGTTTTGTTACACTTTCTTAAGACACAAATACTCCCAGAGGACAGCTAGACCGGTATGGGATTTAGCTTAAGATTATATTATATCGGAAACTTGCTACGGTAGTTCATATGCGCAACTAATAACCATGACTTGAATACGTTCTATTTAACCTAAAACTCTTAGATAAATAATGTGTGTTTAGCCTGTTATTGCAACTGCTACTCTCTAGGACGCCAGAAGAAACAAAATAATTTAACTAACAGTTAAACAGACAAATAGTAACTATAAAGGCAGTAAAATATCATGCAGTAAGACTTCACACAGTTCAAAAAATGCCAAAGCACCAGATCGCCTGACACGCTCAAAATTTCTAATTAAAGGCAAGTAGGAAAACATCGCATGATTCGGTTCTATTACAGAATATTAATTTCGCCAACGCTTTAAAATTTTCTCCAGTGAGTTGCAAACTATTCCGTTGTAAAATATCATAGGCACTAGGGAAATGTCTAAATGAATTGTTAATTATATATTTGACAACATTTACATTAAATGTTTTTACGCTGAAAAGTAAGCAGGACTAGAATGGATATAACCTAAACAGACAGAATCGGAAACATTCAAAAATGAGCAGTCGATAAGTTTTGCATATTTAAAAAGTTGGGCAGTTCTTCAAAGAGGAAGTAGTTCAACCGAATTTATTATTTCCACATGCTCATATGAACTACAATTACTATTGCTTAATCGTGCCGACTGCACCAAAATTATTTTTCAAAATATGTATAGACGATAAATATGCAACAAGCCGCTACAAGACGATCAAAAATATTCTGCTAACGTTTAATTTATCATGCAGATCTTCCTTTCCGTATAACACCGTCGTTCTTATAAAAACTTAAAGTATGGAGGTCGCTCGTAATGTTTTATTAATTCCCCAATTCGCCGAGCTCCGTTAGAACTCCGTAATTTCCGATCGAGGCAATATGCAAAACTGGCCGATAATTTATTTCCGTAACGCAATATTCGGCTATGCACTGTCACACAATTAAGTTATTAAATAAATTGATTTTCTGTCAGCCTTATTTAGCAATTCAGAAATTTACATAAATTCAATTAGCTAAAATCAATATGCGAAAATAAGAGAAATAATCGAAACCGCTTGAAATCAGTTTTAGCCTTTATCAAATGCGATTGCATATTTTAAAATTTCCAGCTTAAAGGGTATGTAGCATACGACTTTTATTTAATATTCTTTGTGTAAAATTCAATTTGAACAGTTTTTCCAGTGTGTGCTTGTTTTGGCTTCAAATCCACGACTGGTTCATGGCGGGTGATCTATTCAGCCTTCTTTACAACTTGAAATTGAGGCTTTTTAGTATACTAATACAATTTTCTTTCAAAATTTATCGATTAAAACGTGTCATTTTTTAAGTTAGTTCAGTCATATCTCCTTGTAACGTAGGCAACTAAATGTGTAGACACTGAGACTTGCTTTAGTGTGATACCACGTCTAGAATTGCAAAGATTTATCAAACCATTAATTAACACCATATTCTACTAACAACTCCAATTTCTTTGTGCTGGATAAATTTAAAGTTGTGAAACGCCTGTTCGAGCATACTTAAATAGTTTTTAGTTATATACCGGGAGATAAAAAATGATGGACGTGCCCGCCCTCATAAAATATGCCTTTAGTAAAAATCTGCTGCCTTGTACCGATCGAGTCTGAACTATAGTAGCTAACTTCAAGTCAAAGAATAGTTATTTAAATAGATTTATTCATTTATAATAAACAACTAGCTTTGAATAAAGTATGATCAAAAAATATTTTCATCTAGTATGGCCATGGAATAGTTCCTCATTTATGAATGCAACTACGTTTATACTTAATATCAAAATTTGACATTTGCTTTGTAAGTGAGTTATAGTTGCGTTCATAAATTAGACAGTATTCCATGGTCATACCACCATTAGCTATACACGAATCTACTCTTCTTTTCAAACTTTTAAATACTCCATACAGCTGTTCTTCGGTTATTCTTTGCACAGCACCTTCTATCGTTTCTTTTAATTCGTCCAATGTGTGTAATGGATTCTGGTAAATTATATTTTTTAAATAACAGAATACATAGTAATCCAGAGGCGTAAGATCTGGCTACCTTGTCGGAAAACGTCTTCCCCGATAACTCTGTTATCATAATACGCTTCAATAAACTAAGAACCCACCTCCCATTTTCATCTCTATTTCCATTTCGGATATACGATTGTAAAAGAAATTTGTCCTCCTCAAGTGAAAATTGCATGATTACAATCGACAGTTCTAACCTAAAATAGAAACATTTGGTAAAACCTTTCAATAATTAATAAAAAGGAAGAATTGACTTACTTGTGTCACCAACGTGGATGCTAATGTTAGTTTTCAAAAAAACTGTTGCTGATAAACAGCTAACTTTACTGCAGAAACTTGACGTAGATATTGATAACCTGGAAGGAAGAAAGTTTTTTTCGGTCAGTCTTTCTTGATCTCCCGGTACTATAATGTCTTCTGCTACAAAGTGAAATTTCCTCCAACTTTGTGTTTGGTGAACCATCTGCTGAGCAGTGGGATCCACAAATTACCGAAATGGGTTGCTGGCATCCCCCTGTGCGTAAATTCCGAGCACGCTAAGCGCGGTATTTGTGGGAGCATTAAAAATAATTAACGATGATTTTTCACCATTTAAAGATGGTATCAAACATGATCGCGACGAATTTGGCGGAGTTTTATGGAGCCGCGCACGCGAACTTGCAATCTGAGTCCGTCTGCGTTGCAAATGGATGTTGCTTTAATGAAATTAAAATTCATTTATTCCGGAACATTATCAGTCTGGACATTCGGAGAACGAATTCTAAGAACCCCGCATTAGCTAATTAATGGGCGACCTCTTTCGTACCTTTCTTTCCACCAAGGCGCATAATTCTCAGAAAATTCGCGCTGCGATCGCGATTGTGCAATCGCGAATGGAACAATTATCCTAATAAGTTGCCTCTAATGAACCAGCTGGCTAAAAGGGGTTCTTCGTCTTTGCGCAAGATATTAAGGGGTAGATTTTTATCATGTAGTCTGCTTTTACTTAAATATAATTTTTTACAACACAGCATATGTGGTGGTATCTTCAACGTTCAAGTCAGACAAAAGAAGAATTCTTCATCTTCAATGAATGTACAACTAAGGAGACAATTTTTACAAATAGATTTACTTTGAAAACCTTCGCCAGACGAATGAATTGTATGTTAACTCCTGGCGAAGTATTTGTTTCATGTGGAGAAACTTCTCTAAGGTACAAAATGTTTTCTTCTAGATTCTTAGATAGCCACATTTGTTATATTGGTAATTTATTGATATATTACCTCTCGGGAAATCCTGTAACCCGTAGAGGGAGCGTCCCCAGGTGGCGGATAGGGGAATTCCTTCCAGATATGGTTGGTAGAACAAAATAAAATATTTTCAACGGCCTAATAGACCTGACAGTGGGCAGTAGCACTGTCAGTATCGAGTTAGTGCAGATGGGAAAATCCTTAGGCGGATTAGACATTGCAAACATGGCAAAACAAAGCTTTCATAGTATGGAATGAAAACCAACGGAAAACTGCCACTGTATTTTCCCACGGCGAGAGACGGTGTAAAGAATACTTCCGTTAACTGAACATAATAAATTAAACATACATAAGGATACACTGAAAATGGCGACATGGAATGTACGCAGCATATATCAAGCAGGTAAAATCTATGAACGAAATGTTCAGAATAAAAATAGAAAAACGTAGAATATCCTAGTTTAAGCACTTGTGTGATTGGTTCAATAAAACTTTCGTTAGAAGACGCTGCTGTAAGAAGAAGACGAAGAATATTATCTATACCTATAAAATCAATCTGCTACAAAACTTTTTTTCCGTGTTAATGCAATATATTAATATAAAAAACCCAAAGACGTAATTATAAAATTTCCCAAAACGTCAATTATTTCTGAAATTATTTTTACTCAGTCTAGAACTAGATTCAGCTCCACTCAGATTTAATATTTTTAAGGAAATGTGCAAATATTCTCTACAGCGAATCGCTACGATAGGTTGTACTAAAAATAAAGAATTTCTCTAATAACGGTTTATTAAAGTCGTCGTCCTTAACAAGGATTATAGCACTTAATGCTAGTTTTGCTGTGTGTCGTTTCCTGCACTTTATAAAAACTTGCATAAAGTAAGCTGCGTGTTTTGCATGTGAAGACGTATGGAATGGATATAAATGATTTCTATCAACTTTTAATGACATTTTCAATTCAGTTAAATGATTTTTCACCGTTTATTGGGCATATAGACATTAAGGACTTTGTTCAAATTAGTATGAGTTATAATGCAATGACGACCATAATATTTGAAATAAAGTATAGTATATAATGTGTTGTGCATTTGCAGTAACCAAAAGGATTTTGGCAGGTTTAACCTGAGCGAAATAAATAGAATAAATTACATTAGAACGCCACAATACTTCAGACATTATAACTGTGGCGCATGCTTGATTTTGCACGCGTTAAGAAAATCCTAACAAGGATAGGAGGGTAATTGATTCCATACAATCAATTTCCACCGAGTAAATAACCAGGTTTAAAATTTCCATGCTCACTTTAGTTATTTTAATAGAACATTCTTCATTATACAAACCTTGGGCAGAGCATAATGTAAAAACCTCGAAATGTAGCACATTCTACAAGTTAAAACTCAACCGGTAAGAATAATTTAAAACTTTGTAGAAGATGCAAAGAAAAGAAGATTTCCCCCAGAGCAGCATAACGACAACTCTGTATTAAATACAGCGTCGCGACCCCTACAAAATGGAATTATTTCATATCAACGATTTAAGTTATCCATTTGCCCGGGTCGCACCGAGAATGACTTACAAAAACGCATTTATTTATTTATTTATTATTTATTTATTTTATTTAGTACTCAGCCAACAGCCGTTAGGCCAATTATAGGCGTCGCTGTACATTTTATGGGAACTTCCAACCCCACTAACGACAGTCATGATGTTATTATGACATCCGGGACCACTTATTTCCGTGGCAGCCGTACTACGAGGTGCCGGGAGAAGCAGCCGTGGAACTCCCATGCAAGTTCTGACCAGAAAGAGCGTTGCTTAACTTTATTGATCGAACGTCGACGCTTGTTCAAGCTACACCACCCGGGACCCGTGTGGTAGTAACAGTCTCGCAGTCTTCAGACGAAGAACAAGAGGCAGAAGGTAGATATAAAAGAGAGTGTAAGTACGAAAAAAAGACAAAACAAACTAAAAAGGTAATCATATCAGCAGAATACCGAAAAAAAAGAAATGCAGGTGAACGAAATGGAGTGACTAAAAAATCCATGGAACAGATGATGAGTGAATTAAGGAAAAGTACAGCAATAATCCGGGAACACGGAATCTGGGAAAGTTATTTACGTTACAACGACACAAGCAAAACAAGATTTTTGGAAAAAACAAAGGGCGCATCCCAGAGGTATAAAAATCAAACAGGAGGAATTGTTCAATCGTAGTAGAAACTTTATGGAGAGATGGAAGCAATATTTTTCGGAGTTACTAAAATGACCCATTAGGAATCTAGAGACACAAGCCTTTTTTATAGAAAACATAGAATCGGAAGTTATAACAGTAGAGGAAATGGAAAAGCCATGGGCAAAACCAAAAATGGCAAGCGTCAGAGACCGACAATATTACTCGCGAAATGTTAGGGCATTAATCTCTTAGCTGCGTCAGCAAAATAGTTCCCATTATAAACAACTAGCTATTGATTATTTGGATCAGTTCCTGTGATAAAGAAACAAATGATCGTTCTACAATGGCACAGCATACTGTAGCAGAGTAACAGTACAGTTTGTACTTTGACACGATGCTAAAGGAAACAAGCCGAAGTGGTTATCATTCGGTATAAAAGAGGTGAACATATCTTAATATCTCCAATAAGATTGAAAAAGTCAAACGAAGTACTTAGTAATGTGTATTACTTTAATTAGCAAAGCAAAAAATTGAAGTCGGTAAGATTTGAACCTACACAGCCAGAGGGAATCTGTATTTTAGTAAAGACGCCATAACCGCTCGGCCAAGAAGGCTACATAATACACAAGCTTGTCGTTGTATTATGAATGGAAGCGTGACTATGTAATCAGGTAACTCTGATCGCAGACAAAGCTAATCGGCCAATTGGAAGCCCTTGCTTGTTATGTTTATTTTCATACTTAAAAGACAAGCCAAGTTATATATACCATCTTTTATTATTGTAAATTATATTTAAGAATTATGTTTAATACTAGTGAATCACACGAGCTACGCTTCGGTTCGAGATTTATTAATATAAATTAAAAAAAGGATGTATCGGCCGGGAAACGAACCCGGGCCGCCCGCGTGGCAAGCGAGCATTCTACTGCTAGACTAACTATGTTTTATTGAATAAGACGCTGTTATAATGGTATATAAACATAGTGAATCACACGAGCTAACGGCTGCCGCAGTGCATCCCACGGCCACAACAGCTGCCGTACCGCAGCCCACGACCTAAGACGCTTCGCTACGCTACTTACACGATTTAATTAAATTAAAACGTTTTCCTACTTTTTTGAAAATAAAAACCGGCCTACGATCTAAGTCTAAAAATTAGCTTAATAGGTCCAGTATTTTCGGAGGAGATAGCGAACAAAGAAACATACAAACGATTTTATGTTATAGGATGATAAGCAAGTGTGCGGTAAGCCGACCATACGCTGTAAGGGTATCGTGAAGTTAAATTTGCATGTGTGCCGCGATAAATTCAACGTTCAAGCCTGCCCGAGGGATGAAAGAAGTATTATTTCGCGAAGAAGCAATCATTAGCGTGCGTGTCTTGCGCGAATGCGTAGGTGCCCTTAAATTTCACCAAGAAATGCAAGGGTCTTCGACAGCCTCACAGTCAGTAATTTACTGCATATCAGTTCTTGTAGAGTTCATGAGTCAGCGTTTGCTTCGGCGAGGAGAAAAAAGTACGCGAATTACGACACATAAAGGATGCATTTGCAACGGTCGAGTACTTTGTGACGTCATCCGGACGAAGCACGGCTCCAGTCGAGACCCCACTTTCTGTGTAAGGGGATTCACTTACCAGTCATTCAGTTGATGATGTCATCTATGGATAATATAATATATGTAAGTTGGCGATTCAGTCTTCGGAGGTCTGCAGCTGAGCAGTGGAAATCATGTGAGTTAAGGAATGCATATACTTACGCAAATTGTGCAGGTTTATTGCACGCCAATCTCAACAGGACTTAAATAGTATCGGCTTCAGGCGATTTTGATGTAACGTTTTTTAAATGCATTTATTTTGATTGTGTTGTAAATACCATTTTTAAGGCTATATTTGATGGTGTTGCATGTGTGTTGTGTACGTACATGCGAGTAGCTCTAGCTGTCTTGCACGTAGTAGTTAATTCTACTTTTGATATGTTTTATCGGACTTAAAACATGACATTCAGAGAACAATCCTACTTTTGTTTGATTTTATTTCCGTTTTTCTATTATGTGTCAATAGATTGTGTGCATAAATTGGCTTTTTTTGCTCATTGTTTCAGCTGAGAACACTGCAGGGGAGAGCAGTTTCCTATTATGGCAAATAATGACACTTTTCAGCCATAACTGCGGTATTTTAGAGTTTCATGTTCACTGAGTTAGCAAAATAAACACAAAGGGCATATAATTATTCAAACATTTATGCGTATGAGACGTCTTGTTCAAATTTAAAGTAACCACGTGAGCGACTACACTTCACGTACTGTTACGATATTGGGTCCTACTAAAGGGAAGCCTCACGTATAACGTCAGGGTTAAAACGACATTTTTAATCGCAGTTTGGCGACGTACAACATGTATGCCTCATGTTCTACGAAGATATGTTGTTTGCTATGGTTTACTGTTGCTTTCGAAGAATTTGTAAATGTGGATGGAGAATGCGTCCCGTTGTATCGACCACTCCGCAGATAGAATTGTTTGTTATAAAGATTAATGCCTTAATTCGATTAGATACCGCTCTCAGATAATAGATGATTTTTTTTAAATCCTTTCTACCGTCAATGTTTGAACGCGCGATCAGCGCTCTTAACCATTGAGCCACCGAGATTCTAATTTTTGTATAATACTATATTAACAAAAACAGAACTGCTGACGTTGGATTTAATATCCCTGTGGCTATTTACGCCACATCTATTTAGCAACTTTATAATAACTGAGTGAGTCTCTAGCCAGTTTTGAACTTGGTCATCATCATTCGGGAGGAAATGGTGCACCCAAGGTTCGCCACACGAACATACTAGATACTAAAAAAAGTCGTACTGGGAAAATAATTTGCTTTTATTATAATTAATTAGATTGTAATTTAAAAAGATTTTCCACAGTTTTTTATTAGGGCTGTATATCCAAAACAATGCAGGTATTCTTTTGTTTTTGAACGTAGCTCCACTGATCGTGAACCAGTGCCACAGAAAGCGCCAAAAATCACCGAATGTTTACGCGTTCTTTATTTTATTAACACGTTAATGTTGCCCATTCTATTGGCGTCAATTATCGCCTCGGCCGTGAGAATCTCCGATATATTTACCCGCCTGAAATTTCGGGCAGTTTTAACACGTACGTGTGATTTGCTGCTGCCGTATAAGGCCTGTACACAGAAAGCAGATTTTGTCACACGTGAAACCAGGAAGCCGAGGAATTCAGAAAAGCTACTAAAAAATGTGTCAAAGCGCTAACGGTAACGCGTAATTAATCGAATTCGGAGCGGCTGGAATTATAATTAATTAACCTTCGCCTCGGAATTGGACCAAATGTCAACTACAATTGGATTGCCCAACTATTGGAATTCATCAGGCTGACAACCGCAGGATAACGGTTAACATATGACACCATTTCCGAATTTAATGAATCACTAATTCGCTTTTGGCCTCCCAATTCTCGACGGCAGGGCCAATATTATTATTAGCGTTGATTGAATTCCAATTAGGTCTGGCGTTGCGCAAAATGCGTGCAAAATTAATTTTAGCCAGCGGTATGATCTCGTTAATGTTGTATTTGTATTTGACATTTGCAGCTGAGTTCGCTAGGTGATTAATCACTCTAGTAACATGTCAATTTGGCGCTCAGCTAGCTAGCTCGCGGCTAGTTTAAATTTGGGCATAAATTTTCCGACTTTCAAGAATGCAGTCGCTCGAAATGGAAACCAGCAAATACACGGCTAACCTAATAAATTATTCAGATTTATCTCGCGGTTTGATTCGGAATTTTAAGCGAAATAGTTTACAAAAATACGGCCAAGATTTATGTTTCCTGTGCACACTCTTTGGAACAGTTAGAAGCTGGGGAAAAGTCGGCCTGTGTTACTTAAACAAAATCGACAATTATCATCGTCATCTTCTTGAATAAAATATAAACATCGAGCAACAAAACTGGCTCACTGTTGGAAATGTTTAAAAATTGCATTATTTTTCTACTAACCTAAGAGGCAAAACTCCCAGCTTATATCGCATGTACCACGTTCCAGTTCAAATTCAAAAGCTTTTGCTCAAATTATTCGATAACATACATTCGATCAGTTTCACTTTATGTTAAAACTTCCATCAGTGTCTTGAAGAAATCCTAAAACCGATATCATGTAGCAATTAGCGAGCCTCACGACGGCGATAACCCGACAAGATAGAGAGCTGTCATTGGCACAACATCAAACATTTGCTAATTCATAATGTAAACATCGAGATAAGCAAATCATTATTAATTGCAATCAGACAAACATAACCTTACAAAATGAAATCTAATGCGCTGCGTTTCCTAATTTTCTCAGAAATTCCAGCTGTGTAGGAGTGAACAAATGGCTGCCATTACAGTGAGATACAATTTTGAAATAAAATACTATATTTCCAGCTCGCTGCACGGCATTTGGTCATTAATAATGCAGAAATCTGATATTTACTTCTTTAAACATTTGCAACACTTAATTGTGACATAATTAATTTCTTGTTGTAGGAGTTTCAAATGTTAATATTAATTGTTACAATTTTTTGACTTTTATGGTATGTGGCAGCCATTAAGAGCGACATTTAAGAAAGACATATTTTCTAAGCATAAGAATAATATATTAGATATTTTCTTGTCTTAGTCCAACCCTGTCCGTAAGGCTCAACGACGCCAATAAACTTGTGAGCCGTTATGATTGACTCATAATCAAATTTCTACGCCTAAATTGCAATAGGATAAAAGTGATTCCTCATGTTATCTGACCAGCATATGCATTACTAATATTTAAAAAAAACCTGAAGTTCTTTTGAGCAGTTCAACCCTGTTTGTTTTACCACTGTTATACAGTTACGATCGTACTGTAGCGTATCCAGTCAGGATCTTAAAACCATAAGACGTCGGTATATTCAATAAGAAAACTTAAGCACAAGTGGCCCCACATAAAATCCAACAACCCTTTTGTGACCAATCTTAAAAGTGATAGCGAGCGCAGGGTTGCTACTAGAAACAAAATATTAACATTAAATTGAAAATTTGAAGTCTGTTCAGTTCTACCGATGTCATAAAGTTGTGAGCATACTGCAGCTTGTTGAATCTAATTTTTAAAATCAACAATTCGCTCATATGTAATTGTGTCGAATGTAACTACCTGGGCTTCACCCTTTTACATTTTTAAGGTCACGGAGAAATCCCGGTGCTAAGAGTTTTTTCAGGTTAAAAAGAACAGTTGTGTCGGTTTAGAATTATTTAATGGCTAAAATTCAACCATTACACATTTTCCAGAGCTCAGTGCTTACTTGCTATCCCAGCAAGTAACATAATTTAGTTGAATACGAGAAATATGCAGGTACCTGAATAAATAGCCCTTGGTTATAGAGAATAGGTTGTATTTGGGAAGGTGTAAAATATTTTAATCACTCAGTGAATGCTAAAACGTAAATGTTTGGTTAGCACTACTGCTTAAGGCGATAATTTTCGGGCCCTTTTACTCTGCAGATTTGTACAGCGATTGCTCCTGTGTAGTTCTGAGAAAGAAACGAAGCGGAAGCGAGGCTTACATACCAATTTAGAATGTTAGATATAAGCCATTTCGTATGCCTAGACAACATTATCCAACTTTTGCGTCAGGATGAAGGTGGATAAAGGTCGTAACACTGTCTGTATAACTATACCACCACTATAAACTTGTGAGCATACTGTAGTTTATTGATTATTAATTTTCAAATCAAGAAAACACGTCGATGTTTTCAATAGAATAAATTACTCACAAGTGGTTTTATATATAATCCAACAATCCTTGTATGAGCAATTTTGAACGTGATAGCGAGCGCAGGGATATCTACATTAAATGGAAAACTTGAACTTTTCTATGCAACTTCAACCCTGTCTGTACAGTCGTACGTCGATATATTCCATACGATATTTAACGCACAAGCGGTTTTATATACAATCCAACAACCCTCGTCAGATCAGTCTTGGACGTGATGACGAGCGTAGGATTGTTATTAAAGCTAAAATATTAGCATTAAATTGAAAACTTGGCTTTTTTGGGCAACTCCAACCCTGTCTTTATAGTTCTACCGCACTTATAAAGTTGTAAGCGCACTCACTTGCATGATTACCGTGTGTGAATTTTAAAATTCAGAGAACACGTCGATATATCCAATATGAAAATATTCGCACAAGTGGATGCACATATAATCCAGCAACCACATGCATCAGTGATCGGAGGCAGTAAACCAAGGATTAATAACAGCATGCAGACGTTAGCTGCTCCTACAAGCAACAGACTAAAATATTGCCTAGCCTGTCAGAAAATCTATAAATGCGAGATGAATACTAAGTCAATTTGCGACTAATTTCAGGCGTGATTGATCGAGTGGTCGTGAACGCCGCACACTGGTGTGGTCGGTGGAAAAGAACTCTGCTGCATCAAGAGCACGTCGATGCGCAGTGCAGCCAGATGAAAGTTGTTCGATTTTTCGTTATCGCTAATTAATAATTCCTTGCTGCAGTGAAAGCCTGTCCGTGTAAGGAAAGAAGAATTATTGATAACGGCGGCCGAGCATTCGTTATTGCTGTATTAGGCCGTGTTACATTTCCATATTTGCTGCCAATATTAATAACGCGGCTATTTCTGAGCTCTTCCTTTCTTTTTTGCGACAGACAGGACTGGACTGGGTCGGCATTAATATAACTGTACATGTTTTAATTGAAATTTTATATTTGATTATGGTGTTAGCAGCATTACAAACCAGATTACTTGTGTAATTTCTTGAGCGGATAAATGTGAATCCTTGCATTTCCGTTGCCATTATTTCTATGAATATCAGCAGATGACCTAATATGAAGGATTAGCGAGTATGTATAGTTTGTGGTCAATTGATGTATTGATTACCGTAATAGTTAATTCTAGAATAACACCAATAACATATTCAGTAGACATATAATACAGTTGGAATTATTCAAAATTTTAGATATAAAAAAAGAGAAAAGATAAAAGTTTTAGTGGTTTGACTTGTGTGCGGCTTTGAATGTGGTTGTACCAGACACAAACGTAAGTTATCTGTGTCTTCTCTAGACCGATTTTACTACCTTGAAACTAACTGTACACGCTTCATTAAATCTAATTCTATTTTAAGATTGCAAATTGATCAGAAACAGTTATAAAAAAGTTTGTATTTAATATAGTGTTTCGATGATATTACTTCAGTGCGAAATTATTGAAGGCCTCATTACAGGTGCTTTGAAGGTTCGAATTTAAATCATACAATTTATATCCCCCTGGGTTTCACCCTTTTACATTTTTGTTCTCGGAGAAATTTCGGTACTGAAAGTTTGTTCAGATTAAGAATAACAATTGTGTCAGTTTAGAATTTCTGAATTGTTAAAAATTAACCTTTACACATTTTCTAAAGCTGTTAAAGCTCTGTGCTTTTTTAGTAAAAATTGCTATTTCAGCAAGTAACATAATTCAGGTGAGTATGGTCAATTCATTTTCGAGCCCTTTTAAATACCAGCATCATACAGAGATTGCTCTTGTGTAGTTCTGAGTAAGCAGCGTACCGGAAGCCTAGACAACATGTTTTTTATGTTATTTTTAAACTTACCGTGACCTTCTAAGAGTTACTGTAGCTCTCAACTTTTTAAAAATTTCTGTGGCTCCCACAAATCCATATGGCCATATGGAACTATACCATCGACAACACCGTACTTACACTCTTTCTGTG
The DNA here is from genome assembly GCA_940337035.1 of Agriotes lineatus. Classification (NCBI taxonomy): domain Eukaryota; kingdom Metazoa; phylum Arthropoda; class Insecta; order Coleoptera; family Elateridae; genus Agriotes; species Agriotes lineatus. Next base: position 69,846,453 of record OW679201.1, on the reverse strand, counting down.
GTTAGGAATTCACACTTAGCTAAAGCCATACGACGAAGAATTGAACGTGTTTCCATTAATCAGATAATTAGTATAGAGACATAACCACTGTAAGAAGATAATAATGGTGGTTATATATCTGGTAATGCCAAAACAACGCAACCCATCTGGCCTTTTTAACGACAATAAGTTGAGCTCTTAACTATTAGATGTTCAATTAGGATTTTCTTACAACTGTAAATTGTATCTAACGAAATATTTGTCTTTTTAGTACCATACCATACAACTTGCTGAGGGAATTGATGTGATACCGAGGAAACCGAAGCTAATACCACAAGCTCTTGAAGAGGTACATGATTACTATCACCTCTCAAACCAAGAGGTTGAAATCAGGGTTTGTCACCAGGTAGCTGCAATCATGACCCTGGCAGCTTGCGTAAGAGCTGAGACTTACTACCCAGTAGTTGGCCACGCACGAAGCGAATATTTGTTCCGCGAAGGTTTAAGCATCGACGATAGATTTATTCAAATATGGTAGCAGGTAAGACATTATCTAGTAATTCAACAATTATAATAAAGAGTGTAATCAAATTGCTTAAGTTTTTCGGCACCCCAACTTGCTAGTTAGATTGTACAACAAACTTTTTAGATAAAATTTTAACATATTCAAAGCAGTCACAAACAAATAATGGAAACATTGTTCTTCTAGTTGCCAGCAAAAGTGTTCTAGAGTTAGATAAGTAGCTTTACTATCTTTAGTACTAACAGTGGAGATGGTTCATTGGTAGAGCCTCTGGTTCTAGGCCAGAAAATGTGGGTTTAATTAATAATAACAAATCTAGCGCCGACTCCACTGCGATTCTTCAGTCCTAGTAACTGGGGAGTCTTGATGTCTCACCACCTCCTAAAAGAGGTTTATTTGAGAAAGTCAGGTAACTACTGCAAAAGGCACAACCCTGACGAAACCTTGAGAAGCCACCTAGCAAAAACTTAGAATACTGTCATGAGGAAGTATCGTAAAGTGTCAAAATTGTAATACGAGTCGATCCAATCCGCCTCTGCGTTTCCGTTGCCGTACATTTAAAGCGTAATTTGCAGCACGCGTCGACGGCACGCCATTAAAATAGCAGGAAAAGCCACTGTCAGCTTCGGATGTGCGATGAAAGCATGCATGTGTGGGCGTTTACTACCCCAAGCCTGCAAATTGTGGAAGTAGATCGCCTGGACTGTCTCTTGCTGTGAAGGTGAATTGGAAACCGAGTATACTTAAGGACTGGGTTGTTGTACAGTCTGAAAAAGGAGGTTGCTGTATTTATTGAGTTTTGTAAAAAACCAAATTATTGTGTACTTGATTGAACACATTCGTGTGAATGGCTATCAGCATGCAACGAAAGGGTTCTGCAGCAATGTTTTTGTTCACAGTCTTTAAATAAACAGCAGTCCATAAGAATAATAAAATAAATGTCATCAAATTAATTATATGCCTTTTATTTAATTAACCAAAAACGGTAATTTCAAAGGGCGCAGCGACGAGTTGCTACCACATATTATATGACAGCAGGTTACTGGTTAAACGTAGCAAATTCTGAATAGCACTATTATTTCAACTGACAACAATTATTTCAAACAAATCATTTGAAGAAATGTTAGTAAAGAAGTACAATAGTGGGTTGGTAGTACTTAATAAGAACGAAGTAAGAGGTAAAAAAGAAAAGGTTCAGGGCCATTTCAATTCCCCCAATTGGATGTCGGCTGCTATAAGGACCTTGCGTTCATTTTCAGCCAATAACGAAAATTTTAGGATGAGTTAGAGAAAGAAGGTTTGGAGAGGCCAGGAAAGGTGGAGAAGTACTGCCTCGGCATTCGACTCAGAGAAGGTGCTCTGTTGACTCAGGAAAACCACCTAAACACCTGAATCAGAGCATACGGGCATGGGATGCTCGGAGTACAACTGCACATTAGTATTGAAGTAATTTCTGTTAATAAAGTAGTTCCAAAACAAAAATCGTTGTCAAATTTCCAAAATTTCCTCAGTCGAAAATATATTAAAGTTGGAATTTGAGCATAAAGATGGGGAATGGGAAACTTTAATTTAAAGATTCGTGTTTTCTTATGTTATATGCCAACATACCAATGGGATGTGACGAATGAGTCGAATTAGATAATAATACGACACGCACATACACCTAACTTACAAACTATACCACCTATGATATGTTTTTCGGACTTTTTCCACTGTCTAGGGTGTTAATCACACAACGTTTCGGGAGTTTTGATCTACTCCCGTCTTCAGGTGTTCCTGGTTAGTCCTGAGAAGGACTGATATTGTACGTTTTTCTACGTCTATTTGTGCCTCCCCCGGGGTTTGAACCCGGGACCGCCGATCGCTGTGATTACTAGTCTGCTACTCTAACCACTAGGCCACCAGGGAGGTTATATATTTTGGTTATAAACTTATATATATCTTACCGCTGTATACGACCCCTGCGAGTGAGATTATCGGAACACCGCAAAAATGTTAGAATGGGCGAAACCATCAAATCCAAGATCGCAGAACACGTCTGGAACGAAGATCACCACATACAATGGGATAGCGCATCAATTTTAGGTAAAGAGAATTACAAAAATAGTCTACTGCGCATACAGCGGTAGCCCCGGGTGGCCTAGTGGTTAGAGTAGCAGACTAGTAATCACAGCGATCAGCGGTCCCGGGTTCAAACCCCGGGGGAGGCACAAATAGACGTAAAAAAACGTACAATATCAGTCCTTCTCAGGACTAACCAGGAACACCTGAAGACGGGAGTAGATGAAAACTCCCGAAACGTTGTGTGATTTACACCCTAAACAGTGGAAAAATTCCGAAAAACATATAATAATAGACCACTGCCAAAAAATTACATTCAGAGAATATACCACCTATGTACTTTGTTGAGCAGGTAAGTGTGAGTGTTTCTCAACAATGTATACGTAGAAATAACGCTTCAGTTCTGTCTTTTACAAGTTACATGAAGAGTAGCAGCCACCAAATGTCCAATCCATGACAACAATCAAACCTTCGAATAAATAATGAATATCAAATATGTAGACAATATTTTAAAATGTAACAGCAGCGAGATATAATTATATAACATAGATGCATAGACACATAGTGGGATGTTATTTCAGTATTTTTCAGAATTCGAAAGTGTTTGTAAATACACTGAAATAAAAATTTAAAATTTCCCTATAGAGCCATAATTTAAAATTTAGTTAATTTAGTGAAATTGATTAAGTAATTAACCCAGTTATATTTTGTTTAATTAACCACGACCAACACATTTTTTAACGGTATTCAATGACTATCAGACAATATGATAATAATTGTATTAAAGCAATAAATTGGGAAGAGCGAACAATTGTTAATATAAATAATATGACAGCAATTTATTAAAATTTTTACACGTAGCAAATTTTGAATAGCATTTAAACGATTACATGGCAGTGGTTAACTTAGGAAATTGCTGCTTAATAAATTCTGTATTTATCATCATCATCCGAATTTTGTATATAAATGGAATTAAAACTTCATATAAACAGTAGTAGCAGCAGCGTTCACCAAGATGAGAGCTTTAGCGGTTGTATTTGTGTGTTTGGTTTTTGGCGCAAGCGCTAAACGTAAGAGTAGATTATCATTTCTTTCTATCATTGCTACAGTACCATGTGATTGAATACTTTTCTCCTATCAAGGCTGTGAAATTGCTATTAGTAATGTAATTTTAACGAATACAAACAATTCCACAGTCTTCTAGTCTAGAGGAAACCAGTATTTGATCATGCTGTATTTCGAACCTGTATTTCATTATTAATAGAGCATTATTTTTGCAGATTCCAGTTCGGCCAGCGACAGTACTGAAGAAGATTCAAGATATCACGACAGACTGGTTTGTATTTAGTACTGCATTTTGAATAATTCCATTTTAAATTATTTTGGTGTTCTTGGATCAATTCTTATTCGTTACAAAAATCAAAATTTTAAATAATCTACACCAACATATCGAAACAGCACATTGTAGTATTTTTAATCCATACACGGGCCGGGTAGTAAAAGCGTAATAATCCCATGATCATTCATTTCCTTGGTAAATTGCCAACAACCTTCTCAATCCAGTTTAAGCAAGTATAGCTAGCATTCCTCCACTTGAAAAGACACTTCTGTAGTTCGACGCCCTTGTAACACTGGAGGAGCGCTTCACTCATCACCACCCACTCTGTAATCGCACTTTCATTGATAAGGAGGGACTTACTCCCTTATGTACTATTTAAGAATTTTATTAAACTGTAAATAAGGCGATTTTGTCAATTTTAGGAAGTTGCACAGATAGTCAGATATTATGGTATGACAGACAACCAAGCCCAGGCAATAGCAGAAACTCTTGGAGATGCATACGTTCCTAATATAAACTCAAACGAAGCGCTTGCAGCGATATTTAAGCCGTTGGTAGCTAAAATCATGAGCATGAAAGCTTATGTGAAAATTTGGGAAGTTACTCATGGACCCCACTATCCAATCGTAGGTACACAGTACATGGAAGATTTAATAATCTACGACAAATTTGTCCGTGTAAGTGGACCAGGAGTTCCATCACCTCATAAACGCATTCATTAGTCCGTAGGTTTAAAATTGTCAGTGCTCCTTCCTTCTGAGTCTACTCATATGTGACTAGCAAGTTGATTAAAATAAAACAATGCAATATGATCTTTTTAGTTTGTTTAAGTAGTTTAAGTAATGAAATTCGGGGATAGCTATTCGATACCACTTAAAACATGCAAAACAATATTCCAGAAGTATGTCAACATAACATAAGTTATGTGTCAACACACTCTCTGGTATCAATGCACCAAGTGGCTGGTAGATGCTAAGGGAAATAGGGCCCAAAGTTATTTGACAATAATTGGCGAAAACGCTGAAGCAGCAGAATTGTGGTGAGCAATTTTAATGTGATGCGAAGATTAACGAAGCTGTAGCCAAGAACGTAGTAAACTGGCGGGCTTATTTACAAACGCTCCCGAAATGTAATGCAATCCGACGGTTAAGACAGCTTCCTAAGAGCAAATGTGGAGCAATCTTATTATTAGGCATTGAACATGAATGAATTTGACCTCCGAGCACTGTTTTGGTAATGAAGTATTTCTTATAGGTATAGGTAACGCCCCATTTCATTTGTGCGTTCTTTTGAGATTCGCTCGCATCTCTAATTTCAATATCTCGATGGCTCCTTTTGGGCGAGCGCGGAACGAAAGAACTTGGCTTTTCCGAAAAAGCGCTCGATCTTCGATAAGAAAGATACCTGGAATGGGATATTTGCGAGACAGTTGCTTCGATTGCAAGTACTCGTCGAGGCGGCTGTGATCTCGGCACAATTTCAAGCCTCTTGAGAGATTTGAATAGCTTGACCAAGTACGCTGACTTCTAGCCGTAATTTGTTGCTGCCGACAAATGAGACGTGCGCTTCAAGCAGCGAAAACTTACGTGAGGTCGATTTCTATCTTTGGTGAAATATTTTTCTAGTTTATTTGCTGTGGACTAATTCAGTAGTAACTAGGCCTGTTTGCCACCCTCCCGGCGTAATGTCTTTGTCATTGGACATAAAGACCTGACGGCAGCCCCAATGGAATTTCCCCGTATGCCGGCAGGCCACAGCCCTACAAGATTATTCCTCCAGGGCTGCAGCATCCTGCAGAAATCTTCCCCCGAGCGATTGCTTCCGAAGGCGTTTATGGAAACATTGTATAGAACAGTAAAAAGTAAAGTAAAGTTCAGGGCGCTTCATTCCACACGTGGGAATATGGCCTGAGACTCAGTAAGCACATGGAATTTGAATGTCAGCAATTGATTGTGTCCATAAGAGGATGTTTTAATGCAAAAGCATTTGAATATATAAAACCACACGTGCCAATGTAATACGTAGTGTCATCAACGTTCATGACGTTTTCACATAGGGATAGCTGAAATTGTGTATGTGCCCTGTAAAAACCTCACGCAGTGTGTCCTTGGGTACGCGATATCACAGTTATTTCAATTTATACAGTTTTCAAGCCGGTCGAAATGCTGCGTTTCATAAAGTTAACTGAATGTTTGCATGGCATTCAGATTTCAATAATTTGGCATTTATTATAATTCTAACTTACCATGCTCCTGGCGTTAAAGTTTTAATGTGTTGTAATGTGTTGCAAGAATTTTAATAATTCATTTTTTATTGTTTGATTTGGGTAACTCCAAACTTTGGTATTATTTATGGCTGTAGCGCATCAGGTTTTACCTGAGTTGTCTTAATTAACATTGTTTCTTAATTACGGTGACGATTTGTGATACTGTTGTTAAATATTAAATTCTATTAACTCTTGCTGGTTTATATTTTTTTGTTAGTTATACTAGGACCCCTCATAAACCTGCTCGTGTTTTTTAAGGTTTAGGTTGAAGTAAAAGGCTTCCAAGGTAAGTGGTGATTTGTTTTGGTAGTTGGATTTGTTTGTATGTTGTGAATAACGACTGGCGCCCATTTTTTTTTAACTAATGAAGTTTGTATGTAACCTTAAGAACCGCTGTCTGGTCCTTATTCACGTCATTTTCTACCCAGAGTTAGAGCTACGGCTGTGCTAACCCCTCGTTTAAGGGGGCGGTACATGCTTGCAGAACAAGGAGAAGTCAAGTCTCTACAAATTTGATACCTTACAAGGCTTAGTTACTCGTATAACTTGCATAAGTAAGTATTCTCAACATTCATTTTAAAAGCCTACCATTAGCTAAAAACGTTAGAATAACAAACTTTTATTAAATTTCAACCTGCCAAATAAAGTTAGAACTCGCAACTTTACAATACATTTTTCTGTAGACATTTACAAACAATAATGGATTTGTGGATATGATGCATGCTGTGTTTGTTCCATTATTAAATAAATTATCGCATACCGTATTGCTACAAAAAAAACTAGGGCAAGTTTTAGATCAACTACTCATAAATTTTTTATTTTAGTTGATTAAATTACCTTCACTGTCATTTATTTAATTGAAACCTGTCATATGTCATATCAAATTTTAACATCAAGAGCTAGAATATAAAACAAGATAGATGTACGATTTGCCGAATAGTTATAGTGTTTCTCAGAAAGAAATCGTCCTAGCTGTTGAAACTAGGCTTACTCTAGGCAGTTACGTTTTGACATAATTTTAAATGTATTCACTTCGAAGTTGCCAATTAAAATTTGAGATTCACAATGCTAAAAACGTTGTTTTTTTGTAGCAATAGTACATTTTGTGTTGTGTTTGAATAATTGTTATTCTGTGCGTATGATGTCTTTTCAATTATTAAAATTAAAAGTCATTGCTATATTGGGATTGGAAAATCGCCGAAATATAAATGTTATTTGTGCTTAGTAGTAATTGTTGAAAATTAAGAGACCCCCAAATACAATTATCACGAGCCGCCACTGCTTGTCCTGAAATAATTCAATTGCATAATATATATACGGGCAGTGTCGATTTAACAATTCAGTTTTGATGAGCTTAATCGAAAGTCAAGGAAGAGGTGGAAAGCAATATCTGGTTTTAATGATGGCTGTGGAGAATTTCCATGTATTATGTTATGATGAACTGCAATGATAGAAGTAACTCTGTCTAGTGGTTTTGGTTGAAGTTGCAGAGGGTCTCTCATCGAATTGGGTAGAACAAATGCAGCAGTTAAACAAAGATCTTGTCTATTCATCTTTTCATATAAGCTCAACAAGATAAAATTATCGTCGATTTGCTACAATGAAGAAAAAAGAATAACACTTTAACATATGCAATATCTCCTTATATGAAAGTTATTTCACACCCTAAAATGTACAGTAACAATTTTTAGACAATGCATCTTCCGCTACCTATAACCCTGCATCCCTTCTCTGCCAAAATTTCCCCAAATCCGACATCCCCATTTTTCAGTCGAGATAGTCATAACAAGTAGTAATTAAATTAGAAATAATTATAATTATTTTACATACTTCCGCAACTTGATTTCTATTTTATTTAACTTACACGATATAGACGGTTTAAATACACTACATTTGTTTCAGCTATGCCGATAAGCTATGGCAAGAGTTCCCCTTACTAAAATTTGATAGTTAGTTTACTTCTTTGCAACAACTATTCCAAAGCACTTTAAGCAGCTACAACAGTGATATATGGGAAAAATCGATTATATCTGACCAGGAGAAGCTGCATATTTATAATAATATAAATGAAACCACACAGTACCTAGAGCACTAAGAACAATGATCGGAAAGACTGTATGTTAGGATGTGAAGATATAGCACGGTGGATCGAGAAAAAGGAGGAAAATGGAAACGACATGTAGAGAACATGGACAACCGATACACGCCAAAATATATGTGACTCAAATTTGATTTCACATAGACAAAAAATTTTATACATGAAAACTCCGGTGAGACTAGTAGATGTCATCATTATAGAAGTTAGAAAAATGACATATCAAAGATCTAATAATAGAGAAAGAAGAAGTTTGATTAGTCACATAACCTATTCAGAATGCACTAACAGAAACAGTCTTCTAAAAGGTTGGAAGTTGGACGAATATAATCATTCTAATTACCAGAGAACTATACGTATATCTGAAATAATTTCTCTGCATTCAATGACGGCTAAACAATGGAACAGCAATTTTTGAAAGCAATCAACGGATGAGAGTGAACATTTGTTAATATAAACAATATGACAGCAGTTTATTAAAATTTTTAAACGTAGCAAATTTTGAATAGCATTTACGCGATTACATGACAGAAGTTAACTTAGGAAATTGCTGCTTATCATCATCAGAGTTTTGTATATAAATGGAACTAAAACTTCATCTAAACAGTAGTAGCAGCAGCATTCACCAATATGAGAGCTTTAGCGGTTGTATTTGTGTGTTTGGTTTTCGGCGCAAGTGCCAAACATAAACGTAAGAGTAGATTATCATTTCTTTCTATCATTGCTACAGTACCATATGATCGAATAGTTTTCTCATGTGGAGGACTGGGGAGTTGCTGTCAGTAATGTAATTTTAACGAATACAAACAATTCCACAGTCTTTCTAGTTTAGAGGAAAACAGTATTTGGTCATACTGTATTTCGAAGCTGTATTTGATTACTAATAGAGCATTACTTTTACAGATTCCAGTTCGGCCAGCGACAGTACTGAAGAAGATTCAACATATCACGACATAATGGTTTGTATTTAGTACTGCATTTTGAATAATTCCATTTTCAATTATTTTTGTTCTACTAATTTGTGTTGTTAGATAAATTCTTATTCGTTGCAAAAATCAAAATTTTAAATAAGCTCCACCAATATATTGATACGCCACATTGTAGTATTTTGAATCTATATATGGGCAGTAAGAGAGTAATAATTTCTTCCATTCAATTCCTTGTTAAATTACCAACAACCTTCTCAACTCAGTTTAGACAAACATAGTTATGCATTCCTCCAGTCGAAAGGACACTTCTGTAGTGCCAAACAGTGAAAGTTATAGGAAAAATAAGTCGAAGAAAAATTTTATTGTATGTAAACTGTGTGTTATCATTGTAAGTTATTGAAAAAGCGTAAGAATAACATAACCATTCTATCGATGTATAGCTCATTCATGTCACAAACTATAGCATGATCAAAAATTATGTTCATCTAGTATGGCCATTGAATACTTTTTAATTTATGAATGTAACTATAACTCACTTAAAAAGCAAATGTCACGTTTGACATTTAAGTATAAATGTAATTGCATTCATAAATTAGGAAGTATTCAATGGCCATACTAGATGAAAATAATTTTTGATCATACTTTAGTATGAACTGGCAAAGACTTACTCCCTTATGTACTATTACGAATTTTATTAGAACTATAAATATAGCGAATTTGTAAATTTTAGAGAATTATAGTGTGGCGCTTTTATGGTATGACAAGCGCCCAAGCCTATGCAATAACAGAAACTCTTGCTGACGCATACGACCCTACAATGTCAAACCGAGAGCTTGCAGCGAAGTTTAAGCCGTTAGTAGAAAAAATCATGGGCATGAAAGCTTATGTACAGATTTGGGATTGGGATCATTCTGAAGTATACCGCCATCCAATCGTAGACGCACAGTATCTGATCGACTTAACAATCAATGACAAATTTATTCGTGCAAGAGGACCAGGAGCTCCACCACCTTTTAAAGGCATTCATTAGTCCGAAGGTTTAACGTTGCCAGTGCACCTTTCTTCTTAGTTTACTCATATGTAACTAGCAAGTTGATTAAAATAAAGCAATTCAATATGATCTTTTTTACTTTGTTTGGATACCGTAAAGTGTCTCACCAACTTAAACACAGTTTTAACCTATCAAGGGTGACGTCTATAAAAGTGAAAAACTGAGTGACGGCTCTTGTTAAAAGTGACTCCCTTCGATATTACGTTTACATGCATCAGTTTTTCTAAACAGGTTCTAAAGATATAAAACAAAGACTGTTGCACACAATCGTACGGGGATTCCTGTAAGTGTAACTATTTTACATAGTTAAATGACAGTATACATGAGCGAAGCGTTTATACCAGGAAAGAATCGCAATAAGTAAAGAGGCAATCGGCTGATTAGTACCACAGCAAAAAAACGTAATGTTATATTCTAATATATCTGTTTCAACTTTTGAGGTAATCGATAGCATTCTTTATCCGGCGGCAGGGACAGTAATGAAAAACAGAAAAAATCCAAGCTTAAAGGCGAAAATCTGAATTTCTGGTATGAAAAATTAATCCAAAAAGGTTACCACTAGTCGGTTGCTCCTTAGGGCCGCAGGGGAGCTAGCTTCCCAGCTATAAACAGCCTGTATGGCATTAGAAATAAGTAACTACTCTATAATTACAAATCTATTTTATCATCTATCCTACCGTTATAATATAACAAGGTTTAAGTAATGAGATCCGGATGTAGCTATTCGATACCACTTAAAACATGCAAAACAATATTCCAGAAGTATGTCAACATAACATAAGTTATGTGTCAACACTCGCTGGTATCAATGCAAGTGGCTGGTAGGTGCTAAGAGAAATAGGGCCCAACTTATTTGGCAATTATTGGCGAAAACGCTGAAGCAGCAGAATTGAAGTGAGCAATGTTAATGTGATGCGAAGATCAACGAAGCTGTAGCCAAGAACGTAGTAAACTGGTGGGCTTATTTACAAACATAGCGCTCCCAAAATGTAATGAAATCCGAGGGTTAAGGCAGCTTCCTAAGAGCAAATGTGGTGCAATTTTATTATTAGACATTGAACATGAATGTATTTGAGCTCCGAGCACGGTTTTGGTAATAAAATATTTCTTATAGGTATAGGTAACGCCCCATTTCATTTGTGCGTTCTTTTGAGATTCGATAGCATCTCTAATTTCAATATCCCGCTTGCTCGTTTTGGGCGAGCGTGGAGAGAAAAAATTTTGGCTTTTCCGAAAAAGCCCTCGATCTTTGATAAGAAAGATGCCTGCAATGGGATATTTGCGAGACAGTTGCTTCGATTGCAAGCACTCGTCGAGGCGGCTGTGATCTCGGCACAATTTCAAACCTCTTGAGAGATTTGAATAGCTTAACCAAGTAAGACTGATTTCGAGCCGTAATTTGTTGCTGTCGACAAATGAGGCATGCGCTTCTAGCGGCGAAAACTTACGTGAGGCCGATTTCTATCTTTGGTGAGATATTTTTCTAGTTTATTTGCTGTGTATTAATTCAGTAGTAACTAGGCCTGGTTGCCACCCTTCCGGCGTAATACCTTTGTCATTGGACATAAAGCCCTGACGGCAGCAGCATTGGAATTTTCCCATATGCCGGCAGCACGAATTTTGAGGCCACAGCCGTACAAGATAATTTCTCCAGGACTGCAACGTCCTACAGAAATCTTTCCCCGAGCGATAACTAGCGAGGGCGTTTGTGGAAACATTGTATAGACCAGTAAAAAGTAAAGTTCAGGGCGCTTCATTCCACACGTGGGAATTAGGCCTGAGACTCAGTAAGCACATGCAATTTGAATTACAGAAATTGATTATCTGGATAAGAGCGATTGCGTGTTTTAATGCAAAAGCATTTGAGTATAAAAAAACCACACTTGCCAATGTGATACGTAGTTTTATCAACGTGCATGGCGTTTTCACATAGGGATAGCTGAAATTGTGTATGTACCCTGTAAAAACCTCACGCAGTGAGTCCTTAGGCACGCGGCTTGCAGTAATTTCAATTTATACAGTTTTCAAGCCGGTCAAAATGAGCTACGATTCATAAACTTAATTGAATGTTTGCATGGCATTCGGATTTCAATAATTTTCCATTTATTATAATTATGACTTACCATGCTGCTGGCGTCAAAGTTTTAATGTGTTGCAAGAATTTTAATAATTTTTTGTATGTGTTTGATTTGGGTAACTCCAAATTTTGGTATTATTTATCGCTGTAGAGCATGAGGTTTTACCTGAGTTGTCTTAATTATCATTGCTTTCAATTACGATGACTATTTGTGATACTGTTGTTGAATATTAAATTCTATTAACTGTTGCTGGTTTATATTTCTTTGTTAGTTATACTACGACCTATGAACCTGCTCGTGTTTTTTAGGTTTAGGTTGAAGTAAGAGGCTTCCAAGGTAGGTGGTGATTTGTTTTGGTAGCTGGATTTGTTTTATGTTGTGAATAACGACTGGCGCCCATTTTATTTTAACTAATGAATTTTCTACGTAACCTTAAAAACCGCTGCCTGGTCCTTATTCACGCCATTTTCTACCGAAAGCTAGAGCTAGAGCTGTGCTGACCCCTTGTTTAAGGGGGCGATACTTGCTTGCAAAACAATGAGAAGTAAATTCCCTACAAATTTGATACCTTCCACGGGTTAGGTACTCGTATAATTAGCATAAATAAGTATTCACAACATTCATTTTACGAGTCTACCGTTAGCTGAAAAGATTAGAATACATTTTTTTAATTAAATTTCAATCTGCCAAATAAAGTTAGAACATTTTTCTGTGGACATTTACAAAAGAAAACAAATGGGTTTGTGGATGTGATACGTGCTCTGTCATATGTCATATCAAATTTTAACATCAAGAGTTTAAACAAAAAACTTGTGCTTGAGCTCTCAGATTAGCATTTAACAAACATATCGACGTAGCATCGTTAAAAAGCAAGTTTTCTAGGAAAAATATGGCTGAGAATTACCTTCCGCATTGAGAAACGAAATATACTAGTTAAATTAACATACAAATCAAGAGCAGTAACATTAATAACTGCTGTTGGTATTTTTATTATTAATTAAATTGCGAATTACATAGCTAGGTTTACTATAAACCCAGAATTTAAGTTTGCTTTTAAATAAATTAACATTATTACAGTTCTGGACATCATTAGGTAAAATAGAATATATACGCGGTGCACTATATAGTCATAGAGCGCTGTCCTAAGGTTTTCGAATCACTTTCACCTTGTATTTCGACATGGCGTTTAGGCTATATCCTGCACGGCGAAGAAGTGGTATGGGTTTTAAATAATTGTCACTTGTTTTGTACTAAAACCACAACGTACTGTAACAAGATAATTGTCGAATATCAAACAATTTGGAGTATTTATAAAGTAGCTCCGATGAATATAGTCGATCTTTATTCATAATAATTTTTAGTAAGTATTTCTGTAACACGTCCAAAGGTAGCAAGTGACTTTTTAAAATTCCACCCCAAGCAGCAATACCATAGTGTAAGTGCGATTCCAGTAATGAATGATAAAGAATTCGTAAATGTTTAACATTAAATATCTATTTTAATTTTTAAAAATTAAATAACAACTCTTAACCTCTTACTAACGAATTAACGTGCACATCCCATTTAAGATGTTGATCAATTTGAATTGACGTACACAATTATTTTCTATAATTAATTCCGTAAAAGATTTCTTTTGTTGTAACAACTAAATGCCATAAATTTAGTTTTATTGAAATTTATTAAGAGCTCTTTTTGTTCAAACCATTTTTTAATTATTTTTGAAAGTAGGTAATCAATGGATAACAGCGAACAATTGTTAATATACACACAGTGACAGCAATTTATTGAAATTTTTAAGCGCAGCAAATTTTGAATAGCATTTACGCGAATGCATGATATCAGTTAGTTGGGGCATTAGTTATCTAATTGCTATGTAATAAATTGTGCAGCTTATCACGATCCGAGTGGGCCATAGTACCACAACAATCATCCCGATGTTTGTATATAAAGAGAATTAAAACTCCATCTGAGCAGTAGTAGCAGCAGCCCTCTCCAAGATGAAAGCTTTAGCGGTTGTGTTTGCGTGTTTAGTGTTCGGTGCATGTGCCAAACATAAACGTAAGAGAGTAAATTAACGTTTTTTATTATCATTGCTAGTATTTAGAAGCTAAATTTGGTTATTAAATATAGCATTGCTTTTGTAGATTCCAGTTCGGCCAGCTCCAGTTCGGCCAGCTCCAGTTCTGAAGAAGATGTAAGTCGAGAAAAACAGTATTAGTATTGATTTTTGATAATTGCATGTAACTAAATTTCCTATTATTTTTATTTTTCCAATTTCTTTAGTTAGATCCACACTTATTCCATATAAACATAAAAATTTTAACTAACCTACTCCACAATTCCACATTTTATTATGTTTTATTCATACACGTAAAGTAAGACAGTAAATACCAGATGTTAGTTCAATTAATTCCTTTGGAAATTACCTTTAATCTCTCCAGTCACCCAGGCAACGAAGAAGAAACATTTTTGTAGTTCCAAGCGCTGGTAATGCTGGAAGGCCGTTTCACTTAATTTTACATTGCAATTTCCCTTTTCTTGATTAGTTAGAGGAGAAGAAAGAATATTCCTGGCAACATTTCAAAACAGTGAAAATCATGGGAAAAAATAACTTTCAAAAAATTTCTATTGTATGCAAAGTGTGCCTCTAGTATTTCAAATTAATAGTAATTTTAAAAAACGTAAGCATAACACAATTGTAGCGAGACAACTGTTTCATGTCCCAATTTAGTATGATCTTGAAACTGTCAAAGAACTACTCCCTTATGTATATTCAGAGTTTTTCTCAAATTTAATTGGACTTAATTTTAGAAAGTTACGGTGGTACGAAAATATGGGGTATCAATCTTGCAACTCGTGGACATAGTAAGGGCTCTGGAATTCGCATACCATTCTACTTATCCAGACCTTGCAGCCATGCTTAAGCCGTTAGTCGCTGATATCATGGACATGGACGCTTTTGTGGACGTATATAAACGTTCTGAAGCACCCGATTGGTTCGTGGGAGCGCGGTTTGTGGTAGACTTAACAATCTCTGACCTATTTGTCCGTGTACGAGGACCAGGAGCTCCAGCTCCTACTATTAGCCCGTAGGTTTAACATTATCGGTCTCCCTTTTATTATCAATTTATTTATATGTGACCAGCAAGTCGATTACAATAAAATAATGCAATATGTCCTTAGTTTTGTTGTGTTTTACGAACTTAAAGTATTTTTAGTTTTAACCTATAAGGAGTGGTGTCCAACTTGAATGTCAGATCCTAATAAAAAGTAACTAAAGCTCGATGTTAGGTCTGTTTGCAATAGTTCTTCTAAACCGGTTCTAAAGATATAAAATAATATTGAAACTAGACTGTCACAAAATCATACGAGAATCTGTGTAATAGTAATTATTTTACATAGTCGAGTAACTGTGTTCATGGCCTAAATGTTTATTCCACAAGAGAACTGCAATAAGTAAAGAGATAATCGGCGAAAGAAATGTGAAAATGGTAACTAGTACTACAAATAGGAAAAAAACGTAATTTTATGTTTTAATACATGGATTACAAGTTTGACAAGACACTTTAAAGGGGAGAGTTTGAATATTCGGTAAATAATAACGGTACCCTTACCATTAGATGGTAGAATACTAAAGTCCTCTAGTTACTAGTAAATCCAGTATCGTCGTGGAAGTAGCCCGTAAATGATATACTTATGAATATTGCTTCTCCTGAAATAATTCAATTCTGTAATAGATATATGGGCGAAGTCGATTTGACAATCCGGTTTATATGGTTATCTCTCTTTCTTGTCGTAATTCTTCGAATCCGAAGGTCGTGATTTGTGCAAACTAATTAGTTGGTATATCGGTTTATGATGTTTCTCCAATCATCTCTATCCTCTACCAGTCTGATGTTTTCTTCAAGATTGTTAGTTCTTTAATTTCATCTAACCACCTTCTTGGCGATCTACCTCTAGGTCTTTTTCCTTCTACCTTTCCCTGTACGGCCAGTTTTTCCAAATCGTCCTCAGTTCTATGGAAAACATGGCGAAAGTATTGTAATTGCATTGCATTGAGTAGAACATATTCAGTAGTTAAACGAAGATTTACCCTTTCTTAAGAAAGTTTATAAACGAAGACGAAGTAGGTGACGAACGCAGACCACCTTCCCGTAGAAAGTTCCACGAGATGCATATTTCACCGCTTTCTCAAGAAAGGAAAACCAATTACAACAATTTATAATGTACAGTGTAGTGTAAAAATTATTTTGCACCCACCATATAAACAATTTTTTTATGTTTTAATATGTAGTTGACTAACGTAACGCATCTTCCACTGCCTAAAAACTTGCATTCTTTTTTTCTCTGGCAAAATTTTCCCAAAATCGACTTATCATCATATGAGACTCGAGATAGTCATAGAAACTAATAGTTATAATAGAAATAATTCTGACTATTCAATTCACCTGTCATCTGTCATAAAGTGACCAATGAAAAGCCAGAATTTTGACGTTTCTTGACCAATGAAGAAAATATCAGTGGATATATCTTTTTAAAAGGTATTCAGGTGATTATTCAACACTATAATGAACAAACCAATGAAAATTGTTCAATTTGTCAGAAACGGCCAATCAAAATTGACTGTCATTGAAAACACCTAATGTCACAGTGTTTTCAAGCGAGCCCAATTGTTTTCAATGATTTCGATTTAGTGAGTAGCCTTTGACTGACATTTCACCAAATCGTCAAAGTCAAAGTTTGCAAATCAGCGTCGTTCTAAAAACTCATAATAATCGTGTTGGAAGCTCCAGTATTGAATTAATAGTGGAAAATGTTAAAAATGTGTGCTGTCAAACACGGTAAAAGTCATCTACCCATATTGTTGAATAATCTTTCCAAATACCACTCAAGACAAAATTTTTTAAGAGAATTTTTTTCGTCAACATGCAAATTATTGCAAATTTCTCTCAACAAAAACTGCTCAAATTCCACTCGACCTGCGGTCTCGCGGAATTTTTAACGCAGTTTTGGTTTCGAGAAATTTAAACGCAATAATTTGCATGTGAACAAAAAAATTCTCAAAAATTTTTCACCTTTTGTGGTATTACCCTTGACTATTTTTAACAAATCGATTTATATTAGAAAAAATCAATATTAGTGTTCTGTTACTATAGAAATTGCGTAGTTTGTTGCTAGATTTACTGAAAGCTAATTTGAAAAAGTAGTTTGGTTCATTGAATAGTCCCTGGAATGCCATTCTTAGTCAAAGTTAAGTAGAATATTTTTGCGGTGGTTCACTACTCATATCCATTGCGCTTGGGATTAGGACACGTGCTACCGCACTCGTCCTAATCGCGCCTAAGCGCAATGGACATTCGTGATATCACAGCAAAAATATTCGACATAACTTTGACTACTCATGGTATTATAAGTGATCGTTTACATACTTGATTTAATTATACAGTGATCGACAAAAAGTTGGCATCAAAAAGGAAAACAATTATTTAGAGTTTTTTGGAAAACTAATTCCTGGGGAACAGAGGCGGTTGAATAAGATTACAAACGGGCCAAATAAAAGTTGTCACGTGACTTCCGTTATTTGTCAAATTTTACATTTTATGAAAATAATTGCGAAAAGTTTTTACTATTATGTAAACTGAATAAAGAAAAGAGCTCCTTAATTAGGCAACTGTAAAATCAGATTTACACGATTTTTGTAAAAGTAATTCATTAACAGGGGTACATTAGAGTTTTTAGAAGCCTTAAGAATAGATATTATCATTGAAAAATATTTCTCCTACAAAGCACCTTGCACCAAAAACCTAAAAATTATGCAAAACTTACTACATTTCGGTAAATAATAAAAATCTAAAGGAATAATTTACACCTTAAATTGTTTTTTCTAATTATAAATATTTAAAGTTTTCACTTACAAAAATTTTAATTTTGAAATTAAGTCTTAGTGTGTGAAATTTTGAAAATCCAAAAACCGAAAACAAATTTTAAGTTATAGAAAAAAATTGATTTTATGGCCTTATGCCCTGAACACACGGGGATTCCGTATCCGAGATTCAGTATGCGGGATACAGAATCTCGGTCTGTTCAGACGCGGCGACTGAATCTCAGACGCGGACCTTCAGTCACTTGCAGTGCCGTGCTGTTACGGACCTAGCATTGCTGTTCTTTGTTTCTGTCGAATTAGTCTAGATGCGCTGTATTTAAAGTCAGGGATTGGGCTCTACTAAGCTAATAAATTTTTCATTGTCAAATAATGTACGCTCTATGATCATTGTATAGTAAGGAACGCCCTGCTTACTCGATTTAAATAGAAGTTGAAGAAAATCTCTACGCCTATGATATGATATCATATGTTCTGGCTGGCAAAATTAGGCGTATCCAGGCCCTGGTACACGTGGATTCATATGCTCCATATGCTCCAAAGGGTAAATCGGTATCCGAGATACAGAATTTGTCGCCGGCGGCCGAAAAGGAGAGATAAGGAAAATCTGCAGCCAGATACTGTATGCGTCGCTGAATGCCGTGTGAACAGCTCCATTTGAGCGCGTGTATTTTCTGTATCTGGGATTCCGTATCTCGCGTACAGAATTCACGTGTGTCCTAGGCCTGGACGCGCATACTTTTGAGAGCCACAACACGCTATATCATATCATAAGCGTAGCAGATTTTCTTCACCTTGTATTTAAATCGAATAATCAGTGCGTTCGTTAGTATACAAAGATCACGGAGTGTACATTATTTGACAATTAAAAATTTATTAGCTTAGTAGAGCCCAATCCCTGACGTTAAATACAGCACAGCTAGACTAATTCGACAGAAACAAAGAACAGTAATGCTAGTTCCATAACAGCACAGCACTGCAAGTGACTGAAGGCCCGCGTCTGAGATTCAGTCGCCGTGTCTGAATAGATCCAGATTCTGTATCCCACATACTGAATCTCGGATACGAAATCCCCGTGTATTCAGGGCCTTAATACATCCCTATCAACCTGTGAGTTAGTAGAAACCATTCCTTATCTGGCCAAAGAAACAGTACCCGGAACTTCCCTCGTCAACATTGTGACACTAAATAATTTTAATAATCAAATTAAATTGGAGTAAAAATATCTTCACGTTTCTAATAAATTAAATACATTTTCAAATTAACAAAAATGTATCCCGCTGGGGTTTGAACCCGCCGCATCTGCAGCTCTGCACATCGCTCGATCCTAACCGCATCTCCACAGCGGATGTATCTGCAGCGAAATTCCAACTGCGCTACCGAGTCTCTTCCAGATAAGTCCGGCGCGCGCTTCTCTTGAAGAGCACGGTGTTATGGTTGAAACATCTTTACTCTTTTGTGACATTATCCTTTATCGGTTGAGTCTTCTTTTCGGCAAATGTAAAGCCTGACCTATGTGAAAGTAATTACATCCTTTTATTTCAAAATTAACTCAAAAATAAACACAATTTAATTTTTTTTAATGTGCTCACCCAGTATATATTTGTATGACATTGTACCGGTTTCATGCGAGGTAGATATATAATATGTATACAAAATATCGTCTTCATCCTACAAATAGTTTTTGAGCTTTTGAGCTATACTGCCAACAGACAGACACACACACAGACAGACTGACGGACTTGAGAAAACCTCTTTTTCGTCATATAGGAACTTTGAAACGTGAAGATCTGAAAAAATCTCGGAAGATGATTTTTTCGTGATTACAATACTTCCTTCGTCTTTGTTTGAAAGTTTGAAAACACATTTTACAGGGGAATGTCTGAGTTTTCGGTAAATAATAATACATAGTACTATTACCATAAGATGATAGGATACTATAGACCTATAGTTACTATTACTAGAAACTGCTTTTCCAGTAATGTCGTGGAAATATCCCGCAAATGCCTTATGGATAAAAATGATATTTCTCATCCTGAAATAATTCAATTGTACAATAAATATATGGCCGGTGTCGATTGTCAATACAACTGACATTACTTTTAAGAGAAAGCAAAAAATGCGGTGAAAACCAATATTAGGTTTTGACAGCGTACATAACTCAAAACAAGTAGAGACACTCATGCCAAATGTTGAACTATTATACTGTGTGGGGCAGTGAGTTGGGTTTTCAAGCTTGACCATCACATAGCAGAGTAGCGAATAATTTAAAATACTTAGAAAATTATAATTGCCTCTGTAATAACACTGAAGTAATTTTTTCTATGATGTTGATAGATTAATATAAAAAATAGGTTATGTTGTTTTTCTTGCCATATTTGAAAATTAAAATTTGATGTGGCAAAGTAATGGAGCCATTTGTTGGTAATACCGCAAAGCGCCATCCAAGACACCGTTCAAGGTCGTTCAAATCGTCAGTTCGGGCATCAAATGTACCAAAAGTGTCTTCACCTGTTGATTTACACACGCTGGTTTTGATGGTGGTTGTGGAGAGAGAAAAAAACTCTTTCTAGCGTTTTTGTTCAAAGTTGCAGATGGTGCAAGACCATCAAAGAAGGCGAAGTATGTGATGGACGCCGGCCATCTCCTGTAGAAAGTTCCAGGAGATGAAGATTTACCAATTTACCAAGAAAGGCAAAATAACTACAACACTTTGTTATGTGCAGTAACCTCTTGTGTAAAAGTTGTTTTTACACCCTACCACATAAATTGTAGATATTAACGATATAAGTTTGATTATGAGCATCTTAACCAAACGAGTTTGATTGCCAAATAGAGGCGGTGAGCCGAGTTTTCCGGCAATCATACGAGTTTCGTTATGTGCCATAAGCAAACGTGTATCGTTCAATATTTTATCTTCATCAATAAACTCTAATTCGATGTATTTTTATATAAATTCATTATTCATTACCGCACTCAGTGCGGTAATATCCATTACCGTACTCAGTGCGGTAATAAAGCTCTTAACGATACTAAAATTAATTTTGTTAAGAGTCTATAAAGATATTGATGAAGATAATGAATTTTACTGTTTGAGTATACATTTAACTAACGTCTATGCCTCGTCCACAACCTGCAAATATGGATACCGTTTTTCTCTGGCAAATTTTTCCCCAAATCGACTTATCATCATCTCAGACTGGAGAATAGTAGTAAATAATTATAAGAGAAATAATTCTAATCATTTTGCATACTTCCGCAACTTGATTTAATTATATATTATTTCACTTGACACGGTTCAGACGGCTTCAGCAAACTGCCTAATGAGTTGTAAAAACGACTGAAAATATAACTAATAGAAATAAGGGTAATATACAAAAAACAATGATGTAGCTTCCCATAGTGGGGCTACCTGCAACCTTTCGAAATCTTTAGCGCACATATCATCAACCATGAAAGCACCGTGGTAATAGTTACAAATATTTCCATGGAGTACGTAAAAGTATAGTTCTACTGGAATGCCAAGTGCATTGTTGTATCGATACGATATTGATACTACTACTACTTCTTCTTCTTCTTCCTCCTCTTATTTTAGGCCAGTGGTCTGTTTTAACCACAAAGTGGTTCAATGAGCCCTCTTTGCCCTTAGGCCGGGTAGGTGGCTAGCCTTGC
Source organism: Agriotes lineatus (assembly GCA_940337035.1). Taxonomy (NCBI): domain Eukaryota; kingdom Metazoa; phylum Arthropoda; class Insecta; order Coleoptera; family Elateridae; genus Agriotes; species Agriotes lineatus. The sequence continues at coordinate 69,824,579 of OW679201.1, read as the reverse complement.
CCGTCGAAAGTGAGGAAGAGTTCCCTTGTTTTAGGGGTTAACAACTACCACAGGTGTCAGCGTGGTAGCCGGGTAGCGTACGATTTTTAAAATCATTCTACAGTCTGCCGGGATTCGAACCCGGGCCGGCCGCCTTAGATGCGAGCATTTATTAAAATTGTATCCATGTAAATACTGGAAATAATCAATTACAAGCTAGAGTGTTAATGCATTTTTTCACTTACGATAGGGAAATGTATTGTATGCCTAACTACCACATCATCTAGAAACGTGGTACTTTTCTTCATAGTAACACTTTTCTGCATAGAAACCCATATAGTTCAATTTTTAAATGCACCAGATTTCACATGATTTTTGATATGTCAATATCAACACTGTTAGGCAGAGAGAAAAGTGTTTTTCCGTGTTCGGCGCGTTATAAATTTCGGCTTAGCCTCTGTTAAAAAAATCCCGTCTTGCATGAAAAACTACACTTTTCTCAAATTGTACAATATATTATCCCTGAATAGTTTTTAGTTGATTCCAGTATTGTAAAATATTCAAAAACGCAATTCTTGGGAAAAACTAAAAATTATTTCTATATAAATTAGAACTTCTAATATCAAATTAAGTGTTTCTTCTCAGTCCTAGTGAGGGGCGATGGTCTGTTTTACTACATAAAGTGTAGGTTTAGAAACGGTTCCATTTGAAGGGACAACTGCCAAAGATGTTTGGAAGGTCATTGGAGAGAATAGGGAAGAACCAACTACACTCAGTATTTTCCTTCACTTGGAAAAATTGACATTGACTTCAACTTCCTATATTCGTCTAATACAGCTGGTTTCAGTGTAAAAACTCCACCTCTTGGTAGTTAAAGTATTGCGATAAGAAAATCTCACTGCAGCGGCATCGGCTGCTCCTCCTTGAGGATGTTTTAGGCGTTAAGACCACGTGGCTGTCAAAATCGGATTGGGGAATAGCAGTGAAGTCGACACAAGCTGTTTAGGGTAGTTAAGGTTGAACACAAATTTTGTGGCCTGGAACCAGCATTTGTTTCAGCTATGCCGATAAGCTATGGCAAGAGTTCCCCTTACTAAAATTTGATAGTTAGTGTCACTTCTTTGCACCAACTATTCCAAAACACTTTAAGCAGCTACAACAGTGATATATGGGAAGAATGGACGACCTTTGATCAGGAGAAAGTTTAAGCTGCATATTTCTAATAATATAAATGAAACCACACAGTTCCTAAAGCACTAAGAACAATAAACGGAAAAACTGTTCGTTATGATGTGAAGATAAAGCATGGTTGAGCGACATAGAAATGACATGTAGAGAAGATAGACAACCGAGACACGCCAAAATATATGTGAATCAAATTTAATTTCACATAGACAAAATTTTGTTACAAGACGTGAAAACTCTGCTGAGACTATTGGATGTCATCATTATAAGAGTTAGAAAAATGACATATCGAAGATGTAATAATAGAGAAAGAAGAAGTTTGATTAGTCACATAACCTACTCAGAATGCACTAACAGAAACAGTCTTCTAAAAAGTTGGAAGTTCGACGAATATAATCGTTCTGATTACCAGAGAACTAAACGTATATCTGAAATAATTGCTCTGCAATCAATGACTGCCAAACAATGGGACAGCAATTTGTGAAAGCAATCAACGGATGAGCGCGAACAATTGTTAATATAGATAAAATGAGAGCAATTTATTAAAATTTTTAAGCGCAGCCAATTTTGAATAGCTTGCGCTGTTAACTCGGACAGCAATTAGCTTAGGAAATTGCTATTTAATAAATTCTGCAGCTTTATCACCATATGTGTTGGCCGTAGCACCACAACAATCATTTTGAGATTTGTATATAAAGGAAACTAAAACATCGTCTGAGTAGTAGTAGTAGCAGCAGTAGTCACCAAGATGAAAGCTTTAACGGTTGTATTTGTTTGTTTAGTATTTGGAGCATGCGCCAAACATAAACGTAAGAGTCTAAATGATCGTTTCGTATCATGATAGGCTATAGTATTTAGAAGCTATATTTGGTGATTAAAGGTAGCATTGCTTTTGCAGATTCCAGTTCGGCCAGCTCCAGTTCTGAAGAAGAGTCGGTAAGTTGAGAAGAACAGTTTGTTTTTAGTATTGCATTTTGTATCATTTCTAAACAAAATTACTAACTGATTAACTAAATTTTCTATTCTTGTTCTTCCAATTTCTCTTGGCAGATACACTCTTATCCCATAATTTTAAAAAAAGTCACAAAGACAGGGAAAATGCCATGTTACTACAACTTTTCTTAGGTAGTGACAGAAGAAACACTTTTGTAATTCCAAACCCTTGTAATGCTGGAAGACTGTTTCGCTTATCGTCATATTACATTCTTCTTTTTCTCTACTAGTAGGGGAGGCGAAGAAAGTAAATGCTCGGAAACTGTCAAGACAGTGAAAATCATGGGAAAAATTTCTATTGTATGCAAAATGTGCCTCTAGTATTGGAAGTTAATGATTATTTAAAAATCTTTAAACTGTCAAAGAATTACCCGTAACAATTTTGTCAAATTTAGTTGTACTTAATTTTAGGAAGTTGCTATCATAGGCGTATATTATGATATCTCAGACGAGCAAGCCATGAAAATAGCAAAAGCTCTGGAATACGCATACCATGCTACAAAATCAGATCGAGCACTTGCAGCCAAGCTTAAGCCTTTAGCAGCTAAAGTCATGGACATGGAAGCTTATGTGGACATTTGGAAACTTTCTGAAGGACGCCATAAGCGTCCGTACGTAGGCACGCGGTACGAGGTAGATCTGGTAATCTATGACAAATATGTCCGTGTAACGGGACCAGGATTTTTTTGATTTTGAAAACATCCTTTAAAGTTAATAAGGTGTAGCGTGGTCCTTAGTTTACTAGTATATAACCGGGAAGACGATTACAATAAAGCAATGCAACATGTTCTTTTTAGTTTCGTTAAATACCCTACACTCCTACAGTGCCTCACAAACTTAATCTATTTTCAGTTTTAACTGATGAAGAGTGGCGTCTACAAAATTTTCATGATCCTAAATTTGAAAAAAAGCTTCGTTAACAGCCTAAATTTCTGGTAACTAATAATGGTACTATTACCGTCAGATGGCAGAATACTAAACAGCTTCCTCTACTAGCAACTGCCTTTCCAGTAAAGTCGTGGTAGTAGCCCATAGCTGGAAGATATTTCAAAAAAGGGTAGTTCCTGTCCTAAAATAATTCAATTTTATAATAAATATATGGACGGTGTCGCTTTGACAATCCAGTTTATATGGTTTTAATAGAAAGTAAAGAAAGGGACTGAAACCCTAATAGTATAGATTTCAGTTTCCTAAAATAATAAACTAGATGGGTAGCAGTAATCTTTATGAAACATAATCCATTTCTGCATAGTTTCTATATTGCATAAATGACAAGTCATATTCGGGCGTACTCCGGGCAGATGTTTATCTTAACCTATTAACCCACCAAAGGTGTTTGGAAAGTCCTTGAAGAGAGGAACCACCTATTATTTCATCAGCTTTGAGTTTCAGAATTCCACTGAAGGTTCTTGTCGGTTAAAATAAGTACCGGAAGAAGACAAGCTGTAGGAAGAGTTAAGCTTATAAAACAAGAGTTGGGTTATTATTTGTGCTGGTTGCATCAACTATTCTAAAACATTTTAAACAGATGCATGAGAAGAATAGACAACATATTCTTTCAAGAAATGTTTAAACTACATAGATCTAACAGAAATAATACGAAACAGTACTATGAACTATAGTTGAAACCCAGCAGGTACACTTACCTTTAAAATACGTCAAAAAGACGTTTACATAGTTAAAAAGACGTTATTCGTTGAAAATTAAACGTTAAATTTTAGTCCAACAGTTAACGTGAATTAGACGTTGATTTTTAATAATCATTTTTACTGTTTACCTAATTATTTCTTTTATTAAACGTGTTGGCTATGACGTTAAATGATCGTGTTTATATGATGCCGATATCTCGCTGATATTAAGAGCATTTTACACTAGCAGTTATTGTAAAACGTAGATTTGACGTTTATAGAAACACGAAAATTTTCCATTTTCCATATTACGTTAAAATAACGTTAATATAAAACATCGATTTAACGTTGTTACAACAACGTGATAACAACGATTTTGCTTTAAATTTTATGTCATTGACTTTAAGTGCTTTTTAGCCTACGTAAAACGTAGACATGACGTTTACAAAACCACGAAACCTTTTAATATTACGCTCAAATAAAGTCAATATAAAACTCTTAACGTCGACTTCGATACAACTTAGATACAACGAAGTAATTATTTCTGCATTATGTTTTAATGGCGTTGATTTTAAGTGTATTTTAAACCAGTGGCTAATGTTAAACGTTGACATGACGTTCACAAAACACGTAAGTTGTATCCTTCTTCAGTGTGTGTGCTCAGCGCGCCTATCACGCCTAAGGTAATTGCTCACATGATAGTGTCGACTAATTGAAACCCGTTATGCTACCACACCAAAGTGGAACGTTACAGTATGCTGACAAGCCGTGCTCTCCTTTTGGTGATCTGGATGTACTGTTTAGGTTGCCAATTGTGTAGCTGAGAAAATTTGAAATCTGAGTTAAAACGTTGTGTGTTTATTATTCCTGTTTGACATGAGGCTAGGCAGAATTGCGTTAGAGAAATACATGGTAGGTAATATTCATGTTCCACTAAGCTTTTTTTCCATTTAAGAGACAACAGCTATCGACTTTGGGTGGTACTACATAATGTTGAAGCAGTTGCCCGATCTGTTTTGAGATTTCGTTTAACAAATGAAGTCGCCGTTTTATTTAATTGAACTGGGCATAATAAAGATTATTCAGAAAAAAAGTATCGTTCTTCTGTAGTTAATACTTGACCTAAATAAAATGTCAATTTCTATCCATTAAAACGTCGTTCAACGTAAAAAACAAGTTAACGTTGTGGTTGAAACGTAACGTGCTTATAACGAGAGTCGAAACACGTCCCTCGCCAAGAAAACAGTAAATTAAGTATGAATTGCACAAAGAAGGATGGACTGGTCAACGTTGGGTATTTCTCTTAGAGGCAAGATCCCTAATATCAGAATAAGGGATATTACAGGAGTGACAGATGCTGCCGAAGGTGCTCACCCTGTATATATTTGATCAAACGTATATTCGGTTTCGAGCCAGATAAACATGCAAAATACCGTCTTCCTTCAACGTTCTGAGATATTCCGCCAACGTAATCGTAATCGTGAAAAAAACAATTTTTTTCTCTCGAACTGCTGATATCTAAGTAAGTGTTTCTTCTCGGTCTTACTTAAAGGCGTTGGTCTGTTTTACTACAGTAAGTGTAGCTGTAGAAATCATATTTTGGATGCACCAGGGCAGATGTTTAGCTTAACCTGTTGGATTTAAAGAGTCAACTACCGGGGGTGTTAGGAAAATTGTTGGAAAGAGTAGGGAAGAACGAATTAAACAACGTCAGTGGTTTTGTTTACTTGCAAAAGTTGACCTTGACTTCAATTTACTATCTTCACCAAACACTATTTCATCCAGCTTCAGTTTCAGAATTCCACTGACGGTTAACCAACATTTTAAGTAGAAGCATGGGAAGCCTAAGCAACATATACTTATGGGATATTTAAAGCTACATTTCTCAAACAGTTACTAGTACTATAAACAACAGTCGGAAATAATGTGCGACAGGATGACAAGACATAGCAGGGTGGAGGCGAAACAGAGTAAGAGAGGATGGACGACCAAACCAAACCAAAATTTATCTGACTCAAATGTCATTTCGTATGGATAATGAATGCCAAGAAGATCACGAACACCCTGGTTAGATTTTTGGATATCATCATTATAAGATTTTGATTCAACATAAGGTAGCAGATGGAAGACCCATTAAAAAATATAGAGGAAGTTTGATAGGGCACAGAACCTACTCAGAATGTACGAACAGAAACAGTCTTCCAGAAGGTTGTATGTTCGGCGAATATTATCTATCTGATTGCCAGATAAGTCTGTATACCTGAAACAAAAACTCTGCTTGCAATGATTGCCAAACAATACGTCAGTAATTTTTAAAGCAATAAACAGATGAGAGCGAGTAATTGTTAATATCGATAACATGATAGCAATTTATTAAAATTTTTAACCGCAGCAAATTGTGAATAGCATTTACGCAATTATTAGCAATTAATTCGGACAATAATTATCTTACGAGATTGCTGTTTAATAAATTGTGCAGCTTATCATCCTAGTTTGGTATATAAATGGAATTAAAACTATCTGACCAGTAGTAGCAGCAGCACTCCCCAAGATGAAAGCTCTAGGGGTTGTATTTGTGTGTTTGGTGTTTGGCGCATGCGCCAAACATAAACGTATGAGTCTTGATTATTATTTCTTTTAACATTGCTATAATATTTATAAAATACACTTGATTATTTATTATCATTCCTTTTGCAGATTTCAAGAGGGACAGCGATAGTTCTGAAGAAGATTCAAGATCTCACGACAAATCGGTTTGTATTTAGTATTGTATTTTGGATAATTCCATGTTCAATTACTTTTGTTTTTCTAATTTATGTTCTTAAAACAATTCTTATTCAGCATCATCATTTTATAATTTTTTATACATACGCGAGGAGCAAGAGAGTAAAAATCCGATGTTCCTCCAATAACTTGCCAAATTGCTCAGAATTTTCTCATTTTACTTTAGGGAAACGTGACTATGAATTCTTCCAAACAAAATTCGTAGGAGTCCTTGTCATGCTAGAGAATCGTTTCATTCATTCCTTTTCTTGATGATCAGCGGAGAAGAAGAGCAAAAATTGCTCGAAAATTGTCAAAATAGTGAAACTCATGGGAATAAGATCTATTGTATACACAGTGTGTGTCGGGTATTGTAAGTTAACGTTATTTAAAAATCATAAGAATAACATAACAATTCCATCCATCGAGATGTAGCTCGTTCGTGTTAAAACTCTTTAAACGGTCGTTCTCTTTTGTACTATTACACATTTGGTGGGAACTATAAACATCGTAATTGTGTCAACACTAATTTCTATAAGGTACCCAATTTTAGATACTTCCCGTGATCATCCAGCATTATGGTATGACAGACGAACAAGCCCTGAAGATAGCAGAAGCTGTTGGAGATGCATACGATGCTACTAAATCAGACCGAGAGCTTGCAGCCACGTTTAAGCCGTTAGTAGAGAAAATCATGAGCATGCCAGCTTCTGTGTACGTTCACAAACTTCCTACACCATATCGTCACCAAGTTCACGATGTGCAATTCGAGGAAGAGCTATTACTATTCCATCATATAATTGTCCGTGTTTCGGGATAGGGCAGGCAAAGGATGTCGTCATCTAGTAATTTAAAAGACCCTGAATTTTGGAAATACATTGTAGTCAGCAATTTTATCACTATCGCTATTCCTTTCCTCTTAGTTTACTCTTAAGTAACCAACAAGTCAATTGGAATAAAGCAATGCAATATGTTCTGTTTTCATTTCTTATGGTATAAGACAATAAATAAACTAATATGTTACACAATCACGTGGATGGGTACAATATTTTTTCTTTAATTTTTGTATTTGGGTGGAACGCCTTTCCAAACGTTTGTAGTAAAATCTGAACTAGATTCTAGCGCCAGTGAGATTAATGGAAATCGAAAAGTGTACACATACATATAACCAAACAGTTACCAAGGTACTAAGATAGATCAATAGTTGGGCAGACTGTACGACAGAATGGGAGGGGGGAAGCCCAAAAAAAGTAGATAAAATGAACGACCAAGTCAAGTTAAAGTGCATGGAATGCGTAAAAATCTTGCTGGAATCTCAGAAATCTTCATTGTAAAAATTAGATGAAGATAACAGGTCGAAGACCTTATAGATGAGAAATAACAAGTAGTTTTGATAGGACACAGAACCTATTCAGAATGCACGAACGGAAATGGTATTCTAAAATGTTGAATAAACATCTATTTAATCCCAAAAAACTGTATATATGAAGCATAGTAGCAGATTTTACACGATCATTGGGGATAAAAGACGTATGAGTCCTTCCTTTTGCATCTGCTTACATCTGATCAAAAGCTTTGGAGCAGAGGATAGAAATCTGTCTTTCGAAGTGTCACTGGTGATGAGACTTGAATGAGCATCGGAACCTGCCACCAGACGAAAGGAAGAAAACAATTGAATTCCGACTTGCTTCCAAGCTACCGTTGCAAAGCTACTAGAAGATGAAAAAGTTATCTGCAGGATGGGTATCCAGACTTCTGAATAAAAAGCAAATGTTCCTTTATTTAGCAGTGGTAGACATTGCATCACCATTTCGTGTCAAATCCAAAAAACAGAGTGTGCAATGGTGGTACTTTTGTGGGATTATCTAAACAGTGATGGTAATATTCCATGAAACAGCGAAACTTTAGAGTAATTACAGAGACAATAAGAGCGAATTTAGCACGTGACTTGCTTATTATCTAGGTCTCGAACAACAACACTTCGTTTCGTGGCACATTTAAAAGAAAATGAAGTATCTCACTCACAACAAAGATAGTAAAAGCTTATTGGACTAAAGAAAGAGAGAAATAATATAGATTAAATACTGCAAAACCCTCGTATATTGTATATCAGAAATTCGAAAGAATGCATCTCAGTGGAAATGAGCGATGCAACAAAATTGCAATAGTTTCCATATACGAGTAGTAACACAGAATCATAAAAAAATCCCATTCAGCAAGGAGCAAAAAAAAAGAACAACAGCGGCTCCCGATTTGAGGCGAAGCACGTGTAATTCTGGAAATGGTTGCTGATTATAACATCTCGGGGCCCATCTGAATAAATTGCTATTGAATCAACAAGGTCGCCATCGCCGCAGGGAACGAAAACGCATAAAGGTCTAATTTATCGAGGCATAAAGCTTGTGCGAACTTGAATGTAGCTCAGCTAATGCACGTTTATCTCGGATTCTTGGAACGAAGATTGCATTTTGCATTCCTCAACATGCGACTGCAATTAAATAGCGCTATATTAATTAATATCACGGGGTTATTAATAATGATGGAAATTGCTGCGACGCAACTTTCTATAAATGGCGCATTTTCCTCCGGCAACGATAAATCAAAAGACCTCTGGTCATCGAGGAAAGCTCCCGAATCCTTGCAGTTCCAAGGATTCCCAAGTTAATGAGTAATTACCTTACACGTGACGCACTCGATCATGACTAGGGCAGCTTCCGGGATTACCTGGAACAAATAGAAAAATTAGTCTTTTCAGGATTCAGGACTTGAACTCGTCGCTTGTTGGCGGAGTTCAAGCCGACGATCGTGATTCCTGAAGCCTACGCGAAGAGCGCCAGAGGCTTCAGCGTGGGTCTTCAGACTGTCACCTGTTGCTGACCTTCCAAGCAAGATCAGGCACTTCTTTATGCCGATCTTGTCTAAAATTACGAGAAAGCGATGCAGTCTTAATTTCAGGCTCGATTTGCGAGATGCCGGAACAGGGTTATGCTGTCTGTTGACGTGTACGAGCGGTTACATTTCCTGGATTTTTAAGACTCAGGAAATACCTGGCAGATGGTTAAATCAGTCACATACTAGGATAGATGGCTAAATATCGAATAGGTATAAGCGGTGGTTGGACATGAAACTAAGGAGACCAGTATGAATTTCACTTTCCACTAGTCAGTCTGGAACGCCGGATTTGCTTTTAATGATTTTGCCGAGTCATTGTGAATTGTTGTTTTAAGAATGAAAACAAAATGAGGGGACAAATAAAAGAATTTTAAATAACTTTCCGTTTTCCGTTTATCACTTTCCATATTCAACATCATTGCCTGACTACATCATATACTTCATTGAAAATAAATTGGATAAGGTAAGATATCGCCCTTTTCTTTAACCGTAATTGCTATTCATATTGTTTACGAAAGTATAGTATTAACGTCCCTTTTTTCCAAAGACACACATACTAAGAGAGACATGTAACCTTATATTATGTAATAAAAAGCTGATCGTTATATGAAACACAACTGGAAGTAAATGCTTCTCTTTAAAATATTTCTATTTCCTACCGCACCACATCGCCCACTACCCCCAGTATAACTGCATTTTAATAACTCTGCAGCCTTTTAAAATTCCCTTTAAAGAAGGAGAAGCTATTACAAATACAAGAACCTTATGACTTAATATGGATTTAAATCTTCAAGTCTCCCACGGATAGCCTGTAACTCCTAGAGGGCGCGTCACCAGGTGACGCATGGGAAAATGATTTTCAGATATTGAGGGTAGAAGGAAAATAAAAGAGGCACCAAAATGATCGGCTGTTAACACAGCCTCTCTTCAATATCGGAATGTCAATTTTTCTGAAGGCAGCGGTTAATAATGCTGTCACAATAGTGAAAAAATCAGAAAAGCCAAAAACATGAAAAAAAATAGATCTCTATGTTTCTGAAATACACTCTATCTAGGGGATGGAAACCCCGAAATAAAAGTATCTGGCCCTCCAGGTTGGGGATTGGGGCACGGTACTATTCAAGCACGCAGAAAAATCTAAACGATGGCGAAATCAGTTACGAAGACAAACATGTATTATAGAGACATGGAACATTCAATATATTGCCAATAAAAAAATTACTGTAGAGCATGTTCTAAAAAGGTATTTTTAATTTATATTTTTCAGAAGATACTTTGATACCACTTCCTATTTATTTGCAAATTTATGAACAAATACTAGAAGTTAAGTAAATAATATTTTTTATTGGAGTTAAAGACAAACTAAATTAGTAACAGCGTTTCAGTTCCTTTTTTAAAAATCTATTACATTCAAAGAATTGTTATTTTAATTCGTTCAATGGATGCAAAAACGCCTTAATGTTGACAATTTTTCGAGCACAAAGAGTTCAGCTGGTATTCCGTTGCCCACCTCGTTATTGCGCAGTGGAATTTTATTACGACCCCTGGTCGGATATTTGGAGAAACTCTTGTCGTCCCTAATTTATGAGTTCAGCGTTGTATATTGTAAAATACTCCACTTTAAGCGGACTGCAATAACTCTGACGAATTTTACCACCAGCAAGCACTGGAAAGCACGGGAAACCCCTAGTAGTTTCCTTACCGTGCAACGCAGGTAAAATTCTTAAGAATTATTTGATTAACATGGTTTCTTGCGGCCCTGGCTTGTCTTAATACAGTGGTTTTCAAATTGTATGCTGTGTAAGTTACTTGTAAAGCGAAATGCAGCTACGCGAATTTTTGAACTAAACTGAGCATTTCAGAAATTACGAAACAAAGTAGTAAGTCACATCTTGGAGTTGTGTATATTTTCTGTAACCAAGAGAAATGACGTGGGGTCCAGCACAGCTTATATAGATTTGTCTCCGCGTCCGCAAGGCAATTGATTTTGACAATCGCGAAAAAGGAGTCGTTTGGCTTGTTGCAGGTAGTAAACGGGCATTCGCCGTAACACGATGTAACAGTGAAATGCAGTTTCTTCATTTAAATAACAGAAATAAATAATATACCATGTTCAGTGCAAGTCTACATATAATGATATGGTTTCAACAAATATAAGTTACAGAAAATACATTTTATAGTAAAAAAAATACTTCTTCGTCACAGAATGGCTATCAGTATCTACTAAATTTAATATTGAAATGCGATTCATCACACCAACCTTTGCTGATGATCTAACAGAAGCCAACACCATATTATTAAAATTCTTCCTGGCAAAATCCGTCTCATCAGTTTGGGTTGACATTATTTGCCTTTGTAGATAAATTGAGAGTGACTACTCAGTTTTGATTTAATAAAGGAAAACATTGATTTGGGGTTATAGAAAAAAAGACTGTTAAAAAATTGCACATATTTTCTTATTAACTGTTTGGATTTTAATCAGGTGCAATCGTTGCAAGTTTTGTGGTATCCCTTTTCAGCACATTGTAATTGTAGGTTACGCAAAAACCTCAACAGATTTAAAAAAATACATTAACATGTAATTCGTGACACGTTCTTCTAGCGGATTTTGGTTTCAAACCTACAAAACCACTTAATTTCTTTCCTACAAAATGACTGCTACTAGGTATTAAATGAGGCACGTGGAGGAGCGACTATTTCAAATATGTAAAAAGTTGATAGTAACTACGTTCTGCACGAACTTAACTGTATTGTTATTTACTGACGAATACCGCTTTTTGTAGCTCAAGGTTAGGATTGATTGGATTTCTAAGTAGCTCTCAGTTTGGTCTGCAATTTGTTTTTATATGTCAACAAACAATATAGCCAAATAATAAAATTCACGCGGCGCAGCATCATTAGCGCTTTTGTTATCCCAATTAATCCTGGCAAAACATTTTGCAAAAATATCAAAGCGCTTGGCATTAATTGATTGGCTTATTGATGATACTGCGGCTGTTTGGACCTTTCGATTCCATCTAATATGTTGAATTTTATTAATAATAATAGGCGTTAAAGGTTAAAAGTGACTTCGGTTTATGTTATATTAAAACGTATGCATAACTTATTAAAATACTTAAAAAATCATTCGTGCAAATCAAGCGCAGTTTTGACTAAATTAATCGTTTCAGCCACAGTTAGATATGATCTTCTCAAGCGCTGCATTTGCGTTTGCCGTTTCGCAACCCAGGAATTACGGAACAATTAATCAACTGCTCGAGACGTGTCAATTTGCAGTTTTGACACGAATTGCTTTAGGATATTTTCTCTCTCGATTAAGATGCCTTTTAAAATTAAGACTGATTGAGTTTCTTAAGTTTGGAGAAGTAAAAATTTTGTATCTTCTCTGCATGTATCCGAATAAAAGAGAACTTTGATATGAAAGACGTATACAACGTAGTAGTTACGATCGCTGAGCACTAAAGAATGGATTCCTCAATACTTTCCGATGTTTTGTTTGCTATGAGAGGACCACCTGCGTGGTCTTTTCCAAGATCATATGATTATATCCGTTACATCCAATGAAGTATGTTCATATCCTATCAATTGCAAAGAATTTTTTATAGGAATATATTTCATCATTGGTGCAAATATTGTAAACATATGAGATGCAACGACCCCTTCTAGATTGCAAAGGAAACTTTATCGTATAATATCAGTTCAAAACATGACAATACACTTACTTACCTGACCTAAGTAGCCTAACTCACTTCATATTATTTGCATTTCATAAATGTATAGAACATAGAGCCCAACTTTAAAGTCCTTTTATACAGTGCTGCCCATTTCCTAAGCTTTTAACTTCTTGGCTTTCCTGACTTCCCAGACAATGAGCATTCACGGATGTCGACACATTGAGTGATTACGAATTATGTGAGTTATTTGCAAAGCATGTTACACCTACACGAGAATTTGTTAGTGTTAACTAACAAAATTTGACGAAAAAATCAGCTATACAAGTAAAAATTAACTCGCCGTTAGTCGCCTGGAAGACACCTATCATAAATATTAGCAAACGTTCAACGAATGACATCTATCACCCATACGATAAAACTTGTAACGTGAAAGCACGAGACTAATGTAGGATTAAGTAGAAAATTAGAAACTATTTAAACAGACTAACGACAGTTGATAAAAAGGTGGTACAGAAGAGCAGCAAATGATAAAAATAACTGACTACAGCAGTGCCAATTCACTGAAACTGGTTTTTAAATGAATAGTAAACACCAACTAGTAATAATAAATACAACAAAAGGCGTTGGTCTATCGTCTCAGTCAACCAAGCACGAGTAGTCATCGCTAGTGTGTATTCCTTCCTTCCAGATCTTCGTGACAGCCCTCTCTTTTTCTTGTAACATTCATATCAGGAGCCATCGGTCTTCTATTTTAATCATTTTTATCTTATATGCCATTGTGTGGCTTACATCTTCATTTCAAAATTTTTGAGCTGGCGATATTCGTATAGATCTTCTCAAGGCGTCCATTTCTATACCTTCCAGTCTTAGTTTATTTTAGCTTCCATATTTCTCATCAATATATGGGCTATTTCTAATTAGTGTATTTTAGATAATGTATGTACTTTTCCTAAAGGTACTTTGTCTCTTCTAGCTTCAGGTATTCCTACTGTTCATCGAAAGTAACCCTTAAATACGTTCATACTCAAAAAAACATCTACACTGTAAGGACAATAATTGCATTTAGCACTTTTCCGCCTTTTACCGCTTTTGTATCCTGAATTTTAGTATTTTTCCCGTTTTATTTACACTGAAATTGATAATTCAGTGATGCCTTAAAACTTAATTTCGTTCCTTGTAAATACTGCCGTTTTCTGGCCCATTGCATTTCATATCTTGGGCAAGGCTTTATATTTAAATTTAGATGTGTTTGCTTGTCGTTTGAATGACATAATTTGGCTTATGGTATTTTAATTATTACTCTTTGGCTCCAAAGCGGCAGGCCGATTCATTTGCCGGGGCTTCCCCTTTCTTCATGCGAAATTCTGATTTAATACTGCGCCACGGTGACGCAACGCTAGTAATTTCCATATGTGTTAGACAGAGTACAAATTAAGTAGCGCTTGCGCTCGTTCATTTGGCTTCAGGATTCAACCCGCAGAATTCAAGAAGGCAACAGGTGATAGTTTTGTACCGCCAGCGGAGGCTTTGGCCTTTGTCGGCCAACGACGAAATTATTAAGTGAAACTAAATAGGTGTTACCGGTCAAGTCTTGGTCATTTAAGTGATGTTTTGATGACGTATTAGTTGAGGAATCTCCTACCGTAGAGCTGGCATCTACATTCGTCATCTTGGGCGGATCTGTAATTGAAAACCTCTTCGTTTGCGATAAAGCTACATGTACCGTACCGTAACTCTAGCTTATCGTACGTTCTTCGTCGTTCTACCCACTAGGGGATATAATACCGTCCAGACCCACTTGACAGACCACACCTTATCCAGTTTCCCGCAGTTTCTTCAAGCATTTTGCAGGCAGTCGTTTGACCCCAACCTGCAGCTTCGTTGGACATCATTATTATATCAGCTAAATCCCTCAAAAAATATTGTGTCATTTTGTAATAATTTTAATGAGCGCACAATACCTAGTGTAGTGTCGCTATTTTGCGTAGCGCTGTTGATAATTTAAAATTAACCGTCAAGTTTTAATGTTCCTACTTAGCTTAACGCTGTGAGATTCACGTTTACCGTCTTTGACTCCGTTTAGATTATTTGTCGTCAAGTTTACCGTCTGTGTGTAGATTAAACGCTAAACACTGGCCTCGATTGAGTAATTCTTCTAACGTTCATTGCCACCTACATAGTTGTTTCTACGTTAATATAGTTTATTTTCAATTAGTTGTGCTTTTCTTTAGTAGATTTATGATGTTTGCATGTGTTATTTTGTGTATTTTTTCTCTGTAAAGATCTTCAGTCAGCTGTAAGCAAATGCGAGTAAGGTATGTCCAGCACTGAGGTTTGTTGGATCGTCGTTCACGCATTGCCAGGGTTGAATCAGAAAGATCGGGCCGTTGCTTCCACTTTCACAATGAGCCAACCTTCGTTTTTCCCGATTTAGTTAGTAAACTGGTGGCACCTGGCATTTATCGTTTGTAGCGAACCGCCCTTCTCCCTGATGTCTGAGCCGGACAAATTAGCCTATTACAGGGTAATAACGGCACAGTTAGGGTGAGATCTGTAATTCTTTCATTAACTTGTCATAACACAATTTCGGCCTCTAACACAATATACAGTAAATTTATTTTAATGCGCAATGTAGTATTCCCGTTTCCATAAGGATGTGATTGTTACTATTGCTTGCATGTGTAAATGCGTTTATTTTAAAATTCAATATATGAACCATAATTTTATTGAAAAAGAAGCATCAGAAAGAACAACCTACATACTTGCTGTAAACTGAAGTCTTTATACCATTTGATCATCAAAATTCCTTCCTTAGTATAATATATTATGGTTTTACATACTCAGTAACGTTTCCATATTCCATATTCCAGAGTCAATAGAGATAACCGTACAGCAAAATTGATTAAATTGGATAGCTCACATACAAAGAATGGAGGGGCAACGATTGGTTAAGACGTTAAGGGGTTGCATCAAGCTAGAGAGCTCATGAGAGGAAGAAGATAAAACCATAGAACAGCTTGGAGGAAGAGGTTAGGAAAACGTTAAAAGGCAGAAAGGTAGTGTGGACAGACATCCTGGACTCTCCAGAAATAGTAATCAATGGAAGAAAGTCTGAGACAATACAATCCCTATAATCTCTATTCATAATATGGCTCGATGGTTTCCATTCAGTTTCAAGTTACTAGTGTGTCCAACGACACAGGTATTTTATGTATTGTAGATTCATTGTGGGGACTCCCATTTCTGGTATATACGTACTCGAAATTATCTTTATTTCCTCCTATTACCCCCTGATCGTCTGCAAATTGTATGGTATACATTGTTGCGTTTTCTAGTGGTATTCGCATTCCTGAAAATTTTTGCTCCATCGCAATGAAAATTCTTTACATACTGTTTAAGTTAAATGAAAGAAATACGCTGCGTCCTTGTCCCAGCCTCATTGTTCCCTTAAATGGTTTAG
Source organism: Agriotes lineatus (assembly GCA_940337035.1). NCBI lineage: Eukaryota > Metazoa > Arthropoda > Insecta > Coleoptera > Elateridae > Agriotes > Agriotes lineatus. The sequence goes on along the minus strand of OW679201.1, from coordinate 69,808,005 downwards.
GTAGGTCGTTATTTTCGATATTGTGAAGAGTTTTGATGGGTTATAAGCTGAAGGCCTGCTGAAGACTACCCTTCTGCAGGGGTCACGACCACCAGAGATGTTTGCATGGTGGCACGATGACACTAAAGTCCGGGAGTGTGGTTCGAACGCACTGCCTGCGGATTGTCAGCTCTCTCGTCATACATTTTTATGCCTTACGCGCCCCCGGTTGGCGGATGGGGGATGGTCCTGGAAATAGGATACCTGTGAATAATCGTAATAAGCACACCTGGATGAAAGGGCAGTTATTTCGTAACGAGGGTAAATATCGAAGCTTAGAATATGTTCCCTTCCTACTACGATCTTAATGAAATAAAATATCGTCAACAGCTATTGGAGAACCCTCTACACGCCCATTTAATTTTTAAATCAAGTAATATTTGAAGGACGAGAACATGCCAATACCTGCGATAAGCAAACGCGTTGTGCAAGTACGGTCCTGGTTTTTAAAAGAGAGCACCGAGCGGTTTCTCTCGTTGCAATTTAAAAATGCACCGTAATGGCAGCTATAATCGGCTTTTACTCGAATAACGCAGTTGTAATATGGAGTGCATTCGCGAGTAACTGTACTCGTTTAAGGCATTCAGGAACGCAAATAATTAGTCACAATTTGTAATTAATTTTAATTAATTGCCGCGCGCACGTTTACAGGCAATTTATAAACGAACTGGGCAGGAATTCGCGCTTTTCCAGATCGTCGTGCATCCGAGCTGCATGTGACAAAGAAAGCACATTATGGCTTAGGGCTTGCATTAATGAAACGGCAAGTGCCTGGGAACTGGGACGGCGCGAGCAAAAAATGCGTGCGCCTGAAATGCTAATTATAAGCCGAGCTTATGTTATTACACATGTTAATGAGCAACCTGCTCCGCGAACAAGAAACGCAAATATACCAAGTATGGAAGGATTGTGCGTTACGCAACCGTGGTAGTAGTCCTTTCTAATTTCACGCCACTGCCAATCATCGCATTGTTGCCACAAACGTCAACTTTGCACTCAACATTCGATACAGTGAAGGCTCGTGAAAAGACAGTTAATAATAAGCAAGAAGAAAAATTTAAAATGGTGACATCAAGACATTTGGTTTCCTTCCTCGCAAAATGACTAATGTAGCACTGTATACCCCCACATTATTACATGATCCAAGTGTACTCTACATACTTGCGTTTCCACCTCAAGCCAAGAGATGGACGTCACACGAACAACTCGCTCCAACGGTGCTTGCTTAATGCCTCGAACCGGCAAAACGGTCAGCAATCCTTCTGTAAGAGTATCTCATGAGAGATCCTCACAGCTAGGACTCAAGTATGTGTGTGAGTGTGTATGCATTGTGACCTTTACCATTGATTTGATGTTTGATTCGATATTGGTTTATTTTGTGTTAAAACGGCTCTGCCCTGAATAAAGAGGTCCTAAATTGGTCTTTAATTGTTCATTATCTGAATTTGAGTATTACTTCCTGATTTGCATTCTAAAATCGTGTGAAAGAAGATGTTATCATATATAAAGCAACTAGTGGTTTCTTCATTATTAAATAATCATTTCTGTTTACATGAGACATATTGTTTGCCTAAAACAATATATCGAGTGGAAACAGAAATTATTCGATAATCAAGAAAACACGAGTTGCATTCGGCTATATTATATCACGAGTCAATAAACAATCTTTGAACAGTTTATTTATAAATATTAAAAGCACAGTTTGTGTGGTTGCTATGACAATTGTACTTTCAGTAGATAACGCGATGTTTGTGAAGGTATTTGACTAACAGTTATTAGTCAAGAAGGTATATGATTATCACCGCTGCTATGTACATTATCAAAAGTTAGTTCATGCGTAACTATGCACTTTTACCGTTTTTTATTGGTTGTTGTTATAGGGAGTGGTATAATCATGGTAATTATAGAAGCTTACTTATAGCACTGTTGCTACTACAACGCCTTTGTAGATAGCACTGTTGCTACTACAACGCCTTTGTAGATAGCAAAGTAAAGAATTGGTTTTGGAGACGAAAGTTAATGACAAGAAATTCTCTGTGTGATGGGTTAAAAAATGTTTTGATAGGAGTTCAACTTATTTAATTTGAATTAAATTGTCCAAATGCGACTCACCTTCAGAAAATAATATTTTTCAAAATTTACAATAAACTAGAGGGCATATTTTTAAAACATGTCAATAAGTATATTAATATTAGGCTTAAAATAACCAGAATTTTCAAACGCGTTAGCAGTCCTATTAGCTACCATAGAGAACACATGAGGAAGTGATGAATAAAGACAAGATTTTAGTCACGCCACTTCTATTGCTTCTAAGAACATTTTAATGCATAGAAAGCTACAAAAATTAAACATAACCAATACGAGACTAATCAGGCAAGAACAATGCCTACATTAATAATTTATTACTGATGCCTGCTAATTTAATTTATGTACCTGGAGTAACAGTAAATATTATTTTTTAGATGTGTTCTGAGGATTCAGGTGCAGTCATTTTTGCTTTCTGGCTATACGGCAAACGATGCTTTTGAAATTTTCAGCGAAAAGTGATTAAGTAAGGAAGCACTTGCAGACTAATGAAATATAAAAACCTTATGCATTATTGCTATAGCTATCTGAGAAAGCCCTGAAACTTTTGTGAAGAGACCAGTACTGGTAACCGCCATAAAAATTTGTTTTATCAAAACTAATCGTCTTTTCAAAATGTTAAATACATTTTGCCAAACTCTCTCAGTGAAAAAAATTAACTACAAGAGAAGCCCAACAGGTTACTAGAAGAAAACACTGATGAGAAAAACTGACCGAAACAAAGTAACACCTATTGTTGCGTTGGCGCAGTTGGCAGGATAATATCTGGTGGTCGGAAGAATAATGTTATAATTTTCTGTTAATATTGAAAAATTACTTCTCCCCTGTACCCTACTATTATTGTACTCAAAATAATCCGTCTACCAAGTTAATTTAAAATATACATTTTAATTAAATTTTTTACTACAATTTTATATGTAATAATTGTACTTGTAACGGCTTCTGCCGGTTTTGATTCTAATTACTATTTAGTATTGTGCTAGCTTTCTCCCCTCTCTTGAGCGTTTCTTTGTCTGCTTTGTCCTAGTTGCGTTTTCCCTTAGCCGTAGAGGCTAGGTGACCCGCGAACCGTAGTTAGTTAAGTAAGTTCTAATTATTAGTGCAACAGCGCACAAAACTGCATGAACTGTGCGAACTCCTACCCAATAACGATTTAAAACCGCCTTGTGGCTCAATTCGAAACCACCCAAGGACACGTGTAGAACCAATCTCACACCAGGTAGGCTACATACGTTTATATAACGAAGATGGTCACATTAAAGTAGAAGAAACTGTTATGTGTTCACTAAGACGATTCCAAACTGAATTGTTGTTGGACTGACAGTACAGTAATACTAATTACACACATTTTTTTCATAAAAATGTAGCTTTCTTCTAGGTAAATTGTCAAAGTAACGATTTTACTTTAATTGATCTTCATATTATCACATTATTATTCAATTTAAGAAAGTATTTGCTTCCTTACCATATTTTATTTTGCTAAACTGTTGACATTTTCAAATTGCATCTCTTTGTGCGCTTTGCCCTAGCTGCGTTTTCCCCTAGCCGTAGAGGATACGTGGCCCGCGGACCATAGTTAGTTAGGTAAGTCCTAATTATTAGTGTAAGAGCGCACAAAACTGCATCAACTATGCGGACTCCTACCCAATATCGATTTAAAACCGTCTTGTTGCTCAATTCGAAACCCCCCAATAACAAGTGTAGAACCAATCTCACACCAGGTAGACTGCATACGTGTATATAAAGAAGAAGGTCACATTAAAGTAAACACAACTGTTATTTGTTCCCTAAGCCGATTGCAAACTGAATTTTTGTTGGACTGGCAATAATAGTATAGCTCACATTTTTTTCTCATACAAACGTATTATCACATTATTATTCAAGTATTTGTTCCCTGACCATATTTCATCATGATAAACTGGTGACATTTTCAAATTGCATTCGCTTTTTAACACTCTATTTTCATAATATCACATATAAGTAACATAAGCTATATTCATTTACTAGTTAGTCATTAAACTTCAGATAGATAGTAAAAATAAAATTATTTATTAGTTTCACAGTACTTTTGAATGACGTTTTTGAACAGATGATAGGTAAATTAAACAGTGAATAGTGAGAGATCTGTAATCTGGCGCAGTTGGTAGGATACTAGCAAATTCGGCAATTCACTATTCTGTTCTTTTTTTAATTTACAAAAAATTGTTGAGGAGGAAATGTTTTGTTACTTCAAACGTAAGCAAGCTTGGAATCTTACATATGGTTACTGAGCGATTGCATGACCTTTTCACAATTAACAACCACATCCAGTGACGTGCTGTGCGAGCATGAACCCTTAAACATACCACAAAATTACAACTATTAATTGTGTTTACCAGATCGTAAAATAATTTAGTATTTAATTGCGGCGGCCCCGTGGCTCTTCAGACGAGCCGCCTCTGCCCAATGTATAACATTTAGGCGCTCGGGGCGACGAGATCGCGAACAAAGGGGCCCAGCACGCCGTAATTACAAAGTAACGAGTGCTTTAATAGAACCTATAAACAATCGCACCTACTCCCTTGCGAATAAATTTTAATTATGCAGGTTTTTCTGCATTTTACACCTCTGTAATGGTCATTACAGCACAATGAATCATCGGCATCTCATTAGATTTTAAACGCGAGGACTCGAGCCCCACACACATCTTGATTATTTCCTCCAATTAGCGCAAATACGGCCGCGTGGGTGCAATTATTATTTGTATCATGGTTGGCCGTGATTTATGGCGATTGCGCACTGCTGAAAACCACACAGGTCGCGGCTGAAAATAATCGGAAATGCTTAAGTGCTGATAAAATCTGCGCTTTTATGGCTGATTGCGGCGATTGCCGGCTTAGTCAAGCCTGCAGTCGTGTTTTGTGACAGGAACGGGGGTTTGTGCCATTTACAGCGAGGAGAAACTCTTATTAGAGGTGTTGAGAGCGATTTAGTGCTGAAAGTGGCAACAATTAAAATCAGCCACGCACGAGTGCCGAGACAAACAGAAGCTTGTGTAAAATTCAATAGCTCCCAGTTTGTGCTCCTTGTAACACTATATATTTCACCAAAATATGGCACTGAGTTCATCAACTTGCAAAATTCATTGCAACCGACCCCTTCGTCTCCTTTTATAAACACTTAAAGACCGCTTAACAATTAAAATTCTGAAGCTAACTTTCAAATTTCCACTTCCAATTGATTGACTCCGCTGCTGAAAGCCCAAGTATTTAAAATTAATATTTCTTTACCATAACTAATATCCCGCTTATTATATAGGATCTTAAATAAGATGCAGCGGCATTCCTCGGCAGTTTATGGCAGCGGCAACAAAAACCGAAGTGCTTAGGAAATTGATAAAGAACAATAATAATTTATAGCTTTGCTAATGCCGAAGGATTGCTTAATGAAGCGAGTACAATCGCCATAATAAAATGTAATGGCTCCGATGTAGGCAGCGAATGCCAAAAGAGGAAGTGACTTATGGCGACCAAGGGTTAAAAATAAGTGCTGTAAGGAAGTAAGTCATAAACGATGGGAAAAATCTAGTGCTGTTAAGGCAGCTCCAGTTCAAGCAAAACAGCTGAAGAAACTCGACCGGTTAGTAAATGAGCTGTATAATTTAATTAATCGCCATCCGTCTTCGGTGCAAAATAAAAAATAAAACCTGGGTGGATACCTCACTTCACAAAGAACAGCACTGAAAATTAAAAAACAAAACAAAATGTACTCGCTACAATAGCTCCACTAGTTTTAGTAGAAACAAGACAATTACATAAAGGCCAGACAAATGTTTTCAATTCTGACCGTCTCCACAGTTATGAGCAGAAGGACAAGCAAGAAACTTGTCTTACAAGGAACCACTCGGGAATGCAGTTGTTTCAATTAGCAAAAGTAAAAGTAACATTAAGCCGCCTCGGTCTCTTGTTCTTTTTTTGTTCTCATGTACTGGAAGGAAACAATAACGACTTACATGGATACGGCAAAATTAAAAGGAGCAGCCCCGTGAATTTTCGTGGCTTTCAGTTTTTATCGATGAGATATTTCACTAGACTAAAATTTTAATATTTTAGAGTGCAAGATTAAACATACCATTACAGTGATAACTAGATTAAAAGCTAAGCCATCATTTAATTAGAATCATTTAAATCGGATATATGTTTGCAAAACTGGCGCAGTTGGTAGGATTATTAGAGTTTCTAGAATTTTCTAGTAGTATTTGATTAGCGAACATAAAAATCCTATTTCCATTAATATACAAGATTAATAATACTTAGCGCTATAGACCGTAAAATTGGTATAAAACACAAAAATATGTTGCAACAAAGAAAAATCAGTACAGGCTCTCACCCTATATTAGAAAGGCGAATAAGATATATAATATACAAGATTAAAGTACTATAAAATAACAACATTATCTATGTATTTTAGGAATTACAAGCGCCCTACTTAATTTTATGATTTTATTTTAGTACGATTTATAGAATATTTATTCGTGATTTTACATAAATAGATATCTGTAAGAAAAAAACTATTTTTAAAAATATAGTTTTATGAAATCCCACAGTTGGTAGAATGTGTGCGATCTTAAAATTGTCTTCCAAATATACAATATCTGTCAAAGGAGAAAAAAGCCTCGTAAAAAATTAGAAAGTCAACATAAACACTAACGTTACATGGTAAGAATATGGGATTACCCGTCTGCATCATTCAGGGCCGTAACTAGGTATAGGCCGAGTAGGCCCCCGCCTACAGGCATAAACGGCAAGGGGTGCCTAAATGGCACCGAAAAAAAAAACTATTTCGTACTAATAAAAAACAAATAAACAAGTGGCCAATATACTTTGTAATATTAACGATTTTAGTCCAAATAATGCTAATTATAATAATGCGAATTGCGCCCAATCTGGTCGATACATTACATTGCCTTGTACAATTTGCAAAAAAAAATATGTCTACCAGATTGCAACAGCGTTTATTTTATAGTTCTCACCTGTAGCAATCAAAACATTAGAATTATTAGCTTGTTAGCCCACCGCATATATGGCCTTATTCTAATTATTATAAAAATGTTTCCATTGTAACAATGTAATACAGCAATGGCGACAAACTAACTTAAATTTTTAATAATTGTTGGAGTGGGTCCAATGATATTACATTTATATTCACTGCTTTGGGCTCATCGCTGATACAATCGTCCATTGCAACAATCAGCAGAACATCACAGACCGATTTTGAGAGCTTACTTGTTCCACTACTATGGCATTTTTCGCTAAAATCACTTTCCCAATAGCATTTGTTCAATTTAAAACACTTCTGCGACCCTACACGATGGTAGCTTTTATAAAAAATAGAATTATCGAAAAAAATTCACGTTTTAAATATATTGATTATTACAAAACAGTGTGACAGTATGGCTGCGAATACAGAACCTTATTCTACGTTCATATGTTATTACGCATAATAACATGTAATTATTTGTATATATTGTATTTTTTTAACATATTGATATGTGTTTAGTAGCTTTTGGGCGCACCATATAGGTGGTCTTATTATAATTAAAATAATTTTTGCATTTGTAGAATAAAAAGAAAGGTTACAACAGAAAATGTGTTCAACGTCTTTAATACAGAAAGCAAGAAAAGCAACTTTTGCTAGATCGAATTATAGAGGTCTTCAAAATGCTCTACAAAATACGTAAAAACTACCTTAATGCTGCTAATGATACAAAAACACTTAGTAAAGCGAATTACATACATTTGGAAATTTAAAAAAATATATTGCAGCCAGTGAGATTTGAACCCGTGTTCACTGATAAATGCATATGCTTATCGTTGCGCTATAAATGACGCAGTGGCGTTCTGATTTTGAGTACACCATATGTTTATATATAGGAATTTGTCAAATCTTCTACTAACTACATAGTAGTGTGTACTTTTTTAAATTAAAATTATGTTTTGTAATCTTGTTTTCCGTTCTCATTTTATTTGTGTGGTATTTTCTTGTGTTAACATTTAGTTGTCTATTTTTAAAATGTTTGAATAAAAAATGTTGGATTTATTTTTGAACACCTACCTGTTTGTTTGAATACATTACATCATATATATCCGGAGATAAATGTAGAAGTCATATAGTGTCATTAGTATTTTTTGTCACATATATCGTTTCTGTACTGAAGGGCGCAAAAATGTTGGCTTGCCTACAATAAAAGTTTTGCCTAGTTACGGCCCTGGTATCATTTATGTAAAACAATGTACAGGCGCTTCAAATATCAATTGTTAACTGAATTACATTTTTAATTTTAATAAACTGTAGTGGGTAGAAAATAAATATTTCTTAGACACTTTTATCCACACAAACAAATAACCAACAGTAAATACGTGTCCATAATTTATTAATAGAGTATTTCGTTTTAGTTTTAGACACAAGTCAATGCATTTAAAACACTTTTCTAGACATAAATCGAACTGTACTTTGCCATTTACAAAAAAAAATACAATAGAAATAATTTTAAGTTCTCCAAATGTAGATGTAAGCAAACAAACGTATTTAAACATACGATAAGGCACAGTAACGGCATAAATAAAACTACCACAAAAAATTCTTTAAATTTATCGACTTGGAGCAGTCGGTAGGAACTTCATTGTGTATAAAAATATATGTCAAATGTTTATATCATTATGAAGCAGCTAAGTTTTCAATTTTATACGTAAAGCTTCAACGACTGTGCTTGAAACGAAAAGAAATTGCACATAGATATGTAAATAAAAGTATTTTTATAAAGTTAAATCAAAAAGCATGTTTGTTAAACAGTGTGTACCCTTAATAGAATGTCAAGAAATTAATAATTTTCTTTAGAAATGCCAAGCTTTTATATAATTTTACTTCTTTCTTTAAATAGCTATTCGAAATTGCAAAATAATATAGTTACAAATATGGGAAACCCCACAAGTAGCCGCAGAAAAATGTGTTTGTCAAAACAGGTATTTTTCCAACAATATTATAAAATTAACCCTGATGTATCAACTAGGTGATGCTAGTGAACTTTGTTAATATTCAGTTTTCAGTTTTCAGTTGCAATTAAATCGAAAAATCAAAGAAAATTTTAGTTTTTGACAGTAGTGAATGTATCATTTCAAAATACAATTTTCTGAAAATGGCTCAGTAGGTAGGATAAATAACCGAAGCGAAGAATATTGCATTAAACTTTTGCACTAAAAATTATATTAACATACATCTGCTGGTATAAATAGTGGTGTGGGTGAGATAACCGAGCAAGACTTGAATTAAATAAAAAAACTGTAGTAACAAGAAGTTGTTTTATGTTTTGTTCATACTGCTTTAAAGTTTGCAAGATAAGTAAAATTGCTGCATTTAGCACCTTCAACTTCTGCTTCCCACAGTCAGGAATATTACTTATAATTTAAATTAAAACCTTTTGGAATGGTTCACCACAAATCTGTAGGCGTAATGTACGATGACTTTGATATTTCGAATACCGTCTCGTTTTAATTACATTGGTGCGATATTTGTAGAACATTTTGCCAAAATCGGAGTTTGGATAGCACCGCTGCAAGAAATAAATTTCAAGGCAAGACTGAACATTACGAAATGCCAATTTCGCACCTTTTTGGTCACTCGAACCCGAGTATTCTAATAATGCTGCAAACGGGATCGACGGTACCCACAATTTGCATGATTACTAAACGACCCTTCTCAAAAATAACACAATGGCGCACCATAAATCGCAATTTGCGACTGCCCCATAAACTCCTTCCTCTCTGAATAGCAGCGTTTCTAGATATTCAGATAATGAGAGGTTTTCTGATATAAGGGCATTACACAATCGCACATGATTACAACAATAGGTTAAATAACCCAGAGCGGTCGGCGTGGGCGAAAACGTACAATTGTAGGCTTCTAAGAAGAAACGTTTAATAATATATTATTTCCCCAGCATCTTCCTATTGTCTCATGCCCTGTGCCCTATTGCTTTTAGAGAGGTGAATATTTAGGCAACGAATAATTATGTATTGTAGAAATAATGTGAAGTGTGTGCTATTAAGACATTTGACCTAACATAAGTTTGTAGTTCATAGGTACGATTTGTTATTACAAGGAAATATAGCGGTACTCGACCTACAAAGCAAATCGACTGATGAAAACATCAATAGTGTTAGGTAAATTGTTTGAAATGCACCATTTGTCTGCATTTGGCACCTTTCTCAATCACTTATCTTATAACTAGCATTTGCCATAATATTAAAAAAAAACTCCTTCAAATGTTTTCTTTCTAAAACATGTTTCTCAGATGAATTCATACATTTTCCACAAAACACACCTCTTCATCCCCAATCCTCGATTTGCTCCATTGCAGGTGTGTTCATGGCGAAGCCGAATTTCTCCAGTTCTCATGGTGGATTTATGGAGGCGATAAAGTGGAATTAGAGGCTCACGTCCGATCCGATAGATTTTTGAGGAAATTAAATTTGCATTATTGGATTTAACGCCGCCGTAACAATTTGTCAACGCTTAATGCCAGATTTACGTGGGCGCTCAACACGACGGTGTTCCGATTTATGGGCGCGTAAATTCGGCCCGTTGCGAAAACGAAGTAAGAGCGTGCCAGGAAGTCGATCGCGAGCCGGCATCGGCACCTGCAGCCGATAAACAAACTTTCTAAAAGAAATGCACTACAAATTACACACGAAAATCAGCGCGATCATTCACAAACCTTGCTCTTGTTGCATCTTCCTTTCGCCGAATCTCGGGCCGCGAGGTGTGGGTCAGGCACAATGAGATGTGTGACACACTTCGCAATAATTGCTTTCGTTTAGTATAATTGGAAGATTTATGGCAGAGAAACTGCCGGTCTAGGCCCTAAACTAATCTGCTCAGCCTGAAGGCTCGTCCCACCAAAGGATGACGATTTCACTGATATCGCGGGTTATGAATAATTTCGCGGAGATGGATGACCCAATCAGCCTCCTCCTGGGCGTCTGAAGACGACTCTTCTCATCTTCCTGCCATCAGATTAGAGTAATGCCTTTACACTCCAATCCGGGAGCAGGCTAGGATTTGTCCGCTATCTGATTGAATTAAATTAGGTGCTTTGTATTATTTATTTATTTTTAAAGGTCTTATTAAAGTAGAGCCCAGACAGGTAGCTGACTGCCTCCAGATCAATAAACCTCCAGAATGGGTCCTTTAAACGAACGAATTTGTTATGCCCAATCTTATTGGTTTGCAGCGGTAGACAAATAGCATAATTTACTCTTCGGAGAACTATCACCAACCTTAAACCTTCACGTCTTTATTATGGTTATGCGATACCCTATAATCTCAGCGTATAAAAATTTATTTGAAGAAATAGTATAAATAAGCACATAAGCCGTATACAGTGTACAGTGCAACATCACACCCGCACCAGGAAATACTGGAATTTGAAGGAAATTAATTAATACAATATAGTACAGAAACTGCGAGGACCCAATTCTTATTATTGTATAGGGCGCCACCATACCGATCATTGGCCGGTGATGTACCAGGAAGATTCCATCATGGAATCCCTTCTTCAGTGCTTGCTTAACGCTCACAAAGTCGACTCGCTTACTTCCCTGAAACCGCGTACTGCATTTTGTTTTACAAGAAATCAAACAGGATGAAATCGACAACGACAGGGATTCCGCTTCGGGCTCGAGTAAACAGGATGACAGTTAACCGCTAGCGCCGTACGGTTTAAAGTCAAAACTGAAATTTTTCCATACATCAACGCAACGTGAACAGAACTTTAAAATAATATGGGAAACTTGTATGTATCCAGCTAAAAATGACAAAGGGTACACAAGGCCGTGCAATCCTCCCTCGCGGCGAACTATATCGCACTCGAAATGAGAAAACCGCGATTTATACGTCCAGACATGCAACGTAAAACGCCCCTTCCGCCGTCGTGAAACCAGTGGCGGCGTCCGTGTTTCAAACCGACATATCAACAGTAGAACTAGACTTCCCGAAAAGACGTCTGAAACTCACCTTAGAGTATAGAATAAGTTGTATGATAAAGAGGGGGTAATGCCGGAACTGTAATTGTTATTGCCATTACCACAGAAATTAAGGTAGTCGATGGCAAATTAAAACAACTTGAAAGAGATAGAGGAGTAAATTCGAAACGACATGTCGTACATAGATAGATATATGTGTATTTATTTATTTAATTATATCGCACAACAGCCGTTAGGCCAATTATAGGCGTCGCTGAGCATTTATGAGAACTTCCAACCCCATTAACGACTGTCATGATGTTGTTATGACCGCCGCGACCAACTATTTCCGTGACAGCCGTATCACGAGGCCCCGAGAGATGCAGCCGAGGAACTCCCATCCAAGTTCTGACCAGAGAGAGCGTTGCTTAACTCTGCTGATCGAACGTGGACGCTTGTTCAAGCTACACCACCCGGGACCTATATGAAATATAAGGGATTAAAAAAGAGAACTGGAACAAAAGAAGGTTGTGGAAAAAAACGGCAAATTCCTACAGAAAAAATAGCCTGAGAAAAAGAAGAACGCTTTGCATCAAAATGTATTACCTAGAAATGGCCTAAGACGCAGTTTTTTGCTCCCCATATGGTATTCACGTTCTATTTCCTTTATCATTACTTCCTGATGTTAATATTTCAGCTAAAGGAATCTATTAACTGAATTTGTGCTTGAGTGACCAGTGATTATCACTGTTTTCTTCATCACTTATTTAGACACAGCTGAAACCATGAAAGACGAGTTGGAATTGATTGGCAATAATTTTTGTTGGAACATCATTATATTTTTAGTCTATTTTGAGTTTGTTTCTGCCAATACGGGTTCATCATTCAGAAAAACCGTCCGCTTTTTCTTGCAACATTGGTTCTAATAGAAACTGGCCACTTTAATTCTGTTCACTTCTAAAATGGCAATCAAAAATTATTTCGCGAAAATGGACCAGTCGGTAGGATTGCTAAAGTTTCTATAGTTTTCTAGTAGTACTTGATGCGCGAACATAGGACGTCAGTTGTTGTAAATTAAAAACAGTAAGAATTAGCAATATATAAAGCAATGTTACTAGTCTAAAAACTGGAATAAAATACAAAAATTTGTTGTAACAAAGAAAAATCCGCTTTTATCTACTCGTATATAAGCCGGAAATGTCTATTTATAGCAATTAATAATTTATCTGTGTGGTCTACTTTCCTTTTGATTATGCTTTATTTTACCAATACTGTTAAGGCATAGATTTTTGTATGTAATATAAAAAAAGATATACGTATCAGTCAGACAAGTATAGAAGTAAGGTGCATATCAAAAAGTAGTTATTTTTAAATACATTTTATAAAATGGTGCAGTCGGTAGGATATTGTGTGATCTCACAATCTATTTCAAATATGCAATGTTTGTCAATACACATAAAACAATTTGGTAAGAAATAGTGTCAACATAGGTAGTTAACATTGAATGGTAATAATACGGGGCTCTCAGTCTGTACTGATGCAGTTAACTGGAATAAAATGGGTTTTCACCTCTCATTTTGTTTATCATTACCTCATGATATTGATCATTCCGCTGAAGATAAGTATTAATTGATTTTGTGCTTAAGTGACCAGTGATGTTCACTCGTTGCCTTTCACTTTAAACAAAACCAAAACCGCGGGTTACAGGAACTTCTGCGGGTTCATCATCATCCAGAGAAAAGGTAATTATTTATATTTTCTCTTTTTTCTTACAAGACATAAATCTGAGCTGCTTCTACTAGCAACTGACCACTTCGATTTTGTACTCTTTTAGCTTCACCTTGAGTAGTTTGCGCAAAACTGTTGCAATTCTTCACTTAAAAATGGTTGCAGCACTTTACACCTTTACTTCCTTCAGCCTTCAGAAAAATCAATAGTTTTTAAATTCGCGCTTATCCTGCTTCCGCATGCTTTACGGCTGCACATGGATTAACTTTTCTGCCTTACCCATTATAACACTTGTCCATGTGTATTTTAGCTAGTGTTTTTAAAAACGAACACACAGCATAATAATTATTTTATAAAGTACCCGGTGCAGATAGTATAAGACTAGGATAGAAAATGTTGTTAATTATGTGGATCACCTTTAAACAACTCTTTTTAACTGTACATGAAATATTGAATGCACCTCAAGCGTAAACTGACGTTTTTTGGCCCTTAGAGAGTTATGTCCCTCAGCGCTTTGCGGCCACAAACGCTTTAGTTACCCCCTTAAAGCATAAATTATTATTCTTTACACTCTATGATGTAAATAGAAATTTAATGAGACATATAAAGCTAACTATTAAATCATAGTAAGTTTAATAATTGATTAAAATTGATATATACACCACATTACCTCAAGGATGTTAAGTCCTTAGAAATACATTCAGAATTGTTCGAAATATAGTTGCTTAGGAAATTTTATCTAATAATTCCTAGCTTCCTGCAGCTTAGGCACTTGGAATTCATAGATTTTCCGCTCGATTTAGCAGCATTATTTAATTTCGCCTCTAATTTATGCGTATGTTTATACCTCTATCAATTACGTACAGATAGTATATCATAATGCGATCTCTGAATTGAATCTCTATTCATGAATACCGCGAGCACCTGTTCGCATAAAACTGTAGGACACTCATCTAAAATGCATAACGCTTGTACCAATTGCAGATACATCGCTCATTCCATTTATGCCGATATGGACAGGTCCAATGAATTATCGCGTGCGTGATAGACGAGCTCCGATCAAGGAGAAAAGCGACCACGACGATTCCGTTTAATTGTAAGTAGAACTTGGTGTCGTCCTAATGGAATTCCAATATTTTTGATGCCCAGCCGAGTTTCTATAAATGAAATCAATGGATCGCCGCTATGGTGGCCCACTTTCGAACTGGTATAATCTTGTGTTGAAACTGCAGCGAGCTTAATTATTTTTCGTTCGTTTTAGTGCTCTAGAAACGCTTTATCATCCGCCAGGACGCAAAAGTTTTTTTGCATTTGGTCAGTCAAAAATCTGATTTACACAATTCTGGACGGTGTTATTTATTAAGCATTATGTTTTCATGATAGCGAAACTAAATGTCCATTATTTAGTTGTGACAATTGATTAACAGTGTTCCCATTTAAAAAAATAAATTTAAACAAATCAAATGTGGTCGTTCACTAATACTTAGAGACTTTAATGTTAAATTCTGGAGTTTTAATCTTGGCATTTAATGTATTTTAGTTTAATCGAATATGAAACATGCAAGAAACAAAAAAAAAACGTCAAAGACAGAGTAGATATAGCTAATAGGAAAATGTGGGACGAGTAAAGCCACAACAAAACGTATTTATAAACTTATTTGGAAGTCAATAAAAAATTATAGAAATGTCTAAATCAACGACGAAGAAGCACGAACTGGGATAAAGAAACCTTCATTCAGTAAATGTGGATATGCTGGCTATGATATATTATTAATCGCACCATCCCACAGGGCATTGCAGAAGAGATTGGAGTTTTGAAATGAGGAACCGTAGATGAGAAAAATAAAGATAAATGTGCAAAAGGAAAAATTCATGATGGTTGCAGAAAATATGGATGAATAGGTGGAGCGACAAAGAACAACAAGAAATCTAGGAGAAAAGTATAGAATGGGGACAAGACATAAGATTAACAATTAAAATATTTCAAACCAAAGATCGAAAATTATAAGCTTCAATGCTTCTTCAGTAGAAGAAGGAAGAAGGAGAACAATTTTAGAGCCGTTTTTGCTTATAACTAATCATATTTATATCACTAAAACATTTTGTTTTTGAAGAAATTTTGCATGATTAAAGAAATACGAGAGTGTGGTAGATTTTGTATTTTAATTTACACTACAGAGAGAAAGAAGATCGAATGAAGTAAAGTGTAATTTGATACTGATTAGAGCTTTTGTATACGAGAACCATAAGACAATTTGCTAGCTTCACAGACAGACCCTTGTTTTTAATATTTAGCTGAAGAAAGAAGATAAAATGTAGAACCGCCCTTGTTTTAGCTGATCACATTTTTCAAATATTACAACAATTTCATTCTGAATAAATTTGGTATGATTAAAGAACTATCGAAATGAGAATTACAAGCCTTAAAGTGAGGCTTTTGTATTTTAGTCTTCACTGTAAGAAGAAAGAAAATCGAATGAGGTGAAGTATAATCACATTTTTCTAACCCTAAGTAGTTTTATACTAAAGAAAAATTTTCCATATTAGGGATCTTGTATACAAGAACCATAAGACAGAAAATTACAAGCTTCAAAGAGAGATTCTAGTTTTTAATCTTTCAAACATTAAAACAATTTGGTTTTGAATAAAAATCTTATGATTAAGACACATGGGTGTGAACATTACAAGCCTTAAAAGTAAACTATTGTATCTTAGTCTTCACTGAAAGAACAACTAACATCGAATGAAGTAAAGCATAATCACTAGAGCGCGGATTCTAGGGCAATTGCCTAATTGTCATTTGTTTAGGCCCGTGTATGGGACTACGACAGAAATTTATTTCATACAAAAACAAGTTTTTTAATGGATATGTATTACGGCCTAAATGCCTAAAAGGTGAAATAAACGCCTAAGTAACTTTTTATACTGCCTAAAATAGGCTTTGGTTGTTTTTCGAATTTATTGGTTCAGAAACCTTCGCCACTTTCATGAGAGTGTTTTTTGTTTGAGCGATGTGACTTCTTTTTATCTCAAAGTCCTGTCTAAACCTGAAGAATTTTTGAACGTGAGCTTTTAAGTATTATTTTGCTAGAATGTGTTTATGAACGGTTTTCAGTGAAGCTTTACAAGAGTTTCTACGTGACCACAACGCCCGAGCGAAGTTTCTGAATGCACCCTATCGATGCCGTTATTTGTCATCAATCCCGACATTACCGTCCACCAATTATGCCGTGCGCACTGTATTGGTAAAACCGGCGCCGTAGAACACTATTTGCCTTAAACGCTAGAAGACGCCGCAATACACCTATTTTGTCTAATAAAAAAGGATAGAACGTTTGAAACGAATGCATAACCATGTGACCATAGTTCATAACGTCCGAGAAACCCCGAACTACACAAAGACGCTTTCTTTATCTATGCCACCAATCTAAAACCTAACCTCAAATCTGCCCAATCCCGAATCTCGCAGCCCGCTTTTTTTTCTTTAATTGAGCATTGCCTTGGATATGTGCTTTGATTTTCTTACTGACAACATACCTTTGAATAAGTTTAAAAAACGATCATTTAAGGGACTTCCTGGAAAAACACCATAGAAAAAAATGCCGGTTGAAGCAACATTAAGAAAGAATTATATTGCCAAATGCTACACTAACGTAGGTATTTTAATTCGTGTATTCTATAAAATTACTAACTAAAGTTTGTGATTTCCTAAATATTTCTGTAGATCCTAGAAAACATCCGAAAATCGTTTTAAGTTGAGAAAATCAAAACTTTATTCTTTGCCTAATTTAGGCCATGCAGCCTAAATAGCTTACTTTAGGTTTTTACTGCCTAAACCTGGCATTTTTGTGGCCTGAATAAGGAGCCTATTTTAACTTGTTTAACTGCCTAAAATCCGCGCCCTAATAATCACTATCTTGAACAGTAAAACAATTTTATGTTGAAGGGAATTTCCGCATGATGAGAGATTTTGTATACAAGAACAATAAGTTTGAAAATGACTAGCTTTACAGACATGATCTTGTCTTTAATCTTCAGCAGCAGAAAAAATAAGATCAAATATAGAACCGTCGTTGCTTGCAGTATGATCACATTTTTCAAACATTAAAACAATTTGTTTTTGAATAAAACTTTCATGATTAAAAAATACGGGGGTGAACATTACAAGCCTTCAACATAGACTATTGTACTTTAGTCTTCACTAAAAGAAGAAATAAGAACGAATGAAGTGAAGCATAATCACACTCTTGAATAGTAAAACAATTTTATATTGAAGGAATGATTTCCCATGATTAGAGATTTTGTATACAAGAAAATGACTAGTTTTACAGACATACTCTGTTTTTAATCTTTAGTAGAAGAAGAAGGGAGATCAAATGTAGAACCGTCGTCGCTTAAAGCATGATCACATTTTCCAAATATTAAAACAATTTGACTTTGAAGAAATCTCGCATGATTAAAAAACATGGGGATTAACATTACAATCCTTAAATGTAGAGTTTTCTATTTTAGTCTTCAATACAAGAAGAAAGATAAGTGAATATAGACGCAGTCTTGATTAAAGTGTAATTATATTTTTCTCACAGTAAAGTCATTTTACATTAAAGAGAACTTCTTCATGTGACTGATTTTATATACAGCAACCATAAGACTGAAAATTACAAACTTCAAATAGAGACTCTGGTGTTTAATCATCAGCAGAAGAAGAAAGAAGAAAATCAAATGTAAAACCTTCGTCGCTTAAAGCGTGATCACATTTTTCCAACGTTAAAACAATTTGATTTTGAAGAAACGCTCCATCATTAAAATGCCAAAGGATTAACATTACAATCATCATGTAGACTTTCGATTTTAGTCTTCGATACAAGAAAAAAGACGAGTGAATATAGAAGCAGTTTTTCTTATAGTATAATCACATGTTTCTAATAGTAAGGTAATTTTATACTAAAGAGAACTTCTCCTTGTTAATGATTTTTATACAACAACCATAACACTGAAAATTACAAGCTTCAAAGAGAGACTCTGTTTTTTAAACATCAGCAGAAGAAGAAAGATCAAATGTAGAACCGTCGTCGCTTAAAGAATGATCACATTTTTCAAACATTAAAACAATTTGATTTTGAAGAAATTTCTCATGAACAAAAACATGGGGATTACATTAGTCCTTAAATGTAGATTTTTCTATTTGAGTCTTCAATATAAGAAGAATATAAAAACAGTTTAGTTTATAGTATAATAACATTTTTGTAACAGTAAAGTAATGTTATAGTAGCGAAAACTTCTCCACGTTAATGATTTTATATAATACAACAACCTGAAACTGGAAATTATAAGCTTCAAAGAGGGACTCTGGTTTTTAATCTTCAGCAGAAGAAGAACGAAGCAGGTCAAATATAGAACTGAATTTGCTTACAGCATAATCATAGTTTCTTACAACACTAAAACAATTTGATTTTGAAGAATATTCACATGATTAAAGAAACATTAGAGTGAATGTTATAACTTCTAAAGGTAGGAGATCAAATGCAGAACCGTCGTCGCTTAAAGCATGATCACATTTTTCAAATATTAAAACAATTTGATTTTGTAGAAATCTCGCATGATTAAAAAGCATGGGGATTAACATTACAATCCTTAAATGTAGAGTTTTCAATTTTAGTCTACAATACAGGAAGCAAGAAAAGTGAATATAGACGCAGTCTTGATTATAGTATAATCATATTTTTGAATTTTTCTCACAGTAAAGTCATTTTACATTAAAGAGAACTTCTCCATGTGACTCATTTTATATACAGCAACCATAAGACTGAAAATTACAAACTTCAAATAGAGACTGTGGTTTTTAATCATCAACACAAGACGAAAGAATATCAAATGTAGAACCTTCGTCGCTTAAAGCGTGATCACATTTTTCAAATGTTAAAACAATTTCATTTTGAAGAAATTTTCCATCATTAAAAAGCATGGGGATTAACATTACAATCCTGAAATGTAGACTTTTCTATTTTAGTCTTCGATATAATAAAAAAGACGAGCGAATATAGGAGCAGTTTCGCTTATAGTATATTCACATTTTTCTAATAGTAAGGTAATTTTATACTACAGAAGACTTCTCCATGTTAATGATTTTTCTACAGCAACCATAAGACTGAAAACTACAAGCTTCAAAGAGAGACTCTGGTTTTTAATCATCGGTAGAAGAAGAAAGAAGATCAAATGTAGAACCTTCGTCGCTTAAAGCATGATCACATTTTCTAACATTATATCAAATTGATGATTTTGAAGAAATTTCGCATGAATAAAAACATGGAGATTAACATTACAGTCCTTAAATGTAGACTTTTCTATTTGAGTCTTCAATATATATACAATATAGACACAGTTTTGTATATAGTATAATCACATTTTTGTAACAGTAAAGTAATGTTATAGTAAAGAAAACTTCTCCGTGTTAATAATTTTATATAGGCACAACAACCTGAAACTGGAAATTACAAGCTTCAAAGAGAGACTCTGGTTTTTAATCTTCAGCAGAGAAGAAAGAAGCCGGTCAAATGTAGAACCGTCTATGCTTACAGCATAATCATAGTTTTTAACAATACTAAAACAATTTGATTTTGACCAATATTCACATGATTAAAGAAACAGAGCGAATTATACAAGTTCTAAAAGTAGACTTTTATATTTTAATCTTCACCAGAGAAAGAAGAAGATCGAATGGAAAATCGATTTGCTTATACTATAAGCATCTTTTAACAGTAAAACTTTTGCATATTGAAGAAAAATTCTCTATGATTAGAGATTTTGCTTACAAGAACCATTCGAGTGAGACTTAAACAGAAGTCTTAATTAATAACAGGCTTTAGTGTTTTATCTTCAAAAGAAGATAATCGAAAAAGATTATTGAATGTAAAGGCATTCATGATTAAAATGTAACTTTAGCTTGTCGTTTTATTATGAAGAAATTAAAGGAATTTAAGTAGTTGTAGTGACTTTAAGATTGAATTGGAAACCATGTCTTTCAGAGAGTGAGAGGCTGTGGTAGAAGGACTACATGAATTGCTCGATGATGAAAAAATAAAAGTTGATAATTTTTTACTGGTGCTATTTGCAACCAAAACATCGTGGTATTGACGTCGACCAAGTTAAGAAATACCTACTAATAGACGTTTGAAATTTGTGTGATTTTTGTTTGCGAAAAAAAAACTCCAGCACATTTTTATGCTTCAGAAAGTTCCATACGTTTTAATATATTTATTCCTGGCCTCGCACATATTACAGCTGTCAATTTTAATTATCTAGTCGCCAATAAACGTTAATATTCCAAAAGCAATATTAACATAGCGACAGATACTTTTCCGCACTATCAAAGAGAAGCTCTAGGAAATATTGACTTTCCATATATGTTTTTCAACAGGTTACATTCACGAAGTTTAAGTGCCTCCACGACAACCGAGAAAAAACCACAAGCGACTTAATGGGTAACAGCTATCCTTGCATTCATATTCTAATCCGCCACTTAATTAAAATGGCTTAATTTGCACGAAAAATCGGTCCAGGAAGTCACTTAGCCGCATATTATCCATGCACATATTAATCTCGGTGTCTAAATTAGCAGCCTCCTACGATTTGGCAATTAAAACCTAAACCCACTGCGGAGCCGTCCGAGATCTTATCTAAATCTGCGCAAATTCCCATGCGGCGGACGCAATATCGCAAAAAATGGAATTTGGCAACGGCTTGCCGGGCCCGAACTGCAATTAACGCCCCAAATTAAAGCAAAATACCTATAATCTCATTTCAGCGTAAAATCGTGGCCTAACCTGCGCGTTTTTATCAATTTCATGCTCCGGAAAGTGATTTAATTTGCAGCTGCAAATGCAACCTTATCGTTCAGAAATTGTTTTGGAAATTAGACTGATTTTTCGCAATCAAATCTTTGGTTTTTTATTAGTAAGTATTTACAAGAGTTATTTGTAGGAAATAAGCTTGAAGTTTTAGTATCCATTTGAATAAATAAATGTGTGTTTAAAGTAAGAAAGTTGTTATCAGTAGACCACTTAACCTGTTTACTGCAAAACAATAAACGTTTAGAATGAAAGTTGAAGTTGCTGCAAACACAGTTATCCTCCACACTTTATGTTTAACGACGCCCATCGCTTCGTGTATTACTGTGTTAATAGTGGTGGATATTAGAAGCTTTTCCAGTACTGGCTGTAATATCGTTAGTTTTTAAAAAAATTTCATTCGATCATTTATTTTGCCCTATGTTGCTCTACACTTGTGTTTCCGATATCACCGTATGGAGGGAGGCATGGCAGTTAATATCGGTGCTGAAGGATCGACTCGTTTGAACTATGGTGTTGACCACGACTATTTAGTATCCTTTGGACGGCTATGTTGTTCAACGACTTATTCATCGAGCAATTAAAAATCAAAACTAGGCCGTCAATCATAATAAAACATCGCATATTACGATATTTCTGACTATTTCAAAGCAAAATGTTCCTTCACAAAAAACGCCTAAGGTAGGTAACGCACATGACACTTAAGGGGAGCAATACACCTTTTTACACTATTTTTTACCGTTAATGAATGGGAACATGCCGCCGACTAGCTACGGAGAATGGATCGGGGTCAACTTACCTTAGAAAAAGCAATAACTAGAATAAAGGGCTCCAAATGGTTCTATCTGACAGTATGGGGCATGTTCGCTGCTGAACATGTGTGTATTGAGAATTGACTAACCATTCGGCGTCTCAAAGGAAGCAAAACTATCAAATGACACCCAAGTTAGAGAGTAAATGGCACCTTGATAATTGCTGGTATTCCACAAGCAATTGAGAAATACTAATTACAAGATAAAAAAAATATCACAGACGAAACCTAAATAATACATCAATATCACAAGCCACCCATACTTAATTAATGCTAACCTAGCACACAAATTTTAAGGAAGCCTCCCCTCTAGTACGTTACTTGCTCAAAACTACAACGGGAGCAATCACTGTAAAACGCTGCTGAGTAAAAGAGCCCGAAAATGATCACACTAAGTAGTAGTACTAACCAAATAAATATGTGCGTGCAATTTGTAATATACTATAACATTCATTGAGTGAGTTTTTTACACTTTCCCAAAGCAAACTGTTTCTTTATAACAGAGGGTCAATTATCTAGGTACCTGCATATTCCCCACACTCAAACTAAGTTATATTACTGACTGGGATAGTAAGCCAGCCTACAAATTCTACTCTGAAAGTACCGATCTTCTAACAGCTTTGGAAATGAAAGGAAATTATATTGTTTAGCCATTCAGCAATTCAACGTGTAAAAGAGTGAAGCGCAGGTGGTTACAATCCATACACCAACAAATGAACGAGTACTCTTGTAATTTCCACAGTTACACACCGATGTTAAAATTGAACCAGTTAAATAGCAGACCAATTTTGTGGTATACATCTGAGAACTGCTCGCTGAGCATTACGACTCTGGTATCTGCGGATATCCGTAAGAATCAGCACAGGTCTTGGCCTCGCTTTAAATAATGACAATTAATTGTGAAATTTCCCTTATGTGTAATATGTGTTGCCTATTCTAAATTATGGGGTGGTAGTACCGTGATGACTAAATTAATTAGCTGAATTAATAATGAAAAACAAGTATTGTTACGTTTTTTTTTACAAATCTGCTGATATACTGGTACATACAGGCAGTTAAGAAAAATAGGTGCTGTAATTAACTGGTTATCGAACTTACCAAATTCATAAGTTTTTTATATACCTTTTTTTTCGAAGCCCAAACAATTGTGAAGGATTTTTTATTAAAATACCCTTACTTGGCCGTTGATGTAACAAAACCTTTCTTATCAATGAATTTTTCGTTCGCTCTATCGCTTTCGTCACTACCTTTATTTGACAAAATCAGATGTTTATCATAACTGTTTCGTATAGTATTATAAATAAATGAAAGATAGGAATGATTCTTCAAATTTGGGAGGGGGGAGGGGGGTATTTGGTTAAAACATATGCGTTTTTGGAAAAATAATAAATAAACAAGTTGTTCGCACCTATTTCCAAAAGACCCTCTACAACAAGTAACGTAAAAGTCACGTCCCTATCCCAAGTTGTTGCCATTTCGTCTGTACACAATATTTACCTCTCGTTGTAAACTTTAACGTTTATTGTGATTCATAGATATTGTCACAGAGTTTTGTATATATTAAATATTTTTATGTTTTTAAGCATTTATACGAGACCTAACCTTTGTTTTTCTTCCCTAAGCTCTTCTACCCGCCCCCTCCCCCGAACTTCTTTCGCATTACACCAGGGGGTGCAGGCGTCACTTAAACTACCACGCTTTAACTAAGTGAAAAACCGGAGCGCCCCGGCCGGGAGTCGAGCTCTCTTCTGAGGGCTGGAGTTTTCACTGTGACCTCGACTGCAAGCGGCGAGACCACTCACTCATCGACTGAAGTGTTTTCGATAATCTGATATTTCTTCAAATCTGAGTTAACAGATTCTGATTTTTTGCAGTCTTATGTTTACGACTTCAAAACTTCAAAGTAGATTATTTTAAGCTTTCGTTTAGCAAACAGTGGATTTTACTACTAAAATTCAGTCTGTGTTTTGACCACAACTATATTTTTTATCTGATATTTATAGCTACAGAACGTCACAGGTCACAAATAACGGTGCCAGGAAACATAATTAACTTTTCCGCATAGAATTGTTTGATAAAAATACGGAAACATAAACTTAATTTACGTCAGAACAGGTAAATTAGACTCCGTAAATTTTCATTTTATTTAAATAACGAGTTTGGTGTTAAAGCCGTCGACTATAAACACGTTTTACAAGTTTCTATATTTTAAGTGCGCCAATGTACCTATTTTGTCATCCCGTGTTTATATCATTCCACCTACTAATTGCAGACTATCAAAGGAATGTAAATTATATATTTACAACAGGTGCTCGGAAAATTCTTCAGCAACTGAGCTGTGTATGGTGTTATTGACGGCGATCGTGGCATTGTTGGTAGCATGGACAGGCAATAATTATTTTATTATTATTGAATTATTTATTAACTGCAATTACGCTAAAAACAGTTGCATGGGAACTGACAATTGTCACGGTAGCACGTTTAATACCCTTTTTATGTTCTCAAAAACTAGTTGCAACAAGCTCTTACGAGTATTTTATTAAGTTTAGCTTTAATACAGCGACAGGCTTGATTTATTTGAATTATTTATTTTCCAAAGTGTATATCCAAAGCCACCCTGACCTCACAGAAAAATGAGGTGGAGCATCATCGTGCATAAAATACTTCATTTAAAACTGACTAAATGAATTAATTATTATTAGCCAACTTTGTATTTTTCCTGGTTACATGCGCTTCGATCAGGACGAAAAGATCCGTTAGCTTGTGAAGTGATCTAATGTTTAATGTTTAAACAGCGCCATTTTATAGCTACCGTGGTATGTGGTTTCGATTGTTGAAAGCTTTTAGCATTCAGGAAGTTCAGTAACACTAAGTTACAGGAACACCTCGCTATCACTGGCAATAACTAAAGCCAACAGACAGTAGTCATAATTCCACATTGTTTTCGTAATTGTTTAGCTATGATAATGCACGCGGTTGCTAAAAGTAAACGCGTGTCTTTACGGCCATTTTATTGCAGCGAAACGAATTCCTGCTTGCATCGCTGCGGCAGTGTTGCCAACTCATATATTCGTTTCCTACATATTGAAAATTCGCATTTCCTTGTTATAGCTAATCCAATTCTGTATGAACCAAGACACTGAAAGATTTCATTATTTAAAGGTTTCCATGTCATAAGCAGCAGTTTAATTTTTTTTGTGCATTTGTTCATTTACTGGTAAACAGAATCTGGGAACTTAATAGCGACTGCGTTAATATAAAAAAAAATTAAATGTCATCACAAAGTCTCCCTCATTTTTTTCTCATGTCGCTTTACCGCACCAGACTTAACGAAAAATGTTCCTGGAGTTGGCATCACTGTGCGCGCGAAACATCACTAAACAAACAATTGAATTTTTAGAGCGCCGCCACGTGCATTATGGAATCTCGCGGCGTGGGCCGTGATAATTACGTATGTTAATCCACAACAGCGTCAATAATGGACTTGCATATTCACAACTCGAGCTTTCTATCAGAGTTTATATGACTGCCGGCTCGTAAAACAAGCTCGAGGAAGCTGATTACAATTTATTGTTATCAAGAAACTGTTTTAAGCCTCGCAAAAACGCTGCCTTATCTAATTAATTAGATCGGCCGGAGCTTAAAGCTCGCGCAGGCAAGGGCGCACTCTGGTGGAGGAATGCCAAAGAAGCCATTCGCATTAATTTGTTTATTGTAATTAAGGTTTAGATAAGGAGCGAAGACCTGCTCCTAGACTTTATTGAATGTCGATACTAACGGAATGCACCAACGATATTTGGCCGTATTTTAGAGTGCAGTCAATAATACACTATTTCCACGGAAATCTACAAATGTGTTGAAATTATACGTTGGGGTTTGCAGAACTGTAAAAACAATGTGATCGGGACACAATTTGTGACGATAAAATTAATACACTAGAAAATTATTCCATTTTCGTCACCCCTGTTTGAAGCTCGAAAAAAAATTAATGTACGACTGCATTATAAAGTACTGTTTATAGTTTAGCGGCAATAAAGTAGGTCTTTATGGTACTAGTAAAATAAAGTTTATTTTATTTTAGTAGTACATACTAAAAAGTACGTTACTTTATTTTACTGGTACTATAAAGTATTTTTAGGTCAGCTGTCAATGTCAAAATAGGTGATTGTCAATATCCATCAAAGCACTCTGATGTCGATTTTTCTGTCACAGAATAGAGGTTAAATTTATAAACTCATTTATTTTTATTTTAGCAGTCAGACATATGAAAATACTGATATTGTGAATATATTATGTAAAGCTATGAACTTGGCTTCACAATAATTTGCTATTATCACAAAGTTCTCTAAAATTACTACGAAACTGTGTAATTTCTAAAATACCAAGCAATTGTATTGCAGCTATTGTATCTATTCGGATACACTATAACAGTACGTACTTAAATAATAATTGGTAATTGTTATAAAACTATGACATTTCTATGATTAGATTGAAGTTAGCATGACGAACAATGAAAATATCGAAATTGTGAACATATTATGTACTTCTGTGAAATTTGCACTGAAATAATGGACTATTAAATTGAAGCTATTGTATATATTACGATACACTTAATTGTTATAGTACTTACTAAAATAATTTATTATTGTTTGTAAAATTATTACGAAATTCCATGAAATTTCTGAAATTAGTTGAAAGTTTGCACCATGCGCTATAAAAATACAGTTGTACTTTGTTATTATTACAAAATGCTGTGAAACTATTTCTAAATTCCATGAAATTCCCAAAATACCAGGAAATTATATTGAAACTATTTTATCTATTACGATGCACTATCAAAGTAAGTACAAAAATAATTATTATTGTTATGAAACTCTATGAAATTATTACAAGCTTCTATGAAATTTGTGAAATTAGACTGAACTTAGCACGACGCAATTGTGAATATATTATGCAATGCTCCGGAAATAGTCTTGAAATAATTTACTGTGATTCCAAAATTTTGCGAAATTACGACGAAATTTTATGAAATTCCTAAAATACCAGTAAATTATATTGAACTTATTGTGTCTATTACTTGTACTATGAAAGCACGTACTGAAATAATTGATTTCTGAAATTAGGATAGTTTGCAGAATGCGATATAAAAATACAGTTGTGAATATTATTACGCAATGCCATGGAATTCGTCTTAAAATACTTAGTTTGATTACAAAATGCTGTAAAAGTATTTCTAAACTCCATGAAATTCCCAATATACCAGGAAATTATATTGAAACTATTGTATCTATTACGATGCACTATCAAAGTAAGTACAAAAATCATTTATTATTGTTATGAAACTCTATGAAATTATTACAAGCTTCTATAAAATTTTTGAAATTAGACTGAACTTAGCACGACGCAATTAGCAATTTATTATGCAATGCTCCGGAAATAGTCTTGAAATAATTTACTGTAATTAAAAAATTTTGTGAAACTACGACGAAATTCTATGAAATTCCTAAAATACCAGTAAACTATATTGAACTTATTGTGTCTATTACTTGTACTATGAAAGCACGTACTGAAATAATTGATTTCTGAAATTTGTTTGCAGAATGCGCTATAAAAATACAGTTGGTGAATATTATTACGCAATGCTATGGAAATCGTCTTACAAAATGCTGTGAAACTATTACTAAACTCTATAAAATTCCCAAAATACCAGAAAATTATATTTTGTATCTATTACAATGCACTATGAAACAATTGGTTATTGTTATGAAACTCTATAAAATTATTACGAATTTCTATGAAATGTCTGAAATTAGACTGAAGTTAGCACGATACAATTGTGTATATATTATGCAATGCTACGAAAATAGTCCTGAAATAATTTACAATAATTCCAAAATTCTGTGAAATGACTACAAATCTCTATGAAATTCCTAAAATAACAGTAAATTATTATGAAACCATTGTGTCTGTTACAATACACTTTAAAGTACGTACTGAAATTATTGGTTATTGTTATGAAACTCTAAAAGTATTACGAAATTCTATGAAATTCCTGAAATTAGACTGAAGTTAGCACGATGCGCTATGAAGATATCGCAATTATGAGTACACTACTCAATACTATGAATATAGTCTTGCAATTCTTGGCTACTATTACAAAATGCTGTGAAAATATTACGAAACTACGAAATTCCTTAAATACCAGGAAATTATATTGAAGCTAAAATAGTCTTAAAATAATATACTATTATTTCAAGATCTATGAAATTTCTAAAATAGCAGTAAATTATATTGAAGCCATTGTATCTCTTACGATACACTATAAAAGTACGTACTCAAATAATTGATTATTGTTATAAAACTACGAAATTCTATGAAATTTTTGAAATTAGACTGAAGTTAGCACGGTGCGCTAGGAAAATTTCGCAATTGTGAATATACTACGAAATACTATGAATAGTCTTGAAATACATGGCTATTATTACAAATTGCTGTGAAATTATTACGAAACTAAAAAAATTCCTTAAATACCAGAAAATTATATTGAAGTATTGTATCAATTACGACGCAATATGAAACAATTGATTATTATTACAAAATTCAATAAAATTTCTGAAATTGGATTGAAGTTAGCACAATGCGCTAAGAAAATATCGTATTATGGATACACTAGCCAATGCTACAACTAGTCTTAAAATAATCTACTATTATTTAAAAATTCTGTTATTATAAATCTCTATGAAATTCCTAAAATAGCGAAAACTATATTGAAGCTATTATATGAATTACGATACACTATGAAAGTGTACGTACTGAGATAATTAAATATTGTTATAAAACCCTATCAAATTCTTACGAAATTCTATAAAAAATCGGAAATTCGACTGGTTAGCACGACACACTATAAAAATATCGCAATTGTGAATATATTATACAATGCTACGAATACGGCCTTGAAATAATTGGCTATTATTACAAAATGCTTGGAAATGATTGAAACTATGAAATTTCGTCAAATATCAAAAACTTGTATTGAAGCTATTGTATCTACTATGATGCACTAAGGAATTACGTACTGGAATAATTGATTATTATTGTTATCAAACTCTTATACTTATAAAACTTATAAAATTGTATTAAATTTCTAAAATTAGTTTGAAGTTAGCTCTGCGCGCTATCAAAATATCGCACTTGTGAATATACTAAGCAATGCTATAAAAATAGTTGTGAAATAATTGGCTATTATTACGAAATTATGTAAAACTATTATGATATTTTCTGAAATTTAGTATATGGACTACGATGCACTTTGAAATTACACATTAAAACAACTGATTATTGTTATGGCAATAAAATTGCCACACAATTTTGAAATTTCTGAAATAGTATGAAATTATTATGAGGTGCTATAAAATTACTGAAATTAATACGACGCGCTAGGAGATATTTGAAAGTATAGTGAAAATAGTTTGAAATAATCGACAGTTATTAGTAACGTATTGTGAAATTATTATTACCAAATCCTAAATAGTTTTCAAAATACTGAATTTATTAGCTACAGTTATAAAACTACCAAAATTGCTATAAAATTATTTCAAAGCAATTCATTTTTATTGATACAAAAAAAACTGATCATTTACAAAATGTATTACTAAAATTACATCGAAAATCTCTAAAATTATCCTGTTTACAACAGCAGACACGCGTGTTTCACAACAAAAAAGTATCTGTCACTTCTCAATCCGTGGGATATTTTACAAAAGAATTTACCGAATGAATGTTAACATATTAAGAAAATAGTTTTATCAACATACCATCGCACATATCTAAAAATTATTATGATAGTTCTTTGATATGATAAAAGTATCGGGATAATTTTGAAATCGACACTGGATTGGTTCAATGGTTCAATTGGTTCCAAAAAAATACTATGAAATCATTTTAGAAAAATTCATTTGCTGCTTTTAAATTGCACAAAATATGGATTCCAATTATTACCATGAAATTATTGTGAAACGCTACGAAAAATAATCAAACGCCATATGTAATTATATAACTATGTATTATTATGTATTATGAAATGCTTTGAAATTAAATAGATTCATTGAAATATTCTTATTAAAATACTATAAAATTATTCGAATTACCTTGAAATATAATGAAATTATATTGAAATGATAAGAAAATGCATGCTAGTTAAAAAATTTATAAAATAGTACGACAGTCATGAAATTCTTAGGAAATAATTGGAAATTAATGAGATATATTTCATAAATGATTACGTTTCTGAAGTATGGTCTCATGCTGTTTAAATGTGCAACTTGCAACCAAGGTAGAGAAATTAATGCCAATTTGATAGCTTTAGTCCATGCTTGGAGAAATTATTTTTGTAGAATCTCTCGTAAACAGTATATATTAAAATTCGAAGAAATTCCACCATTAATTATAATAATGTTCGTGCATGCAAGAAGATAAGCTTCTTTTTATGAGGGCTCTCATTATGTTTAAGGTAGGGAAAACGAATTAGTAACAAATTAGGAAAGGTCGTGCTTTGACAATATTTTAAGGTAACTCTTGTATTGGAAATAATAATTTCGATAGGCCATTCTAGTTCATGGAAGATTTTCGTATCTTTAAGATACTAGACACGAAGTAATAACAGATTGAGAGCCTAAGGCTATGCTTTGGAACATACATTTTAGCATCCCTCGTGAGTGATATATTCGAAAAAGCTCCATTATTTATGGTCACATTTTATAATTTCCTCTACTGGGGCTTATAATAAAAGAATAACAAGTTGCATGTATATTTTTAGTTTTCCCTGGGAGCCGAGCGCCCTTGTGTCACTGGATTTGCATGAAATTTTCATAAGTCCTTGCTGGCTTAAATTATTGCGCTTGTATATTCGCTTATTTGAATATTTACTTTCCTTTGATGTAGCCATCGTAAAGAATCGTTCATTCATTTATAGCTCAGGCGCATTACGTGTTCCGTGCGCGTTTACGACAAATCCAGGGTCGAACCGTTATATAACGCGAAATGGTGGTGCTCGACGTTTCAGCCTGCGTTGCGAAAGCTCGATAATTCAGCCGAATTAAAGCTGCGTTACTGCGCGTTTACGACGCCGATCCATGCACTTTCTAATGCGTCCCTCTCGATAGATTCGATCAGATAGCGAATATCGGTTTCCAGATTTCTCCTGAAACGGCCGTAGTCGTGGGTGTTTTACTTTGTCTAGAAAGTTCTTTCTTCTTTACGGCCGACACATGTGTCGCCGAGTCCGATCTAGATCTAGTTTTTACAAGTAATCGCTGGTCTTAAAAAGCCGCGTCAACGGAACGTGTTTTCTTCTCGGAGAAAATTTAATTACACGGTCTGTTTTAAGCGCCGAGGTTTCTAAAGGTTGCTCGATTGTGCTCCTGATAAATCAGCGATTCGAAACGGTTCGAAACGTTAAATGTTAGCGGAGGAGTTGCAAAACCAAGGCGGAAGACGCTTCGGCTAATTCACTGCGACTGTTACAATGGAACATCATAATTCTTTTTTTATAAAGAGTCAATGCAAAAAATACAAACTGTGCTATATTCCTGCTTCCAATGGAGTTCAAGTATTTTGGCATTCGAATTATTCTGTATAGCCTCAAGACACACGAATATATTCAGAAATAAGTTTTGTTGCCCTTATCAAATCATGAATATGCAAAGCAACTCATTAAAATACAATTTCTTGAAACATCTTCCAATGCGTTCAGTCTTTTTATGGATTTTTATGTAAACATACACCACTGCAGAGTATAATTTGATAATTTGTTACCGCTGAACACTATAATACGCAATAACATAATTATAAACTAATGATAATCTTGTAACACTTCAATCTGAGCAGGATAGTAAGATGTGAATATCCAACTCAGTCTCGTAACGAATAGTGGGTTAACACTAAAATAATCAAAACCAAATATGGGCGCCCCCAACTTCATTGTTCAACAACTCGGGAATCTAAGTTCGAATATTTCCCCATGATTTGGCAATAGCAACTTGCATTCAAGGGAGATATCTCAAAATTACATTTATCAGACGCAGTCTCTTTGATAAGCTATAACCTGTTATAGAAAGGAAAGTGTACAAATACGGCGCGTTAAAATAATATTTATTTTCAATATATGCAGACAAATAATATAAGAGGACAGTTCCTGAAACCGAAATAAATTATTGAATCTATGTTATTTCAAGACCAGATACGGTAGTAATCGAGGCAAACTCAATCCCAAACTCGAGACATGTACACGAGGCGTTTACAGTATAACATATGTAACTTTTGCTCTAACTCTAATCTTAACGCACAAATAAACAAATTGCAAATTACGTAAGAAGTAGGCATATAAATCAATAGTGAATGCATTAATACATCAATAAATGGCAAATCAGATATTAACAGAAAAATTTAAATATCTTACACTTCCAAACTGTTTATTTAAATGAAGGCACGGCTGTGGCTTGTCTGTAGAATACAGTGGCCTACGAAATCGAAGTCAAAAAGAAAATTCGCCAATACGTATATCCATCAATAGGAAAATACGAAAAATCCTGTAACAATACGACATGATTAGCGAGAAGCAAAGCCCATTAAGTAAACTCATTTAAAGTGTAAATCGGCTTAGTGACAAATTGGCAGCGAGTGCTGCAAATCTTACCATAAAAACTGCTATCTCTAATAAATCCACCATATTGCGTTTTTTTCCAGCTTCCATTTGACGAAGAGTTAGAAAAAAATAACAACGATGTAGCAACCTTCAAATCTCATATCGCTGTGAAAGGCGAGACAGGAGTCTCTTAAAGAGTTTGATTTTAAGAATTCTACCGGAAGTTTTAAATTAAAAATCAAAACTAAACTGATAAGTCGAAAATGAGAGGGTCGATAAGCAATTTGACCACCACCCTCAGACGAAATGATCTTAGAATACCTGACCGTAACGGAAGTTACTAAGCAGTGCTAAAACTGACGGAAGCAGAACGCAATATACCAAAACCCAAGAGAACAGGTCTGATGAGCTAAGACTGTACGGGATATCACGCGCATATTCGACTAAATACGCCAAACCATACAATAGTGAGCATCTACAGTCACGCCAGCGGATCTACAGTCACACCCACGGGGGACACGAAATACAACCTCTTTAGAATCTGCTCCAGGCTTCCAAACATGATAAATAAACCAAAAATCACAGGGCATTGACCTTCAAAACGTTATCAAACACGTATGTAAATTACCAGAGTTAGCTAATTGAAATATCACTTTCAGAGGGGCTACCAAAATCAGGAGACATCATTTAATTCGAGGAGGGAGAATGCGAGAAATCAAAACCACCATCCTTTTAAATTTACTTAGTAATTAAGTAGCTTCAATACCGTTTGAGTACTTTCGCATCCTTGAACTGAAGTCTAGAAGGCAACGGTAAAAAAGTTATGAGCACCAGTCACTTTCTTCATTTTGGACCAGTTATTTTTGTTAACTACAGAAATGTTAGCTAGAAATTTCTGCCTTACATTATTCAGTGTCAGAAGTAACAATGTTCCCCATTTACCTACAAGTAATCATCCAGTACGACATTTTTATTTGCTTGAGTGGTCACACTTCTATAGAGCGCATGCTCGAGTGGCAAAGGGGGGGTTCCTCTGCACATTTATGATAAACAGGCGTGGACCAAAAGGCCAGTTGTTGTGCTATCGTTAGAAAAACAGCCCACATAAAGTATAATGATTCAGAGACAGAACAGAAGCCTCAGATGGACGGACGCATGGAAAGCGACCACATTTCGGACAACGAACATGATTAGAAATATGTAACGCTGGGGGTCTAAATGGAAAAGAGGTTATGCTTCTGGGAGAAATGGTTAGAAACAAGGTTAAAACTCTGGGAATACTTCCAAAATAATAATGGAAGTGAGAAGAAAAGAGAAGACGGGGTAGAACTAGGGCAACGTGTATGGGGACCATGAAGAAAATGGTACACTGACAGCTCCGATTTCAGCAATTTCTTTTGTTTGAGGTTTCTAATTTTTAATTTTTAGGTTAGAACAATTACAAATGCCCCCAAATATTTCTGAAAGACTACTTGAATTAGGTTTTCTAAACAAGATTTTGCTTAAGTCCCCCGTATATTTCCAAAACAGTTTCTAATATACTCAGCAAGTAGAATATAAGCATAATCCCATGAGAAATTCCAAAACGCTGCCCGGTTTGCCTTCGTTGCGATTATTTATTAGGATTTAAACGATTGGGCGCCTGACATTACACGCAGCACGAAATTTTATTATCACGAATGGGCTGAGATTAAAATTTCCACTTTATTAATCCGTGAATTCATAAATCGTCCTAAGCTGTGCTTTGCATAACAATAACGCACCGGCGCTGCGTATGGTAATTTAGACGTGGAGATAATCCTTCCAAGTTCGACCAGGAAGAAAACGAAAGAAATCCGTTCGCTACAATACTGTTATTTAAATGCCCAAAGAATGGGGTCCTGAATGTAGGTGATGATGCAACTCGATTTTTTTTTCGGCGAAACCAGGACAAATTTTTGCTCAGTGAAATCGATTTTGTAACGAATTAATTACTAAACCTACTCTGATCGAAACTCGCGCAAAAAATTAATTAACGTAGGCAGAAGTTGTTTGTCACGTCATGACATTCGGTCGCACGGCCTAACCCTAATTAATTTTTTAAACCAATTAGACAATCGTGGATTTTTTATAAAACAATAACCACCTTGTGTCTCTTTCAGTCCGTTCTGAAGCCGGAGAGAAGGTTAATTTCAAAACCTTTTTGACATTTGTATTCGTGGAAGCATCGTAAAACGTGGTTGTTTCGAGTCTTGTTTATAGTGGTTTTACACCTTTTTTATGATGTTCGACGCTTTTAAGGCGAAAATGTAAATTTGGTAATAAAGGTAGATGACGCTGAGACTTAAACAGTTACAGTTATTAATTCCAATTTTTGATGCCAACAATCCTTTTGTTTGGAAACCTCGAGCTCCTTTCTGAGAAAAGTGATTCTGTCAGATTAGTTTCCATTAAATTGCAATAATGTAGACACTTTTCGCCATTTCCTGTTCGTGTATTGCAGGTCAGGAAGCGAGAATAGAACCGTCTAGTCGCAAAGCGCATGCGCGCGAGTCATTGAGCTTTTCAACCAGCTTCCCCAGGGCGGCGGAGCTTTCGTTGCAAGCTTGCGCAATTTGACCCACAGCCATTACATTCCTGCGCCATTTGCACACGATGTCTCAGGTATTGATTTTAGTGTGACTAAGACATTTCTGTTATTTTTCCCAGGTTGCTGATTACTTGCTGCTTCGTATTCTACAAAAACGAGAGCTTTTTGGGAAGCAATTGTTGCTAATGATTAGTAGATTTATATTTCTATGCATGCTTAATAAAAAATGGCCTCTATACTCAAAATGAGAAAAGAAAATCAGCAATAAAGCAGGGGGTGCTCTATTGCCTAATTTCTTTTTGATGTTAATAAATCATCAGTATATTTTTCTATTTACTGCTTCATTATACCATCTAATCTTGAATATTCCAACAAATACATCCACAGCAAAGGGATATGTAGCATTTCTTTGCACACATATTTGCTGGAAATAAAATTAAATAACGATTAGAAAGGAATAATATTGAAAAATATCTGTTGGTTTGATAAAGAGAAGTGGTAGAAGAATTTAAGCTACTGTTATCCGCTAAACATTTCCAATAATCAATATCACCAAATTAAACAAATGACAATTACAACACTCCTCAAAACAAATCAGATTGGGATTTGTGAATACCCAAAAATTCCATGACCAATCCGTTCAATAGGCCAACTAGTTACTCCAGAGGATATATATTATTTTTATCTTTTAATACATGCAGATATCGAATGTACAAGGCGCAGTTCCTCATACTGATATATCTATATAGGTAATCCTGCATTTATGACATTTAAAAATAAATATTAGGAAGCAATTCCAATAGCAAATTCACGACGCGATCACGCAGCGCACACAATAAAATGGTAATTATAGATACAGGCTCAACACACAAATATTCAAATTTCAAAGTACGTAAGAAATACATATCGAACATCAGTAAGTCCAACATAAATCAGGCGAGTGTAACATAGTAAAAATCTCAAGAAAGTAATTTTTAAACTCACATTAATACACTTTAAGTTGTGGAAAATTACTTAAATAATATGCAAAGTGCTAGCTTATCTGTCGCCTGCTATGACTTCGACCCCAGGTTTTGTAGCGGACACCAAGGCGAACAGACCACCAAACTGTAATCCCACAAGGGCCAAATCCAGAAAACCCTGATAATCAAATCTATAAACAGCAACGCGAAGCGTGCTGCCTCTATAATCGGACAAATGAAAAATCAAAGATCCACACGACGAAAATTCCAAGAGAAAAATAGAAAGAAAAGGAAAAGAAAACAATATTGCACATTAGTGTGCAAACTTCGAGTGCTTATATAATCCTTACTTCTAGAGTTTATCGGATTAACGTACTCTCTCCCCAGTCCATAGTCTCTATCCTTTATAACTTCGACATAGTACGTAGGGCTAACCTTAGTCAACATCGCTAGATGACCGTCACACTATCCATGCTTCTATAAATAGGAAAGGTATTCAAATTGGTATGGTATGAGCATGTAGAAAACAAGGTATCTTGAGAATGAATGGCTAGAGAAAGAAGAAGAAGAGGAAGGCCATGTTTTACTTGTATATAAAAGAAAACTTATACTGGTTTATTTATTTATGTAGAGTATGGCTACACACACAGATAAGTATTACATATATAAATTTCAGTAATAATAAAATATATAAAACTATATATCGGTTTATATCTACTGGTAACTTGGGCTGTAGGAGATACAAAGATTGCTTATTATGTTGTCCTTTAAAGATTTTTAACAGTACCAAGCCAAACATTCGATGCAGTATTTCTTCAAAGTGTTTTATTAGCTATCTGTGCTATAGTTGTATTTACTTTAAACAAACGCATTTTAACCTTATTGGACAGAGAAAAAGAAGACGAAGCTTTATCAACAAAGTTCTAGATGCTTAATCTTAACAGAGGCATAAAAACATGATTTGGAAAGGTTTGGCGAGACATTATTAAGAGGGCATCTTAAGTATATTGATGGGGTTGATTATGTACAGAGTATAAAACATAGTATAACGGCATGTGTCGTGTTTTCATCTAATAAAGTTCTTTCCAGCATGGC
Source organism: Agriotes lineatus (assembly GCA_940337035.1). Classification (NCBI taxonomy): domain Eukaryota; kingdom Metazoa; phylum Arthropoda; class Insecta; order Coleoptera; family Elateridae; genus Agriotes; species Agriotes lineatus. The sequence continues at coordinate 69,770,229 of OW679201.1, read as the reverse complement.
TCTGCTTATAACCGCAGTTCATGATTTTCGCGGGCGTCCAATCTCCTTCCTTCTTGGCGCTGTTCTTAGCAACAATATTTGTATCGATCGCTTATCCTCCATCCTTAACATATGTTCAAACCATTTTAAACCTTTTCTTTCAATTCTGTCCATGACAGTTTCAGTAGGTGTCAGTTTGTTTAGAATTTTTCCATTTGTTATTCTTCTCCTCACATAATTCATTTTCATAGTCTTCAATCTTAGTTTCTTGTCCTCTCTCACTGTCTACACCTCACTACCCTAACATAATTATAGTATCCATTATAACTTGTCCGATCCGGGGTTTATTTGCGTTGCTTATATCTTTGCCCCACCATAGCGATTTTAGGGCTTGAACAAACTTCCGGGCGTTCTATATTTTGCTGTTCCATTTCGTTCAGTTCTAAACCATCCAAGCCTGTAATGAATATATAAGGTATTGTGTTCTAGAAAAACAATTCCTAACCAATATGAATCACCTCCGTCAATAGAAATTGTTCAGATGGATGGTGAAAAGCTTAGAGGACTGTCTTTTTAAATCTAGAAATTCTTACATTTCCTTATACAATTCCCAAACAATAAAGACGTTGAAGAAAGAACATATAAACCATCCATGAATATAGAGGAAACATGTAATAAACGCCTTACGTCGGTCTGGTATATGGGATAGAAGATTTACTTTTCTAGCCACTAGATTAACTTGCTCAACGATTGCATGGGTGTTGCGAAAACCAAACTGAAAGTCGTAAGTTTCTCTCTTCAATGAATGGTTTCGAACACTTTGGAGAGTATGGATAGCCAACTAATGGGACAATAAGATGCAGTCTCTGGAGGGTCTTTTCCAGGATTTCTCATGGATATTATTTGGGCTACCTTCCATGGTGACGCGAAGTACCTTACTCTTGCGTATGGAATTGAAGATTATAATGATCATTTTATCTTTGTACGGCAACTTTTGAAACTGGGAGCATTCATCGAACTTTGTATTCGGGGCGCCCATTTGTTAAGGAGTATCAAAAGCCTTGGCGATTCCGTGGCCTTCCACCATTGCTTGTTCTGATAGGTGGATCTATTACTTGTGGATGTTTGCTTTTCTTAGTAACTTTCTATAAGCTCAAATTCCCCCCTTCTCTAGTTGATAGGTTCTGTAGAAAATTACTGAAGTCTCTATTTTTGTATGCTTCAAACATCTCTTTTTATTGCTTAGTAGCTGGGTTATCGGTTTGTATCAGTTTATTTTTTCTACAATTCACGGAAGTATACCTACGATTATATCTTTTTTATGTGTACAGGAGAAGTTCGGCCGCCGATTGTTTTATGATAACTCGGGGTGTATACCTAGCATGCGTTATGTATGGTCAGTTTACTTATTCCCATAGACTAGTCTTCCGGGAAGAATGACGTTAATTTATCCCAACAACGAGTGGTGACCAGGATTGGTACCAATCTACTGTAAAAAAATTTACTAGGACCATCGCAAATACAGCGCTCTTACCACCACACCACCCTGTACTGTAACATTCCCTCTAGTAATTTCTAATTGTGTTTCTGAAGAATCTTGAAAGCCTTAAATTAGCTATTACCACACTAAATTAGTGTGATGTATGTAAAGAAAGATGTGAACTAGTACAGACACCTTTAATTCCTGCCGCATTGACCAGCAAGCAATTTTTCAAAAACTCGAGGCCTAGCCATAAATCCCCAAATTTCATAACACATGCAAATGCATTGGCAATAACTTAAACTTAATGCATTAAATATTTCCACTTTTGACCCTAAATTTATGAATGAATTATACGATTACATATTTATCGCTGGCCGAAGCTTCATTTAAATAACGAGTTTGGTTTAAAAATAGCCCAAAACGGCGCTGCGCGGCTCACTTGATTTTTCTGCCGGGCGAAACTCAATACCGGGTGATTATATGAAACGTAACAGCTCGGAAAGCCATTAATCGCTGCGAATAATCGCCTTGATTACACCTGACACGCGATTCAGAGCCGAGAACTGCATCCTCCGTCCTATATTGTTTTGCAAAAACCAAACAACTGTTTCAAAGCGTAATTTATGGATTTCGGATTGTCGATCAATCACAGGCGCAATGTTCGAGGAGGAATTACATATGTACACCTCGAGAATGTGTGGCTACGAAAAACTATGTTACGGTTGTCAAATTACAACAATGGGACATTTGCAAATATAATTTCTGTCCTCGTTCTATTAAAATAACGCTTCAATGCCACCGGTCTGATTGAAAAAATTGATGCTGTCAGGCCATGATGCAGCAAAGTGATTGTGCTGACGAATTCTGGCTATGGCTAATGCGACAGCAAAAAGCTCCCATTGGCCAGCAGCTTATTAGTACATCTATGCCAGCTAGGAAATTTGAATTGGAATTGTATGTTGATTAATAATGAGTGTTTTATGAGCCTATCAAAAGCTATTACAATACTTCCACATTTAACACCACAATTACACTGATTAATTGCTAATTCTAAGCACACAATTTAATAGTTTTCACTTTATTAACGACTGATACAGTTGACTGGCGGCAGTGACTATAAATTCATAATAAAAATTCAATAGTATGATTGTAAGTACTTCCAGTTCAATTTTGATTGAGAAAAGCTTAAGCAAATAATCCATTTAATGGAGATTTTATGGTTGTAAAGTTTTCTAGTTACAGAGCTTTTACATTAACACGAAAGCTGTGATTAGTACAACGCATAAACCGTCGTAGTGTTCATTTTAAAAACAATTATACAGAATAAAAAAAAATCAAAGCAAAATGTAAGAATCTGTATGGACGCTGTACCTACTCTTCGACAGCTGATTTACGCTTGAATTAAGGGAATTGTAGGTTAATATTCAAAAATAAAACACTCCTGTAGAAAAACAAGTCTTTACTATACCAGTGGTGAACCAACTCTGCGGGTCCCAAGCGGTCGGACCGTAATAGTTATTTACATATCAAGCCACGACAGTTATCTTTTACTGGACGAAGGCTGTAAGGCCGAGTACTTTTAAGCTCCTGAATCCAGTAGAACAACATTTATGACATGGTATGTATCAAATTTTACCTGAAATTGCCAATAAAGTCAAACTAACGATTCATAATCTTGAAATTTCTAAAACGTCATTTTGACAATCGTTTAAAAAACTAGTGAGCAGGTCTGTTAAAGAACATATGTATCTAGAAAGTTAACCATTACACGACTAGCAGTCAGGTAAAAATATTACTGTACTAGTCGCATAATGGTTAACTTTCTAGACTCAAAATAGCCTTGAAAGTTTGATTTCTTGACGTTTTCAGGTAAAATTATTTGAAAGACCCAAGAGAATCAAAGCTTTCAGATCCCAATAGCAATAACTAACAAACTTAAAATGTTTGCAGTGTTGATTCTGTTAGACTGAAAATTTTAATTTAGGCCGTTGAACCAGGGTTACGATTATTTCCAGAATTAGGTTACAACATGCATAATTTTATTACAAAAAACTCACGTGACTTTTAAAAATAATCACAGAGGTCGTTTCTGTAAAAAACAATAAAGAAACAAAACTAACGAATTAATTAATTATTGCTATCTTTCTATTTCACTCACTTTAATTATTTTCTTTTTCATAAAAACATATTTGCTTAATATTAGAGATATGTGACATTGTATATTCTAAATTACAGTTTTTCGATACCTATTTTTTTTTAATCCTTCGTTTATCTACAACAATATACTGCGAAAGGTGTTATTACGTTGAATTGGAGTGACAAAAGCTATTCAGCTTTAAATTTGTTAAGTATTTTATCACAAGTAGATAGATATTAATTATAGCAATTCAACGTTACAGTAATATAAAATCATTATAAAAACAACTCTACAGAAGTTTCCTCAACTTGATTTTATTTCTAGAGATATTCTAATCTCTCTGTTATTATTTGAGATGTTTTAAATACCCCTTTAGGTAAAGTATATATTTCTTGTTTACTTTTTATTTATTTTTTTTTGGTTTATTATATTACCTTTATTTAATTTTGGAACCATAATCTTTTTTTGGCCCTCGATAGAGGGCATAAAATGGCCTTTATAGCCCTAGGGCCTATAAAGTTGCTAAGCACTATAACAAGCACCAACAATGTAGTATAGTAACACCAACAATCTGCATAGAAACCATAGCACACCAAAAATTCACAGCGCCAGCACAAACAACGACGACGCAGTAGTCTGTAACCAAAATACTGAATCCTTGAATTTTGTCCATTTTGAGGATTAAAATGAAGTAAAACGTTGTATGTGTCGCAGGAAAATGGTTATTTTGGGAAAATAGCTTTTTTCTAGGCTGTAACATTTATTTTTCGTCCAATGTCAGGAAAATAGCATTTGACTGAAGCGTCTTTAGGCAAATGGTTTTCACGGGTTTGTAACGCATTCCATAATGCCCACATTCCATAATTCCCTAGAAAGTGTAGATTCGATTGTTTCCAGAAATGTTGAAATTGTTGCGAGTAAAAATAGTTCGATGTGCACTAACAGATGGCGCCACCATCAAAACTCAGTGACATACTCCAGTAAGAAAATAAAGAAATAAGAAAAATATGAAGTAGACCCGAAAATCCAGAAATAGACCCCTAAACTTCCCTAAATAGACTGAAAGTATCAAACATACAAAAATGTTTTTAGTTTGTCAATTTACAAAAATGTATTAGCCCTTTAATAGTTATTTACGTGGCAAGCTTAGTAAATTAGCCGGATAATTTGCAGGGTGAGTGACGTAGGAGCGAGCCCTGTAATCCGGTGAGCCCCAATACAGGCTAATTGCAAGCGAGCCGCGTACAATGATTTATTTCCTCTTGCTGAAAATCCTGAAAATTAATATTAGCGATTAATAAAGGATGTGTCTATTAGAAAACAAAGTGCTTGTAAAGTCATGATGGCAACATTTTACAGGCACCGTGCCTGTAAAGACTTATTTACCGAGTCAGTTCAGACAACAGTAACACTTTACAGGTACCGTGCCTGTAAACACTCATTTACCATATCAGTTTAGTCGACAGTAAACGACATTTTAACAAGTCAAGAGGAAATAAATTTTGTAACAGAGTCTATGTAATTCGTTTATACAAATAAAATTATTATAGTCTAAAGTAAACGACCCCACTCTGTTACGTATTCCTGCTTTACAACAATCAATTCATTTCCATTTTCCTAAAAAGCATTTAGGCAGATATTATTTGCCTAGTAAAATAGTATTTTCCTAGTCAAATAGCAATTGAATAAGTGATAAAGTCATTTGACTAGGCAGATAGCATTTGCCTAGGAAAAAGCTATTTTCCTAAAATAACCATTTTCCTGCGACATATGTACCACGCGCGTAATCACGATTATAGCTCTCGGAAAATTTAAAGCTCTCCGCTTCGTGTCGCGCTTTAAACATTACCTCGTGCTATAATCTATTGATTATGCCCTTAATACATAAATAACTATTGTTATATTTAATTCAATGCCTTTCTATAATTGTCATTAGACGTCTTTCCCTAAAATCGCCATTTTGTCAATGTGCATTTGAATAAGTTACGTTCGCTTACATATAATATATAAATTTATAATACTACACAGAACGACCTTGTAGCTCTACCGCATTTAAAAAAAATGGTGAATGTCACTCTGATAAAAAAATCTATATTAGTCCAGGGCAAATAGCCCAATATCGGTTAAAATTTCTTAAAACAAAGTATAAAGCTAAAAATTGGCTAACATAAATTTGAGTACGCTGATTATATCTAGTGTTGTATGCTGTGCAGGGTGGGGGAATGCGCAAACAAACAAAAGGCTCCGCACAGGTGGTCTAAGTCCCGAAAAGCTGGCCAAAACCTCAGATGAACTTAGACTCAGACAGGGGGATTTTAGGTCGTTGATGGAAAATATAAAATCAAAATTACTGCAAACAAAATGGCGGATTCAATACGGCGGCCACATGTAGGAAATTACCAGGCTTTGATAAAAATTGGTATAAAGGGTTTTCGAAGCAGCTGATTACTAATTCGAAGTCAAAATACTGTAAATAAAATTACATCCTCTATTGGTTGATTATTTTTCACCACAAGACTTGGATTAAGATTTTCTTCTATCTTGTCGTTGGGCATGTATTTAGTTTTGTTTATATTTCTCCTGAATCGTATTTCAAGTACCTCACTGGATGAATACCTATCTTCATCAGTAAACTACGAAGCTTGTTCAACAAACATCCAGCCTTGATCAAATTAACCTTGGCAATGCAATAATTATTGTTAATGTTTGTAAGCAACAAACCGCTGGCATTTCGTGTTTAACATTTTTGAAACAGAAATGTAGTTTGTAGTCAAAAACCTGTCTGAGCAAGATCATAGTTATTTATTTTTTGTGTGCTGAAAATGTTCAACCATTTTAGATGTGTACGCGAATGTAACTGTCGAAACGGATGTTCCAATTGGAAAAAATGGCACAGAACATTTAAAAATGAAAGACGGGTAATAATACAGCAAATCTAGGTAGCGGACATCGTATGGTACGAGCAAAAGTGTATATGAACATAGTAGAAGAACAAAGAAAACTAGCAACAAGTAATCCCCACTAAATTAACGTAGATTCGTTGAAAATTAAAACTACAGAATACAAAAAAAACTTCAAAATTATATGAAATAAAAAAATAGAAAAGACACTTTCTGTGAATGCAATGAAGACAGTACGTAGCATAACAGAAATATCTCAAAAGTCAGCAACAAGACAGACACAACGCAAAGAAGAAAAACTAATTAAAGAGCTTTTTTTGTTATATGATAGTGTAATGAGTCACCAACCTTGGCATCAATTAATATTCAGCAGCCTTCTTATGATATGCGTTTATCTTCAACTTGCTTTTGTTAGTAGCCTTATAGATAAGTGCATGTTGTACCTGCCTGGGGACGTATGTTTCATAATGCAACGATAAGCAAGTACGTGAAACCGCTTTCATTAGCTTTCTTAATTTTAAAAATAAAATTTTCCCTGCACAAATATCTCTCTATAATTATTTCCCAGATGGGGCTACTAGCACTACTTTAAAACATAAGCAAGTGTAGATTACGTTTTATTCAATTTTTGGTTTACCAAGAAAGAGAACTGTGTGTTGTAGCACAGCCTTAGCTCATACCAAATAAAAATTGAAAGCAAATTATTGTTATTGGCATATATGCATGTCATTTAAAATTGTATATGGAGATTAATAAATCAGAAGGTAGGTACAGTCGCGGAAACATAAACCGGGACAAGTCATGTAAGACAATTTTTCACAATTTGAATATTGCAATTTTACCTTCCTAATTGTTCATGAAATCCTATCTACCACATACCAATGAACCAAAAAGAACTTGTTGATGCAATATAAGCAACTTGGGATAGCACCAACAATGAATTCATTCAGACAATTTAACTTAGGCAAATTTCAGTGTCCCGCTTTATATTTCCGCAGCTGTACCTATAAGTAAAAAATCTACATATCTTTCTATTTCAACAGGCTATAGTAGCATACATTATTACTACTGTATTGGAATTATATTAATGTGATAGTTATACCTCGACAGTTAGTACCATCACACATATTGCTATCGCAAGAAGCGACTTAAGGGCTCTTTTTTTATTAGTTATGAGCTTTAAATATCTAGTAAATTTCAAAGTTTATATAACGTCAGCTGTGTTTACTTGTAGCAAGGGCTTAGCATACAGCTCGCGGACATCGTAATCCTTCAAAGAATGTCGCCATCCGGGATTGCTCATTGTCTGGGAAACCAAGTAGGCAAATGCTTGCCAGATTAGAACAATTAATATGAATATTAAGTTTGTCAATTTACTCAGTTCTTCGTTTATTTACGTGTGTGTGTGTGTGTGTGAAACTATAAGCTAAAGATTCATGCTCAGTTTGTTCTCTTAACTGCGAGACGAAACTATCACTACTTATCAAATTATCTGAAGCTTGCGAATCCTCCTTACATAATTTTTGGATGGATACTTTGATTGTTTAACTTAGAGAACGAGGTTATGCATATTGTAATTTAGTTATTCACTCTGCTCGTTTATGTCTTCAAAATATATACTCTTGTTCATTTTAGAAACTGTGGAAACTGTTCTGTATTTTATTAAAAAGTATCCACAATGTTAAACATTTGAAGTATTCATGAATGCCAAATATTTTTCATATTCGATTCATTCTATTAATGATTACTGGATTTTAAATATTTCATGATTTTTTTAAAAAAGGTCAACATAACTAACGTTTTTTAGCAAATGAGTGGATATGTTCAATGCTTTACTTACAACCTATTAGGAATTCACACAGCTGTTTTGCTTTTTTTCGGAATATGTACTCTTAATCATTTTAAATATATGGACCGTTTCTGTAATCTGTTCGGGAAAATCTATACAGAATATGAAAAAGACAAAATTTGCGAATCGTATTCTACAATCTACAAGATTTGTATTTTCTTGTTTTAATTATGTACCTTTATTACACGAAGGTTCAACGTGCTTGGAACAAAAGCTTGGCAGAACTAAAAATGATTTTCATCGTACTAGCGAACTAGGTGTTGCTTCAACTGCATTTTCACAGTAACTCGACTGATTAAAAAGGGGATATAGCTCGTCAACATTTTATGATATTGATTCCAAAAAGGCTTTTGCTAAGTTCAACAGGCAGAAGCAGCCGGGCACGATAGCCCAGTTGTTAAGCATCCTGACTAGTGATGTAAGGGTCGCGAGTTTACTTCTCGGTCCCGGTGAGATTTTTAAAAATAAAAAGATGCTGATGAAAAGCTCTACAGAATGCCATCATACGGGTGTAATATAAAATCGTGGGTCCCATGTTACTACGATGTGTAACATGTAAAATATTCCTTACTGGGGTTAGTACTTTTTAACCTCGGCAAAATTAGGACTTTGACCATATGACCATAGCAGTCGGTATCTAAGGTACCAGGTACTCCGCATGCTTACACCCTGTCTTTAATAAACAAACAATCAGAGAGAAGCTATGGGAACATTTTAAATAACGGCTTTCCTCAGCGACGCATCAGAGTAGCATACCACATTATTTATAGTGATCCTATGGAAATACAATAAGGGGTGTGATACTGATAAGGATGCGAATTACCAGCCATATTTATTTACTAAGTCGTCAACGATGGAAATTAGGCTTAAAAATCAATTTCCTGTAAGCAAATCTGTAGGAAAACCCTAGAAATGACGGAATGATCAACTGATCTTCTTGTATTTTTTTAGAAGTACTAAGATGGGAACCTGAGCTATTGCAAAACTTATAAACTAATTTAGAAAAATAATTGAGCGCTCGGCATGTGTACGAGAAGTATGAAAACTACAAGAGAGAAGAGCCAGAGACAATGAAGTGATCAATTGATCAACCCCAATCATGAAGACGTCGCAACCTCACAACCCTTGAGGTTTGCTCCTTGATGATGCTGATGAATTATATTTTTACCAATTGCCTCAATGTCTTTTTTGAAGTAATAATATAAACGAATTTCAAAAATAATTGAGCGTTGGGTGTGTAAAGGACACATATCGAACGAATTTAAGAAATTAGTCGCATTCCTAAACTATTGTATCAGTATTAACTAAAACAACACCTGAAATCTGTGGTAAGACCATAAAAACGATGTGTTTAACCCCAATTTTTATCAATTGTTTTAATGTTTTTCTGTTAAGTAAACTAGATAATGCAACTGGGGCGGTTATAAAGTGCACAATAAAATTTGAAAAATAATTAAGGGCGTGGAATGCATACATTGTGCAACACCGAAAATAATACCACACGGCTCTTCTAGGAATCCACGGATTAGAATGACATTCGACCTTTAGGCATATAATTAAACCCGAAGTAGGCGTTGGAAATTATCTCAGCAAAACCGTTTCGGACATACCCCCAAACGAAGAATTACAGCGACTCGGGATGTGAGGAAAACGCAGCTCCTCAAAGGGGAGGAAAACCGGCATCAGCCCGCATGGGCGTCCCACATCGCAGAAACGAACCCGCTAAAAACCATAATAACATGCGTTAGGCCATTGTGTACGCTTATGGAACCTGCAGTAATTTGCATCCAAGGCACTCTGGATGTGTTGGAGTTCATTGAGACGCCCACCGCCATTGTGTAGAGCCGTAATAATAACTTATATGCGAACACAATTGATTCTGCTCGACACGTGCACAATGATGTATTAGAATATCCCTAAATAATGATAGTATTGAATAAACAGCGCACAGCCGAGCCTTGGCTCTTTGTCTGGCTCTTCGCCGGTGCGCCGCCGGTCCTCCTCGAGCCGGAGCGTAGAAAGTGCGTAGGATTTGGCCAAGAGTGGAGAACACGTGCCCTGCTTTAATAGTTTCCTGTGCGAGAAGATGGTGGTTTCTTTTTGTATATTATAAGACGCTGTGTACATAAAGCCGGCCCACGCGCGCTTACTTTGTTTACGAGTTCCAGATAGGATAAGCTAAACGCCGTAAAGCAGGATTTTTGCCCGCGCGGCCAGGACGAACTGCTGAAAGGCGCTTTTATGCTCGGCGATGATTAACACCGACTTTCTAACCTCAAACTCCTATTTCGATTAGCAATCACAAAATGGCCGCCTAGAGGCGTTAGATGTAGCTTTTGTGGATGTAACGACCTCTTTGTCACTAACGATAAATTGTCTGTTTCTGATACAAGAATGACGCAAAGCAAGATTCGAGCCACGTTAACATAGTCTTCAATTCTAAAACTCCTGGAAGTTACTTCCATTTTTAAGTATGGTATGCAGTCAACATATCAGATCGCTATCTTCCTAGTTTAAAACTGTACATACACAGGTACATGACACCGAACAATCTGATATAACGAAATTATTCAAGAAATGGACGAAGAAGCAACAGCTATTTTGCACGACAGCACAAAATCTGTCGCACTGAAAAGACGAATTCGACAAGGAGACCTTCTGTCACCTAAAATATTTACGTTGGTTAAAAATCAGGGCACAAATAGTTATTATTTTCCACTGATCTATTATTTGTTGTTGATATCTGTGACACGAGCTATATAAAGCAGTCATAACACCCTAGGACATTATAAGCCCGCTCATTGTGCCCTCTCATGCTCCTCATAACGCCGTAGGGTTTTATGGACTGCTCTACACTCTTTTCAAGTTATTTGCGTATCCAAAGTGAAAAATAAGACCTGTAAGACATGACGGAAAATCTTTATCGAGAATTGTATAACAAAACAATAGCTGAATCTGCCAAAAACTAAGGTCGGGCCAAATCAAGACCGTTGACTAATCTATATTACATTTCTAGGATGGCGATTAGAATTAGGTAGATCAATCAAAAAGAAGAAATTATAAGAAGAATTACAATCTGGTCGTGGGTATTTGAAAAGTTTTCTTTTATTCTAAAAACGATGGGGAACTCACCCATAAATAAAAATGTGACAGAGATTTAGGAACTAGAATGCGTCAATACTGCTGACTCATAAATTGCAAATTATGTTAGATGCATACAGATTAATAGTTGTTTTGATCAGGTTCTGAGTAAAGCACTATCTTTAGAAGTATACATACTACTGTTTTCTAATTTATATCAATATCAAGTTGGTAGTGGGGAAGTATACAGTTTCTATACGATCGTATGAATATTACAGTTACATCAGTGCTTCAAAACGATCTTGTATGTCCGTGTCGTAAACATCAAAAGCACATTATGACCATATTGATTCTGCTAACAGACCTGCTATGCACAAGGTTTTTCAACAGGAGGAGTTATTAAGTCGATTATATGAAAACATATTAAGTGCATTATTACAATATAATCGCCAAATAAAAAAGAAAAGGCATTACTGAAATTTTCGAAACAAAAAGAAATCTTGTAACACTCCTTTGAGTGTTCATTAAACTATTTGAAAAAAGTCTAGAAACCAACACAGTGTTTGCTGTTAACAGTACTTTCCTCCGCCAAAACAACGTTTCCAAATTTTCAACCTGAAGTGATCTCTTCAGGTCACTGTCGTCATAAACATGGCTCTTAATTCCTAAAGAGTTAATCGTGTACCAAATTTTGCCTTACGTTGTCCTAATTCTACTTTCTCCTAAGTGATCAATGATCAATTTTTTGCAAAAGAAGTCGCAAAAGATCTAAGTCATAGTTGCTTCATATTTATATTATTCAACTTTGTAGGTCTTATAAACGCAAAAAACAAGGCATGCATACAGTGATTTGTTATTGTGAAAATAAAATTCTATTTCATTTGTTCTTTTTGCGAACCTCTTTTGAAAGTGTTGAAGAAAGTGTAAGTGACTCTGGATTTATTGCCTTGTTTTAGAATATAAATAAGTAAAATGAGTGACTGTTGTAGATTTGGGGTTGTGTAGGAAAATGTAATAGCAACCAGCTTTAAACTATGAATTAGCCCTTACAACGATTTTAGCATGTTTTTGTCGTTCTTATGTGAATTTTTTCTTTATGTTAATGAGGAGTGGGCCTGTAGTTATGTTTATATTTTTAAATTTTACAAATAATGAAGTGAATGGAATTCACATATAGATAGAATACACGATGTTCAACCTTGAGACTGAAGAGTTTGCACATGATGATGAAACTTTGGGCACAGCACACACTTTGGAAAAGTTATAGAGTTCTTTGACAAATTTTACGTTTACTAATGAATAATTCTGCCAAGTTATTGGTACTACTGATTGACCACACAGAAGAAATAGCAGATATTCATTCAAGGGTATATTCACCCTAAATGAGCTGAAACAATTTCTTGATATTTGTATTTTGCAGGGACAAATTAAATATCCCTCCATTAGCAAACTGTTATTCATGGATGGACTTCCTGTACTATCATTGGTATTCCACTACACACTGTTATGTAGAAGATTCAGCTGTACAATGAATATATTATGTACGTCATCAATACGATGATATAAGCAGGTTCTATCTTTTACATGTTACTCTGTATTCATCCTATAAAATGAGATGAATATAACAAAAAACTTACTCTTATTGCTTACAGAAGCTATTGGTCAGAGATCTGCTCCATATACCAGAAGATCTTCATGATGGAAAAACATCAGTATCATCATATTGGAAAAAGACCAAACATGGTATCATACCATAATAAAGTTTTTTTTAATTGTAATATGTTACGATGCCATTCGTTGCTTTGTCAATATGTTAAACATATAATTTTGATGATGACGGCCAGAAGCCGAACAAATAGGTTTGTAATTGTCGTACATTTGCCTATCTTGAGTTTTTCAAATTAGTAGGTAAAAATCGAATCCGCCCTAACCACATATACATAATTTGACAGAATAAGGGCTTCCAGAGTTCCCTAGCGTTTCAATTAACATTGTAAGAATTTTTAAGTCTGTACAGTATATTAGTATTGGCAATATTTACAGCCAACGACTAATACAGTAAATGTTACTTTAGATAAACATTTTCTAAGAACGCATAAGTAGTTTATACTTTTGGAAATGCAAATTTAACATTCAAACGTATACAAAATACTAAGCTTTCGAAACAACTACAGTAAGCGCTAACGCGACTGCCGATGCAGTAAGACCGGCCCAACGTCCCAGACCATTTTTAGACAGTGCTGTTTATTGTCTTAATTTGGCAATTTCTTACCATCTTGGTTTTCTCAGACAATGAGCAGTCCCGGATCCCGAAATTATTTGAGAGATTACGATGTTCGTGAGCTGTTCCAAAGCCCTTGCCGCAAGTTTTCTTTACAGAGTGCTTCTAATAAAGCTTTGCTACTGGTTATTGCTTTCATGTCAATCACATTTTACAAATGACCAAAATTACAGAAACTTCTGGCAGGCTGCTTTAAAAGTGAATAAGTGTAAAAAATGCTAACTGAAACTTGGAGTGAGAACCTTAAGTAACGATAATCTCTAAGACTTCTTTTTTGCGTTCTATTACTCAGCTTCTCTAAATTAATCATTAAAATTAACAAAGCAAAAATTCCTCTTTTGTTACCCCTAGTAACAAAATAAGAACCGCCTTCATCTTTTTATGTAAAGCATACGCGATTCACGTATTCAATTTCACGTATAGTTGAAATTGATTCTTTGAATCCTGGTGTTATGCCAATTTTGTTATGCAAATTTACAAGGGGACGCATCGATAAAAAACGTTATATTAACATTTTTCGTGTACTTCCGTTCTTTCTGTGTATATTGGAATCGTTAACATTTTTTAAAGATCAGATAGAAGGCATTCCTCTCATAATTGTAATTATTGTTATAACACCCATGGTAGTAACAAAATAAATTAGTAGTAACACACCCACAAAATAATGTAGGAGTTTGCTTCGAAATCAAAGTTAATAGGTTCGATGTCTGATACCTGCACGTTATTTGACCTGGAAGTGAACCTAGAGCATGATATTAAGCAACTAGATGTCTGAATTGTGCCAATAATGGACTACAACTTAAAGAAAAATACTTTCGCTAATGCACAGAGCGCATGCACATGCACTAGCGCCAGAGCCGGATTAAGGATATGTGAGGCACAGGGCTAAATTTCTTAGAGGCCCCATTCCCATTTATGCAACCGTACAAAGGATCTAAATGATTAGAAACCGCACTAGATTATAACCTTCCAACCTTTTCGAGGCCCCCGAAATTCGGTGGCCCGGGGCTGCAGCCCCCTTAGCCCCCCCTTTAATCCGGCTCTGACTAGCGCCTACATATATACTTCAGGCACATTTTGTGCTTCCATGTTATTCAAAATATATATTCCTAATTCGCGTTGCTATAAAATGAATTTACATTTTGAGCTGTTGTGGATATTACTTAGATTCAGACTGCCTCATGTACATAATGCACGTGACATAGTGTAGTCTGTCCTCGTTCGCCCGCAAAAACTAAACAAGTTCACCCAGCAGGCACACGTACGTTTAAAATACATTGACATAGTTGACAAGACGTTATTCGTTGAAAAATTAAACGTTGAATTTTAGTTAAACAGTTAAGGACATTTTCTGAACCTAAATTAGACGTTGATTTTTAGCAATTCTTTTTACTATTTATGTAATTATGTCGTTTATTAAAGGTGTTAGCTACGACGTTTACTGAGCGTGAGTATATAACGCCGATTTGTCGTTGATTTTACGAGCCTTTTAGATCGCCAGTTAATGTAAAACGTAAATATTACGTTACAAAAATAGGAACATTTAACATTTTCCATAGTACGTTAAAATAACGTTAACATAAAACGCTTTTTATAGATTAACGTCCATATAACGTTGTTACAACAACGTGATGACGTAATAATAACGTTTTTGCATTACGTCTTTAGGTCGTTGATTTTAAGTGCTTTTTAGGCATGCAGTTAACTTGAAACGTAGAGATGACGTTTATAAAAACGCAGAAACTTGACATTCTCCACATTACTTTAAAATAACGTTCATATAAAACGTCTTTTAGATAAGTAGACAACTCTTTACATCAGTATGACTTTAATAAAACAACGCATATTTATGTAGTTAAATTTGAATGCACTTCAAACCAGCAGTTAATGTTAATAGTTGACATAACGTTCACAAACACATGTAATCTATAGCCTGCTTCAGTAAGGTCGGCAAGAAACACGTGTGCTAAACGCGCCTATCGCGCGTGAGGTCATTGCTCACATGATAGTGCCGACCAATTGAAGCGCGTTACGCAGTATGCTGACAAGCCGTTGTTTTTCTTTGACTGGTGACTTGGATTCACTGTTTAAGTCGTCCGTCACCATTTGTGTTGGTGATAAAATAATAAAGTCTGTGAGTTAGAACGTTGTGTATTTATTATTCCATTTTGACATAAGGCTAGCAGAATATGTTGCATTAGAAGAAAATATGGTAGGAAGCATGCCCTATGTTCTACTAAGCTTAATTTGTTTCCCATTTAAGATAAAACAGCTGTCGACTTTGGGTGGAACTACACAGTGTTGAAGCAGCTACCCGATCTGTTTTGAGATTTCGTTTATCAACGCCGTCTTATTCTATTAGGCTGGCACATAAACATTATTCAGAAAAAAGTAACGTCCTTCTGTCGTTAATACTTGGCGTAAATAGAATGTTAATTTTGTATCGAATAAAACGTAAAAAAACAAGTTGAAGTTGTGGTTAAAACGTAACGTGCTTATAACGTTAGCACGTAACTAAAAATGGCGTTAATAAAACGTCGTGTTAACCTATAAAACACCTACATTTTGTTTTGAAAAGGCAACGACGTTACAACGTTAACATGTGTATTGAAAATTGTGCAATAACATGACACGACGGTCAAAAAACGTCGGTTTGACAACTAAACGTAAAAAACACGTTAAATAGTCGACAACAATGTTCAAATTTTACGAGTTTTGGATTATAGCGTCGGTGTTGTTTGGTCATGACTTAAACGTTAAAAGATTGTTACAGACTAACGTAGAATCAACCACATAACGTTGAAAAACTGGTTAATTTTCGCGATACATCGATGTTAATATAACGCTTGGTCCAGGATTATGTTTCAACGTTAGTTCAACGTGTCTGTGCTCACTGCTATTTAATCAAAAATCGTTGAACATTACAAAATATTATGCTATTTCCAAAATTTACTTTTTACAAGAAGAAAACAGCCGATTCTTGCTTTCAGGTTAGAGATACCTATAAAGCAAGAACTAATTTTCCATAGACGCAGTCACACTTAACAGTGATAGCGTGGTAACTCCGTACCGGAAATCAAAATGCGCATGCGCATAGATGTATAGCTTGGCGGGACGTTTGCAATAACTCTTCTCAGTTTCATTAAACAGAAAGCGTGAAGCTAAATTCCTAAAATTGTACAGACTTCGGCTGAGCTTGGCTGAAAGCTGAAATGACAAGAGCGCGAATAACATTTTTCATTACTAAAAGAACCAAATGACAAATTCGCTGGACATCGTTTGAAGTCGAATTAATTTATGGAGCTCGCCTGACGGGGCAAATTAACTTGTCTCTTTGCGCCAGAAACGCAGCAATTCCGTAATTACAACGATGCGCTTGTTTGGGCCCACGGGACTTATCGCGTTTGCCATTAAAAATGCAAATGCCGCGCGATAAATTATACCGCTCGCGTGCGAAAAATTCCCGGCGAAATAGAAAAGGCCCTAATTACACATCGCGTTCTGTTTTTACGCGTTAACCAGGCTTTCCGCGGCGCTCAAATGGCTGGAATTAGGATAGGTGATATATCGCCGCAGATTATCCCGAGATTGGGTTTTTGCGTAATTATATCTGGCTGCAGCCTCTGCCTACTCTAGTAAGAACTTAATTAGTTTTTGTTTGGAAAGTGGCAGAAAGGCGCTCAAGATGTGTAATTATAATAATGGAACGGATAGTTCAGCCTTCAAAGAGTAAACCCTAGTGAGCAAAAACTGAAGAATGCAAAGAAGTGTTTAGGTGCAAGGTAAAGTTCAGTAACTGAAGCTGTACTTCTATTGCTGCGTCTCGAAAATACAATGGTGAACCCAAGCTTCATCGCACGTTTCAGGAGTTCCGGTTCTGGAGTAAGAAGACTATATTCAAGTTCATTCTGAATATTTTTTTTCATACACGACACTTTTTGGATATACACAGCTTATGGTTTCATCTCTAAATGTCGTCGTGCAAATGATAAAAGGCATTGTCAGGAGATTTGTGCCACCTTTTTCTTCTTTGATCATCATTTGAACTATGTATTGCAATCGTGCTCGTCTCGCGTTTCTTCCTTGCATTCTTCCTTCTATTGTAACGTTTAATAAGCTAGGACAACCTATGAGGGAGTCTCTTCAGTCTACCCTTCTGTACTTTTACCAAGGTCCCCGTTCCGCGCTTATAGAAGACAGATTTATAAATGATCCAGTTTGGAATTGGTCTGATGCAGCTAAATTAGACTAATCGGTTTCCCTTGCTTGATTCGATAACCTTCATCGCCTCGGGCGAGACACAACGCGCGTCAAAATTTCAAATTTCCAACAAAACAAGCCCACCAAGGCCTTATCAGCGTTGCGCAAGTACCTTTACCCAATGCGCGACCTTTCCCGCTAAGGAACATTCATATTAAAATTTGAAACTTTGAGGCGAACGTGGCGATTTCCATAAAAGTCGGAACAATGTCGTCTAATTAAAGCAGTCGGGCATTACTCAAACGTGGCATAATCGTAAATTCGACCCGATCCGCATTGATCGCGTACACAACCACATCGTTTAATAAATAACGAAAACCTTGTTATATAACCTTGCTCCTCATTGCAAATAACATACTGTCAATCCGGCCAATAACTCAGAAGGCTATTATTAAATTATATTGCTATCTGATATTCCAATTATTGCAATTATTCAGACCCATATAGGCTTGCCGACAATGTTACATCGAAGAGAACAACATAATAATGGAAGCTAGGAATGTGGTACTGCTCCGATACAGCTGAATTATTGGTTCGCTCTCCTGCATTTGTCCACGGTAATTGGTACTAAATGCAAAGAACTGAGAGTTGCGACTGTGCTCCCAGATCCCACTTAGAAGATTTCATGTAATACCCTCGTGAAAATTTAATAACATCTCTTGGAAGCAATATGTTGCTACAAGCTCCGACTTGATGGTTGCATTTCAAACAGTTTGCGGTCTCCATACATTCACAAGCCACTGCAAGACCAAAAGGTAATAAAAATATCACAATAATTATTCAGCTTCGGTAATTCTGTGGTTACAAAACAAGATCTGTGTAATCGCTCTCATAAAAAAAATATTTCTCAAGGGTTAGACCAGCATCTGCTTCCACTTCAATTCAAAACGAAACAAATACTTGGACCAAAACAACCCACTGACGTAATGGGAAAGAAGATGATGATAGTAATAAGTATGATTGGTGCTTCACAGGGTAGACTTGTGGGCCTGTTTTGTTCTACTAGAAAAATTAGGTGGTTTCGCTTTTAAAATGGAAATTAGTAAAAATGAAAGGAATATGTGCATATTGTGCCTCTTGACAAGGCTTCCCGACATGATTATCTTTACACAGACAGAATCTTCACGATGCATTTGTTGTCTTGAATCGAGAAACCCTGATACTGAGAATTATCTTATTCAAGACTTGACGATTTCATTTTTAGTTTTCCCACTTTATCGACTATTAATTGACACATATGAATTTTCTGTTTCTCCCAAACCATAAGAAATCAATTCATGTAAATGACCCATAATATAATGCTGTCTCCATGTATTCACAAGCCACCAAATAACCAAAAGGAAACAGAAACAGTCCAGTTAGTTGGTTTCGGTAATACTATTTGCACAACCAGCTTTGTGGTAATCGTTCTAATAAAAAATCTCTTTCTCAAGAGTTAGACCAGCATCTGCTTCCACTTCAATTCACAACGAAACAAATATTTGGGTCAAAACAACCCACTGACGTAATGGAAAAGAAGATGATAATAATAATAAGTATGACTGGTGCTTCACAGTGTAGCCTTGTGGGCCTGTTTTGTTCTAATACAAAAATTAAGTTCTTTCGCTTTTAAAAAGAAAATTAGTAAAAATGAAAGGAATATGTGCATATTGTGCCTCTTGACAAGGCTTCCCGCCATGATTGTCTTAAGACATTAATTAGTTACCTAGACAGGGTCTTCAGGATATAATTGTTGTCTGAGAATTATCTTATTCAAGACTCGATGATTTTATTTTTAGTTCTCCAACTTTATCGACTAGTAACTGATACGTATGAATTTCCTGTTTATCCAAAACCATAAGAAATCAACTCATGTAAAATGCCCATAATATAATGCTATCTCCATGTGTTCACAAGCCACCAAATAACCAAAAGGCAACAGAAACAGTTCAGTTAGTTGAGTTCAATTCAAAACGAAACAAATACTTGGGCCAGAACAACCCACTGACGTAATGAGAAAGAAGATGATAATAGATTAAGTATGATTGGTGCTTCACAGAGTAGCCTTGTGGGTCTGTTTTGTTTCACTGCAAAAATTAAGTGATTTCGCTTTTAAAGTGGAAATTAGTAAAAATGAAAGAAATATGTTAATATTGTGCCTCTTGACAAGCCTTCCCGTCATGATTGTCTTAAGAAATTAATTATTTACGATGCATTTGTTGTCTTGAATCGAGAAACCCTATACATCTTGATAATTGGCTGAGAATTATCTTTTGAAGACTCGATGATTTTAGTAGTTCTGCAGCTTTATCGACTATTAACTGATACGTATGAATTTCCTGTTTATCCAAAACCAAAAGAAATAGATTCATGTGAAAGACGCATAATATAATGCTGTCTCCATGTACTCACAAACCACCAAACAACCAAAAGGCAACAGAAACAGTCCAGTTAGTTGGTTTCGGTAATACTACTTGCACAAGCTCTGTGGTAATCGCTCTCATAGAAAACTCTTTCTCAAGGGTTATAATACCATCTGTTTCCATTTTAATTCAAAATTAAACATTTAGGTAAAACCAGGCTACTGACCTAATATAACAGGAAGAGGATGATGATGATAAATTTTACCTCGTAGAAGTTTATCTGCATTGGTTTCAATTTTCTGGCCTTGGTGATACTATGAGGCAAGTAGATGAACGATGGAACGAACGAAGAGCTTTAACAATGGTGGCCTCAGTTACGAAAAAGAAGTAGTAGCTGACTTCATATAAGGTAGGTAGTAGATGATCTCAAAAGAACAGCAAATCTTCCTTGAATTTATCATCAATAGTCTTTCACCTTCTGGATTTGAAATATTTCAACAATACCTTGTCTTGATCTTCTTGCCATTCTGCTCCAGTTTCGCCTTTTCTAAAACCTTTCCATTACGGATAAAGCGTGTTTGTAATTGCTAGATTTTAGCATTTGGTAAACATCTACCTGCTAAATTCCTTCCAAATATTGCTCTTAGCATTTGCAGCCCACGTCTGGCCAACGGCGCAGTTTAGAATAAAATTCCCATTAAACGATTCTTCTTGTATAACCAAACTTCCTGATGTTTGCAACTGGCATTTTTCGGCTTTGCGCATTTCTGCGAAGTTAATGGTGCTCCTGGGGCCCATAAATCTTCAGTCGCTCGCGGTGCCTTTAAACGGGGCCGAGGTATCTCGGGCGAATCAGATTTCTAAAACTGTTAGCATTCCGACTTTAACAATTCAATTTCGACAATTTATTAGATCGCGGCACAGCGACTTTCCTGTATTAATAAGCCTACGCTCTCGCCCAAAATCGTTCTTATCTGGGGAATTAATGTGACAGCTCCGTAATTTAATTTGCGGCAAAAAATTGTCGCGCTTTCCCCAAGCCTTTCTCCGTTATCTAAAAATGGGCTAATTAAATCGCCCAAACAAAGGCAGGTTGAAGCAGCCCATACGGCACGGAGTGAGACGTTTTAATCTCATTACTTATTCAAACGTTGCAGTGAGGAAACTGATACGGCCTTATCTCGACGTATCGTCCGTCATCTACATCAGAAACGCCGCCGAGCTGACTTCGAGTGGGATCTGTTCGTGGCGACTTTTCGTGCTGGAAATGTGGTCCACCTTGCTACCGAATTTCACGCCGGCGACGAGGAAGCCGACTCCTGCCGAAGGATGTGCGCCATTGGGGATCCTTGATCTTTCCTTGGTGGAAACTGGGGCAACGCGAGGACTCGGAGGTGACCAAGGGCATGGTCCACCTCAGCTGCGGCTAATTAAGACGGCTTGGCAAGGGTCAACTCACATCTGTTTTTTACTCGAGTTAAATTACCATGTAGCTTATTAGGAATTGGTTATAGTGTGCAGCAACGTATATAGGTTTGATCGTTCTTGGTGACTCATCGAGTATTTTCGTTGTCTGTATGTTGCGAGATGCAAGGGAACGAACAGTGGAGCAATATAAATACCCTAGTTGACGAACCTTTATCAGCAAATGGCCTAACTGGTTTTTACTTGATAATGATATAACTTACCACCAAATTTATCCAATAGTTATTGAATTTTTGACATTCACCTATGTTTTACATATGTCCCATCAAAATTATTATAGGTAATTGTGTCATGCATATACCACATTTGCCCCATTATTTTCAGATGTTAGGCGATATCACGAAACGTTTAGATGTTATCACAAAAAACAGAACGAAAACCCCAATTACATGAAAGATGACTTGTCGAATGACCGTTTTTATAAAACGACAAAACTTTATCATATTCCGTATAATACATTTTATAACAATTTGAAGGGGATCAGAGGAGCAAAGAAAAGTTTCAAGTGACGACCAACTGCTCTAGGCTAACAACAAGAAGAGGAATTGCCTAGTGGCATCCATACGTATGGAAAATGGTGTTTCGGATCAGTGGCACTTTAAGGTGCACAACAAATTTAATAGAAAAAGACCAGCGGTCATTGATGACACCAGTTCTGCTAGTAAAACAGATGGAGATCTAATAATATACAATGAGTCTAATAAACAAGGATTCTTGAAGGATTCTGTTGACTCTGATTCGGAGTATAGTCAAGTCATTGATGTTGATAAATTGGTTCTGGTCCAAT
Organism: Agriotes lineatus; assembly: GCA_940337035.1. NCBI lineage: Eukaryota > Metazoa > Arthropoda > Insecta > Coleoptera > Elateridae > Agriotes > Agriotes lineatus. The sequence continues at coordinate 69,747,645 of OW679201.1, read as the reverse complement.
ATAGCATAAAGAAAGCACCGGGCACTTTGTTGGGAAAATATTAACAATTGAAGGAACTGACAACTGGGTTATCAAACTCCCCATATATAAGAAACAGTTTTTGGCCTACCTAACGAAGAAGACCTAGTGGACAGCTCAAATATTCTAAAAGTTTTACCCCCGCTGAGCGCCGACCACCGATGTTTCTATAAGCATAAATAGTTTTGTCTGGAATATTTTTGCAATAACTAATGCTGTATGTTATCTTATATTCTCCTTGCATAAACGTCTGTACCTCTTGTATTTTACAATAAAAATAATAAAAAACAAATTGTACAGAATAACATTCGTTTTACATTTGTCTCATAGCAGATATTAACGTTTAACACACCTACTCTAAAAGCTAATGTGTAAAATATACTGGAGTTTTTAAATGAAAATTTAAAATATCAACACAAACAAAAATAGACGCCATCAAGAAAACTCACTGGTTTCAATTTTAGGATTCACTTTCCTGTCTTGTATTGGCTTGTACGATGCAAAATAAGGCTTAAATCAAGCCCGCAGCAAATCCCACGACGAATGAGGCCCCTTCTCTCCGTTGGCCTGCCGTAACAAGCCCAGATGCCTCGCTGAAAAACGCCTGCAGCTCGCTCTGTTCCAAAACTGCTTACAACTCAGGCAACTGCCCCACACCTAAAGCTCAGCTGCTGACCACGAAGGTTACTGCATACCTTTAGCTTCTAGGGCTCCAACTAATCTGCTAGGATCTCCAAAATAGCGACCAGCTACCACTCGACGCACTATTCAAACACTTTTTACCCCCTGCAGAGGTGTCATGAATCAAAGGCAGCTCCTCTACAACCTACCAAAACACTCAACTAATTTGAAACACACTTTAATCGAGAAAATGGGCATTTATAAACGTTTACAAAATATTTGTGGGAAAGCCAAGATAACACAACCAAGCCACGCTTTGCTTCCCCCAATTGTCTTTTTTTACATTGATCTTATATTGTTACTTTCATTTAAAAGCCTGTTATGATTACATTTTTTTTCAAATCCGAGATAACACTATTTCTAATGTTTCTAATACCGTTTTACAAATTATTATATCAAAGCCAAAGCTATTTTATGCAATTGCGTATTCAAATTAGCACATTTATGAAATATTTTTAAAAAAATTAAATGGTATTAGGTGCTATTATAATTGTAAACACTTAAATTGTGTTCATTGCAATATATAAAAAATAATAAAAGTCACTATTGGCAGTATCATCGCCAATATGAACAGCAAATTCTATATTCTTCTCTTTCAAACCAATTTATGGAAACAACACATTGATGAAAGGATAATGGACGATAAAACCGTTATATTTTTCACTTCCAATCGAGATTTTCGACAACAGAACTACACTAAAGCTGTTCTAAAACGGATACTTTCTGGTACTTATTAAATAAATTCGTCCACGCATACGCGGTCACGCAATATAAGGAGAGCCCACAAAGCGCGTTCTTTATGAATGGACAGAAACGTCACTATCCTATGTCAGAGCGCTAAGTGGATGTGGAAATACGCTCTTTACTATATCTCAACAAATACTCTTCAGTTGTCTTCAAGCTGTTCGTTATCTGCATCCACTCAACCCGATCTGCATTATTTCACGCTGCTCAAAAAAGGACGATGTAGGACTGCATGCTGCTGAATTAACAGCGCCGTTTCGCCATTTCTGGACGTACCGCAGGAATTCGAATCTTGTGGGAGGCATTTGAACAAGCTTAAAATATGCAATTATTTATATTGCTCGCAAGGATGTTGCTTTACATAGGATGGAAGTAATTGCTGTTATATTCAGAAATTCTCCAATGATGGTGAAATGGATTCATTATCGAAGCTTGCGCTTTTATATTGAGAAATATAGAAAGTATTGTTGATAAGTAATAGAAAATATTAGAAAAACTAAATTCGGTAAACGGGACTAGGCTTGTTAGCTTGTCTTCGCCTGTAAACAAAGGTGAAAGATGTGCCAACGCCGCTTTAGCGAAGAACTTCTAACCCCTAGAGGGTGCGTCCCCAGATAGAGGATAGGGATTTGTTTCTAGGTATGGGTCGTACATAAAAAATAAAATACTACCGCGATTTGTACTTAGATTAAGCTGCTCAAAAGCGTCTGCAACCAGAGGAGTGGCTTAAATAGGAAATTTATAGATACATATTTATTTCGACAATATATAGATTCTCATACAAATCAATGCAAGTAAATAAATTCGATAGATTTAAACCACCGACCTTTGGGCGAGTCAGACGAAGCAATTTAAAAATAGTGATCTTTCAAAATGCATCTTGTGAAAGGAAGAAATATGCGCTTCGTCATAATTTACGTCGATCAATTTATGATTAATTTATAGCCGTTTTATGGCGAGATTAATATAAATTAATGTTGAAGGAACAAAAATGCATACCTGTGCTGTATGCAAAATCAAGCTTTATGGGCACTACGTGTGTTTATGCCTCATTTGCATTGTAAAATTTTTAATTTTGTATTATATTGCATATTGAGTCATCCATGGAGCTTTATTACACTGAAACTGAGAGACTGGGTCTAATAGTAGTAGAACTAAAACCTTCTCAATCGCAATGCGAGAAAGTAAATTTATACGGCATTGTGAAGTCCCGAAGGGCCTGAATCGCAGATTTTCTTCGTCCCGAGCAAATTATGCACGTAAATATCGCTGAATGCACGTATTATGAAAACTGCTCGCGGTTCGCTGACATTTAGGCTTTGCAAAACGGTTATAGTTCAGTGAATCACTTTAGACAATGGAGGCATAAATTTCTAACTGCTGCGGGCTACTTTCTCACATGCTGAAAAGCCCAATCCCGCTGTTCCTGGAAACGCGAGGTGATTTATGCCGGATCGCGGAAATTACCCGCAACCGCAAATATTTGCTCACTGTAACGACGGCTCTGACATTTGCAGTAGGCACTAACCTACAACACTGCTATTATGTGTATTAGTGGTTCGAGTAATTTTCAGATAAAGGTTGCAGGCGATAGCGCAATTTTCCCCACAGAATTGGCCGGAAAGCGTGCCTTGCTGATGAGATTGCGGCCTCGCTGAAACCCAGCAAACTGGGGATAGAAATGTCTTCAAATAATAGAAAAATCTATTAAAGCCATTATAAATAAACTGCAATGGTTTCTGATTTTTTAATTTTTCAATTAGACTCTGACCGCTCAACCTCAATTTTCGAAGTAAAGCCAAAATCAAATAATAAACACCAAACACTACCAAATTAATGCAATTACACATTGAAAGTTCTGGAAGTAAATAAACTTTGTATGGATAGATCATAGCGACGCCGAACATGGAGTAGCTATAAACATTATATACGTAGATAAATGTGCCATAAATTTCAAAAGATAAGTAAGTAGCTAAAAGTCGAATGTACAGATAAGATATGTTACTGGTTGAATTCGTATTTCTGACGTGCATCTTTACTACCCATGGCTTTCATACGATTGAACAAGTTATATAATCTTAATTTGGCAGATCAGTACCAATTTTTCAAACTGTGCATATAAAAATTATTTGCTTCTAATTCAGACCAATCTATTAATAGAAAAGTGGTGAGTATAGATCTACAATCATCCAAACTGATTTTCTTCATCTTCTTTATCGGTTCCCTTCTTTACCCTTATTGGGGTGTTTGGTCCAAACTGATTTTAAGTCTATAAATATGGTTTTTCATATGGGGTTGTTAGATCGTCTATCGGACGTCTCCCCAGGTGGCGGACAGCGAAATGCTCGTTAGATATAACGGGCACTGGAGAAATAATTTTTTTACGATTCCCTCACGACACTATTGGAAAATATTGTAAATCGGAATAAGAGTATCCTACTGGGCGACAAAATTACTCGCAATTTGGTAACCAAACTGTTAATACAATACAGTAAGCAACTGATTGAGATATGTAAAATCTTTACAAAGATTTTATCCGGTCCTCAAGACAGTTGAAGTATGTAGTATACTATGCCATTGCAAATTGAGGAACTTCGTACTAAGAAATAAAGTTCTATTCCCCTTCGTAGCACGGCAAGAGCTGCAAAACGAGTCAGGCACGGGCGAAAAATGATGTATCCCCAGTATAACTTAGATTGCTGCCGAAGAAAGCTGAGGAGAAAGAACGAGGCAAAACGAAGAAGAACAAACATGCGAGGAACTACGTTTATACATGGAAACAAACTCCTTAAGCCTAATTATCTTGGGAAAACTACTATCCAGGCGGTCTATATCGTTCCAGGCCATAACACTGGGCCTATGTAGTGACCTTTGGAATGACCTACCACAATTTGGCAACAAGGCTTCACCAACCCTTAACAAAAAAATACTTATATGGTCACTAAATGAACAATCTGTCAGTGCACTGTTCCTGTCATTCTGATACATGCCAGTTGAAAAAAATCTTTAAAATCGTTGATATTTACATCGTAGTGCGTCGCTTCACAGTAATATTCGATTTAAAAGCAATTCCTGATGGGTATGTACCTAATTCTCTATTGCAAGTAAATTGCTACTGATTTTGACTTATCTAAAACAATAATTTCTTCAAAATAACCTGTGAGCTAGTGGCATTGCAGTGGGAACAAGTCTCTTCATCTTACCAACCTTTTTATTGGCTTTTTAAAGTGCTTTTCGCAAACAACACTAATCTTTCTAATTCGTCAGTCCTCTCAATTCAAAACTTGTTACCATTTTTGTACCACTGTTCCATTTAATGGAAGTTTGAAAACGCTAATATATGGAGTATGAAGTGAACTGTCTTGTCAAAATAGTTTATTAACGTCAAATATATTTGAAAGTTTTTAAAACTTAATGTGCCCTGGAATGGCCTACCAGAAAATTTGGCATCAGAGCCATATATACACAGTGGGCAAAAAAAACCGGTCAATTTTTAAACGCTGATCAAATCTCAACTGGTTGGTCTATTAGAATTATTTTACAACTATTAGATACTTAGTCAGTTCGATAGGCTATTTAATACTGTAAAATCTATTAATAGAACTACAATACCATCGGTTGAACTTATTTAATAAAAATCAGCAATTCAAGATTAACTATTTAATTTTACTTTGCACTTCAAATCAAATAAAGGGTCCTAAAACAATTGTTGAAAATGAACTGACAGATGTAGATCAATTAAATGAATGACATTTGTAAAATTTAAGCAGCGACGCCTTCCTACGAATTAAATAATTACTAAATCACTACCGAGCTGGAATCGTCGATTTTTATTAACCAAATTCAAGCGATGGTATTGTAGTTTTGCAATATGCTTCTATTAAATATTATACAACATTAAAAAGCCCTTGAACTGACTAGCAGTTGTAAAATAATTCTAATAGACCAACCAGTTAATCAAACGTATACAAGTACACAAATGCAGAAACAACCAAAATAACGCTATACGACTGCCGATAGATGAAGCTGGACTGATAGCAAACCTACCGCGCCAACCCTTTTATACAATGCTGTTCATTGTCTGTTCCACAGGAATTTGGTGAACCCAGACTTCCTCAGATTATGACTAGTCATACATTCGACATTATTTTATTTATTACGGTTTTCACTAAGCTGCTGCAAGGATTTTGCTACCAGCTTGAAGAAGATGAGCAAATCGGATTTCTAGCCAGCTGCTCATGCACTTACAATTTGCTCTGTTTGAGACTTCTTATGGAAAAAAGACTCGCATGTGGCTTGGAAACCCATTTAGCATGAGGTAGTGTGCCTCTCCCAAAACTTTAATAGGCACATCTCTTCCTCAATTTTCCTGTGTTAAGAGGGCTAAAGCAGATGCGTTTAAAATATATCAGCAACAAGTTTATATGGAAAGAGATGTGCAAAAAAATTGAATTTAAATTGGCGAATACTGACTGTACACGTGCACTTTGCAGACGACCAGCTAATATGTGCAGATGATGTACTCCCCATGAGTTAGATACATGGTGCGCAAGTTGAGGGAGAAATACATTCCAAACGAAGGACTTGGATGGCGGATGGCCGTGACAAATACTTTTTGAGTTTTACCGCCAACAGACAGACAGACAGATAGACTTTTGTTATTATTTGAAAATTTATTTAATTTATTAGAAACGTGAAGATATTTTTACTCCTAACTTAATTTGATTTCTAAAATTATTTAGTGTCACAATGTCGATGAGGGAAGTTCTGGGTAAAGCCTTTTACAGTTTTTTAAGCTGTTCGAAGATGTATAACTTATATTCCACTTGTTCGTAACTGTATTTTCCTAGAAAATTTTCGGCAAAATTTTGTTTGTCATAAATTTCAATTTTCAAGACGTAAAAAATGACAGCATAAATGTTCGTTTTATAATAGCATCATAAAATCCCAATATTCAATAAATTTAAATTATCGCGCATATATTAATCATTAACGTCTAAAATTATTTAAATCGCTTGTATATTTCCTTGCTATTTTGACATGACTTCTGATTCTGCGTTGAAATTATATAAAAGATCTAGTTGTCAGTTTTACAATTTTCTTTCAATTTATTTTAGAAATTTGTTTAGACTCCACTAGTTACAAATGGTATGGAGACTTGCAAATATTTTTAATAAATTAAACATCAACATTTCAATGTTGCACTGTTCGGCAAATTTTAGATACAGCGCAGTAATTTATCAAGGCTTCCATTTATTAGCTAAAATAAATGTAAACGATTCCACTTCCAGGAAACACATTAATATTTCGTGTTGTACAAACAACAATAAAGCTATTTTTGTACGTTTGATGCAACTCATATGCTAATGTGGGAAGGCCACGTGCTTAGCATTTCATATTTCAAATATAACAACAATTAACAACTGATTTTGCCATGGCTTCAGCTTTTATAGTCGATGAGACCATATAATTTCCCTGGCCTTTTACAATAGTAAAGCTTCCTACAGGTTCTGGTGGAAATTTTATACATCTGATACGACTGCAGGCTTCAGCAAAGATTTTTAAAGTGATAAGATAATTTTTATTGAACGTCTAGTATTTCAAAAATGGTGTATCAACCTTACGTAGTTCCATATTTCAAACCGTGGGCGGTGGTTTTAAAACAGTAAAGTTCGTTGCAATCGAGTGGTAACAATTTGATTGTGGTTTTTGATATTTTTTACTGAGGTATTTGTCTACGCAACTTTTACATTGTTGTATAATACTTAGAACACGTAGCTAAGACGACACATGTAATAACAATGAAACGCATTTATATCGTTTTGCGAAAAAAGGTATAAAAGTCGATTAGCGTTACTCATGTTATTGTTTTCAATGCGAGCAGCTGAAACTGTAGTTCAGAATTATGAATATCAATAAAAATTATAGGTCACATCCTTGAACCGGTACTAATCCATGACATATAACACCTTTTATATGCGTGTTATATAAAAGTCTTTATTAAACAAGTTGCATTGCATGCACTTTTATATTTTCGACAAGCTATGGCAGTATGACCAGGGTGATGGCACATTTGACACTTTAAATTCGATTAGAAACAAGTTTAACTTTAAGCTCTAAGAAAGATACAACTAAGCATTTAGATTTGAATCTAACGACTTTTAATTTTTACGGTAATTATAAGATATGACGATAACACTAACAATCAGCGAACAAATTTTTGCATTGTAACATTGGAATAATAATACGATTCCTGTTATTGAGATAGTATGTTCTACTAGCCCACCGTATAGGTGACCTTACTCTAATTTAAATAAGGTTTGCATTTTTTAAATTGAGTTATAAATAAAAAGTTACAGAATACAATGTTCTAACGTCATTAATAATGAAAGCGCATTGTAAAAAAACTATATATGCTAGATCGAATAACTATTGGAGAGTGTTCATTATTATGTAAAAATAGATCAAAATAGTTCACTGTCTCTAATATTACTGAAACAGTAAAAGAAAGCACTTAGTAATGCAAATTGCATTAATTCGCAAAGCAAAAAACATTGCAATTGGGGATTCGGACCTGCTCTACCAGGTGGAATGCGTTTACTTGTCACACACTTTAACCGCTCGCCTAAAAATATATTTGCTTATCGTTGCGTTATGAAGGGCACGGCGGCGACATAAAAACGATAATACCGCCACAGACGTAGAAGCGCAGGTACCACACGTTTATACATAAGGATAAGCCAGTTAGGCGATCGTGTGAAGTTTCAGTAGCCTAAATTCCACAAGGTTGTGGTTGTATGAGCTGTCTTCGCTCGTAAGCAGGGTAGATAACTAACCCTATCCGTCGAAATTGAAGAGGAGTTTCCTTGTTAGAGGTCAATGACTGCCACAGGTGTTACCGTGGCATGTAGAGAGCTTACGATATTTAAAATCGCTTTGTAGTTAATAATAAAACTCAGTCCGCCCACCTGAAACTAAAATTTTTTCACAAAAATCATAAATTCCACATTTTATCTGATGATTTCTAGAACTGTAAGATACATTTGTCGTACCAGTAGATAATTTGAATTAAAGTTTTTATTTCAGAGCTTTAACGTCAATAAAATTACTGTTTAGAAGAGTTTGCATCTCTGCAGTGAAATTTCTTCTATGCAGATACTACATATACAGTAATTAAATAAGCTGAATACGTTGCCATTTCAATATCTCAATTTATTCAGGAAGAAAGGTGGCACATTCAACACTTTGCATGCGATGAGACGACAAGGCGAAGAAAGGTAAAACTGTGATCAGCCAAGCTTTTAATTTATGTAAAGAAATATTTGTTTTGTTCTACATTAAATTGAGAAACGATAAGGAAAGATCCTACAACGGCGGTACCTACACTCTAAAGAAGCGCCTTCGTTACGAATTGCACGAAATGTCAATCCCACATTTTCAAAAACTAGGCCTGACTCGTATGGACATCGCCCGACGACCAGTGTCGATCTCAAAAATGCGAACATAATCCAAAAGCAACAATATGGGCACACTAAGACTCATTATTTTTGTCTAGACATTCAGCAAATGGATGACAATTAGCGAACAAATTCCTGTATCGTAGCATTTGGGTAGCAACACGTCGGCGACCTGCAATTAAAACAGTGTTTGATAAGCCAAATGAACGATAGCTTGCGGTTTCAATTCATAAAAAAAACGATCGTTTTGAGGAGCTATAAAATATAGCAGATGTTAGTAGTTTCGACAAAGATGCCAGTTTTGATACAACCTTGTTTTAATGGAAAAAATGTAAGCCGGATTAATATTAAGCAAGTTGCTGAAGGTTGTGCCCATAACACGATACTGTTTATATAGAAATTACATGAGCGAATTTATTTTAAAAAGTCGATTAAGACACATTAATGATACTTAAATGTATTTTTGACAGGAAACGACAGTGTGGATAAATCGATGGCACATTGGATCCTATTGGAATAGAGTGGAGCAAAGGTAAAACTGTGAATAGCCTTTGGTGATACGTTACCTATATCCACAACAGGCTGCTTCTTATAAATAAAGTATATAAGGGAAATTGTCAGAAAAGTCGACTAATAATATTTAAACTCATTCAGGAAGACTAGGCACAAATTACGAGCAAATATTGGATGCACTTTTATATTTCCGACAGGCGACGGCAGTGCGACCAGATCGATGGCAGGTTTGACACTCGCAGCGATTGGAGGCAGGTTGGATCTCCAGCCGAGCCGTGGCGCTATTAAGATGCTCTCGATAAGACTGAGTAACCATTTCCTGCTTTCCGAAGCCGCAGCCCGCCGATTTTCCCAAGACAAAAGCCATAAAGTCTAAGCGTCCGAAGAGCCATTAGTCGAGTGTCAACCTGATATGACCGAAGATCGTAAATTCTGGCCGGTTACCTGCGAACTCTCACGCGCTGCGTCTTCTTCAGGACTTTTTGTTGTTCTAAGGTGCTGTAAATGTCGCCCGTGACACGTAATCGTGTTCCTGCAAATTTATTTACTAATATTGCGGCGGTAATATAAAACTTACGTCTTTCTTACGACTGCGCTCTTCAGCCCTCCGAAGCGTCCATATTAATCTTCGCGGGCATCTTTCATCAGCACCAGCTGTAATCATCTCCTCAGTGGGTAAATGTAACGACTTAATTACGAGAATTAAGTTATATTTGCACAAAAAGCAAGCCGAGCTGGACGACTGTAATTTAGACGAAGAAGACGTTTTAATGAGCTCCCATGATAAATGATGAAGATAAAGTAATCGAATAAGATTCGGGAGAACAGCCGAACTAGCGATTTTGATTGATGGAACTTGAATTAATTAGCTTGGCTCTGATTGCGGGTCAGAGATCACATAATCGCTATTTTGGAAAGCGTAATGGGAGTGATAATAACCTTATAAATAAACATCGCTTGATAAAGCCATCCTAAAGACAGGTGGTTCCCTTGTTTGCCGTCCGAGCACAATATATTCAAATGTTGTGGCCTTTTACGGCAACCAGGAACTGAGCAATGAATAAAACGATCAATTTGTTGATAATACCACGTCTAAATACTTGCTAGCCCCCCGAGGCGGTTCTCGCGTCTACAGGACCTTTGCTGTTTAAATTCTTCATTTAAGTCCCATTAAACATTGCTTGAAGTGCCATGTTTTGCCTAACGCTCAGCTGCATGCATCCGATTCAAGGATATGAATTATGCATTGGGAAAAGGAAGAAAACTGCAGCCAGAACCTTGAGAAGTAAAATTCAGAACCACAAATCCACGTGCAGATTGATTGCATGAATGCATTAATGGGAAATGGGTTGAACTTTAACACGCCCATCGTTAATGACGCTCGTGTTTACAATAGTAATAACATTTATTTTCACACAATTGCGGTTTAACACTGTGCGATGTAAAACATAAACACATTCAAATGACACAATTTCAAGTCACACATTCGAAAATAGTTCATATACATATAAATAATAATACAGATCCTTCGAATTCTCAGCAAATATTTTATTACTGCACAATATAGGGAGTTTCAATTTCTTAGAAGAGCTTGAAAACGAGTGCCATCAACACCTAGCTTTCTAAGACCAGTCCGACCCTGGTCCGGGTGCCCGGTAGCCGCGGTGGAAAGTCGATTCTACGGGGCTCGGAATTCCGATCAATAAATTAAATTAGCGTTGTGTCACTGGATTAAGTAACCCGTAATTAATGGCTTGATAGATTGTCAAGTCGTGACGGAGTCGTTTCGCATTACGGATTGTTGTCTGAAATCGTGCCCAGCCTGACCGGGTTGCGGCTCCTTCCTGCAGAGGTCACTTATGATTAATCTGACGCGGCTTATCTATGTGCTCCAGTTGTCCTGCTGTTTCAACACTAACCTTTGCAGATTTCGGTGATTTATGCGCCCGCACTCGAGTAATTGCGCCAATTTATTACGGCCCTGATAACCGATAGTAGCAATCGAGCCGATTGCTCCCATGATGTATGTTTCGGTCCGCTCCCCCGCCCGGGGAAAGCTATGTGTTGTTTCTACCATTCAAATCATAGGGGAATAATAAATACCCGTTTAGACATCCGATCATTTTTCATAAAAGCTGCAAGGTTACCTTGACAGCAACGCGTACGGAGATTTCAATGTTAGGTTCTTGTGTAAACCTCTAACTATCTAGAGTGCGTCTCAGGGTGAGAATTCAGCACAGGCAAGAGAGCGTAATGCACACTGCAGGCTCCAACTGTCGATAGTGTATCTCAGGGTAAGAATTCACTACAGGAAAGACAGTTTAATCCACACCTCCAGCTTCAACTGTCTATAGTGTGTCCCAGGGTGAGAATTCAGTATAGGAAAGAGCGCAATGCAAACCTCCAGCTCTAACTGTATATAGTATGTTTCAGGGTGAGAATTCAGCACAACAAAGACAGCGTAATGCACACCTTCAGCTCCAACTGTCTAAAGTGTGTCTCAGGGTGAGAGCTCAGTACAGAAAACGGAGTGCAATGCGAACCTCCAGCTCGAGCTGTCTGTAGGGTGTTTTAAGATGAGAATTTGGTACAGTAAACCTTCAGCTCCAACTGTCTAAAATGTGTCTCGAGCTCTCGAGGTAAATATTCAGCACAGAAACGAATGCGCAATGCAAACCTTCTGCTCCAGCTGTCTATAATGTGTCTCAGGGTGAGAATTCACTACAAGAAAGTGTGCGTAATGCAAGCCTCCAGCTCCAGCCAGTCTATAGTGTGTCTCAGAGTGAATACTCAGAATAGAAAAGAGAGTGCAATGCAAACCTTCAGCTATAACAATATGTAGTGCGTCTCACAGTGAGAATTCAGTACAGGAATGATAGCACAATGCAAACATCTAGTTTAACCTGTATATGGTGAATCTCACGGTTAAAACTCACTACGGGAGAGATAACGCAATTCAAATCTCCAGCTCCAGCCGTGGGTGAAAACTCAGAACAGCAGAGTGTAATGTAAACCTACATTTGAAACTGCCTATAGTGTGTCTCAGGGCGAGAGTTCAGTACAGGAGAGATAACACACTGGAAACCTCCAGCTCCAACTGTCTATAATGTGTCTTAGAGTGAAATTTAAGTACAGGAACGAAAGCTTAATGCAAACCTTCAGCTCCAGCTGTATACAGGCTGATTTTTTTATCATGTAACAACTTGTAGGCAACCCATTATGCAGAAGCATGCATTATGTATGCTTCTGCATAATGGGTTGCCTATAAGTTGTTACATGATAAAAAAATCAGCCTGTATAATGTGTCTGAGGGTGAGAATTCAGTACAGTAAAGACAGCGCAATGGAAACCTCCAGCTATAACTGTCCATAAATAGTGTATCTCAATGTAAACCCCAATGTTCAACTGTCTGTCCTGCGTCTCACGGTTAGAATTCAGTACAGGAATGATGTTGGAAAACAAACTTGCAGCAGTAACTACTTTGTCTCTCACGATAAGAATTCAATACAGGAAGATAGCACCATGCAAACCTCCAGCTCTAACTGTCTATACAAGGTGTTTCAGAACTATGGGATCAAACTACTAGGGAGTATTCAGTGCGACGGTAGAAGACATTTGAGTATAAGAACCCATTCCGGAAATGTCTCTCTGGGGCACTTTGACTCTATGACACATTAAGACAGTTCATCCGTTCTTATGGACTTCACCAATCAAGAATTGGCGTATATGCATCTGGCATATGGAGCAACAAACTGCAATGCATTCAAATGTTTTAAACTGTCTTAAAGTGTCAGAGAGTCCCAGTACCCATTTCCGGACATGGGTTCCTATACTCAAATGTCTTCTACTATCTAATGAATAGCCCCTAGTAGTTTGATCCCATAGTTCTGAAACACCCTGTAGTGTGTATCAGGTTAAGAATTCAGTACAGGAATAAAAAGCGATATGCAAGCCTATTATGATGAAAATAATCTCAGTCAATGTTTTTCTACACATTCCAAGGAAGATTGCTCACTCAAACGTTGGTTAGACCAGATATCCAAAATAACCTTTGACCAGAAGAAACATCCTTGTTTTCTTATTTGCCATCATTCTTCTCATTTTTAAAGATAAAAAAAATGCAAAAAATTCTTATTTCATAAATATAAACAGTACGATCAGCGCTGCTTGCTCTCAAGAGCGCATTGGAGCCAGATCGAATTGCAGCTCAACTTTTCAATAGTTTATAGACTGAAGCGGGGGGAGAATGGCCAAGAAGGTAGACCAATAACACACTATTTTAACTTCGAATGGGAGCCACAGTGAGGCTCCAGCCGCAAACAGTATCAGTTCAACCCTGGCTGCGAAAGCACGAATGTCGAGTTTTTGATTACAACTTTCGCACATAGAGTGCCTGATGAAGAAAAGCCGCGCCCACTAAGCATATTCGGAAACTGCTAATACCGTTGTAAGACACTATTATGTAAACAATTGTGCTATTATCTACTTTAGTATATCACAATTTACTGATAAACTGTGGCACATCTTAAAATAATAATATTACTCGTATCATCGTATTTTATACGTCAATCACATATGGATCTATGTATATCTGAAATGCAACTTTCTTTGATGAATTTTACATTTAAACAAACAATTATATTTGATTCAGTTCATCACCTTTTATTAGTCTGTAAAGTTTGATAATTATTTTCACTAACTTTTGCTAAACCATAAGGAAGTATTAGCGTTTGAAAGGGAATCTGAATTACTGGTTGTCGAAAACAGCTGGAAAAATAACAAGAGATCGTTTTGGGATTGTTTTACGGAAAAAAGAAGCGTCCCGGTTCGCAATCGTTTTTTTTGCGAATTTAAATGGTGCGCCAAGCTTGTTCTCAAGGCTTCAGTTATGAATTATAAATGAAGGAAGCTTGGTAGCATGCAGATTTGAGAATTGGACACCTTTTTCGGGAATTCTTTCCACATCGTGGGGAATTCTTTCCACATCGTAGGATAGCTTAAGCAACACATCCTGTATAGGTGGATATCTACAATTTCATATTATGAATTCTTAATTTCAACGAGCTAAATATTATTTGGGAATTTGGAGCGTCAACTCCGGGGCGAATCAGTAACGTCATCCATGAACGTACTACTTCAAACTACAACCGACACTGTAGGGGTTCGGCGCTGGTAACTACATCATCAGATGTAAGCTGTGTAAGCTGTTTTGGGCCCTCTGGTTTACCGCCGGAGACCGTTTCTTCTAACCATAACAAAAGGAAGAACATTTTGAAAAAGCACTGAAATGGTGTAGCTTAAAAAATAGAAATGGAGTATTTATAGGTAAACTTTCAATGATTTTATTATTAATAAAATTAAAATTCTATTTATATGTAATCTCTTATTTATGGGTTTTTAATATCGATTAAATCAATATATTTACAATCTGTCTATTATTTAACAGCGAAGCCAATTCCACAAGTGGAATATCAACACATGGTTATAAATTAAACTTGCAGGTGATAAGCGCATTTTCGGTAAGTACAGCCCGAGGCTGATAACCTGATGGACACACCAGAAATAGAAGAAAAAAATCAGGACTTGTTAAGTATCTCTAAAAATTATTGTTTATTAGCCATCTTTTACAATTTATGCGCATTGTGTTTGTTCTATTGGTGTTGCGTAATTTGAATTAATTGTCGAGTGTCCCACATATTCAAGTTTTAGAGAGTATTATTTTAGTCTACTACAATTAAAATTTTCCCAACAACCTTCCACCGCTTAGGGGAAAACCGAGCTTTTTCTAAAATTTTTGCCAAGGCTTTAAAACTGAAGTGCAAACGACCAACGTTATTAATGTTTAAAACAGAACTCTCCAACAGTATTCTACAGAATTTGTTGCATATTTTAGTGGAAGTATCGTATAAAAATATAAAAATATTCTTTAGCATAGGTGCTGATTAATTATATTAACAGAAAGAAGATTAAGATAATACAAGTCTTAAAATCCACGCATAAAGACGCCCAGTTTATGTTACTATGGAATTTTTCATATGCTTTATTTTGTTTTTTGAAAAAATGGAAGCTGCGTTATCATTTACTTTGTAAGCAATGATGCAGCTATATTTTTGTAGAAGTAAAAAGTACTTTATTTTGTACTTTCTTGTATTAATATTGGAATAACATGAACGTCTAAGATTATATAAATTATTATATCCAAACCGTCGGCCTTAATATTACAAAATTGTAAAGGAATTTTAAATCAGTCCTATTAGAAAATAGACAAATTTGACAATGTAAATTAACAGAAAGAACAAATTTGTATTTTTCAGTTTCCAAAGATTAAATAACATTTCAATGCAAAATAAAACTTTGGAAAGATCAAAATTGCAGTATAGCATAGTATTAAACTCACAGAGACATTGAAAAAAATTGAAGACCAGGCGACCACGTAGTTTAGACAACCCATTTAACACTGTTGGTAACGTCTTAAAAATTTAAATTTAGCAGTAGCAGCGGCGTGCCGTATATTAAAGTAGTAACACATTGTAGGAAGTTATTTTGTTACGATCCGTATGTGTCTGTATAATTTTGCACAGTCTATTTTATTTCGGGGTGCGTGGTGCACATTTTAAATTTCGCGAGCGCCGCTCCTGCTTGCATTTTATTTATCGGCACGTGAAGCGATAATGGCTTGGCTTCGTTTCCGCGTTCTTTTCCTTTGTGCTATTATGGCCAGCAGTTAGCGTCCCTAAAATTGTTCAAGTTTCTGCGGGCGTGTGATTACGCAACATGAGACTTCAAAACTACAACACTAACATAAATGCCGTTCCTGAAAACCATACAATTTCTTGGACACTATGTATAAATTATTAGTTTCTGATGTTTTAAAATTGATCATTTGTTTCTTTATTAGAGTTTCGTAACCTTCTTCTTCTTCTTTGGCAGGCCCTAGGGCCCCTAGAGCGTCGGGTAACCAAAGTTGATTAATATTGTTATTAATGTATATATTTCTGTGGTATCGTGTCACTACATGAAAAATAAGTTGAAAACTCACTTTTTCTTCGTGTTTGAAGGGTCTTGACATGTGAGCGAGAATACACATTTGGTCGTTCTTTCTATTATTTTTCCCTTCTTATGTATTTCTGATGCTCTATTGAAGTCCCCGGATATTTCGAGTATCTGATCTAACCCTCGTTTCAGTGGTTGTCCTCTGGATCGCCGTCCTTCCATTCTCTCATTAGATCATTAATTTCTACATATTACTACCTTGTGTTCTTCGAGTTAGGTACTGATTGCATTGTTGTACTGTCGTGGAAGGTTCAGAATATATTTTAATTTTAGATGCATGTATGTACGTTGAAAAGTTGAAAAGAATCAATTTTCTTTTTATCAACTGCTTTTAGTGTGCACGCTTTTAACACTTGCACTGCCTCCACTGCTTCTTATATATGACCTCACTTCGATGTTTTGTTCGTTTGTACATATAAGTAGCCACAATAAATTATGTAGTAATTTCTGATGGATGTTCATGGTGTTTTAACTTTTTATTTTTACATTTTATGTAATTCTGATAGTTGCATCTCAATCCTGAATTATTCGTAACAAATATACGTAAAATCCTGAGGAAAGAGTATATTCTGCCAAAGCTTTGTTTGAAAACATCTGGTTTATAGCACTTTGTGTAAATTATAGGGTACAAAGCCTGCCAAAAATTCAAGGCAGGCGCGATCGCCGGCCCGAATGCAAAGCCAGCTGAGAAGAAGCGCCATAGCGATTTCGGGCACGTCCTCGCCAAGGTGACCAAAGAACATTGAACTATTTTTGCGGAGTTTACTAACTACCAGCGCTGATTTACAATAGCGTAGCTCTTCGCCGAACCGCTGGTTTGCATTGCAAAAACTAACTGTGTAGCTTGCCAAAACAAAGCCCCCATAAAGTGTCGTAGATGCCTGATAACAGGGATGTTCGGGGACAAGATTGAGCGACGGTGTTTGTCCGTCCGACGTGTCAATTAGGAGCGAGGTATCTCGTTTCCGGTTGAACAGCGTCTTAAATATCTGGAGAAGTCGGGTATCTCGAGACAATCGCTTAATACTCCTAAATTGGGAGGTGGTGGACCTGTTTAGGTGTTTAGGGCGATGAAATTAAGCAATTTGGCCTGATATTAGACGGGGCGAGTGTTAGAGGTTTGTTAGTGCTTCCAATGATCAGTCATCATCACCTTTCCAGCAGATGACATCGCTGTTACTTGTTTGGGCGTTGGGGATTGCTTGTACCTACTTGCATAAAACAGTGCACACAGAATTTGTCGCACGCAATGGTGACTTAGGAAAACAAAGTCCTCTTCCAAACGGTTTTAAAAGATCCCTTCCAACTTCAATGCGACACCGTTTCAGTTCTGGAGACAACCGACATTTATTCCAAGAGATTCCCATCATTTTCCTGTTCATTTCTGAACCATCCTCGTACTCCCCACACCTGATATGTTATTAATTCCAATATAATTGAAGTGACGTCCATACAACGTGAAAAACAAATAAGGAACATACAACGCTGCCTATAAAATTTGAAGTCGAAGCCAAAAGCCACTTACTTAATGGGGTTTCAAATTTTCCAACGCAAATGAGGATATAAATGCAGCATTAAAAGCTAAGTTTGATTTACGATTAATTACTATTATCCCGTAAAAAGTTTTCTAAGAAAACGTTTGTAATTTGTCTTGTACTTTATTGCGTAATGGAAATAAATGCAAATGGTGAGCCTTAATGGTTTTCTAGTTTCTAAAGACATCGGCCTGGAGGAAAATAATTAAAATAGCCGGCGTACTTTGGATTTGCCAAAAATGCTTCTAATTTCCGGAATAATACCAAATTAACTTCCTCTGTCTGCGGTAGTTTATTAAATTTTACAAGAGAGACTGAGGCGAAATATTTACTAAACACGGGATCCATTTGCAGTACTTAAGATAGGCCAAGTTTACATTTTTATTAAAGAAGTGTTATCCCGTCGTTAGCTTGGAAAACTGGTTTATGCTTGCAGCGTATCGCTAGCATTTAATTTACAAGTTAAAATCAGTTGTAATTAATGTTCTTACTTTTGAATTGAATTTCTATAACTATCATTATCGCCAGTTATGTTTAATTAGAGAACGATTACAAGCATGAAAGACCTCACATTTTTTGGACAAATTTGTTCGATCAAAATAATGTTGTAATTCTGTAATCCTAACAACCGCTTATAAAGTATCTGTAAAATCTACATCAGGATACCCAAATACGGCCAGTCTTCGTAATGTGTTTAATCGGGCCTCTCAACGTGGCATGGTTGTTATCATATGATGTAATACACATGATCGCGCTGCGCCATATGTGCGACGACTTCGCTTAAAGAGCATTCGCGAAGCCAAAATGTCTGAGATGATGTGCACCAAGCACAGTTTACTTCTGAATCAAGGAGTTATGAAAGCTGTGCTTGTGAAGCCATCTGATGGCGGATAGGTAAAAGCTCTAAAGATATCCGCGGACCAAACAAAAACTAGCGATGGGTAGCAGTACTATTAGTACTAAATTATGGTTGAGAAGAAAATTTTCGAGCAGGTCTAATTGTGGACATTTTCAAGGGTAGCTTCAAAAGCGACATCGGTTGGAAAACTGCGGTATATAAGGCTACTGGAGATCACTATACTGATACATCCCATGAACACACCTTCATGTATGAGATACAGCAACTGTAACCTAATTATTGCGAAGGTAGATGTCTAAGATAGTACAAACCAGGCATAGTTTACTTCTAAATCAAAAGGTTATGAATGATGTGCCTGTGAAGCCATTTGGGGATAGCGCGATCCCACGTAAGGAATAGGGGAGCGCCCTATAGATGGACATGCTAGGTACACAATGTACTCGCGGACCAAAAACAGCACTGCTTGTATCAAGATAGAGGTAAGAAGATTTTCTAGCAGGTTTTTGTGACAATTCCAAGCGTAGCTATAGTAGCGACATCGATTGAAAAACTGCGGTATAGAAGGGTACGGGAGACTACTCTACTGGTATTACTGGTATGTACATCCCATGCACACACCTTCATGCTTCTGAATCAAGTATGGGTTATGAAAGTTGTGCATGGGAAGCCATTCGGGGATGGCGCGTCCCCAGGTGAAAAATAGGGGAGTGCCCTATAGATATATATATGCTAGGTACAAAATGTACTAGCGGACCAAAGAGTACTGGTAGTACCAAATTACGCCTGAGAAGATCTTCGAGCAGGTCTAATTATGGGCATTTTCAAGCTTAGCTCTAACAGCGACAGTGATTGCGGTATAAAAATCCACGGGAGCAGGTCTAATTGGGGTTGTAACAGCGGCACTGGTTGAAAAATTGTGATACAGAACGTCACGGGAGACCACTATACTGGTACATCCCATAAAACACCTTCTTGCATGTGATATAGCAACTGTAACCTAATTATTGCGAAGTTTAGATGTCTAAGATGGTGCAAACCTTGCATAGATTGCGTCTGAGGTTATGGAAGCTGTGACTGTGAAACCACCCCTCCACGTAAGCGCTAAGAGTCGTAACCGCGACAATACCGATTAATCTGATGGTGGAAAAACGAGAACGCATCTACGACAGGGAGGAAAGACAAAAAACAAAAGAAATTGCACATTAGAGACGTGGCAACGAAGATGGTCGACGCAGTGGGAGAAGACTACATGGGCGGAAAGGTTTATACCGAGCATCGGAAGTTGGGTGCAAAGGACACATAGAAAACTGAATTTTCACCTAACTATTATTAACAAACCATGGATGCTACATGGCAGTAGCCGACGGTAAAAGAAAGATAATGATGATAAAGGCAGCAAATGACAAAATCTGACAACCACAAATATAAAAAAGAGATGAAGAAGGAAGTACAGGGAATAAGGAGAATTTTCATGGAAAGCCAGTCGCTATCCCGAAGTATACCGAAGTGGTTCCAGGGTGGAAGTGATAAAAAAGGCGGTTCAGATTGGCCACTTAAACACCAGAACGCCCAATTTAAAAAAAAACAGGTTGCGGATAGAAAACGTCCTATAGACATACACGCTACATATATAATGTAACCGCGAACCCAATAGAGGCCGGCGATGGATAGCAGTACTAGTACGAAATTAGGGCTGAGAAGATCTTCGATCAGGTTTAATTATGGACACTTCCAAGCGTAGCTGTAACAGCGAGACCGGTTCGAAAACTGTAGAATAGAAGATCATGGAAGACCATCATACAGATACACTTCGTAAGCATGCAGATGCCACGACGCTTTAACGATAAGACGACGAATGAAAGTAGAAGGAAATTGGTTTAAAATCAAGTCAGCGATTTACTAAAGAGCGTTTAAAAATATTAGCGATCTCAGGCTCGGCAGTCCACCGGTGTACCGTTTCGCCACCTTGACGGGGTGACGGGAGACTTATTCTTGTTATGCATTTTAGCCCCCATTTGGATTCAATTGAAAATAAAAACGAACTCTGGTAGGGCCTAAATAATATTGTAATTAAGCAAATTTTTACACTCATTTTAAATGCCATCTTGAGAACCACTCAGCCTAACACCAATGGCGCTTTAATATCCATTAAATAATTTTAGTTGTTAATTAATGTCGCTGTATATTAAAGCTTTAATATCTACAATTGCGAGTGCATTGATTTAGTATCAATAAAAAGGTTTTTGTTCTCTCTTAAAAGTCATGTTCCATTAATGAAGATATACTTATGAATTAATTGACCATATCCACCCAATTCATTGGTGTTCTAACAAGATATTTGTGCAGATCTTTTTTATTAATTGCGTGAAGTATACGAGGGACACTAAAATTATTTAATTCCAATGATGACGGTACACCTAATATTTTATATCAATATAATTTCTGGCAGCTTCTATTGTACGACCATTTTAATTCTTTCGCCTTATTTTACCATGACATGGTGATTCCATTATCAAGTTACGGACCAACACTTCTTCCTACAAAAAATTGAAACCATCAGCTGCAAAGCGCTGCTATCTGTAAAGTGTCGTTCCATATTCATACAAGTCATTCGGATGGTACGGAAAAATTTCACAAAGTCAAATCATGTGAACTACAAACGTATGTTAGATCAAATCTCGTAGGACAAAAATGTCGTATTTCCATCCAATATAAAATTAGAAAAATGTAAAAGGCCAGACAAATCAAAACAATGTTTACATTTTTGGTGAAAACTTCTGGCCATTTAGGAAAGGTTGGATTCCCACAACTCCTAACGTAAATTCCTACGAGATTACAAGCTGTGCGCACTAATGGACGACAAGTCATCGAGTGTCATAAACCAAAAAGGCCCATTGAAAATTTAGGCACGTGCGTTGAGCACATCTCGTATGGAGAGCCCGTTAATGGATGTTAACAAGATGGACACACATGCACTTTCGGCGCGGTGAAAGCCGAAGTAGATCATTAATCTGTTCGATAACCTTTCCTATCGATCTTCATTAGATTTTATGAATGAAGACGATGGCTGCGCAATCACAAGATTTTGTGCATTCAGGACGTCACTTTTAAAACTCACGAAAAGCTGCGGTTTTAAATTTATGGAGTCGCACAGCTGTTATGATTAAGTGCAAGATCAAAGTCGTACCTGCGCGCGCATTTTTAACGGTTTAAGTGATGTCATGAGCCCCGAGCTTAATCGGTTTTCTAGTCACACATTTGCATACAGAAATAAATCCGGGCGTTCCAAAAACTCTGCAGCAGATAAATCCTCAGAATTTATAACAGAACTTCCGAAATAAATCTGATTGGATGCGCGATAAAAAGCGCTACGTGAACGATTTCTAAATTTCGACTAATAATTCAGCCTGGTTATGAAATAAATAAACCTCACTTCTCGCCCCTTTGCGGCACTACTTACGTCGTTTTCGTAAACTCGAACTTCTCGTGCCTCACGTCACACTCGTCGCTTCAAGCGAATTGGAAGAACAGCTCCTTACCTGAAAACAAAACAACCTGTTAGTTTTTAAGTTTTGGCCATCAATTAAGTCAGTGACAACCGCAAAGGCGATTAACCCAATTTGAAGCAGGCAAAGTTTTGGTGACTAAGAATGCAAATTCTGAAGAAGTGAAACTTGAAGAGGCTGCGGTTAACCGACCAATTAAAACGCAAAAACCGCTCGTTCTTTTCATCTAAGTCAGCAATTATGCAGAATTCGGGTAGGAATTCTTCAAAATTAAAACGCAAACTGGAGGAATTCCTAAATTGTGGTAACTGTAAATTTAAAAATATTAAAAAAAATGTGAGTGGAACGTCGGAACAATTAAGATGTAACATGTTTGGAAGAAGATGGGGAAATAAAACTAGCAAAGACGAAATAATTATGATTGATGGTTGCAAAAATGTAACAGCTGAAGAGTTCGTCTAATAATTGGATTATCCAACACAGTGTTAATTTTAACTTTAATTTGCGTTTGGCCCGATGTAGACGTCGCCCGGTGAAGCTTTAAAATGAAAAATGAGCTGGTAAATATTGAGCAAACGCCTTTTTAGAAGCAACAAAAAATAGATTGATTATATTTTCCAAACAGCTATACTAAAATGTCGATTCTAAATATTTACACTATAGAAAACCTAATTAACATCGAAACATTTATACAGAGAGATTAAAAATGAACGTGATCGTGAAAGCCATTGAAAACGACAAAACTTGCCTAATTTGTAGCATGCTTTTTGTTGATATAGAAATGTCAATTTTTTTAAGTTCAAAATTCAGTTTTGAAGTCTTATTAACTTTTCTACGTGTTATTTTAATGTTACCTATTAGTTTAATCTATCAATTTGATTTAAATACATATTTCCGCAATCAATTTTATTTTTGATAGCCCCGTAGAAGATCGACCACGGCTAATTTCTTGACATTATCTTATTTACCATTCCTTCTAAATAAAACTGAACCTCTCTTTAAATTTCGGCATCTATAGACACTTTCCTCTCGTGGAGATCGAAATATCTTTTTTCTCAAGAAAGTTACAATATTCTCTAGGTCTATGTATTGCAATGAACACATTTTAAGCGTTTATGGTTATAATAAAAATAACATTTCAAGTATATCAAGTATTATTTTATAAAATGTTCCAAAAATGTGCTAGTTTAATTTTTGTAAATAGTATAAAATAGCATTGGCCTTGATAATAATTTATAAAACAGTATTAAAATAGTGTTGCCTTGATTTGAACGACAAAATGTAATCATAGTGGACTTGGAAATAATGTAAAACAATCTCAGATCGAAGACAAATCACTGGGGAAAGAAAGGCAAGCTGTGCAGTGTGTTAATTTTGGCTTCCCCAATAAATAATTATTAATACGTTAATAACTACCCTTTCCCCAATTCAGTGTGTTTTGAAATTAATTCTATATCCTTTGGGTGCGCTGTAGTAGATTGCATTGATTCGCAGCACCTCTGCAGAGGTGTAAAAAGTGTTTTGTGCATCAAGTGATGGGTGATTGTGTACGAGCGTCGAGCAGTGTAATCGGAGCCCCTGTGAGCTAGGGATAGGCAGCGACGTTCGTGGGAAGCAGTTGGAGCCCTAGGTGTTAGGCAACGGCGGAATTGGAGATGCTTTCGCAGCGGCCGAGCTACAGAAATCGTTCTGCAAGCGCCAGCGGCGTGTGTCTGCAGACCAACAAAGAAAGAGAGGCCCAGACATAGTGGGACTTGCTGGGGACTCGAGTTAAGCCCTAGTTTCCATTGGGAACGCGTCGGAAAGGTCACGAAAGTTTGCCCTAAAAGATTCAATTGAGTGAATTTCTTAGTTTTTTGCAATTCCGGCAAAAGCTTCCTCCAAGTGTTTTTTGTTTGTGACGTGTATTTACTTACTGCAATTGCTGTCACCTAGGCAACGCTTGAATTACATAGTCACTGATATTTGTCGAATAATGGGGAACTTGTTTTGCGAATTGTGACGTTGGATCGCCATATTTTAATTAATTTTCCGTTAGTTAAATAATATTCAGTAGTCTAGCGATCCCAGTAGTTATATCAGCATTATACAAAGCGTTTAAACTATTAAAAAGTTGCCACAGTAATTTAGCTAATAGCAAATGTATTTCCTACAATTTATACAAATCAAGATAATATTTGTTAGGATCTAGAGACCCGATCCTTTTGAGATTAAACTTATTTATTTTAAATTATTATAACCAAGTCAAGGAATATAAACCATAATAGTATATACATTGCAGGACTGTTGTGGCTTCTCGGGATCGTTAAAATACATTTTTCCCATTGATAACTTTCGATCCTAGGATACAGATTTTCCAATCAAAGCTGCATGGAGATTCGTTGCAACTCCAGTAATCGTAATCGTCCAAAGAAGACACTCGGTTATAAGACATAACATTGGTACACCCAACATTTATACACCCAACACTTTTCCAAAAATTTCAAATTTGTGATTAGGGCATTGAATAATAATTAAAAACAAGCTTTTTGGAAACAGTTTGAAAAAGTCCAACTCTGTAATCGGCTTTTGTACCTTCGCAAGGATTTTGTATTTCTTTTCAACAGGAAAATTTATCCCTATTTTATCAATTGGGACTGTTGGGGCTAATAGATTCCAGAAATCAATTTCACTGATAAATCGATCAGATCTGCGGCATATACTATTTTAACAACTAAATATTAAGTTTATTTAAGCACTATTAATACCGATAAAGATAATTTTAAACTCTGTTTACGTACATTAATAGAGAGCATCAATGTGGAGCTGTGTTACTAAATTGAACAATCCTAGGAAATTTTTATGCGGCTACTGGATTGGTAGCAGCATTACCATACTGGATCCTTCGATTTTCATATAGCCTACCGAGTTGCAGAATGTATATGAGACAATTATCGAAAGGTTTAAAGGAAATTGCAGTTCCATCACTCAAATAACGACTAAAGTTGATTGAGCTTCTCATTCATTATTGGACTTCCACGGCCTTTTTCTAAACAATATCAAATTAATTATTTAGTTAAAATCACAAATTGTGCATTTTTTTGCGGATGCCAAGTGCTAATCTATTCGGTTTTGTAAGGTGATATAAAGATTGTAAGCATTTTCAGTAATTGCACTAAGTTCATCAGCAATTTTTACAAGTTCCTGGTGTTTAATATGAACATCTGACGAATAATAATTAGTAAAATATTGCAATGAAATGGTCTAAGAATAAATTTACCAATAGTTTATATAAGGAAGAGTGGTGGAGTAAAGTCCACACCCCTTTTCACAGAACTCCTCTATTCAAGGAAAAAGTTCAGCAGGGCCGTTGGCATAAAAACAATAGAACAAGGCAGAAATAGCCAGAAAAATAAGCAGTATCGAATCAAATCAATGGTATGAAAGTCAAGATAGCAATAAGGATCTCTCCCGAAATGCTTTCACAGATATCTTGCTGACTATTTTGCCGGCGCGAGGCTTTAAGCAAGCGGGAGAAAAGTTACAGGCAAGCGGTTCGCGTGGCGTCCATCTCTTGGCTCGACCAACAATTCTGTCTAAGAATGCTTTAGTTACACTGCCCTGCTGAAATTCCACAGATGTTCCAAATTGGTTATTGGTACATCCAAAACAATAAAGAATAAAGTCTTTTATTGCAATTTTTACTTTAAAAGCATTAAGAACAGCACATGAAACAAGAAACAGTTCAAGAGCAACTAACGCAAATACATTTTAGATTATAATTCGTGGTATTTTTGGATTATGTCTTCTTCCGTCCTGTTCAAGCAATCCAACCACCTTCGGCGGTATTCTCCAATTTTGTCGGTAACTACATATATGAAGTTCTTGTCTTCATTACGTATGTGTTCTTAAGGCTCTCTCGTCCACTGGCCCGACGCAACTGCGATGCGATTACGATGCAACTACGACATAAAAATATGCGATCGCGACAGCAACTCGTATTATGCATATTAGAGCGATTTGTTCTCAGTCTGGCCCAAAATGTTTTAGAGTGACGATGATGATAATGTGCCTGTAGCTTACTGATACATATTACTTCTAAATAAAAACAGAAGCAAGAAAGCTCTGCCAACATGAACAAAATTATGTTACCGAATGTCAAAAGACAGCTTTAGAAAAAGTTAAGTCGTCGATTGAGAAACGCGGCATCAATACAAGGGTATTTTTGTGCAAGTTTCATCGCGATCGCATCGCAGTCGCAGCAGTGTGCGGTAAAGCACATAAACCCTTAGAACAACCCCCACGCGATTATCGCTTTAGGGTTTCTTGTCAGTTACCTTGTAATCGTGTCGTCTCAGTGAGCGGACGGCCTAAAAGTTAACTTTTTGCCGTCTGGATTTTGCATTTGTTTGATTTTCTTATGGATCATGCGTCACTACTGTAAATTATTGTAGGTATTGACATTGTTTATAAAATTTGAGTTTCTCTTCTGCATTTCCCCCAAGGTTCCACACATTCATGTGAAATTCGGTTACGGTCAATATCGTCATTATGGTTGTATGTAATGTTAGAACCTAAATACTTGAAATGGCTCATCTGTTACAAACCTCTTGTGAAGGCCATCGTCTTTGTTTATGACTCAAATATTTTTCAAATAGCCTTTACCAATGTTATTGAAACCTTCAGAAACTTTAGTTATCCAGGTTCT
Source organism: Agriotes lineatus (assembly GCA_940337035.1). Classification (NCBI taxonomy): domain Eukaryota; kingdom Metazoa; phylum Arthropoda; class Insecta; order Coleoptera; family Elateridae; genus Agriotes; species Agriotes lineatus. The sequence continues at coordinate 69,720,592 of OW679201.1, read as the reverse complement.
GCTGACATCGTCTATAGAGGTTAGATAATATGACTTACAGACAGCAACATAGATTTGTATAGGTCGAAATAGATTCCTCGTCATCATCAATTAATATAGCAGTGCGTCTGGATAAACTTCTTATGCCTTGAAAGATAATTAAAAGGATTTCGTTAAGAGTCTGCCCCTTAATTTGGACCCTGCATTTTCACGTGTTCTTGGCGTAAGTAAATTGTTATATGCCGTTGGGTTCCTTTGTGTGCTTTTCGATCTCTTCGTTCAATCTTTTTGGGAACCTTTCCATATTTTTTTGGCTTGTTCCAGGTAAATAATGATGTACAAAGTGAAATAACCAACTTTAATTTAAAACTCAATGGTATGTACAGTTACGGCCAAAAAAAGTGGGGCAACTTTTATAACAAATTTTGCTTTAATTTAGTTGTTATTGTTGGCTTTTAAAAATTTACTGAAAAAAAACACTTGAGTCGTCATTCTAGAAATGACATTAATTTGTCAACTATGCAGTTTTGCTAAAAATGCCACAAGTTAATGTTGTTAATAACCAAATTTTTTTGGCCGTAACTATACGTACAAATGTAAGGTAAACAACCTGAGTAACGATAATGCGACTGCCGATCAACTGAGAGAAAGCCCAACTTCGAAAACCTTTTTATACAGTGCTGCCCATTTTCTGTTCCTAGTAATTTATTTGGTAATCTTTGGTTTTCCAGACAATGCGCAGTCGCGGATGTGGACATTCTTCCAGGAATTACAGCGAGCTGCATTTTCTTCTTTTACCTAAGCCTTAGTTTGCGGCTTGATGTGGTTTTGTCATATTTTTGCTATGCCGTTTGAAGCGATTATGTACTAAACATATTGACCAATTTTCTTTTGATATAAGTATTGATACAGAAATACATAAAATCCCTGGTATGGTTAAATACGTTTAGTACTATTTTCGTACATGCACACTATAATGTGAAATAAAGAGACACGTTTTAAAGAGGAGAGAGTTAGTGAAAATGCCTCTAAAGTGCTTGATAACGTCTTAAAACCATACTTTTCAAACTTTTACGATTAATCTCCGACATCAATATGCAAGAGGTGATTTCGACTGTTTCTTTAAATATAGTTGAAATTATTTCACCCATTCTAAAATCATAGTGTTTTTCTTATCGGGACACTTTAATTATTCTGCACTTTCGGTTTCAGGCTAAAAATGCTTTCGCCCGGTCCAGCGGTCCCAAACAAGCGTCGGGCAAGCAAAAAAGAACCGCAGCCACGTGTTGTCGCATCCGCGGGCACAAAAAAGGCAAAAATTAATACGGAGCACGCGACATAATTACGCCATTCATAAACGTCGGAAATCTGCGCCATGGTCGATGTGCAGCGGAGGAAGAGCAGACGCGGCCGTTAGAAAAAGAGGGATAATTAACGTCGCTCGCTATAAATTAGTAAAAACCGAGTACAGTTTGTCGGGTGCAAAAACAGGTCTAGTTATGTTACGCGGAGCGACTTCTTCGCGTTTACTGTTCATCCGTGCGTTCTTGCTGAATTCCTCGTCATTTATCTGTTTTTTTCTTGGACTCGCTCAAACGCAACGTCATACCGGGAAAACGCTAAGTCGTTTTCAAACTTATCCGTTGTAGACTTATGGCAGAACAACAGACAACTGTATTAAAAAAAATGAGCTAAAAAGCTTTTTTTTAATCCGTCGCCTCAGTCACAATCCACCATATGGTGCTTTGATCAACTATACCTTTCCCCAACCCCACTTTACCTTTGCCAACACTATAGGTTGATATAATAGAAATATGTAAAGCAACCGTGTTCCAAAACACTGCTGATCTATATGCAATTAAAGCTTTTGCAGCCTTGGCTTAGACCACGTCGTCTTTGCAGATACACCTATACTGATTACGCAACAGAAGTGTTTATCATAATACCAAAAGTTATGAGGTCGCTTATATAAATGATATATGTGTGTTTGTTAGTGGCTACGATTCCATGACCATCAAAACATATCAAAAGCTATGATAGTTGCTGTTGTTTAATCTCAGTGATGGTCATTTACTATGACGAGACTTAAAAAAAACTGAAATTTTAAAATAGGAGGAAGAGAATTTATTCACATTGTACGTACCTATTTTCAAGCTTCTATGCATTTGCATATTTTGTTCCCAATTAATTTTGCATGCTGCTATTTTCCTTATCTCCAAAATAGCTAATCAACAGCGATAAAATCGACACGGCAAGTTGTTTTTCTTTTTTTGCGTATTGGACTGATTATTCAGCAAGTTTCGGAGGTGTTATATCGTCTGGTAACAAATGGACCAGTTTGGCTGTCAGCGTCGAATTCTAATTAATCGCGTGGAAGAGAACAAGGAAAACAAGTTGTTCTAATTGACATTTCGCGTTCGATACCTAGCGCTGTTTCTAGTTTGCATAAATCTGGAGCATTTCGGTTTTTTATGTCATATATAGAAATAGCCAGGCATGTTAGCGACTTTTTTTGAATTAGTAGAGCGGTCGATTGCTTTGAGCTCGTGTACATGAGAGGTCTGCGACGGCGCCATAAAAAACAAAAGGTTTTTACTATTTTGAGCTAATGATGGCAATATGAATTCTTTAATTATAAATGGGTAAGAAATTATTAAACTTGTATTACTAGTACAGTAAACTGTACCCTTTCACCCTTTATCCGTGGCATTCACAGCTGAAGAAATTATTTGGAACATTTGATCTTGAACCATCAGCATAACGAGATCTCATTTACTCCCAGTAAAACCAGGCTACAGTGTCTTGGAGATATTACACGCTAGGTGCAATCGCTTAATGTTCATACAATTTATACCACAACATAAAACATTAAGAATGGAGAGAATATGACCAAAAGAAAACTCTGTATTAGCTTTTGTTAGATATTAAATTGTAAGACACAATCCATGATATGAATCTCGAGGAGGGTCCATGAAGGTCATAACTAAAGCAAAGATTTAGAATACTTGGTCATCAGCATACTAAAGTCTCATTTATTACCAATGAATTCGTAGGGCTGCAGTGTTTGGGAAATACTACATGATGCTGTAGGTGCAATTGTTGGAATCTCGTACTAGTGGGAGAGAGTATGACCAAAAGAAACTCTGCATCAACCTGTGGTAAAAATTCAATTCCAAGGAATAATCCAAGGTATGAAGCATGCAGAAGATCCATGCTAGTCACAGTTGAAGCAATAATTTGGAAAATTTGATATTGCAATATTAGCAAACCAAGATCTGATGCATTATCAATGACCTAATGTAACTAAAGTATCTTGGAAGTACTCGATGATGCTTGGTGTGCGATCAATGGACTCTAATACTATTTATACCACAACAGAAGACACTAAAAATGGAGAATATACGGCAAAAAGAAAATCCTATATCAGCTTCTAGAGTAAGGTCTAAGATATGAACCACGTGGAAGGCCGATGGAAGTCGTAGCTGAAGAAATGATTTGAAAGGTTTTGTCGTCAAACATCAGTGGACTAAGAGATCTCAGTTATTCCTAATGAACTCAATGTACCTAAACTGTCTTGGAAATACTATATAACACTTTAGGCGTGATCTATACATGTTCATACCATTTATACCACAACAAAAGTATTAAGAATAGAGAGAAGATTTGATATTGAAACATCGGTATACCGATATCTCATCTATTGCCGAGGAAATCGTCTTGGGAATATATCACAGTATTAAGGATGCAAAGAATACGATCAAAATAAACTATGTATGAACTCATGTTATAAATTAAATTGTGAGAACCAATTCACGATATGAACCATGCGGAAGGCTCTTAGCAGTCCATCTGAAACATCAGCATACTAAGCTCTCATTAATACTCAATACACTTCTCACTATTTATATCACAAGAGAAGATATTAAAATTAAAAAAATACAATCAAAAGATCAGCGTCTTCTATAAATTAAATTGCAATCACTTGATTATAATCAACTCTAGATATGAAGCACGAGAAAGGTCGATGACAGCCATAGTTGAAGAAATCATTTGGAAGATTTGGTCTCGAAACATTAGCATACTAAGATGTCATTTATTCCGAATGAACTCATGTGTATGAAGCGTTATGAAAATGCTAGATGACACTTTTGGTGCGATTAATGAATTCTTATACCATTTATACCACACAACAGATGTTATCAGGAACAGAGAGAATGTGACAAAAAACTCTGTCTCAGCTTCTGTTAGAAATTAGATGGTAAGAAGCAATGCAAGATATGACTCCTGTGGAAGGTCTGTGGCAGTCACAGCTAAAAAAATGATTTGGAAGATTTGATCCCAGTAAACTTACCTGGCTAAACGTCTTAGAAATACTACGTTTTAAATGCGAGCGTTGGATTCTCAAATCTATTTATGCCACAGCAAAGATATTAAGAATGGAGAGAAGAAAGCTCTCTATCAGCTTTCGTTAAAAATTAAATTAAAAAATATTCAAGATATGAACTATATGACAGGTCCATAACAGTCAGGGCGGTGTAATGATTTTAAAGATTTGGTCTTGAAGCATCAGCATACCAAGATCTCATTTTCTCCATGTAGCTGAAGTGTCTGGGCAATACCTACTAAATGGTGCTTTGGATGCTATCAATGGTCTCGTAATATTTATACTACAAAAAAGGTATTAAAAATGGAGATAATAAAATAATACCTTTTGTTAGAAATTGAATTGCAAGAATAAATCCAGGATATGAACCATGTAGATGATTCTTAACATCGCAGATGAAAATATGATTTCGAAAATTTGGTCTCATTTATTCCCAATGAACTCACGTGTCTAAAGTGTCTTGAGAATGCTAGATGCTAGATGTTAGATGTGCGATGGATGGAAATAATACGATAATCAGAAAACTGTATCAACTTTAGTTGCTATAAGTGGAAAGTTCATAAAGTTATGGTTGAAGATATAATGAAAATATACAAATTCCTCAAAACCTTAGCACACGAAGACTTGACTGATTCTGTATCAACTCTGAAATGTTTTCATGAGGATATTGACCTAAAGAAATTTTACGCCCTTTACACCAGAATTGAAGGTATTAACAAAGTGGAATTTTGTAAAATAAATTTGGCAACTTTAAACAACAGCATTTTCTATAATCGTTGGTAATAGGTTGTTATATGTATATAACGACTGTCGAATTATTTTGATAGAAAGTCAGAACTGGAATTGAACTGCAAATATGATGAAAATGTAGAAGATCTATTACAGCCACGGTTGAATAAAGTTGAAAAAAGTTTGAAAATGTCTGGTAGTACGAGTATTAGAAAAAAACATAAGGAGAAACTTTCTTTAATATACTATAGCAGGAGACGAGGTACTTCAGAGAAGTCTTACAAAAAAATAATGTGTGCAAAGGCAGCATCATGGGATATACGTCAAAAGATCGCAGTCAAAAGGTCGCGCGACAAAAGATCGCGGTCAAAATGTCGCACGACAAATGATCGCATTTGATAAATGATCGCATGCGACAAATGATCGCACGCAACAAATGATCGCATGCGACAAAAGATCGCATACGAAAATAACAATATTACAACTACAGAAAAAAATTCTACAGTGTGGAAATAAAATAACGGATAAATTCATTAACTTTGTTGATATTCATTTTTATGAAAAATCTCGAAGGGGGGTAGCGATTTTGACCATAAGGAAAATTTTTAGCTGATTTTCAGTTTCTTATGTACTTTGTTTTTCATGATATGTCGTCATCGACTTTTTTTTTAATTAACAACCTATATTTTTATTATTGATTTCGCTAGTACTTTTTATCCCGTTTCGAACGGTATAAAATTTCCTAGATGTTCCATTTGAAAAAATCCAGAAAAATGGTTTTAAAATTTAAATATTAAAAACCAATGAAATGAGCAAAATAAATATAGTTACCGTTAGTTTTTTTCCACAGTGTAGAATTTTTTTCTGTAATTGTAATGTTATTTCCGTATGCGCTCTTTTGTCGCATGCGATCATTTGTCGCGCGACATTTTGACCGCGATCTTTTGTCGCGCGACCTTTTGACTGCGATCTTTTGACGCGTTACCAGCATAATGAATTTTCATGGTTGAAAAGAGTAGATAGTCAATAGTCATGAGGTGTGTTAATAGCAACCATTTTATGGCACGTTAAGTAAATATTGCTTTCTAAGTTTATGCAAGGTTCTATAATGCTGGCAGAATTTTCTAGACAAAACAGAATTAGATTAAAAAATTAGCTGAAAGAATAACGTATTCATTGAGATTCTCAGTCGCACAGTACAAAGTCAAATAAATAATCCGCAATTGAAGTTTTACCGAAATACAGCTCTTATAATTAATTTTGTTGAAAAATCCTAAAAAGGTAGTACACAGGCAAAGATTTGCAACTACCAGAAAGATTTGATCCAAGAGATAGCACAGTTAGAAAATCGTGGAAAGAACTACTAAAGTCTAGACAGCAGGTACAAAAATATTTTTGAAACTTCATATCTTTTCCATGACAGCTAGTTAGAACTATAGCATTAACGGATAACATATGTGAACAGAAGCAACAAAATATGCACAAACACATACCAACTCGACACATTTTATTCGATTTCCATTGATAACGTATTGTATGCCTTTAACATTTGAATAAATAAATGTGGATTAACTATTTTTACCGCGCCAAGGCTGTCATAAAGAAAAACTAAGCTTTGACATTTAATTTCTCGCAGAAAATTTAATCCTGTTAGCTGGGTATTAAATCAGCGCCGCAGTAAATCACAACTTTAGCAACAACAAAATGGAGTAAGGCAGGGGATCAGCATTCCGCGAAATGATCACGATCCCGCAGATAAAGTTATTAATCATTGTCGATCGCGCCGTGAATGGGAGGCTTGAAGAAAATTAACAGCAACGCTATGAGCCATTGTTAATGAAGCTATTTATTATTGAAAACTCATTTGTGCCTTTAATCGACTAATGCTTTATTTGCGCAACACACGACCGGCTACGAGCGGCTCCGTTTCTCCGCGCGCCGGGCTTTAATTAAGAGATTTCCAAAATGCTACCCGAAAAAAAGCGTGACCGATTACCGAAATTGCTGTTGTGCACACTCTGTGCAGGGAATTAAACGAAATTATGCAATCAAACACTTCTGCGATCTGGTGGCCGCTATTATACTCGGCCATCTTCTATGATTACCACTTAATCCGTTAATTTATATTTGCGTTGTATAGCTTCATGTCAATATCACTTTAATGAATGAACGAGAAAAAAGCAAACCCGTTATTTTTAAAGAATTAACAATCACAAAGAAAGAAGGCCACGTTAAAAACGGTATGTGACTTGGATGTCATCATCACAGGATAACCACACTCAGAAAAGAAGGAAATAGAACAGGCAGGATTAAGTCTTAACAGAAGGAGAAGAAATAAGGATCATCAAACAGTTGCATAATATGCTGATGATGTAGTATTTAATAATTGCTGGAACACAGACAAGAGAAGAGAGAAAAGATTGGGAAAATTAAGCTGAAATTACAAAAAAAGGCAAACAAAGCAAATAACGTCTTAAAATAAAAACTTTCCAAGAGTTCAGTAAGGCCTGTACTCACATATGGAACAGGAGTCGCCTAGTTTAAAAACAAGAAGAAAGTTATAAATATCTGAACGAAAAGGAAAACAAAATATCACCGTAACTCAACGTGTAAACCACCCAGAGACAAAACTCTTTTGACGAGTTTTGCCTCTGACGTGGTTGATACGTTTCGTCTACTTTCATAAGGCTCATCATCGGAAGATCAACCAAATATCACGGTAACTCAACGTGTAAACCGCGAAAGAGCCGAAATTGTTTTGCAAGGATAGGAATAGAAGAGCACGGTAACTCAACTGTTCCAAAGAGTTTCGCTTCTGGCGAGGTTGGAATATTTCATTCGCCTTCAAAACGGGACTTCGTCCTAAGAAAAACCAGAGATTATGGTAAAACTCTTTTTGAGGATAAGTAACAGAAGAACTCGATTTTTCTTAAGAGTTTAGCCTCTGGCGTGGTTGCTACCTTTCCCACAGTTTCATAAGGGGTTCATCAGAAGACAAAGCAAAAGAGTACGGTAACTTTAAGTGTAAACCATGAAAAACACAAAACTCTTTTGCAAGGGTAAGGAATAGAAAAGCACAGTAACGCAACTCTTCTGCAGGGTTTCGACTCCGGCGTGGTTGATGCGTTTCGCCTACTTTCATAAGATGCATCATCAGGAGGAAAACCAAAGGTCACGGTAACTCAATGTGTAAACCACGGAATAAGCCGAAATCTATTGCAAGAGTAAAGAATAGAAAAGCACAGTACATCAACTCAACTCTTCTGGAAAGTTTCACTTCTAGCGTGGTTGACACGTTTCGCCCACTTTCATAAAGAGCGTCGTCAGAAGGAAAACGAATGACCACAGTAACTCAACGAGTAAACCATGCCAGAGGTAAAACTCTGTTACAGGAGTAAAAGACAAGCACGATAACTCAACTCTTCTGAAGAGTTACAAATCCGGGCTTCATCATTTTGCAAGGGAAGAGATAGTGGAGCACAGTAACTCAACTCTTCCGATGAGTTTCCCGAGTCTAGAGTGGTTGACACGTTTCGCCCACTTTCATAAAGGGCATCATCAGAAGGAAAACCAATGTACCTCAACGTATAAACCATGGATGAGGCAAAACTCTTTTGCATGGGTAAGTAATAGAAGAGTACAGCAACTTAACTCTTCTAAAGAGTTTTCTCCTGGCGTAGTTCACGAGTTTCGCCTACTTTCATAAGGGCTTCATCAGGAGGAAAAACAAAAGGGCACGGTAACTCAACGTATAAACCCCGCCAGAGATGAAACTCTTTTGCATGGGTAAGAGATAGAAAAGCATGGTAACTCAACACTTCTGAAGAATTTTGGCTCTGGCGTGGTTGACATATTGAGTTACCATGCCCGTGCTCTCGATTAAGCCTGTTCTGAAAGTGGGTGAAGCGTTGAGTGTTTCTATCTCAGCAATGCCACGGTAAAATCAAAGAAGTTGTTCGCTATATACCAATAATAATGTTAGAATCAGTGAAAATCGGTGATGAGCAATACAAGCCCAAAATTCACCATAAATTAATTTGAAATTTTGACGGAGACATAGAAAACCCATAAAAGCTCGATGAACCATATGGATGAGACACATATTTAGAAAACTTCTTCCTCCTTTCAATTTATTGAAGCCAAGGGAAAAGAATACTAAAAGGTGGTAAGTAAGATGGTAGAATAAAATGACAGAAACTATACTGAGTCAAAAAAAAAAACATTGCGCCCATTTAAAATGCTGGTACTAATTTGATTTTTTAATACATTGTTTAGGAAGTCAAAAGGATTTGGTTAAAAACCACAAAGTTATAAACATCAGCCCTCTTATGTTGCTCGCATAATCTCCAGATTTGACGTCTGTTGAACATGTCTGAGACATGTACCTAACGTTTTTTCCCTTTTTGAAACGAAGTATGTAAAGGCAATAGAAATTATGTACTGGAAAGGGTATATCAAAAAATAAAAAATAATTTAAGTCAATTAGTAGTACGCAGATCAAAGACATATTGTAAATAATAAATAATATTCGAATATTATTACAAACATCTTGGATCTACTAACGCCGATGTATTACACATACTAAACAAAGGAAAAAAGTAATGGATGAGATTCTTTCGCATGCATCATGGGACACGAACGATATCATCGTCTCTTGCAAATGATAATGCAAGGCAAGGGTAACAGATCTGCGGGAAAAAGAAGAATAACCTCACGGCTCACTAACTTAGAAGAACAGTACGACTTCATTGCGCAGAATAAATCCAAGAAGATTTAATTGTAGACAATCTCTGTTAAGAGTGGCAGCAAAAAAAGAAGGAGAAAACACTTAAACATAACAGCTATCGCTAAATTGAGTACATATCATATCAAGGAACCTTCTTCAGCATATGTTCGCTGTTCTAAGATATTGTTCATCAGAGTACAATGCATTGGGTAGGGTATGTCGTGAGAATTATGCCTGAAAGATGGACAAAACGAAGTCTCAAATGGCGTTCCAAGATCAAACGCATACAGAAACCGAGAGAAACCATCGACAAAATGGACGGATCACATAAAACGAATTGAAACAAACTGAATCCAACTAGTACGGTGCCGAAAAGGATGGAGAAACTTGATGGAAGTCTATGCCCAGCAATGGACGCTGTAAGCTAGGGGATGTCGATAAGTATCTAAAAAGAGTCAGTATAGAAGACATGAAAACGATAGATCTTCAAATTGTAGGATTAGGCCTGTTTCTTATTACCTCTATAGTTTCTTCCAAATAGGACGCCTTTTTTCTGCTATCGTTCTTGACGGATATCTTCACTGTGTGGTTGTACCATTTTTTGCCTTCTTCTTCTTCTTCGTTGTCCTATAATTTGCACATTTTGTACTTTGCTGTCGAATATATTAATTTTGTATTTTAACAAACAGATACATCAGTACAGCGATATGTCGATAATTTTTTAGTAAATTGAAATATCTGTCGTTATATTTTGTAGCCCTTTCAAGTCCTACTATCTCACCAGTCTTTGGATATTTTGCTACCTACGCTACCTTACTACTATCTTCTTTTTATCAAGTTTATTGTTATCCTTGTTCTTGCCTTGGTCATGATGTGTCCATCTGCTTTCCGACGGAGTTAGTTAGTTAAAACTACCAGACGATTAGTAAATGTTAAGTTTTAACCTTCTCATGCCAACGTTATTTTGCTCTTTGTAGTTATAATTCAGGAATAATTGTGGACTAATAATAATACAGCATCAGTACAAAAAAAAATTAAATACATCCTATGGTGACCTATTGAAGAGTCTATGTTTTGATAGAAACTTCAAAGGGATAATAGAATGTCATTGCAAATATAGTAAATGTAGCAACCTGGTCGGTTTGTTTTCCAAAAGTCGCCAAGCAACAATCTTGTAATTCAGGGATATGCAAATGTATGCATATGGTTGCATAATATTCGCATAAAATGAGTGCCTTTTGAGTCGCTCGATCAGATCTGGATTGTCAAGGTGGCGAAACGGTCGTTAGGCGCCCTTGTCCGGCCGCAACATGTTTACGTTTTTGTGTTACAAACAGAGCGTTCAGGAATTTAATTAACAAATAATCTAATTAAGTGGAAGAATTTTAATTGCCAATAGAAAAGTGTTGCTGAATAACCCACGGCAACCCAATGTGAGAGCATGAGGCCTTGGCCTTTGTCCACTCCGTAGAATGTCAAGCTGCAGCGCGGTAACGCCACTATCAGCCGTTCAATTAATACCCAATTAACTGCATTCTATTGTGTATCTGGAATAATTCCTTTCCGCGAAGTGATACTTATTAATTTATTGAATCCAGCCACGGCAATTTATGCTAAGTGCCTGTGTGCCATAGCAAATTTATCACGCTGTTTAATTTAATTTCGGGCGATTTCCTTATTTATAGCCTCCATAGATTGTTCTGGATATAAATTTAGAAACATTCTAAAGGATTCCGAAAAGGACTAAGTTACGACCATAACAAATCTAAACAGTTGCCTTTTTGGTGTTCATCAATCAGACTTTACGACAAGCTTGTGTGAGTATACTGAAATATCGCCAAATGTCCAAGGTCTGAAGTGTAACCTTAATATCACCATATGGGAACAAAATTTATTAGTCCTAGTCACTTTTTTACTTGGATCGGTGGTTGTTCAAATATGTAAATGCCTTTGCTGCTTTAAAGAACCCTGTGATTGGTGTTATAGAAATGCACATAACAAGAAAAGAAGATCATGGATTAATAAAAGTGGCAAGAAATACGTACTGATCTAGATTCCCAAGTATCAGTGACTTTTCGTAGTAGAATAATAGGAGATCGCCGGTGTCCAGCCTCAGAGATCAAGTAATTGTGGCTTGAAAGCGATTTCTTGGTGAAGGTTAGAGGGTTATGCCGATCTCCAGCGTTAGATATCAAGTACTTATGGCTTGGTATGACTTTGTAGATGTTGAATGGGTACAATCGTGAAGATTAATATTGCTAGCGCAAAACTACTGTTAACAAATACTTGCTAACCTAGTAATATTTGATGACTTAATTACTAAAGGTAAACACAAAATGAATATTTAGCAAAACTCCTCAGTTCATTCATACGTTTGTAGAAGGATTTTGTTGAATTGTGTTGTGTAACGTTATCGGTGACCTAGAGCGTTATGTCGACCATACTGCGATTGCAGCACATTCTTGAGCTGATGGCCATATGAATTGCTTCAAAATTTAAAAGAAAGAGGTTTCATCTTGAAGAAATTTGTTAATGTGTAACATCGTTGAACACAATAGATAACGTACTGAAAATGAAAAGCTTAGGGCGATCTCCGAAACGATGATGCGACAATTTCTAGCTAATTTCGCAAAAAAATCGCCGCTAGGGCATTGCAAAGAACACATTTCTGGAACCTTCTTTTTCTTTTTCTTCTATTTAGGCTGTCGCCTGTTGTTTGTACGCTTTAAAGTGTACATACTGATGTGGATATCTAACAATCTCTTTGAAGGACGTCCTATATCTATGGTCTGGCACCTAAATTAAGAGAAAGACGAAGAAGAAGATAAAGGGGTTAGAAGTAAAACCTCAGTTTAGGTGTTGCCAATAAAAACACAATATTTTAAACCCGACAGTAACCTGAAATGGTGTCCTATCAATAAATATATTGTAGTCAGCATCCAGTAGATGAGCAGTTAGTTCAAGAAGAATAAATATATGGAAACTATACTTGGAATTCTATTTATGCAAGTATATCTTAGTCAGGTTAGTTTCCGATAGCCTTCATTCTACTCTAAAAGCCTTTCCTATGCAACGATGAAACTTAAATTTATTACCTTGATCATGGTTCCCGTTACGTTTGTAAAAAATAAGGGATGTGAGGAAGAAATATTAATTTTAGTACCGAATGAGAAATAGAACTGTAGTTTTAGTAGAACGTTCTCATCTTCACTAGATGGTGAAGGAGTTACATATCAGCTTGTTCCATTTTAATCAACAGCCTTTGTTTATATGCTCAGTTTTGCAAATTATGATACAATAATTTGAGTCTACTTGTTAAATACATCTGAGGATACCATTACAAATATATAGGCCTACTTGCGCCCGGCTCATTTGCACCCTCCGCCGTTTTCGGCCCATTTGCGCCCCAGAAAAATATCAACAGTAATTAAGGTCTCATTTGTAACCACGCTTGCAACTCATTAGTTATCAGGACACCCTAAATTGGCCGACGAGTGAGACGGTCTTCTACCTGCAAAATAGTTATTTCAAAAACAATAAATTTAACAAATTGTCGCTTAGCTATATTTTTCTGGGGCGCAAATGAGTCGAAAATGGGGGTGGGCGCAAATGAGCAGGGCGCAAATGAGCCGGGTGTAAAATTCAACTGGAGAAAAACCAGTAAAATATCATATAAATCAACCCTGTGCGCAGAACATAATCAAAACGTCGACAAAGCTATGAAATAAGCCATAAACTAAAGCAAAACAAACAAAAAATAGAGATTATATTTCAGTAATTAAATTATAGTTGACCTTAGTTAAAGCAGAAACTAAAAATACTAGTTTAAACATGCCCATGCCCATGTATCGATATTTTATAATTTACAGAACCAGAATTTTGGCATTCCTAAAATCGACCTAATAATTCTTAAAGAAATTGACAGGAAAAATAAAAGGCTGATGCAGTTGTACTTGATTTTTATGAAGTTTCAAGTGGAGAATAACATGTTAGGCTTGAAATTAGTATATTAAGTAGCACTTTATCAAAATTTTAATGCATAATTTCAACATTCCCATGTTAAAGGTAGCTCCTACTGGTTTATGTGATTATTAAGTCACTAATTACTGAGGAATTAGAATAATGGCAAACCTCCAGCAATTTTTTGAAAATACTCATTTTGAAGGTTTAATCATGTTACCTTCATCATCAGCAAAAATTAAGCTCTGGAACGTCGAAACATGGCTGCAATTATACAATTTTTGTCCGTCATAAATCTAAATAAAACGAAACAAGTTTAGTGTGTCTTAATTTAAGCCGTGTAATTCGAGAAGCCGCCGTTTCGATTTTTGTTAGTTTCCATTCCTTCCGTCAGGGTTTTTCTACAAACACCAGGAAATTTATAATTTCTATAATAAGTAATGTTAAATTTTAATTAGAACAGGTATTCAGCTCTAATTTTTGCAGTTTTTATCTCTTACGTTTTAAAATTTAATTGGAACAGAATGTTCATTTTCCTATTTTTTATCGTTGCGGTTTTCATAAACTTCGTTGTTGTGCCCTTCGCGTCTATCACATTGTTACGTTCTCCGTTTCCGTTTCCTCCCCTTCTCTTTTTTGACATGTGATTAATTGCTACTTTACTGGAAGTGCGCAAAAAGTCTTGTTTGCAATTGTTAGCTGTTCAATTCGATCGAACAAATATTTTAAGGTCAACAGTTTGGTAACAGTTACACTTCAGATTGATTTTAAAGAAGCCCACTCTCTTTTTTTGCGTTTAACCAGAGCTGTAATTTGAGCAAACTGGTTTTAGTTAATGGAAAATGAAGCTTAGGGCAATTGCTGCTACATTTTTTCTTGTTGCAGTGTTTTAATTAAATTGAAATTGTGAATGTAAATAAATTATTGCCAACACATATCTCTGATGTTTCCTCCAAATTAATAAACTACAATTCAACCACTCCTTTGCTTCCAGGTGTCACTTTTCAAAATTTTGAAATAGGTTCGCTTCTCTGGGACGTCTTGTTAAGCAGGAGCAGGAATAATGCGGTTTTAATAACTGGACGACTTGTTAGCTTTTTTGTCCAACAAAAATCCAGCAGGCCGTTATTAAAATTGAGAAAGCCGAGAATTTATGACTTCCGCCAAAACGGCTAAAAAATTGAAAACGTTTTTCTACTTTGCTTTACTACGTGGGATGAAGGACTGCAGTAAGCACAAATCACCTTGGATTAAGCCGTGACTGCTTTAATTGGCGAGATTTTTGGACAATTCCTAATACGGGCAGTTATGCAGAATTTAAAAGGTAACGAATAATGTGTTCTGCTTTGTTGTAATAATCCAACCGTTTTCGATGTAATCCGTGTTTGACGTCAGAAAGTTTCCGATTTTTTTGAAGGTCTAAAGCGTTGGGATATAGTAATGCATTATTGTCGTAATACTAAAACGTAGATGGCGATCAAGTAACTGATTTCGCAGCACGATGCGATAATCATTTATTTTTATTTTAACGTTTTTTTTGGAAGCGATCATTGGCGCGATCAGCAGATTTATATATCTGGTTCGAAGAAGGTACCACTACCGTACATTACTTTTATAATACTAAGACTGTTTCCACAGTACGATGCGATATATAATTGATGTTCGTTCTAGAAGCTTTTTTGGAAACTAAAAAAAGAGTGCAGTTGCTAATTGGTGATTATACTAACTTTTTTTAACCCTTTTGAGAAACTGATTAAACAAAAGTAATCAACGGATGTATCTATTTGATTCGATGAAAGTAACTTTGACCATATGACCAAAGCAGTCGGTGTCTAAGGTACCTGGTACTCTACATACCTAGACCTTGTCCATTAACAAACAAACAAAACAAACAACATTATCGTGCATTAGTACTAAGACTAAAATGGCGATCAGTAACTGATTCGACAGTATGATGCGATAGGCAACTGATGTTTATTCTGATCAAGTAACTGTTTCCACAGTACGATACGATAGAGAATTGATGTTCGTTCTAGAAGCTTCTTTGGAAACTATATTAAAAAAGAGTAATCACAGTATCTATATATCTGCGTTGATCAAGGTACCATCGGCGATGTGATCGGTATTTGGCGATTATTCTAACTTTTTTGGAATCCTTTTTGGAAACAAATTAAGCACCAGTAATCATCGGATGTATCTATCTGGTTCTATGAAAGTAACAATTTCGTGCATTAGTACTAAGACTAAGATGGCGATCAAGTAACTGATTCGACAGTACGATGCGATAGGCAACTGATGTTTATTCTAATATCTTTTCGAAGCTTCTTGAGGAAGTGTATTAAAAAAGAGTGGTAGAATGTATCTATCCAATTCGATGAAGATGCCATTACAGTGCATTTTATTTATGGTACCAAGACGTAGATGGCGATCAAGCAACTGTTTCCACAGTACCATGCGGTGAATAATTAATGTTCATTCCAATATCTTTTAGAAGTTTATTTGGTAAGTGATGATAGAATTTATCTATCTGGTCCGATAAAGGTACCATTACCGTGCATCATTATAGTATTAAGAAGGACATGGCGATCAAGTAACTGCTTCCGCAGTACGATGCGATATGCAATTGATGTTCATTCTAACATCTTGTAGAAGCTTGTTTAAAAAGGGTGATGATAGGATAATTACTATTATTATTATAGCACCAAAACGCAGACAGCGATCAAGTAACCGATTCATCAGTACGGTGCAATAGGCAATTGATATTCATTCTAAAATATTTGAAAAGCTTCTTCAGAAACTTCATTAAAAAGAGGGATGATAGGATGTATCGATCTAGTTTGATGAAGGTACCATTACTGCGATTTATTTTTATAGTACTAAGGCGTAGATGGCGATGAAATATCTGATTCCACAGTACGATGCTGCAGGCAATTGAAGCTCCTTTGAATAATATATTAAAAAGAGTGATCATAGAATTTATCTATCTGGTTCGAGAAAGGTAACATTACCCAGCATTATTTTTAAAATATTAAGATGTAAATGGCGATCAACTAACTGACTCCGTAAAACGATACGATAGGGAGTTAAAAGCTTCTTTAGAAAATATATATAAAAAGTGATGAAAGGGTTTATCTATCTAGTTCGATGGAGTTACCATTACCGTGCATTATTTTTATAGTACTACGATCTAGGTGGCTATCAAGTAACTGATTCAGCAGTAGGATGTCATAGGCAATTGATATTCATTTTAATATCTTTTAGAAGTTTTTAGAAATTATATTAAAAAAGAGCAATGATACTATGTATCTATCCATTTCAACAAAGTACCATTACCCTGCATTGTTATAGTACTAAGACGTAGATGGTGATCAAGTAATTGATTACGTAATATGCCGCGGTAGGTAAATGATGTGCATTCTAACATCTTTTAGAAACTTCTTTAGAAACTATATTATCGAAGAGTGATCAACAGATTTATTTACCTAGTTCGATGAAGGTAACACCATCGCGCATTATTTTTATAGCAGTAAGACGTAGATGGCAATTAAATAACTGATTCCGCAGTACGATACGATAGACAATTAATGTTCATCCTAAATTTTTTTAGAAATGTCTTTAGAATATACATTAAAAAAGAGTGATGATAGGATTTACCTATCTACCTGATTGTTATTATAGTACTAAGACGTAAACAGAGATCAAGTAACCTATTCTTTAGTACTTTAGTACGATACAATAGGCAATTGATGTTCATTCTAACATCTTTCTAAAGCCTCTTCCGAAACTACATTAAAAAGAGGGATGATAGGATTCATCCATCTAGTTTTATGAAGCGAATTATTTTTGTAGTACTAAGGCGTACATGACGATAAAATAACTGATTCCGCAGTACGATGCCACAGGCAATTGATGTTGATTCTAACATCTTTAGAAGCTTCTTTGAATAATATATTAAAAAAGAGAGATCATAGGATTTTTCTATCTGTAATCGATCAAGTAACTGTCGCCGCAGTACGATGCGGTGCGCAATTGATGACCATCTTTTAGAAGCTTTTTCGGAAAATATAGTAATATAGTAAAAAATGGTAATGTTAAGATTTATCTATCTAGTACGATGAAGGCACCATTATCGTACATTAGTTTTATAGTAATAAAACGGCCATGGCAATCAAGTAATTGATTCCGCAGCAGGATGCCATAGGCAATTGATGTTCATTCTAATATTATTAGAAGCTTCTTTGGAAACTATATTAAAAAAAGTGATAGGATTTATCTATCTGTTTCGATAAACGGATCATTACCGTGTATTATTTTTATAGTAGAAAAATGTAAATAGCGATCAAGTAACTGACTCAGCAGTACGATATAATGACCGTTTGATGATCATTCTAACATCGTTTAGAAGCTTCTTAAGAACATATATTATATTAGGATTTATTTATTTAGTTCGATAAAAGTACCATTATCGTGCATTTACTAATACTTATATTGTGATCAAGTAATTCCGCAGCAGGATGCGACAGGCAATAATAAATTGATGTTCATGTTAATATTTTTTGGAAGCTTTTTTGGAAAATATATTAAAAAAGTAATGATAGGATTATCTATCTGGTCCAATAAAAGTACCATTACTGTGCATTATTTTTATAGTACTAAGACAGATATGGCGATTAAGTAACTGAGTCCGCAGCACGATGCTCTAGGCACTTGGTGTTTATTCTAGCATCCTTTAGAAGCTTCTTAAGAAAACATTAAAACAGAGTGATCATAGTGTTTATCTATCTAGGTCAATGACGGTACAATTATCGTGCATTATTGTTATAGTACTAAGACATGAATGGCGAACAAGTAACTGATTCAAAAGTATGATGCGATAAGCAGTTGCTGTTTATTCTAGCATCTTTTAGATGATTTTTTGAAAACATTAAATCAGCTATCTGGTTCGATAAAAGTAACATTTCCGTGCATTATTGATAGAAAATACATTAAAAAGAGTAATCATCAGATTTACCTATCTGGTTCGATGAAGGTGGCATTACCGTGCATTATTTTTATAGTGCTAAAACGTAAATTGCGATCAAGTAACTGATTCCGCAGTATGATGCCACAGCCACTTGATGTTCACTCTAACATCTTTTAGAAGCTTCTTAGAAAAATATATTCAAAACGAGCGATGACAAGATTTATCTATCTTGTTTGATGAAGGTACTAACACCTATATGGCAATCAAGTAACTGATTCTGCAGTATGATGCGATAGGCAATTGGTCATCATTCTAACATCTTTTAGAAGCTTCTTTGGAAAATATTTAAAAAAACAGACTGATGTTGTAGAAGGCGATTGTGTGTAATTTAGTGGTGGGGAGCTTTAAACAATAGTTTTTCATTCAGCAATACAATAGAATAGAAGTTATCATCAGATTAATCTAGTCCACTGAAAGCAACTTTACGTTAAATTATGCTTGAGCAATATTATGCCATTTTTTTTTTAGATTTGACGTCATTTACTTACTTATTTTGAGCGATTACCTTTATAAAAGGTGTACACCTATGGCTAAAATGTTGGAAATAAAATAAAGGTTGAAAAGGTTGGCAACAATAGAGCAAATACATGAGTTAGTTTGTCGATTATTTTTTGTAGCAATCTTCTTCTTCTTGTTTAGACATTATTGGTTCACTAATGAACATATTTCTTCCCATTTATTTTATTATTTTCTCTCCTCTGCTATTCTACATAGCCTCCCCTTTTTCCGGATGGAGCCTCTCCATCCAATCAAATTTCCTACATTACTGTCCTTAGTCTCTAATGTAGAAAATCTTACTATGTGTCCAGTCCAGCTCCATTGTGTTCCACATTTTAGGGTATCCTCCACACCCGCTTTGCTATTTATACATTAATTTCACTTTCCATCGTGAATAAATGCATTTATCAGTTATTGCTTCCGTATTCCTGCTGTTTTAAGGTAGAACTCATGTATAGGAGGATCCTGTAAGGATAGTGTGGAAACCCCTCGAAACAAGCTTTTTTCCAAATAGAATCTATCTAAACAGTTACAAAAATAAAACAAAGCAAACCTAACATATTCGTCGCATCGTAGAGTTCACGGAGGTTCAAAAATTCGCATCAGCTATCAAGCCGCAACGTAGGAGCCGAGTCGTGCCATTTACCATTACAGCTGAAAAATGTTATCATGCAAGGCTTGCAGGCCACTTGTCATCGTTTATTGCACTCGTAAAAGAACACTTGTTTCAGTCGTATGTGCCCCGGCCGCATTATAATAACCTAACAGTAACATAATGAAGAAAGACACCATGTAGCATGACTGATGTGATTTATGTCCCGATCTAGCAATAAATAATATCCTTATACAGAAGATGTCCACTTCGCGGCGAACATGCGCGGGTCATGCGGAATCGATTCCCGCGATCGATCGCCGTTCGATGAGGAACAGCTGCGCTAAAAGTGCAGGAAATTCCTCAAATATTCGTACAAAGTGGACGGCGCCGCGCACTACATAAGCTTCCGTCCGAAGTCTGCAGAATTAGTCACGTGGAACCATGCCATCTTACGCAACACGCGTTTTATGCTTGATATTGAATTGGAATTCAGCGAAGTGTTGAATATGACGCGGTCCGACGACTTCCCGAACGGCCCACGTATGGTATTAGCATAGCACGATTTAGGAATATTAACATAATGCCTAGAAATATGGAAAAAGCTTGATGCGTGACTTGTTGGATAGTCCTGGCATGTTCAAATAATTCCAGTGAAAATATGATCATGCCTAAGGAGTATGTATACCTAATTCAGAAGATTGAAGAAGAAAATTATTATTGACTATACTGACACTGCAGATCTGGTTAAACTCAAAAGCTTCTGGCTTATTGAATTCGCACATCTTTCTATGAAGCTTGATTGCCTTAAGGACTTATAAATAGTGATCTGGTCCCAAGTAAGGTTCTGTCTCTTTCACCTATCCTATCAGTCTCCCTTGACCAACCCCGATGCTATTAGATTAACCGAGAGCTAGGAGTCTCTACTTACTAACTATAACCCTTCAAACCCTACATTGAAGATAATATAAATAGCATTATCTTCCAAACTATCGAAAATAACAGAAACCTACCCTCAATTTCCTAATGTAACTTATTTCCCAGATTATTCACCCTAACAAACTCTATTACGTCAAGCAACCAAAGAAATGTGGCCCTCGGTTCCGGGCAAACATTATATCACCAGAAGGTGCAAATAATTCCCAGTTTTGAGATAGTGAAGTTGAGAGGCAAGATAGCAACATGAGACGTAAGCAGCGCCGGGGGCAAAACTTGTGAATACCGTGAAAGAGACACTCAAAATTGACATTCCAGGGATCAGGGAGACAAGACGGCCTAATAATGATACCTGCCATCAACAAGAAACATCTTTCTACTCTAGAAGCAATAGTGATAATGGGCCCCACCTCAGATATGGAGGCAAACCTGCCAATGAGGTCAGAAACGTTTATAAGCAACTGCGATAAGTCTGGAAAGCACTGAAGACCGATATAATTAACATCATACTGGGTGTGGGGGGTGACTTTGGTGTGGAATATCGAAATGAGAAGAGAGAAACGTCCATCCAATTGAGCATGAAAAATTTGCCTTGAAGACGGAGATACACATGCAGATCATATCAAGACAATACTGTGAACCGAGTTAAAAATCAGATTGACTACGTCATAGACAATAAATGCTACTAGAACAATATAACGAGGGTTTCTGCATATCCAGCAGCGAACATAGGCTCAGCATTTTTCAAGATAATCCGTTCTAGAATATATAAAACTTGTAAAGAGCTGAATGGAGAACCGCAGTTTGGATTGAAGCACGGTCTAGGTACCCGAGAAGCACAGTAAAAAAAGACATCTTTCTCTGTTTTATAGATTACCAAAGAATCTTTGGGTCTTTTCTCCTGCCTATCCTACAGAACATGAGAATTGATGATGAAGACATCCAAATTATTCAAACCCTTAATTAGAATCAAGATTTTGACTCACTTCAGAACAGCTTGAAATTTCAAATAGATACGTCGGAGATATATTCTGTAACCTGTGTTCAATATATGTGGTGAGAGACTATTCCAACACGCGTTGGAACACATAAACATCGGATATCAAAGTCTGTGAGGCTCGAATCAAAAATTTGCCTGATGCGGGTGATACGGCCATTTCCGCAGACAACATGGGAGATCTACAGGCTCTTGTTGATTCGATTGATAGAATTGGCAAAGAACATAGTATTCATATAAACACACACAAATTAACAAAGTAACTTACAAGTAATCAAGCTAAAAATGTACGCAGCTAGCTTCAATAGGACACGGGCGGGGGTTTACTTTAAAAGCGTCCGTGTGTTTCTACCGGTACGGACATAGACAGTAGCGGTTTGTCGGACGCAACTGATTCGAATATTATGGCATAAAGATGAGGACAGCCATGTGCGTCGGGATAAAGTCGAAGACTGGATTACTGCATTAATCCACCTTGCCTCCACCGATTTGGTACTTAATTTTCTGATAAATGCATAATGGTTGAAAATAATACAAGTGAAATAATCAGAGGATAAATAAAGCTAACCTGTTATCAAACCATTATTACATAGGGAAATGCCTTTACGGTGATGTCACGGTATTACATGCGGGATTACTACATCCTAATTAAGCTAGTCGCAATTCAGTCGACGTATTAGAGTACCCTTAGCCTTCCCTTGTGGGGGAGAGTTCAATATTCGCGTCCGCTATGCAAACGCTTGAGTAAACATACACATAGGTACAATATCAGTTTCGATTCTAAATATGAGAAAGCTATTTTAGCTACGGCAAGAGGGGGGGGGGAGATAAATAACGTATAGTAAATAATTTACATGCAGAATTTATACAGTAAACATGTTATTATACAGACATGAAGACAAAATAAACTGCTCAACTACAGATCTAAAGAGTAGCTTCAGAATGTGTAGTTCAAAACGTGACCACCGAACTTCTGTAGATGGCGCCAAGTGGACAAGCCGCCACTGTGCTACAATGCTTGGAAATTTTGCAAAGTGGAAAATCGGCACCTTTCGCCATAACCAAATAGCGTATGAAGGTGCTCGGGACCTTAGCAACAACTTTGCCCCCTTTCAAAATTTCGATATCTGTAGCCGTTCGAAAGTTACAGGCGATCCAGACGGACGGACGGACGGACGGACGGACAAAACGTTCGCATAAGTACGCTGAAGCTACTAATAACATGATCTTCCAACAAAATAAAGCAGGAATGCTGCTATCATTAGTTAACTATTGCAGATAAATGCCTACACGCTGAAAACCGTATGGAACGAGAAGAACATTTTTTGCAGGTTAAATTTCGTTTCTCTATTTGTGAATGTTTTTATTTTATTTGTAAATTTTGAAACTTTGGCAATTAAAAGCAACGTTTTTAAGTTGTTGATTTGGTTTAATTAGAGCAGCCTCACAAACTATTTTAATTAAGTGTAAGTTTTTATCAGAATTAACTATTTAGTTGCACAGATTTTTATAGAACTGTTTTATAGATATTTCTGGTTCTATAAATTAACGGATAAATAATTTAAAAATGGCTGTTATTTTGAATTGCTAATTCAAATCCCACATTAGTGCAGGATTATTGTGTGATGTGTCTGTTATAAAGTAAAGTGTAGAAATAGGTTAGAATTTATGACTTCTGAAAGGCAGCTAAGAAATAGATAAGCTTGCACTTTCAAAGGTGCAAATTAAACGAAACAGCTCGCCTTTCGCAACTAAATCAATAAGCCGGAGCGTGTAAATTCCCCTTATCAAAGTACAACAAAAACATAAAATATAAGGCCGCAAATGATCAGCAATTACAGAATCTCGTTTAAGTGTTGCCGGAGCGCATGTGTGTGTATCATTAAGGCGAAATGGTTCAAGTTTTTGCGGCATTTACATGGAAATTTATGGCGTTGAGCATTGAAGTTTTCCATTCGATCCGCGGCAAATATGTATTTACGGTTTAGGAAGAGGAAGCTGAAATAGCGCTCCAATACCGTTTCGTTTACGTGTCCAACATTTTTATTTCCATATTTATCTGTCTGTTCCAGTTATCCCTCATTAGCCAGCCATTATGCCTATAAACGCGCGGCGCGATCGCTTTTTGCGACCTTTGGGAATTTCATAAATTCGCCGCTGCAGCTGCTTTTTGCCAGTGTGAATTTTGACGAACAGGTTTGCGCGGTTTTTCCCTTATAAGGCTGCACATTATTTAAACCGCCACCGAAGGGAAAATTGTTGCATTAGATAACAGTTTGAATAAACATCGAGCTGAACTTTTTTTACATATATCATAAACAAATATGTATAGAGACGTGATTTAGAAAGCGCGAAAATATTTGCTCTGTAGACCGTGGTGCACTGGCATTCGGCGATGCGTCATTTTTTAAAACATCTATATATGTTCGATTATTAATGCCGAATTATACTGCTAATTTGTGATTCATCCCAATAATAATAGCTCAAAGTCATAAACATGGCAGGTAGATGCTAATTTTAGAGTACTAAGTTCTTAAAATATATATTTTTAGAACAAGAGAGAACATCCTTTTGCGATGAGTAACTATTACAACCTTTTATATGTATTATATTAGTAGTAAGGTAATCGACACTTTTTATAACGGCTGGTTTTTTCATTTGTCTGGTGGTTTACGTAACCTGTACTTAAACACTATTGGCAACCGCAGGTACACACATTGGAAAATATTGGAGGAGAGTATCGTCAATGCATACGCGCGCCCTATTTTGCAAGAAAGTAAAAAATCAGTTCGGGCACTTGCTACTGCTATTCTAATAACAACCCGAGAGGATTAGCTAGAGGGTTGCTATGTCTATCACTGCTGCTCATGTTACTTCACCTTCTAACACTAAATTTACAGTATTTTATTGCATATCTCAGAAGAACATGAAAGATTAAGTAGAACATTTTTTAAATACAGTCTGATCTGCAACGAATATTAAAGAAACCGTATACTGTGTTCGCCAGTCAAGTTTTTATTTTCTTTTTAAAGTATTTGGCTCTTGTAATAGTTGACTCAAAATGTAAAAAGCAAAAGAAGAAGGCAGTGCTATGGTGAAGATTGGTTGCAATAAAAATGGACAATTTGTATGAGCATATTCAGAGCAAGAAACACAAAAGCAACCATACGAATATGAAAAACAGGACGATAGGATTGATAAAATGATAAATATTTGAAGAGTTAACACTATACATAATACTAATTGGGGTAGATAAGGGAGACAATGGAATATGGAAACATGTTAAACATAGTATTGCAAGCTCTTCCAAGCTGATTTTATTGCGATACATAAATTTTTTTATATATTAATTATAAATAACACATAAGAGCGATAGATATAGGAGGAGGAGTATGGGAACGAAATGCAGCAATAACATTAATTAAGGAGTGTCAAACTACCGTGATAATGATGCTACTGCAATCTAGATATATATCATTTTTCTCTTTGTCATAGAGAAATGACCTAAAGAAGCTACAAATCGACGAAAAGAGCGGGCACCATTAAGAAAAATGAACAAGACATAGGTATTGAAGTTTGCAAAATTGTGGAAATTATTGATCACGAATTACTTCTATAGTTATAGACTATGTAAAGCAAAGCAAGCTCCGCCCTTTCTTCAATTATCTGACTTGCTCGTTGCATTCTATCTTATAAATCCTTACCACAACGTCGCCTCTCTTCAATAGAAGCAAAGAAAACATTAAGTTGAAAAGACAAGGCAGGATGAAGAATGAAAGTAAAGAAATACATAAAGATAGAATTATAAATTGCACTAAGAGGGATAATTATAGAAGGAGAAGTATAGGAACGAAATGCAACAAGAACATTAATTTAGGGGTGTCAAACTACCATGATAATGCTCCTACTGCAATCTAAATATATCATTTTTCTCTTTGTCACGAAGAAGAGACCTAAAGAAGCTACAAATCAACGACAAATCGGGCACCATAAAGAAAAATGAACAAGACATATTGAAGAAGCGGGAAATTAAAAAATTGTGGAATTATTGATCACGAATACTTCTATGGTGATGGACTGGATAAAACGTTGTATTTGTTTGACTTGTCTGAATTGTTCGTTGTATTCTAATTTTTAGATCCTTGCCACAATGTAGTTTCTCTTTCATAGAGTAGTAAAGACAGGATAACGGATTAAAATGAAGAAAAATATAAAAAGGCTAATAAAACTAAAAGTGATAATGTTTCTTGGTCATCGAGCTATGACATGTATAAAATGCTTTTTCATCAACATTAAACCAACTCTGTTCTACTGACACGTGTATTTACTTTGTCCAGAAAGTCAAAGGAGTCGAATCATTTAATTAAGAAATAGTTTAAAGGGAGTTAAATGGTTTTTTACTAGTAACTACCAACTAACAATATGATATGTTCTTGCGTTTTCGTACAGGTGAACCACTGTGATCATTAAAATATTTAAAATGCATTTTCATATCGCCAGATGACAAGAAAAGCCATTTAATATTTCCTATAAGCTTTATACCAATATTTTTAATTCGTCCCTTTAATATCACACAGTTAAAGAACGAAACTGTAAAATTTTCAACAATTTTTTAAGATTTTGATTTTGGTTTATATATCGATTGCTATGGTTTTGGCATCTATATGAGGCTTCAGAAAACCTTACAAACTCGCCGTTTTCTTTAATCTTAGTTTTTCTAGCGAAACACAGACATATTTTAATCATATTGATCTGGATCGCAACTGTTTGGAAGTTACTGAGAAAAAATGCAATTTGGTCTAAGCGTGGTTTCTATTGCCTCAATACTAGGTTGATTCTAAAACTATTAGGGATCGGTGATGTCTAAATAAAATATAAGTGAAACTCCACGAGGCCTTTTTAACACTGTAGATGATTAATGGTTAATGTGAAAAATCTCGCTACAACATCAATTGATATGAAGAGCTGTCGAACATTTTGTTGGCTTCTATATCTTCATATGGAAGTTCATCTCCTTCTTCTTATGGTGTCATCTTCTACAAACGTCATTAACTGGCCTAAATAATTTCACTCGGTGTCTCAGTTTAGTTAACTAAGAAGCTCTTCGTCTACATCCCTTTTTCGCTATATATCTGTGAAATAAGAAGAAAGCGAAATACATATGATAATTGTGAAGAACAGAGCTCAAACGCCACCATGACACTTAAAATTTGTAGTTTTAGTAGTAAAAAGTTGGTCCACTTTGTATTTTCCTTATCAGTCATTAGATTAACAAGACGGCCGACAAATCCCTCTATAAATAACTCAATGGCAGCGTAATTCCTCAAACAGAGCTAATCTAAAACTGCCGCGAGCACCGAACATCAACAAAGCGAAAACGGTTCAAGGTGAATTTGCTCAGTTTTTATTGGAACGTCAGATACCGTCGGAAAACAGCGATAGCACTTTCCAGATCTTCGATAGCTCTATGGCGAGCAAATAGAGGACATTATGCAAATATATGCCAGGAATGTGCTCTTTCTCGGTGACGCAACTGCCCTTTACGTGCATTCGTCTTTATTATTGTGTACGTGTTGCTAACGTCGTGTAAATGAATTTAAACGCTGCATATCTCAGCGTCTCTAAAAACGCCCCATGCGAGAAATCTGCCAGTTGCACTGCAACTTTACTAATTAACGGCGTTTTGGAAGCTGAAATACAGAAGCAGTGAAAACATTTAGAAAAGGCCAAGGCGAGCGAGTGTGGGTGACAGAACCTTGAGAAAACCTCAGCCATAATAATGGCCAATTTATTCCTTGCTCGAAATTTTATGAGCTTCTAAACAACTGGAGCAGCGGCTTAGGAAAAACTGGACGATGGCTATCTGGAAGGATAACGAGGTTGTTACGTACAAAAATGCTTAGGTGATAAATGTTTGCTCGACGACCACATATCTTCAAAACAAACGGCCGTGGAGCAGCCACTTCGTGAAATCGAAAGCTAATTAGACTGCGAGCTTTGCTTGTAGGTCGATAGCTCATCTGCGTTTGATTTATAATCTAATAGCAACTAATAGGGCTGGGAGATTTGGCTCCCATGGCCAATTTTAATAATGTTCTTCCTTCTAAATAGGCATTTAGCTAAAAGAACAAATTGTAACCACGGTGTACTCATCAAAGAAGATTTAGAAGAGATCTTAATTTTGGAGTTGCAGGAAAAGTAGAAAACGTCTGCACTGTGTTGGTTTGCTTAAGGTATCATCGAAACCACAAAACATTTTACTATATCAACATCAAATATAATTAAATCTTTTGAGAACTACTTTTTCCCCTACAGAGCGTTAAGCAAACTAAATCAACTTATTAAAGGAAAGACTACACTAATATTCAATTATTCCCTCCTTATTCTAGGAATACTAGATGTGCTCGTGAGTTTATAGAAGTGAAGTACTGACATCTTCTGAATATTTATGCAAGACCAAGGCAAGTGTCGAAAGCGAGAAAATGAAACAGAGGACAAGAACGGCAGCAAAGATGACGTCAAATGGTACATACAAAGAAAGCAGCAATGGACTGATCATGTAATCGGACATAGCCGAATAAAGAAAATATGCCTAAGATGTTGACCAAAAGATGAAAACTGGGCCTTACTATCTGTGCGATAATGAGGAGACAAAAGACAAATTCCGATACCTTCAGGTCAAAAGTTAAATTTTAAAAAATATATTTAGCAAGCTCCTCAAAATATGAAAAATGCACATTATTATTTGCAAAATAGACGGAGAATATATTACACCAAGAGAAGAAGGAAGAAGAAGAAGACACAAACTCTGCTACCCTAAAGTCAAAAGGTAAACATACAAGCAGAATAAAGAAAATATTGCTAGGGAACTGGGATCCATTATATGTGATATAAATGAGGGACATCTTATACCAAGAAGAAGAAGAGGACGAAGAAGAAGAAGAAGAAGACAAAAATTCACCTACCTTGAGGCCAAAATATATACATACAAGCAAAATAAAGAAAATACGCCTAGGAGGCTGTCTAATAGATAAAAACTGAGCCTCACTACCTGTGAAATAAACATCTAACACCAAAAGGAGGAGAAAGAAGAAGAAGAAAACACAAATGTTGATACCTTCAGGCCAAAAGTTACACATCCAAGCAGAGTAAAGAAAATATGCCTAGAAGGCTGCCCTAAGCTTCATTATCTCTGATATAAACTGGATACATCTTACACTATGAAGAGGTGGCAGAAGAAGATGACAGACATTTTCATACCTTCAGGCCAAAAGATACACATACAAGCAAAATAAAGAAAATATGCATAGAAAAGATGAAGATGCAAATTCTGTTACCTTCAGGACAAAATACACACATTCAAGCAAAATAAAAAAATATGCATAGGAGTCTGTCCAAAACATGAAAAGTGGGTTTCATTATCTGCGAAATAAACAGGAGATATCTTATACTAAAGAAAGGAAGAAGAAAACGACACAAATTCTGATACCTTCAGGGCAAAGGTGCACATACAAACAAGATAAAGAAAATACGCCTAGGGGGCTGCCGAAAAGATTAAAACTGGGCCTCGTTATATGTGAAATAGACGGGGAATATATTACACCAAGAGGAAAAGGAAGAAGATGAAGAAGACACAAACTATGCTGCCTTGAAGTCAAAGGGTAAATATACAAGCAAAATAAATAAAATATCCTGCTCAAGAGAAGAAACCTGGGAATCATTATATGTGAAATAAACAAGGAACAACTTACACCAAGAAGAAGAATAGGACGTAGAAAAATAAGATTAAAATTCAGGTACTGTGAGGCCAAAATATACACATTCAAGCAGAATAAAGAAAATATGCCTAGAAGGCTGCCCTAAAGATGAAAACTGAGCTTCACTATCTGTGAAATAAACATTTTACACCAAGAGAAGAAGAAGAAAGAAGAAAAAAAAAACACAAATTATGATACCTTCAGGCCAAAAGTTACACATCCAAGTAGAGTCAAGAAAATATGCCTAAGAGGCTGCCGTGGGCTTCATTATCTGTGATATAAGGTGTGGAGATATCTTACACCATGACTAGAAGACAGAAGAAGAGGACTGAAATTCTGATACCTGAGGGCCAAAAGATACACATACAAGCATAGTAAAGAATATATGCATAGAAGAGATGATAACTGGGTCTCAGTATCTGGGCAATAAACGGGGGACACTTTACACTAAGAGGAGGAGGAGAAAGAAGAAGAAGATGTAAATTTTGCTACCTTGAGGACAAAATATACACGTTCAAGCAAAATTTAAAAAAGCATAGCAGCCTGCACAAAACATGACAGCTGGGTTTCATTATCTGCGAAATACACAGATATCGTATACCAAAGAAAGGAAGAAGAAAAAGACACAAATACTGATACCTTCAGGGCAAAGATGCACATACAATCAGGATAATAAAAATATCCCTAGAACGCTGCCCAAACGATGAAAACTAGGCCTCAGTATCTGTAAAATAAACAGAGAATATCTTACACCAAGAAGAGTAAAAAGAAAGAGATACAAACTCTAATATCTTCAGGCCAACAGACACATCCAGGAAGAATAAAGAAATGTTGGCTAGGAGGTTACGCAAAAGATGAATGAGCCTCGTTATCTGTCAAATAAATAAGAGATATCGTGCAACAAAAGGAGGAGGAAGAAGAAGACACAAATTTTGATACCTTCAAGCCAAAAGATACACATGCAAGCTGAATACAGAAAATATGCGTAAGAGGCTCCCCTAAAGAAAAAAACTGGACTTTATTATATGTAAAGTAAAGGAGGAACATCTTACACCAAGTGAAGAAGGAAGACGAACTACTCTGCTACTTTGAGGTCAACATATACACATCCCGTTAGAATAAAGCAAATAGAACTAGAGGGTTGCCGAAAAGATGAAAACTGGGTTTCATTATCTGTGAAAGACGGGAGATGTCTTATACCAAAGAAAGGAAGAAGAAAAAAACACAAATACTGATACCTTCAAGGCGAAGATGCACATACAAGCAGGGTAAAGAAAATATGTCTAGATGGCTACCGAAAAGATTAAAACTGGGCTTTATTATCTGTGAAATAAACAGGGGATATCACAAAGCAACCGAGGATATCTTACACCAAGAAGAATTAAAAGAAAAAGATACAAATTCTAATACCTTTAGGCCAGAAGACACATCCAGGCAGAATAAAGAAAATATGGCAAGGAGGTTGCCCAAAAGATAAATATTGGACCTCGTTATCTGTGCAATAAATAAGAGATATCTCATACCAAGAGGAGAAGGTGGAAAAAAAAGATCAAAATGCTGATACCTTCAAACCCAGAGATACACATACAAGCTGAATACAGATAATATGCGTAAGAGGCTGCCCTAAAAATAAAAACTGGACTTACATTAAGAGAATGAGGAAGACGAAGAAAAAGACACAAATTCTGCTACCTTGAGGCCAAAATATACACAGTCAATCAATATAAAGAAAATACATCTAGGGGGCTGCCCTAAAAATGAAAACTGGGTCTCATTATCTGTAAAATAAAGGGTCTTACACCAAGAGGAGGAGGAAGAAGAAAACAAAAAATTTTATACATACCTTCAAGCCAAAAATACACATCCATAACTCATCCAGTCAAAATGTTGGTATCTGGTTTAAACTATATAATTTTAAGGTAGTTCACCCACAACAAATTTCTAAAAGCATCTACATTTTAGAGATTCAGGCAAAAACATCTAACTAGTTCCAGTTATTTCTACAAAACATAAATTACCTTCAGACCAAATTAGAAACTAAACCTGCGACTATTCATCAATATTAAGCAACTAAAACTAGCTTATCATTCGAAAAATCTCCATGAATGACATGATCGTTGCGAAGAGCAGTTTATCCAGCATTTTCGAACCCATTAAACGTCATTTTTATGTCCATTCCGTTTCCACACTCCACACCTAAGAGGCGAGTAATCGGAATTGCCCTAAATCCCTTTCCAGGATGCACTTAGTGGGATTTACGGCGGCCAAGACAAATTTCCAAAGCAAATACGCCGGAGTATGTTCGCGCTGCGATACGCACGTCGTAAATTGGCGTTATTTAGTGCTCTGGATTAGCGACTTTCCATTCTCGGCTGGATCAAGTGGCCTCTGGTGGAATCACACGCGCTTCTCGCTTTCACTGCTGCGGTATGTGTAACGGTAAGCGTCTAGCAGGCCATGGCCGCGGGCGAATCTCGGCATCACCCAGAAAACACTGGCCTACACGCCGCAAACTAACAACGTAATTAAGGAAGTGCCAAAAAAGAGTCGCAATCGGCTTTATATGGGATGCCCGCGACGGCCTTTACGCTGATTTAACACCGGAGGTAAGCAGTGCGGACAGGTAGTATATTATCCGGGATTGTCAAAAAGATTAATTAATTGGACACGCGCACGAAAGATTATGTTAATAAAGACGTTGTGTCGATGATGGAGGCATTTGAACATTCACAGACATGCGAGGATGCAGGGGGTCCTTGAGAGCCGATATGCTGCAGCCGCTTGGGAATGAGGATAGAATCCTGTTACAGTCTAATGTCATTTCCATACTTTGGACATGCAGTTGCTGTTTCACCAACGGGCAAAGCATTAGATGTTATGGAACCAGGAAGAAGTTTTGGACGAATCCCATAGGGGATATCACACGAAAGCACAGTCAATGGATTCTCCAAAACATGGTTGCAGTAGGTGGAAGAACATCTCAGGTCAATGGAAGGCAAAGGATGAAAAACAAATTGCTGAAGAACGTCAAGTACACCCAGGGTTATACCGTTCGGGATTCTTCACTTCTAAGGAAGATAGGTTTTAAGAGTCAAAATATGCAGTTGTATACGTCATCACGACAGACTTCTTCGATAAAAAGCATAGTCATGATTTCAATAAATTGTGGAATGAGGTTACTTACCCTGAGAACGATTAGGTAAAGGCAAAAGCTACTATGTAGGAGAAAAAGACTCAAAGCGAGAACTGTTAAATACTACATTTCGCACTGCATCATATGATAAATCAGATTCGTGACCAATTTGTCTCGGTTATAATCTTCTATTAGAGAGCACTATATCATGATTTTGATCGACATTATCTGAAACGGTCAACGTAACAGGTGTTCCACAAACACTTATTCATCTCCATAGGCTTACTTGCCACAAGTAAATAAATCGCCGCACCAGAATATAGCGATGCATTATAATTTATGGCACGTTTCCACGTCGTACCTTTGTTTCTGAAGCTATTAGCTGCGTTGGAAATTATTTCACGTTCCACATTACTAGATTAACTGTGAGAAGGACCTGCAAAATTATGACTGCCTTGTCCAAACAGATTACTATAGGAAGCTAGCTCCAATATTGGTGTGCTTCTAAGCCTCACTGAATGGCACAAAGAGGCCAAAACAGCAGGCGCATCTGAATCGAGATTAACGGTGCTATCTTCCCATAAATCTACCTCCGCCCCGGGCAGCTCGAGCTGCTTTAATCTGCGGGACAAATTCCCGCCTGGGTCAGAGCGAATTAGACCCACCAGCAGGTGATCGAACGCACTTCCTGCAACCACAGCCATACTTTCTCTAGTCTGGAGCAGACTCATTATGGAACCGCTCAAACTGAAATGGTTTTTTAGTGTTAAAGAATCGCAGCCTAGTTTCGAGAAAGGCAATTTGCATGGACAATTAGTTGGAGGTTTGGTAACTACTAGGTTTCAATCAGTACAGATTGTCTATTTCATGAATTTAATCGGTAGCCTCTCATTCTCCAATCTTTGGACGTTTTGCCTCAATATTTTCGATTTTTAAATTAATATCTTCTCGTATGCTTATACACGTGCACACTTACACAGACACATATGTTGATGATGTGTTTCAAGATGGTGCCATATATTGATGAGGACGTAATTTTGTTAACATATCATCAATATAAAAATGATCAAGATGGGGGAATTTTAAAAGCAGTCGTCCAAGCAACATTGTAGGTACAAAGTGCACACAAAGCCATGTAAGGTAGAGCCGTTCCTGGATGCTAAGTTTCCTAACGAGATAACTCATAGAAAATTATTATCTAATTCCCGATTATTAACATAAAAGGCCCATTCGAGGCTTAAGTGCATTACACGGACTCGCTTACACGCCAATGCATCATTTGACTTAATCATCCGAGTTAAGTTACTCCCAAGTCTAATACCAACAAAGGCTGCTTGATGCCGGTGTGGGGCAATTAGCGTATTTTTGCGCAGGCCGCGGCTCGTAAATGAAGAAATAAATACCAGCGTGTTCGCCAAGTCGGAACATGACGGAAGATGCAACGTGTTGCACTTTTCCGATGCACCGGCGGCATATTTCACTGCAAGTGCATACCGTCCTGCGGAATGCGGAAAGCTCCTCGCTACTTAAGCACGAATGGAGACTGCGTGACGCGATCGGGCGTTATATGTTCTAAGTTATAACGGTTATGCACTCGCCGTTTGGTTTTTGCTGCCTCTATAACGTAAAATATGGCCGCTTTTTTCCTGCTAACAAGCGCTGCTGCAGGTCGCAAAATGTGGGTAACTCTGTTCCCAGGGCCGTATCGACAGAAACTACCTTGCGAGGTCTAGAGGGAACTGGATATTTAGTTACTGAAATTATGTTAACGAATGAAAAAGGACATTTTGAGTAGCAATAATTCACATCAACAAAAATATGTAATAATACATTTCCATTATTCCAAAACGCATAGAGTATAATTATTCTGCAGCATTATACTAAGGTCCAAATTGCCAATTTTGTATCAATTAGGAATAATATGCTTCGACAGAAATGTCTGATGACTACCTTGCAAGGTTCATCTTGACACGATCAAAAACGGAATGTATCATCATCTCTCCTGGGAGTTAGATGTAAAGGTCATCGTCATTACTGCAGCCGCAAAGACTTTACCAAGAAATGTTACAATTAATTTTTCAGCATCGAAGATGAAAAATGGGACAACTTTCAGACACATCATCATTCGACCGCAGTGATTTGGAGTAGTTATCATTCGGGTCGACAAAAGGCCTATTCTCAAAACTTCCTTCGCAAGTGGACGTTGTGGCACTCAATAATTTTAAAAATTGAAGGAAAATAGGGGTAAAATTATGTTTTCATTTAAAATAATACTGAAAAAATAGAAGAAAACACTTTGTAATGCAAAGTACATCCATTTTTAAATAAAAAAATATTACCCGTGATGGGAGTCGAATTTCAGTGCCTGCGAACGGGCCTGCGCATTAATTTCGGCGGTAGCCCATGGGTCAAACAGGCCTTCACTGCGTGAGCCACCGGGACAACACTTCAAATTCCTGCGATGCAGCTGCATTTAACGTAACGCACTTATTCGTTGCTCTTTTTTGTCTCGCACAACATTTATCCTGTATCTGTAGGGTCCCATTTTTGACAAACATAAATCCTGTGCTATGTACAAATTACTACTTCTATATATTTCTCAGTTAAAGCAAAAATAAACCAAAATTTATTTTTCGAATATATCGAAAATTTCGTCTTCCTCCAAGAAATATGTTTTAAGTTATACCGCCAATATACAGACAGACACGCGGAATTGAGAAAACCAGGAACCCTGAATCGTGAGGAAATGTCGGAAGGTGATTTTTTTGGGATTACAATACTTCCTTCGTCTTTTAGACGAGGGATGTAAAAATCACTACTGTCTTTGGTCCCAAAAGGACCATTATTTTACACGATTCTACAGCATCTATACTATTGTGCAAATAGCCAGTTCTACCTATATATCAAGAGCAAATAATAATTTAAGTTGAACTATCCTAAAGACTTGACTGAGAGGAAGAAGAATATTTTCAGCAAACTCTCACGACCAATTCCTTGTAGGCGATGAAAAGAATCTACTTTAGAATAGGAATAAATTGAAGGATTTATAATAAATTTTATAAAGGATATAAATATTAGAAATGTATAAATGAATTCGACGGTCACTGCTGACAAACATTAAATATGAAAAGTGGGATAAACCTAGTACGATTTGCTAGTAGCGATTTTAAAGAAGTAATTAATTAAACAAAGAAGCTATCTGTGATGATGAGTTTCGTGTATTCAAATTCGAGATTCTTATCTGTCTCAAAAGAAAGGTGTGCCAATATGTCATACATTTTCTAACATATGGCACTAAAATAGCCACTTTAACAATATCAAGAGAGATGATAAAGTTTCTTAGAGAAGGTAGAACGTGCGACGTTAGAGTTAATCGAGATAAGAAAAAAATGGTTGTGAGAAAAATTGCTTACCTAAAGTGGAATTGGGCGGTCTGTTTGATAGAGTCACAGAATGGAGTCGTAGACAAGATTGACAGGAGACATTTCGAAACAAAAGACGACGTCCAGAGGAATGGTGTCATCAGTTGGTAAGGGTTTTTAATGTGGCAACAGATTGACGCGAACGATTATGACAACAGAAATCCTGACGACTCATTTCTTCCAAGATGAAGATACCATCACCTGGTCGAGATTTCGAGGCGAACTAAATTTACATCACCATAATCATCTTTAATAACCCAGAATAATTACAGATGACAACTTGTGTACTGGTTATAAAGATGCAGATGAGTAATTTAATTTAAAAGCCCATCGTGATAACACCAACACATATGAGTGAAAAAATAATGCAATATGGACACGTAGTACTATTGGCGTATAGGACTAAATTAAACAAGCAATGGATGTAAGAGAAATATGTAGTTATTGAGTTTACTGAGTAGGTGTTTAATTTGGGATATTATTGCAAATTGTATCCTCCAACTGAGGCGAATGAAGTAAGGTAAAGATGTAGTACTGTGATATCGAAACACTCTAGGACACCAATAGTCATCACAGTGCTACGACTTGCTACTTTGCAGCAATACTAAACATACTAATGAATTCAATTAAACACATCTACTTCAATTTAGATATGGATTTGAACTATTTATTTATTTAATATTTGTAACCACAGTGATTTGTGTAACCATGATTAAGTGCATGTGATGTCTAAGCACTCTTTCACAGCACAGTGCCACCTAGTGCGAATCTCTGATGATACATTTCCTGAAGATTTGAATGGGAGTAATTGAATTACATTATAACGGACTAGTTCGTGTCACTTTGGTATTTAATAATCACCTTGGTATTTAATCATCATTCTGCTGGGTATAGAACTAAACTATATTTCTTACATTGTGATAATTAGGTTAAAACGTATTATGCATTTAAAACCTACGAGTGACGCGCATGAGTCTGTGCGCGAAAACCAGCTGATTAGTTGTTGAGTATGGTTATTAATAGAACAAAGTAAGTTATGCTCGGCGCGGGCTTAGAGGCTAACGGGTGACCAGTGCGTTCGTCTAAACCAAAGGGACAAAACGCGAAGTATTATAAAGCGCTAGCTTGGAAAAGCACCCCCCGAGATACAGCAGTTCCTAATACGAATCTGCTGTTCCTGCTGCCATTCGAGCTTCGAGGAAGCCAGTCGACTTTGCCAACGCACGAAGTCCGTGCGAGTAGCTACCTCTTCGTTATCTTGCAACAAGGTAAAGGCAAGTTTAATTATCAAAAATAAAACCCACGTCCAGGAAACTAGGAGCCGAATCACAAATACGAATTACGAAGCAATTGCAACAAATTAATCAATAGTTTCAAAGAGCAAATTACGCGCCCGAAAGCAACGGGCAACCTGCTGAATTGCAGGTCAGAAAAAAGCGCTTGCATCATCCCGTGTACACATAGTGTCAGCTGATTTCAAGCTGCTGGAGTTAGGGCCGCATTAAAGTGAATTTGTGTGCGGAATTTAAACATTATTAGCACTGTTGATTTTTTCACTTGGCGTTGATAACTAATAAGTCATATCTACCTTAATATAACCTTTATATATTACCATGGTGTTTTCTTTTTATGTATTTTCATGTATTTATTTTGTTTTACAGAGTATATGTATTTTCATGTAAACTGTTTGGTTTTCACTTCTGGTACGATTTGCATGTATACTTATAGCATTATAGGTGGCAGCGGGCAGACCGAAACTCTCTATATTGACATACCCTTAGCTGCACTAAAGGACATACCCTTAGCTGCACTAAGGTAAGAGCGGCTGTTGTGCTTCTACGACTGAGTAGATAGATAGGGTATAGGGCACTGGAAAAAGCCACATTACAACATTATACTTATCAGTATCAAAAATGTGAACTATGGTAACCTGAAGAAGTAGTTTCATCTATTGATTGGTGTTTAAGCCTACACATGTAGTATTAAAAAATAGAGATTTCCAGTACTAACGATTCAATGGGTCCTTGCAGATTTATCCAAATAACGGTGAAGATAAAGAGGTAGTGGCATAAGTAATCAGGAGTGTCTTTTTGTTGGCGTGTGCCTTGTCCGGTCTCCAGGAAGTTGACGTTCATTTCGGCAATTGCGCGATGTCTTGCGCTATTCGAAACATCTAAGCACTAATGCTCTAAGCCAGTCCACCATGTCCTTGGATCTTAAACTTCAATATTAATTGCAACCTATGGGATTTTTCACGTCGTACGATATGCTCAAGATATGAGATGGTTCTGCATTCAATTAAGAGTCAATAGTTTTCGATGTGTGCCTGCTCTTTGGCAAACATCGTTGCTTGGTGCTGTCTCCACTCATGAAACTCGCAACAGCCGTTTTTTCGAACATCTTTTGTGGGTCCATTACTCTCCTCCATGCAATAGTATCAAGCAGTAGTAAATCCAGAAATGATATCAATCTCGGATGCTAGAGTTTGCTTCAGGTTAGGTAGATAAAAAATCAGTATCTAAAATTCCTCCATTCGTTAGCAAAAGTTAAAAAAAATTGCTTTCAGCATTCAAGAGAAGGAATATTCATGTAAGACTTTTCTTCAAATGGTGAAGATGAATTCGGTTTCATTTCCAAAACTTGTTTCGGCTGGAAGTTTAGTCCCATGTCAAGGTATTAAAGATTTGAGAAATCTGGAACATTGGTGAAAAACTATTGCATGCAACAATCAGAATAGCTAAATTTAATATTCTTCTTCCACATTTGTATTGTTAATACGCATTCCCACATGATTTGAGAAACAAAAGGGGAATTGTGCATCATTTGAAGGTTATATTTGCTTATCCAACATTAATATAAAAACTTTTGACTCAGACTTTTCCAAATAATGAGAAACTGGTGAACAAATCATTTGACCACAGGTTGCACAGATGAGAAATATCCCATATTTAGCTAGTATTGTACTTATAAACCAAATTGGGGACAACCAAAGCTAATACAAGCCGACACCTATCAGGATATCAAGACACGTCCTTACACGAACACCATAGTTACGTGTTACTAAACACACAGAAAAGCCGCAAAGATAAAAAAGGGATAAGGCACGTACCACTAGCAGGCGCCTCGGGTGACATCAAGGAAAAAGTTGATGCCGCCAAAACGTGCCAAAAGCCTAGTCTAAAAATTACTAGGTGCGTGTTTAATGCCGACGTTAAACATATCTTCGGGGTAAAATTGGCAAAAGTAGCCAGAAAGTCGGGTTTTTGGGCATTATTATTGGGTGAATTGTTAAGAGTTGCAGACATATCAGTAGTTTGCTGCTACAAATCCCTATTAAATTAATAGTGCACAAGAACCAAGCACTAATTATCAAATGATTGCTGCAGTTAATGCAAAACGACTTGACAGTGCACATGACAGGTGATGAGTCTGGAATTTTAATCGATCATTTTGAATTAACCAGTCACTGACCTACAACAAGAAGAGAGTATAGTACTCTGCGAAGAAGGAAGAAGAACAATATAATCATCTATAAGAACAGGAAGGATTTAATTGGGACTGTATGGTTAAACTACCAATTGATAAAATCGTATCAAAGGTTGTATAATTAGGTGCATCCTAGAAAGTAAAACACCGATCTAGAAAAATCCCAAGATAACGGTCGCCTGGAATTACGGCACCCATAAAAGGTAATTATAATTGACGATTTCCAGGCATTAGCTCGCAGGTTCATAATTTAATATTTTCCGTAGGTGCTGCGCTAAAGAGTGTTGATTAACTAGACGACAGAATGATATGCCATTAAGCCTCGCAAAGCAGCTCTTCTGGTGTAAGAAAATGGTATTTGCCATGATTGCTGCAAAAAGCGGGAACGCATCGCCTGAAAAAGAAGCTTGGAGGTTAGTTAAACCTCTATTCAGAGACGAACAGATCTATTTCTAAGATTCCGGAATGTTTTGCTACTCTTTGAGTTGAAATGAACAACTAAATCGAGCTTTTATAAGTTGCAATTGTGCTATGTACTAATAGCGTGCAAGTAATTGATCGGTCACGAGCCATGGTCATTATTAAAAGTTATTATATACATATGTTGGTACA
Organism: Agriotes lineatus; assembly: GCA_940337035.1. NCBI lineage: Eukaryota > Metazoa > Arthropoda > Insecta > Coleoptera > Elateridae > Agriotes > Agriotes lineatus. The sequence continues at coordinate 69,680,358 of OW679201.1, read as the reverse complement.
TAGTTTAAAGAGATTCGACTGATTACCTTAGAAATCTCGAATAAATGATCTCATTTATCTCTGTTAAGATGTAGAAATCGCCAATTAAGTCAGATTTAAATGATTAACCTAGAGTGAAGCTATTTAACAGTTTACAATAGTAAGTCAGTTTACCTTTACTAGCTAACATCAACATGAGAAGCAATTAACATTTGCACCTAACAAAATCTACGATACGAGTTAAGGTATGATGATATACTGATTATACCTTGTTTAGAAACAAACTCAAAATATGCAATTCATCAAAACAAATATTAAGTGGCTATATTGACGTGATTGATCTATTTTGTTGAATTAGTCCCACCATGCGTCAAAAAATCAAGGAAATGATAATGATAAATCAACTTGAATGCTAATGAGCTTTGATAAATCCATATCAAGATCTATTTATTTCATCGCATTACTGATATTAGCAATTAAATCATTGAGAATAACTAAATTGATAAAAGGAATTATTTCAATAATTGTACGAAGTCCATGTCATTGATTACATCGTTCGTAAAACCTTACACTTGATATATGTAAATTCGTTGCGTAATCATAGATTTGATATTTAGATTAGTAGATTATGAATATGATCTTAAAGGATTTTAGTATTGAATAAGCCAAATTGCTAAATCGATCTACAAAAGGCCACAACTTCAAATTGAAAAAAAAATTACTGTAACCTAGTAACCACGGTTTTAGTGATCAGAATCAATTTGTATTTAGTCTTTCATTTAGAGTATAATAAAAATTAGTTAGCATTTATGGTTGCATTATAACTATTATTCCTAGTTAAATTGACAATCAAATATTAAATTACGATTTAGATCAAGAAATAGGTTACAATCAACGGCAAACCTTTGTATCAGTAATTGAAATCCCAGCAACCGCTAAGCAAGCGATAATGAAAAAATGATTTAAACTGGTTATTCTATTCATAAACATTACCCTTGAACAATTTAACTGAACTAACTCCAAAGAAAACCACATCATAGTTTCTGTGAATCAGCCGAAGGGAATCAGAAGTATGATGAAATTTCAAAATGTCATTAAGTACATTTATAATAAGAATATGTAAGTAACATCAATGATTGCCTGAATGTATGGTTGCTAAGACATTGTTTGTAGTTACATGATCACCTTGAAATTGAGGGAGAAAAAATTTCAAAAATCCCTAATGAGTAGCTTTTCATATTTTGTATCTTTGACGAAAACGAGCAATATCATGTTAATAGTAAATAAAATAATTAACAGCATACTGAGGCACTGTACATTGAACTAACCTGAATTATCGTACTATATAATTGCATTAGTAAACAAAACATCATGCCAGAATTAAATATGAACAATACTTCTGCGTGATAAACCGAGTACAGAGTAAAATACTTTGTACTGGAATTCCGACAGTTCAATTTAGATAGACTTTGTCTTTATCCACTTTACGCCAAGTTAAATCGGAACTCAACCATAAAATCATAATTTACATGATTAAATCAGAAGTAATCACAATTAGGCATCAATCGTAATCATAAACTCGTGAGTCTGCTCGTTTATAAAATTATCCTTGAAACTTGAGGCTTCACTGATTAGGTATCTAACAATACATATTGGTTTAGGCAATTAATTATAAAGGAATTTTGACTGCCACCGCTGGTCAAAAAAGTGAGTAATTAAAATAAAATCAATGTTATATACGTACATTATGCTTTACACTTCACCCAGTAGAGTTAAAATTGAATAATAAAATAATTCAAACAATTATTCAGTGATATAAACCAATTACCTGAATATGAACATCCAGAAAAGAATTAATTTACTGTACTTATTAGTCTAGCTTCGCAGATGCACTGGCTTCTAATTAGAAATTTGCTATTTGCCCTATATCAATGATTAAATCTCTGCTGAGATGGTTTCAGCATAAACAATCAAAATGGTAATCGATTTTGCTTAAGTGAAATAATTACAGTGATTAGTACAGAAATGATTAAATCACCGTTGGGGCAAAAATGTGGAACGAATTAAATTTTGAAAAGCTCCAAAGCTATAATTATCGTATATAAGTGAGATTGTGCAGATGATGAAATTCGATAACAATATTAAATAATATCTAAGTAAATATTGCATAAATACAATCAGATTTCAATGCATTATAATCAAGCAATTCGTAACTTTAGTGTGCTCTACAATAGGATTTTTATTTCTAGGATTAAATAAGCCGCAATTAGTTAATTCTATATGTAGATCCTAATTAATTAGACGCTAAGTTGTGCGCCAGAATTAGCTATAATTGAAGAATGCTGAATTGTTTTTAAGAAGTTGGAAATTAATGAGTTGTAAAATCGAAGTGAGTATTAAGCCTGCATATACGATTAGAAATTCTTTTTCTTCCTCTTTTATAGGCCAGTGGTTTGTTTTAACGACAAAGTGGCTCTATGAGTCCTCTTTGCCCTTAAGCCGAGTAGCTGGCTAGCCTTGCCCGTCGAAAGTGAGGAAGAGTTCCCTTGTTTAGGGTTTAACGACTACCACAGGTGTTAGCGTGGCAACCGGGGAGCGTACGGTTTTTTAAATGTTTCTAGAGTCCGATGGTATTCGAACCTGGGGCGGCCGCCTGAGAAGCGAGCATTTGCTCGCTGTGCCATCCGCAATTTTAGAAATTATACGTTATATAACAAATCAATACTAAAGATTAAAAGCTAAATAAATATTTTACAAATACAATCAGATCTAATTCTAAGCGGAAGACTTCTGATTTTAATCTGCTCTGCAGTGAATTGCAACGGTCGAATTTTGATTTAAATGAATAAATTAGACACAATTAGTACATTTTTCAGAAATACGCCGTGGGAACATTTAGTTTGAAATATTTCTAATTGATTTAATTTAGTTTCTGTTGAAATACTAATTAGATATAATTGAAAAATCCTGAATTGTTCCTAATAGTTTTGGAAATTAACATGAGTTGTAAAATCAAGCTTCGTATTAAGCCTACATATATGATTACAGTCGAATATAATTTATTTGTGAAATTGTAAATTATACTACACCAACAGCATATAACGAAGCAATATTCAAAATTAAAAACCAAATAAATATTTAAATTTTAAGCAATAAATTTGTAATTTTAACCTGCTCTACGGAGAAGTGCAATGATATTTTGTTTTTCATGATAAAATTAGACGCAATAAGTTAATTATATCATAAATAAGCTGAAGAGCCATTCAGTTAATGAAGCAAATTGTTCTAATGATCTGTAAACTGGTTTCATCGGTTCAAATGAACTATTCGCGCATCCTAATTTGAATAATTGAAGAATGCTGAATTATTTCTAATGATTTCGGAAATTAATATGAGTTGTAAAATAGAGGTAAGTATTAATTCTGCATATCTGGTTGGAACTAAATAAAATCTATTTGTCAAATTAGAATTAATTGCGATATAGAAACGAACGACTGGTTGATATACAAGATAGTCAATAATCGGGTTTCGTTCTTCGGGGCAGAAATTTAAAACAACTCTTTTTTGAAGATTATTGTTCAAAAAACTGTATTACTGTATCATTACTATGGAAACAGTGCATAACAAATCACTATTAAAGATTGAAAATTAACAAATACCGATATTAATTATAAGCAGTAATAGTAATTTATTATACAAGACGATAAAGTTAAATTTTATCCACGAGTGAATCGTTTAACGTCGAGACGAAGTCGAGACGTTAATGGTTCAAGAGTGGATAGACATAACTTTATCGTCGTGTATAATACAATATTTTTTTCTATAGCAAGAACTTTAACAATTTCAAAAGAAAATAATGACAGTCAATCACATTTCAAAATGTCAGTAGCTAGATTGGGTTGCTACGATAATACGAAGCTGTCATATTTAATTTAAACAAAATTTAGAAAATTAAATTACTTTATCTATCCTTGATGTTAATGTGCTACTTTATCTACCCTTGCTGTTAAAGTAAAACTTGACCTTTTGTTTCGAGTTGATAAAAGCACACTTTAACATGTGCTATAGAAAAATATTTATAATTCTAATTTGCTCTGCAGTGGAGTGCAACGTAAATATTTTCATTTGTATGAATAAATTAGACGCAATTAGTAAACTATATCATAAATAAGCTGAAGAGCCATTCAGTTAATGAAGTAAATTGTTCTAATGATCTGTAAACTAGTTTCATCAATTCAAATGAACTCTTCGCGCATCCTAATTTGAATAATTGAAGAATGCTGAATAATTTCTAGTATGATATGTTTTATCGGACTGCATATAGGATTGGAAATGAATCAAATTTATTTACCAAATTAGATTTAATTGCGAGACAGCAACGGACGAGTGGTTGATATACAAGATAGTAAATAAGCGGGTTTCGTTCTTCGGAGCAGAAATTTTAAAAAACTCTGTTTTGAAGAGAATCATTCGGAAAACTTTATTACTTTATCATTACTATAGAAACAGCACATAACAAATCAATATTCAAGACAAAAAACTAAATAAATATGTAACAAATACCAATTTTAATTCTAAGCAGTAAATTTATAATTCTAATTTGCTCTACAGTGGAGTGCAATATTATGATTTGTATGATTAAATTAGACGCAATTAGTTAACTATATCATAAATAAGCTGAAGAGCCATTCAGTTCATGAAGTAAATTGTTCTAATCATCTGTAAACTAGTTTCGTCAATTCAAGTGAACTATTTGCGCATCCTAATTTTAATAATTAAAGAATGCTGAATTATTTCTAGTACTTTCGGAAATTAATATGAGTTGTAAAATCGAGGTAAGTATTAAGTCTGCATATGTAATTGAAACTGAATAACTGAAGTTTAGCTTTTTATCACGAATGTGGATTTAGTTGCCGAGGCCCGTAGGGAAAGCGTTAAATTACAACATTTTAACCAACATTTGTAGGTTATGTTAACATCAGTTGACGTTTATCTGTCGCCTCGCCACCTACAAAAAAGTCGTAAAACAATGGATTACTTTACTGCCGATTTCTCGTATCTTAATGATGATTTCGAGGTACTTTAATGCCTATTTCAAATAAAATATATTTGTCAAATTAGAACTAATGCGAGATAGTAACGAACGACTGGTTGATATACAAGATAGTCAATAATCGGATTTTGTTCTTGGGGACAGAAATTAAAAAGAATCTTTTTTGAAAGCAATCTTCCAGAAAACTTTATTACTTTATCATTACTATGAAAACTGTATAACAAATCACTATTCAAAATTAAAAATTAATAAATATGTAACAAATACCGATTTTAATTCTAAGCAGTAAATTTATAATTGTAGATAGCTCTACAGTGGCGTACCAGGGCAAAATTTTGATTTGTATGATTAAATTAGACGCAATTAGTTAATTATATCATAAATAAGCTAAAGAGCCATTCAGTTAATGAAGGTAAATTGTTCTAATGATCTATAAACTAGTTTCACTATATAGAAAGAACTATTTGTGCATCCTAATTAGAATAAATGAAGAATGCTGAATTGTTTCTAATAATTTATGAAATTGATATGAGTTATAAAATTGAAGTAAGTATTAACCCTGCATATAGCATTGGAACTGAATAAAATTTGTTTGTCAAATTAAAATTCATTGCGAGACAGTAACGAACAACTCATATACAAGTTAGTCAATAAACTGCTCAAGTACAGGTCTAAAGAGTAGCTTCAGCACTGCGAAAACAACGGTTGACCTTTCGCCAAAACCAAATAGCGCATGAAGGTGCTCGGGACCTTAGCAACAACTTTGCCCCCTTTCAAAATTTCGATATCTGTAGCCGTTCGAAAGTTACAGGCGATCCAGACAGACACACGGACACACAGACAGACAGACAGACAGACAGACGGACGGACAAAACGTTCGCATAAGTACGCTGAAGCTACTAATAATCGGGTTTTCTTCTTTGGGGCAAAAATTCAAAAATAAGACTCTTTTTTGAAGAAACTCTTTCGAAAAACTTTATTACTTTCTCATTACTATGAAAACAGTATATATGAATAAAATGTATTTGTGAAATTAGAATTAATTGCGAGACAGTGACGAACGACTGGTTGACATACAAGATAGGCAATAATCGGGTTTCGAAGAAAATATTTCGTAAAACTTTATTACCATATCATTACTATGAAAACAGATATAACAAATCAATATTAAAGCCTAAAATCTAAATAAATATCTAACGATTAAAAGTAAATTTATCATTCTAATTTGCTCTACAGTCGAGTGTAACGGCAATATTTTGATTTGTATCATTAAATTAGACGCAATTAGTTAATTATTTCATAAATAAGCTGCAGAACCATTCAGTTAATTAATGAAATTGCTCTATTAGAATGGCCTATAAATTATTTTCACTATATGAAATACAATATTTCTAATTAATTTACCTTAATTTTTGTTGAAATGCTATACGCAATATCTAATTAATTAGACGTAAATTTGTGAATTTGAAGAAATCTCAATTGTTACTCAGAGTCTTGGAAGTTAATGTGAGTTGCAACATCTTGCCTATATGATATATACTGATTAGAATAAAAAAATGTATTTGTGAAATTAAAAATTAAACTATAAGAATAGTATATCACTAATCAAAGTTAAATATTAAATGCTAAACAAATATTATACAAATAAAAGTTGCTGTTCTGCAATAAAATGACATGATTACGTGATGTATGAGATTCAATTAGATGTAATTAATTAATTATTTTATAAACAGCCCATCCAGACATTTAATTATAAAGAAATATATATAATGATGACCTCTAAACTATATTCTATAACTGAAATACTCCTAATTAATACATCTCAGCTACTATTAAAATCCTATAAGCAGTGCCTAATTAATTAGACGTTAATCTCGGAGGTCTAATTAAATTCTACTAGAAACTGATGAAATGAGTTCTAATAATTTGAGTTATAAAATTGAACTTAGTATTAATTCTACATATATAATTTTAAAAAATAGCCTTGATTTGATAACTTAAAATTAATTTACTTCAACTATAAAATATGCAATACATTTCCAGTTTTAGTTATTTAGTTTTGATTTCTATGTTTAAATTACAAGTAATTCGTTAGTTAATTATTTAATAAATAACTATTTAAATTATTCTAGTTACTTGTAAGCTTCCAATTGATTAAACGTTACTTTGAGCATTTGAATTAGATACCAAATGTTTTAATAATTTTTAAATTATATGTGCTGTATAATTGAGTTTATTATTAGTGCGCATGCATGTATGACTAGAATCGTATAGAATATATTTATTAAACTAGACATTGCTCGTAGTACATAAGAAATCAATATTACATATTAAGAACTAAATACATATTTAAAAATACAATTAATTCGTAATTTTAGCCTGCGCCACAATAACATGCCACTGTATTTTGATTTATGCAATTAAATTAGAAGCAACTAGTTAATTACTTAGCTGTAGCTACGTTCAATTTATGATGCAAATTATTCTAAAAGATCTGGTAACTATATTTACTCAATCAATTGAAAACGTCTAATTAATACAAGTACGTAATTAATTAGATGTAATTGTGTGCATTCTAATTAAATACAATTAAATAATGTTGAAATGCCCAGTGCCTAATAGTTTATGATGTTGCAGTTGCTTTAATTCTGCATATTATAATACAATGGAATAACATGTACTCATTTTAAATTGATTATTGCGACATCTCAGTTGCTTTAATTTCTAGTTAATTGATTTTGCTTAAGTAAAATAATTACATTGATTAGTATAGAACAATTCAATCGTCTGCTGAGAAGAGATGCGGAAGGGATCGCTATTTAATCAGATCTAAAATTATAATCATTGTGTGCAAAGCCAATTTGTGCAGCTGATTAGACTTGATGGAAATTGCAGACGTATATAATTTACTATGTTAATGGTTAATAATAAAAATTAAATATTAAAGACTCCTGCATTGAGTTTCCAATTCAGCTATTAAATAAGCAATAAATATGCAATGCGGTATTTCGTATTACTCTATAATGAAAAGCGGCGGTTAAGTTTTGATTTATACGATTGTATTAGTTAATTTCCCCGACTAATCGCCAGATACAGAATGTAGTTAATAGTGACATTTAGTTTATGAAATTTATTATTTCAATGACCAAGGAATTACTTTCGCTGCATCATTTGAAATGGGTGTAATTAATACAAGGCAGTTTCTTTAAGACACTATAAATAATTAGATGAAATTGAAACGTTGCATTTCAATGTGTTCTAACTCAACTTTAGGCGTTATAATTTCCAATTTTTGCTTTCTAGAACGCTTTTCAGATTTCCGTGGGCGACGCGACGGCTTGATTCATTAGTAATTATTCTTGTAAGCGCATCGCTTACCTTATCTAAATCAAATCTAAAATTAGATGCCGAAATTTATGGCCGATTAAGCGTGTGTCGAAACGACGTAAGTGAATTAGAAGTTTTAAAATTGCCCATTGTGCGCGGTTGCCCAATGCAATATCGACGTGTCACGTCCGAGATATCATCTTATGAAATTTTGAGAACTTGACACGCTTTTGCCCATTCGTGCGCTCTTTTCCGCCGAAAGCGAAGGTTAATGGCAATAATAAAGAAATTACAGCTAGTCCAAACAACAATACAGCACCCAAATTAGAAGGCGTAATAGAAAAGTCTGACATTTGAACAATTTTATACGAATTGCAGGCCGAGGCTGCCAATCAAGCGTGAAAGATTAAAATGGGAATTGAATTAATTGGCTGCCGTAAAATTGCCCCAACGTAATTTTTCCCATTTGCTTTAATTTCCAGTCCATTCGGACATTGTTCTACACGGCTGGTTACATGACATTGAACATGCACTTTACCGTTTAACATATCAGACCATTTACGGGTCCTTAACCTTAAAACACAGCCTGAATTTAAACAGCCTTTTCTCATACGCAGTCAATGCCGATCAAGGCTTCGAAAATTCCTGTGCTTAAAATGCATTAAAGGCGGCCGCGCACGCCATTGTCTTCGTTATGGGCCCGATGGTAAATATAAACATGCGTGCACCAGGAAGTCCAAACGGTACTGTTAATTCACCTCGAAAATAAAGTTAGATACCTACAATATTTTTACCTCGATACCAAGTTTGTCTAGGCAGCAATGCCTATTTTAACCCCCCCCCCCCCCCCTCCGACCCCATAATTGCTTAGACACGTCTAAAGCTAAAATTATTCTAAAACAAGAAAAAATAGCTTGATTTTTCCGAGTTTTAGGCAAATTCGGACAACTTCGGCTGTTTTAATTAGCCATGCCAAGTGGGTGCCCAAAAAACCCTAATTTGCTCACTGGGCGGCCAAGGCACGCTTTAATAGCTATTAAATTTGGGCGGAAAACAAGGCTGTTTTTCTGCAAATTTAATTATTTTTTTGCGAGGCCTCGTTGCGGCCGGGGTTCTAATTTGAGAAATTTGGGAAATGTGTGGATAATTGGTTCTGACGAGAATTTTTAAATTAATTCGCAGTAAAGGTTGCACATATAAAAAATTTATTTAAGCTGGTGTATAGCAGCAACCAAGGATTTGATTAATAATATAACGTTTAGATAGTTAATGTGCCGATAATATTTTCTCTAATTTTTTAAAGGTTATCAAAATCAACACAGTTTCGATACGTTGATGTTATGTTTACAACAGAGGAAATGTTGTAATATTGGATAGTAAATGTTTAACAAGTAACTTTGCGTACATTTCATAAGTTTGATGAAATCATGCGCTTTAAAGGAGCATAACAAGAATACACAGCTTTGAGTTGGACCATTGTGTTATCTTTGGTGCTTAAATATTTTAATTACATTGCTTTTGTGTCAACTTTCACGAATTTTTGCCCACACTTTGTTCAATGATATTTTTTAAGTTGGATCATAGCGAAATTCCGCCAATTGTTTATCTTGTACATATTCTTAGCTTCCAATATATTGTCATGTGACGAATCTTCAGCCAGAGGTGTTGCATAGCACCAACGCTGTTTAACATATATCTGTAACAAGCATCATCGATATGGAAAAAAAATGCAGAAACATACTAACTGAATTTGATGAAGGCTTCATCTACACTTAGTATTTTGCAGACGACCAATATATTGCTATGAACACATGTTAAGCCTTTATGATTATAATAGCAATTAATAACAATTCAAGCATTTCAAAAATTCTTTTTACAAAATATTCTATAAATGTACTAGTTTAATTTTTGCAAATTGTATAAAATAGCATTGGCGTTCATAATAATTTATAAAACTGTATTAAAAATAGTGTTAGCCTTGATTTGAACAACAAAATGTAATCAGAGCAGGCTTGGAAAGCATGTGTAACAACGTAAGATTGAACAAAAACTAACAATTGGTGTTAATATTGGCTTCCCCAATAAATAATTATTAATACGCTGTAGTAGGTTGCATTAACCCGTAGCACCTCTGCAGAGGTTTATAAAATGTTCGAGCAATGTAATTGGAGCCCTGTGAGCTAGAGGTAGACAGCAACCTTCGTGGGAAGCAGTTGGAGTTCAAGGTGTGGGTCAACGACTGAATTGGAGTTGGTTTCGGAGCGATCGAGCTATAGGTATCGTTCAGTATGGCATCAGCGGTTTGTATCTGTAGGCCAACGAAGAAAGCGGGGCTAAGCCTCGTGGGACTTGCTGGGGGTTCAAGTTAAGCCCTAGTTTCCATTGGAAAAGCAGCATAAAGATCAGCACAGTTTATTCTAAAAGATTGAATTTAGTGATTTGCAAGTGGCGTCGGTTTTTTGTGCATTTCCGGCAGACGCGTTATCTGAAAGTGTATTTTGTTCGTGACGTGTATTTACTTACTGTTATTGTTATAAGCTAGGCAACGCTTTAATTACGTAATCATTCATAATTTGTAGGAAATAGCGAACTTTTTTTACGAAATTGTAATCTTGGATCGCCATATTTGAATGTGGTTCTCATTAGTTAAAATGTCCAGTATTATAGCGGTCCAAGTGGTTAAATGAGCATTGTTCAAAGCGTTTACAAGTAAATCATTAAAAATATGCCATGGTATTTAAGTTGATAGCAAATATATTTCCAATAATTTATACTAAATCAAGATAATACTGGCTAGGATGTAGAAATCCAACCAATTGAGATGATAGAGTCATTTATTTAAATAATAATGATAATAATAATATCAATATCATATACAATTACTTAATAATAATCGCAATAATATATGTGCAGAAGAACAGCTCGATATAAGCCAGATGGTGCGAAAGTTGAGGGAAGAATATGCTAAGTGGTGATTACAAATAGGCATTGCGAGAACACAATACAGAATACATTGTCGTTGGAGAAGATCTGGAATAATTACACAATAAATCAAACAGCTTCACCCAGTGATAAGGAGGCTTGTGGTTGGTGAAAAGTAAAGCCATCTATGGAGCTCAAACTTGGGAAATTGCTAAGTAGAGTCAGGCAAACACTTCTGGAGACGCAGATGCGGACTATCTAACTGGAACTTATCCCAAACAAGCAAATTAGAAGGCGGAGAAAGGCTAATCTAATCTTCTAATCGATAAAAATGATCACCCGAGGGTTTGATAGCAGATCTAAGAAAGGACGTTTAAACAATTTTGAGGTTATGCATCGATCGGATCGGCTATTGAAATAAAAACCACGAGTGACAAAAATGCACAAATTTCATGAAATTTTTATGGTCGCGAGTTATATTGGTAGTAAAAGTTCCAAAATGGTAAACATTTAAATTTTAAAGCAGCCATATATTGCGATCTCCTTTGGGTTTTAACCCAGTTCTGCAGTTTCTTACTGTCCTCCAGGTTGGTTTTCTCTATGTCTTGTTTAAATAATGTAACTTTGACCATAATCTAAAAAGCTGTACTAATCAAGACAGGCATTTTTCGATCCAGACCATTTTATATTGCAAATCAACCCTGTTTGAATTGAATTAAATCTTGAAAGCACTTTCTAAACTTATAATTCTTCAAACTTTTAATAGCTAAAGTTAAAGATTATAGTACAAAAAAATATATTTGCGCTGCAATTTTAAAATATATACTAAATAAAGTTACTGTTTCGCTGTTCTTAAGATAACTATGCTAGGATGTCAGGTAATAATTAAAAAACTGAAATTACAAATAGACTTTTAAATATATGATCTCAACATAGCAACATAATTCAGTTATGCTCTAGATACAGACTGTATATAACCTAAAACCTATTTTTCTAGAGTGTACCCGCCATAGAATGCACCCATAAGATATAACTAGGAGATAATCCAATAAAAGTGTGTACGTTATACGTCATACTGCACCGTCCCCGATCGGACTTACTTTCTTTCGCACCATCTAGCGGCAATCGTCCAAACTTTAATGCCACGGAATGCTGTACCATTTTCTAGCGCCATCTAACAGCAATGGCACAAACTTTTCTGCTACAAAAGTCTTCCTGCCTTTACATTCGTGATTTTATTTTACCAAATCGCGCAATAATTGTAGAAAATAGACTGACATTTCAATATAAAAACTGATTTTAAAAAATAAACAATTGATGGTTTAGTTCGTTATTTTTGGTGATGAGCACAGTACAGACGTAAAAGCATTGAGTATTGTGGTAAATAAACTTAAATCAATGAATGTTCAAGTATGTAAATTAAATTTGTGCAGTTTCGATTAAAATTTGAATGAGAATAATTTGGGGTAATTAATCTGCTTTTTTAATTCTTAGATGGATTTTTCTTCGGGAATTATTTCACAAACGCAGTTTTTAAGGGCATTTTTTAAATGCAGTTTTCAAGGGTACATTTCTATTCTAGATTTGGAAGAAGATTTCTTAATGGAGTTTCTAAGGAGAATTTGTTTAAATATAATTTCAAAGGTGAATTTTTTAAATGCCAAGTTGCAAGTAAAATTTTCTAAATTAAAATTTTTAAGAGGAATTTTTTAACTTTTTTTTCAATTGGATGTTTTATAATGAGTTCCAGGGTGCAAATATTTAAATCGTGATTTAAATCATACGACTTTTTATTTTATTCATGTGATTTAAATAAAAAATTTCAGCTTGTTTAAATATTTGTTATTAATGAAAAAACTAGTTATTAATAACAAGTGACTACATAATATAAAATTTATTCATTAAAGACGATGTTGCACTCACTGTTCTAATATTTAAATAAGAATACCAATTAGCCCGCCTTCTCTGTTTCACTCTGTTACACTTTTCTCGATGTTTTTTTAAACAAGCCCCAAACTCTTGTAATTCAAGTTACACACTTTGCAAATTGCGTCCTGTTTTTCCGAGGACATTTTTCTTTAAGAAGTACCGCCAAATTTCGTCGCCTTTTCGTTCCGACATTTCGATCTGCAGTAGTTTACTTTACACATTAAACCATACAAGCATCTGACGATTAAGAAGAGTTAAGCTTAAACATAACAAAAAAATCTGTAAAAGGCTTTACCCAGAACTTCCCTCGTCGACATTGTGACACTAAATAATTTTAAAAATCAAATTAAGTTAGAAGTAAAAATATCTTCACGTTTCTAATTAACACATTAAATAAATTTTCAAATAAAATAACAACGAAGAGCAACGTTTTGTGGGATATTGCAAGGGAACAGGCTATTTCTACCTGAGCTACAGAGCACCAACCCTTCGAATTCCTGCGTTGCAGCTGTATTAAGTAACGCACTAATTTGTTGCTCCCTTTTGTATCGTACAACATTTATTCTGTATCTATTAGGTCCCATTTTTGGTAGGAACAAAACCTGCGCTATGTACAAATTAATGCTTTCTTGCTAAGTTAAATCAAAAATAAACAAAATTTTATTTTTTTAAGGTGCTCACCCTGTATATATTTGTCTGAAATTTTCTCGGTTTCATGCCGGACAGATATATAATGTATATGCAAAATATTGTCTTCCTCCGACAAATAGTTTTTGAGTTATACCGCCAACAGACAGACAGACAGACAGACGAAATTAAGAAAACCTATTTTTCGTCATCTAGGGACCCTGAAACGTAAATATCTGGAGAAATCTCGACAGGTGACTTTTAGCAATAACAATACTTCCTTCGTCTTTTAGACGAGAGAAGTAACAAATGATGTGGAATTTTGGACATCGAACGAGTATATCTTTACTATACCCCTAATTAAGGAAGATTTTGAAATCCGTGAAAAACCTAATATAAATTAAAAAATCCCGATTGCAATTGAAAAAAATCGATTTTATAATTTTTTTTATATCGTGATTTTTTTGCACCCTGAATTCAGTTCTCCCGGATTTTTTTTTAAATTTAATTTCTAAGAGGAATTTCTTATATGTATGTTTTAAGAGTATTTTTAAAATAATTTTTCAAGTGCATTTTTTTATTTGTAATTTCTAAAAAGAATTTCTTAAAAATGATTTAAGGGAAATTGCTATATAATTTTTTACAAGATTTTGTAAAAGCAATTCTTAAGAAAAAATGTGTAAATGTACCTTTTCAAAAGGATTTTAGTAATAATTTTTTTATGAGAGTTTTTTAAATCTAATTTTTAAGATGAGAGATTTTTAATTTGATTTTTCAAAGAATATTTTGCAAACTAAATCTTTCAAGGAGAATTTCCTAAATGTAATTTTTCAATTGGTCTTTTATAATCACTTTTCAAGGGGAGTTTTTAAATGTAATTATTTTATCTCTTATATGTAATTTTTAAGGGTAATTTTTAAAAAGAATTTTTTTAAATGTAATTTATTACAATAATATTTGTAAAACTTAGCTTTTAAGATGTTTTATGTAATTTTTAAAGAAAATTTTGTATAAGCAATTTTACAATTGAATTTTTACTACACTCTTCAAGAGAGACTTTCTTTCAATTTTTCAAAGGAAATTATGCATAAGTATGTAATGTTTCAAGATTATTTTAAATAATTTTTCAAAAAGGCTTTGTTAAATGTAATTTTTAAGAGGATTTTATAAATGTAATCTTTAATCTTATAAATTTCATTTTTAAGAGAAGTTTTGTAGATACAATTTTTTATAATCACTTTTCAGATATCAGAAATTTTTAGAGTAAATTTTCATAGGCAATATGTAAGTATAATTTTTCAAGAATTTTTAAAAAAGTAATTTTAAGGGAAATTCTCTAAAATTTAACCACTAAAGAATTTTTTGAAATGTAATTTTGCAGAAACCATTTTTTACATAAAGTAAATTTTCATTCAAATCGCCCAAAGCGTTTTTTAGATAACAATAAAAGCGGATTTTTCCGAAAACTTTAACACCCTGTATCTCGGAAACGAAACGTTTCTGGACCCATGTCTGTTAGGACTTTTTTGTTTGTACTCATGAGATCTATAAGTGGGTAAAATATCGGAACGTATTTTTCAAATACTCAGTATATTGCAAATTTAATATGAACTTTTTGAAACCAATAAAAGCTTGTAAGCAGTTTGTAAATTGACATTTCTGGATACTTCAAAATAAATAAGTTAGAAATTATATTTCCAAAAATGTCTGTCATTGGTGTGCTGAATATATCTAAAAGAATCTGCCAAATTATGAATTAAAAACAAATGAAGAGACAAACCAAAATAGACAACTACCGCCTTATGAAAAATAAACTTTAGTTAATATTTTTCCGTCACCAACTATCATAGTGTGTACAATACTGAAGAAACGGAATGTTCAATCAGCGTCTATTATTTTTAATCAGCAAATTTAAAAAAGTTATCAGTCAAAACCTAAAGTCCCTGTGTGATACGTAAGAACTGGAATTACATTCTAATTTTAGCGTAGAAATAAATACTTGCCAATAGCACATGGTCCAGTTGAATTTATAAAAAAATTAGTGCCAAAGTCCGGTTTCGAACTAAATCCTGCCGGAGACAGTTAATTTATTAAGCTGCGCAGCCCACGCGATCGGCAGCTTTCTCGCTGACGAACGTTGCATAACCCACCGAAAAGCGTTTCAGGAACTGCTACAAAAGCAGACTTTACGAGAACTTACCGATGAAAATATCTCCGCCAATAAATATCGTTTTTACCCGCAGCTTTCTATTTCCGATAGCAATCAACACTGTAGTGCAATTTTTGCGACATCGTTAGATTGGATCTACAGCGTTGTAAAATGTTAGGAATAAATTAAATAACTGTAAGCAATTTCACAATTTGTGCAACATTCACGATCCCATTGTACAAGCATTAGGCATTTAATTGATATTGCTCTGACATATAAACCAGCTCGTGACCGCGTCTGTCCGTCTGCTAATGCCCGTGACAACTCTTTAATATTCATAATAACAATCGCCGCGATCCTTTTAAGGTGCCAGAGCAATTCCCCGTTAATGAACGTGGCCAGGAGTTTTTCCTCAGCCACCTCGACCCATCTCCACGCGGTCGAGGAATCAATACTGAAAGCTGATACTCGCATCGTTTTGTAAATTGGAATCAATAAAGTAAGTCAACAAAAGTTGTTCGCTAGCGCGAACATGTTAAACATGGGATATGGCGGCCATGCATATTCATGGGACTTATTTAGTGCCGGATTAGTGCAATAACGCTCCGATTTTTCGGTCTAAATGGTACGTACGCAATTATTGATTGCCTGCGAATTACTTGTAGGTTTGGCATGCTACAAGCCGCGGAGCGATTCAATTTGCTTAGGATCGATTCTGCGTTCGAAGTTTCACCAGTCATTTAGTAATTAAAACGCTTGGTCACGACATGACGTGCGTTCACTATCGCCGTTCGGATATATCTGGACACTGCCTAAAACTGAGGCAACGATCAATATCGGTTGCTTTAAATATTGTAAGACATTGATCACGGCATCTGTAGCATTCCAGAATTTAAAAAAAAGTGAAGACTAATGGGCCGCTTCCTCTACATTGACCATTTCTGGCAACCGGTTTGATTTGTTCTATTTTGCCATTTAAATTCTCAGGGCTTCATATTAAGATGGTTTATTATAATGATGTGAAGAAACTATTGAATAAAATAAATGAGGTTGTTAAATATCCCATGAGGCGCATGTCTCTACCACCCTACTACATACAATTAACTTTACTAGAACCACACGAATATAATGCAAATTGAAAGTCATGAGATAATCAGCAAAGGGGTGAAGATAGAGTCTAGGACAATTCGCCGACGCCGATTCGCCATAGGTACAATTCGCTGTGGCCGGATAGAGTTCTAAATGACTAAACGTACTACCCTCAATTAAATATAAATGAAATACAAAAAAATTAAAAACGTGTGTCACATGTTATCACTAAGGCACTTGCTACGGTTGCTTCTTTTACAAAAATATTCCAGAAATTCTTCAACAACTGCATGGTTTAATAATTATTATAAAAAGATGGCCATTAGAATTCAATAGAGATAAAATTACAGCTTATTTTTTACTATTTAAGCAATTAAAAAATACAGCTTTTCACATCGGCGAATCGGGCCGACAGAGAATCGGGCTGGCGGCGAATCGGACTGGTGGCGAATCGGGCCGACGGGGAATCCGACAGCAAATTTGACCTACGGCGACGGCCAATTGGCGACGACGAATTGCCCCATCCTCATAAAGGCATTGTCAAAAACTGTACATTAAGAATTCCGAAGTTTTATGTAATACAAACTCTTTGAAATTATGTCCTTGAAAAAAAGGGATACATATTACAGAATGTATTACACCACAGGACGTTGTATATAAATAAAGGAAAACTAAGTCATACAGCCGACTGCAATCGTATATAGCTGAAGATGATAGTGTGTTAAGTTTCATTTGCGCCGCCTTTCAATTTCGCATTCTGTAGTATTCAGTCCGCTTTGTTGCGTATGCTATCCTGGATTCCTTCTTTCGTTATAACACCTAGTGCCGAAGGGCCAAATGGAGGCTTGGACTACAGCTGTTCTTATTTGCATTGCAGTCGCTCCATGCAATGACAATTCTTGGACCTTTGGATCCGCCGAATCCAATGCTGCAGCGCCATTAGACCGCAGGAGAGGATCCTATGTTTTTTCCCAGAATTGCACGTCCCCCCCGAGCCGCTCTGCGAAAACTATGATATTTCCGTTGTAAGCTTTGCCGACCCCTGAGCAATTGCCTTATTGCTATGTACAATTGCAAGTATTAATTTTTATTCTTGTTCCGAGGTATCTCATGCTATGACTGATAAATTAGTAAGACTTAAATTAGTATAGCAAGTAACGTTGTGGCCACCTGCGATTCTGCTGGCGGATCGATAACGTTGTGATATTTATATGTACCGTGTCATATTTCATGAATTATACTGTGATATTTTCATTCTGGCTTTATTTTCTACTGCGACCTATATTTGAGTGGAACTTCTCTTTCAGATTTATTGTGCTACCTGAGTTTACGTATTCTCGTTCCAATGCCTGGATACACTTGCCGTTATTTGATAAAAAAATCCCTTGGCGCCCGTTTTGGGTATTTTAAAGAGCTGTACACACCGTCTCCGGTCTGAAATTCACGTTATATATTGATTTTGAGAGATTAGCCAACGGAAAACCTTTTTACGATAACAAGTGACAATTAAAATATCACTGTTGTATAAGTAGCAAAATAATTTCCACGTCGATGTGGTGGCAGCGAAAGGAAAACTTACGATTAAAAGTCATTTCCTTGGCATTAATCGCTAGTGGCAACAATTTTTCAAGAAGTACTAAATGGAATTCGACTACTTTTGCCCTTTAAATGTTGAATGACATCCATGGCTTGACAGTTAGATAAAATCAATCTCATTTACAAGAATAGCAGCTTTTGAATAAAAAAAGGCACAGATTTAAACGAATTAAGAAAGCGAAGAAGAAGAAGCTATATTTACTGCTAACCATGAGCATGGTTGCTGCATATAGTAAGTGTCTTGTTTGTACATATCCAAAATTGAACTTGTGTCCTTTAAAGTTTAGTAAAAGCATGTTCGTACATTTTGTGCTATATACCTTAACTATAACAATAGTCTTTCATGCTTTTGCAATTCATGAGATGCAGATAAGACGATCATACCATCAAATTGCCTTTAATGATTGATGCACAATGTTTCCGAATTATCACTACTTCACTGCCCGTCCCTTATCGATGTATTGAGCTGCATTGTCCTATGATTACACTTCAAAATTGCCTACTCATTGTACAAAGTTCCGTACTTATACATACAATTCAAAACATCTTGTTTGTAGTATTGAAAGATCGGGATGAATAATGAATCGCACATACGTACCTTGTTGAGTATTGCAAACGATACTTATTCCTGTTAAGGCATGAATCAATATCAGGAAATATTAAAAATAAAATCACATCCAGATAATTACTGAAAGTATATGTTAATAGTATGTATTAGACCATCAAGGGATACAGGTAAAGGGGTAATAATATTTTTAACAGTATAATTGACCATGTGAAATGATCTTGAATGCAGTAAATTGATTAGATTTTAAAACAACATTCCAGCAAGTTACTTGTTACTGAGAAGTGGAAAGCCTCGTCTTCATCTGTGAGAATTCGTCAAAAGCAAGCCATACGTGCTAAAAACAAGCCAACCAAAGGAAAAATGCCTTTTAGGCTGTTAGGAACATACCAGAGAACTTTGTAATATCAACAATTCTTGGAACAATAGTAAGAAATTGATTGCGAATTGCTTACTTGTACTGTGATGAATAATAGAAACTGTTATTTGACGACCGTAAATGCTAAAAATCTGGTGTGATACACTCACACAACTTCCTTTTACAGTGATCTTATAATTAGTCAAAAATTTCATTTTTAATTTTTAACCATTTGTTAAAAATTTTCAAAAATTACAAATTCTACAAAAACGGTACAAAATCGAGTGTTAGTTGAAGAGACAAATTTTCTCTAAAATTTTAAGGTGAATTCAAAAATGTAATAATATACCGGGTGTTTTATATAAAATAGGAGTTAATAAAAAAAATAGAAAAAAAAACAAAAGAAACCCACTTTAGAAGTATTCAACTGGAAAATCACCTATCTCACATCAATACCCATTAAAAATTTAAGAAAAATGTAAAATTTAAAAAAAATCGTTAGAGCCGTTTTTGAAAAAATCGAAAAAAACTGAAAAATCACAAGAGTAAACACCTACTTCCGGTTATGCGATTTTCTTCAAAAGCTTGCTGTCTCATCTACATAGTACACAAAACTTATATATGAAGTTTCAATGCCATACCTCTTTTCGTTTTTGAGATATTCTGTTCACAGACACACAGACACACAGACAGACACACAGACAGACAGACCAATGAAAAAAAATATGTTTTTTGGGATCAGGGGACTCTAAAACGTGAAGATCTGTTGAAAACTCAATTTCGAATTTTTGGGGTGAATCCAATACTTCCTTTATAGTAGTAAAAGGAAGTAAAAAGTGCTGAACCTGATAGCTTGCTACTTCGAGATTAATTTCTGCGCGTGTGACAGTAATCGCTTATCCGGGGATTATTTGGTAATATGAGTCGTTTGCAATGAAACGAATTTCGTTGATGTACTCCTGGTTTGGGTGGAACAATTCGCCGTCCCCAATCGGCTTTCGACGATTCGCCATCGCCGATTCGTCAAAAATCATATTCGTCGTCTACCCGATTCGCCGTCCACCGGAATAGCCGTCGCGAATAGCTGTATTTTTGATATGTTGAAATAATAAATAAATAATCTGATATTCTATCTAGTAACCACAGTTTTCGTCCCTTTAAAACTCCTTCTAATTATTACTAAACCATGCAATTGTTTGCAGAATTTCTGGAACATATTGTGTATTATTTACACCGACTTGAGAGTAGTATTTTAATTCATTTAAAATTATATCCGCCGATGGCGAATGTTCTGACGCCGAATTCTACGACGGCGAATTGTATGTAAGGCAAATTGGCGATGACGAATCGGCGGTGGCTAATCGGCGACGGTGAATTGTCTTATATCCACTCTTGGTTTTCCACCATGCGATTCGATAATTCATTTTGCTTCATTATTAAATTAGAATGCGATGCGAAAAATCTGACAACAGAACACCATAACTAAGCACATTCGTTGCGAGTATGCGTCATTTGCAGGAACTTCGTTGATGTACTCCTGGTTTGGATGGGACAATTCGCCGTCGCCATCGCCGATTCGTCGTAGATCAAATTCATAGTCTCTCCGATTCGCCGTTGGCCGGAATCACCGTCGCGACTAGCTATATGTTTGAAATGTTGAAATAATAAATAAATAATCTGATATTCTATCTAATAACCACAGTTTTTGTCCTTTTAAAACTCGTTCTAATTATTACTAAACCATGCAATTGTTCGAAGAATTTCTGGAATTGTGTTTTATTTACACTGAATTGAGAGTAGTCTTTTTATTAATTTAAAACTTTATTCGCCGATGGCGAATATTCTGACGCCGAATTCCACGACGGCGAATTGTATCTACGGCGAATCGGCGACGACGAATCAGTGGCGGCTAATCAGCGACGGCGAATTATCTTAGATCCACTCTTGGTCATCTACCATGCGATTCGATAATAAATTTTCCTTCATTATTAAATTAAGATGCGATGTGAAAGATCTGACAACGGGATACCCTAAGCCCGCTCCTTACGCCGTTTCGAAGTGAGTACCACGAGATGTCAATCCCAGTTTTTCCAAAACCAGGCTGGACCACCATGAAATGGCGCGGAACCAACATTCGAAAATGCATTATCAGTTTAATGCTTTTGAAGGATCACCATCTTCATTATCAATGAACTACTAACATTTATGACAGATGTAAAACTGGTTATTAATTTTCTTTATCAGCACACATCGGAGTTTGACAAAAACGTTTAATTGAATATTATAAGGTACGACTCGGATACCGAATTTGAATATAAACTAGTTCCAATTGAAAACGATGAATTTAATTAATAACATATGCAGGTTAATTCTGAATAAATTGCAACAATGGCATGGAGGGAAATATTTCAAATTGTTGGCACCGACTAAAAATTGTCTAAATGTTATTTCAAAAATGATTCTAAACGTATTCAATTGAACTAAATTGAAGCACAATGTTCGCTACAAATACCAGGTCCAAACTGCAATTAAAATATTTTCAAACGTAAAATATTTACTTTGGAGGGCACCTTAGGCGTTCAAGTCCATATTTTTAGGAGGCCTTCATGAAGCAGCAACATTAAAGGCAATTGGTTTAACTATTTACATGTGAAATAAAGGAGCCTTAAATTTTCCTGTTGCGCAGCATAATCATTAGTCAGTCAATCAAAATCATATCTCACCTGATAACAAAGGCGGCCCTAATGAAACCCCAAGAACTGCGCAGGTACCACTCGCGAAACCAGAAAAGTTCCTGGTGTAACGAAAGGTGTGGCTTAACTGTACTCGAAGATCTTGGCTTTCTTCTGACATAATGCGATATGCGTCTCAGGAAACTGATAAGGAAAACAAACTTCAATATCCTAAATACCTGTTCAATATTTGCTCGGCGTTTTTTCAGAATTTATTGCCCAGATGAGTTATCTTATCGGCGAACGAAAATCACAGGTGACTTTGTACCGTTCCCCGGCCAGTTCCCACGATTTTCGTCAAGAAGCCTCGAGAGCGCGCGTGCAATCTTCGCAAGATCTGCAGATGATATTTGAAGTGCGAGATAGAGAAATTGCACTTCGACACTAAAGGTTATGGAAAATGGTGAGAATGAAAGTTGTCAAAACTGTTCAAAGTTAGCTAGTTACGTACAGATTTCTGGATTTATACAGCGTAAATTAGTAAAAATATGTATAAACTATTCATAAAGATAAAGAAGGTTAGAATAATATATAGTATACCTCAACAAATGGCTTAAGCCGCCCCTGTCCGAAGCTATTAATTCCAGAAGCTGCGCAAATGGTGTGCGCAGGCGATACGACTCTGGAACTGCCAGTTTTATTTTGCTATGGTGTGGAGTTCAACCCCTGTTGTTATTTTCTTGAGAATTAATTCATGTATAGGGTGTACGATTACAAAAAAGCAATACCTGCCAATTCCATGTTATTTATTATAATTTAAACAAGCCCCAAGTAGGTATACTAAGAATAAAGCCTCTTGGTCAACCTATTATTATATGCATAATTTATTACTTAATCCTGGGAATGAACTTTGCAATTGTCAATCCGCAAGCATGAGTGATTTAGAGGCCGAGGACGTCACCATATCGCGACATAAACGAACCCCGCGGTATAATCGAGCAACGGCCATAAATAATTATTTCAGTATATCCAACCTCCATTTTATGAACCGCCATACAATAACTTCGTGCACCACCTCCTACGATCAATATGCGTGTGAACGCTCTTGCACAAGACCCACGTTTGCTAGCTTCCCAGCTCTCCTATCAAACCAGGAAAGTCCCTGAATTTCTGCAATTTTCAACCGCGATATCTAAAAATGGGTGTGGAAATTTATGGCGACCAGGAAAATTATGACGAAGCCAGAAGCTAAATCAGAGTAGCGAGACAAACGGTTGCGCGTTCGGTAGCCCGCTCTAATCTCGGGATATATTAAATCCTTTGTTGACAGTGATTTAATCCGGCAAAAGTTGTTGTGATTCAAATGTATGTATGAAAATTTCTGATGAACGCTCGCGTCCAATAGAATGCCGCGTGGGCTTTTATTATTGCTGCTCCAATCTGGTTCTATTATCCTTGGAGAAGGATGCGAGGAATTTCTAGCCTCTTATCTAAATTGCCAAATGTAAATTCTTGCAAATAAGCGGCGGATTAGTCATGTGGAAAATCAATGAAATAATGCCTTTATAATTCTTGCATCTCCAACATAATATACAAGTCTGTTGGTTAATATTTACATAGTTCTCATCGTTACCCCAGCCACACTTGCCAACCAGGCAAATATTTCTAAAAAGAGACAAATGTGTGTACATGCATCGCACTATATTTCAACATTTCAATGATTACTCGCCAGTGTGATTTTACAATGGGAAATAACCTTCTGAACTTAGATAATTTTAATAATTTGTCGATGTATAAGTAGGGTTGCCAACACTGTCATTTAGACCCGAAGACTTCGGGTTTGGCAATCATTCTTCGGGCTTCGGGTTTTCCATAACATTATTCGGATTAAGGTTCATACATACATGGTTTGCAAAGAATTTTACTCCTATGTAAAAGCTCCACAGCAGAAGTCATGGGTAGAAAGTGCCCAAAGAGACAAATAATATGATTGTAGGAAATAATATTTTAAAAAAATCAGAAAAATGTAGTTTCATAATAGCACGTAACTTCTAAAATGGGTTTTAAAAATTTTATGGAATGTAAAAAGTAGTTTTGTTCTTTAATTCCTGATTTACAAAGGCCGACAATTTTGCTATGAGCTATGTGTAACGGGCCAGCTGGATCCCTCACCGATAACGTTTATTTTCATGCTTAAATATAGAAGCCAAGTTATATTTCTTATGTTTTATTATTAGATTTAGTATTTTATCTTATTTAACCAAATGCTCCCGAAGTCGGCTCTACTCTGAATGTGTATTGTGAATTTCGGTTTTCGTGGTTGCAGCAAGAAACACACGATGTACACGGGATGCGGGGATTCTCAACTCATACAAACTTAATAAATGATACGCGAAAGACTCTTTTGAGAGCTGCAGGGATTTTTTCGACTCGATAGTATAGTACTGAATTCGATATAAAATAATTCGAAGCCACCTAAAAGAGCCTGTTAGCCAACGTTTGCTGCAAACAGTGTTAAAGTCCAGCGAGCCCGTGTTTGTAAATTCGTAAAACGCATTTTCCGAGTACATGTAAGTACACCCGTTGTGTTATATTTAAAGACTCATTTAAAGCATCCATTTTGAGAGGCGCTAACTCAACTGTCCTTACAAGGGCTGCACGCGATCGAAGGTTCCCAGTATCGTGTGCGCCAGGAGCGGGTGATGCAATCGAGGTGTGTCGTTTCCAAGGGTATGCAGCAGCCAGTTCCAAGTAAAATGTTTTGATGTCACCGTGATAAGTTTGCGTTTAACTGCGACCTTTTTCAAAAGCGTGGAATGTGTTTTATCAGCGAATAATATGTGAGTAGCTTGCACCTCTATTTAAACAGGACCGTACCCAAATAAGTAACAGCTTCAGGCAATTTTGACATTGCGTTTTTGGCAGAAATTTTAATATTTGCGTTCTTAAAAAAACAATTAATGCGATGGTCTTTTTTATGACTTTTTACTCTTGCAAGTAGCCTTAAGCTATATCGCACGTAGGCTGGTTGAAAATTTAGTTCTATTTTGTTTTATTTCTTTTGTATTTTTAAATGTGTCTTCTTTGCGTCTTTTATGTGTTTTTATTTGTGTCTTGGAATCAATAAATACAGTATTTCAATATTTTTCGACAGTAGTTTGCTATCGATTCTTAAAGATTAGATCAAGTATGTATAGATAATCAACAAACGTCAGTGTCAAGCAATTCATTGGAGATTGGTCGTGTTTCAATCTCGGTGAAAAAGCTAAGTTTCTTGTTCCTTTTTAATTGTTAATTGTTAATAACGAGGGCAGATTGTCCTTCGAAACGTTGGTTATTTAATATTTTTAATTTTTAGGAGTGGCGAAATACCCAAATAAGAAATGAATTATATCACGCCACAAACAAGTTTCAGAGATTATATTAAGAGAGTTCCAGGTTTACTGAGCTAGCTAAGGGATAAAAAGGGAAAATAATTATTTAAATATTAAGGTGTGCGAGTCGTCTTGTTTTACGTTAATGTATCCATGGAGTGGTAAAAAAAATGTCACATTTCATATACATACTACTTAAAAAATATAAAATAATTTTTGGAATCGTACGTTTATATTGTAAAAAATTATTTCATCTTGATCTTTTTTATTAATCTTATCCCCCCGTTTTCTCCCCTAAAATTATTTTCTTCGGGTCACCATTGACTCAATGTTGGTATAAGTGATTATAGGCAAGAAAAAGTGCAATTATTAAAATATAACATTGGAAATATTTTGTTATATTCGCAATTGTTTAAAATGGTTTCATGACAAAATCTGGTATGTATTTACTGTATCTTTAAATGAAAAAATTCCATGTTCAAGCTGTGAGTAACACCAAATTTGTATATTATAGGTTCTAGCTATTTTATAAACTTCAGTTATTTCCACGTAACTTTAAAAATGGAAATACAGAAAACAGCTACACTAATTAGTAGCAATTAATTGTTTATGTATAAGCTAATTATTGCTAAACATTATTAGTATATTGCATTAGATGCAGATAATATAAAACAAGTTGGTTACATAAAATTGCAATAACTATAATTTGCTGAAATAAGTTGCTCGTGTGGACAGTAGTCAATTCCACCAGGGCACCGATTACAAGACACTTGATCAATATTCCTGTAAGGACGATAAGATTGAATATTCCTGGACGTTCGCAATCGCATTTTTTTAACTGGCAAAATAACGCAATAATTGGAACAGACATTTTTGTTAAAGATTACTAATTTCGCGATAACTCAAATGCATGTTGACTTTCCTAATATTTTCCAATTTTAATGTATGTACTTATTTGCCTGCGATATCGCTATCTTAGGCGCATTTGTTGAACAAACGAGCAAATATTGACCGAAACCGGGCAGATAATTTCGGCTTTTGGAGATTAGTCAGGAATTTTCGCGAGGAAACCCCGAGGAAGCCCATGAGGAAACGCAGTTAATTATTTTGGCAGCCGCGGGGGACCGCAATCCTTCGAAATTGAAACTCTATTAACTCGAACACAAAGCACTCGTTGCAAAATCGTACATAACCTACTTACCGCACAAAGGCCGCCGAGGATTTTCGATTCGTTCTGGAAGACGTGGAAACGCCGGCTAATTGAGTTGCCAAATTTTAACATTTAAAACAGCTGCATCAGAAAACCAATTATTAGGCACTTTCGTTTTCGACAATGCATCGGTTTGGTAACGCGTTGCGCGAGCCGTGGGCAAGTCCTCTACACGACAATTATTGTTGAAGAAATGTTTCAATGATTGTCGTTTTTGCATCCCAATCTAACGGCACAATGCGCGTGATTCATCGAGGGAAAGTGCAAATCCAATATTTATTGTTCTTTATTGTTGCGCGAAAGATATGCGTTCGACGGGCGCTATTTTGAAATCTTGCACGTCTCAAGGTGGAGGCGAAATGGAATAACTGTCTTTGGTTGCGGCCGCGGAAAAAGTGCCAGCGAAAAATGCACTCGTTTCAATGACATATGAAAGTTCAGGAATTGAAAAATTGAAATTAAAATGCTCCGCTTGATAGCTCCTGAAATTTAGAAAATATTAATTTCAAAACTATTCATACACAGAATGGACCACGAAAGTTGGAGCCCGGAGTGCAAACTTTCATGTGCCGCCCCCTCTGGGCTGTGAGTTAAGATGGTTAGGGAAAATGGATGATTAGAGTATAGCCAAATAGAGAGACATCTCTACATTTGTTGTGTCTCTGTCTGCGTCACGTTTTCAGCGATATCGATCAGGCACACTTCGGCCGTGTCATCATCGCATCGTTTATAACGCGGCGATAAGCACGTATGTTAATTAGTGTGCATTCTTGGGTGAGCGGTTAAAGCGTCGAATCTCGCCTGGAAGCACAGGTTTGAATCCCACCAACTTCGATGCTTCTTCTCTTTGCGAATTAATGCATTTCGCATTGTTTATTTTTGCTGTGTGAATATTACTAGAAATATTATCACATTTTTATCTATATTTTACATAATTTTGAACAGTCTTTCGCTGTGCTTTTTTATTAGAGGCGCTAAAACATCTCCTGTAGCTTTTTATTTACAATTTAATTTTAAATAATCAAAAATTAATTTAATTAGATGCAAGCCTAAAGAGGCTACTCAGTCCCTCGTGTTTTAAACGCTTCGCGTGACGTCACGCAGCCACGTTATTTCCTTGGCTACAACGCTTTATTTCCACCAATTGCGTTAGAGCGGAACTAAATTTTGAATTGAAAAAATAGTTATGTAAGCAACTAGCTGCCGCCCCAAGGCCCTGCCGTCCGGGTGCCGCGCACGCCTTGCACCTCCGCTTAAGGCGCCCCTGGCTACAGTAATACTTCAGGGTGGTTAATCGATTTCCACCAACATAAGTTCTTCTTGCCTTTTTAATATTGTTAATACAGAACAAGCTTCTCTTACGCAATCAATGCTACAGATGAAGTCATGCTTCAGGGTGGTTATGTGTATCTCTCTACAACCAGAAGTGTTTCTAATACTTTTAATACAAAACAACTTCTCTAACTCTATCTCTCTTCAGTGCTACATATGAAGCTACGCATCAGGGTGGTTACGCATGTATCCATCAATGAAAGCTCTTTTCACTATGAGCGTTTTTAATGCTCAGAAAATCGATTCTCTTGGTTACTGTAGCCTTCTTATGTGCTACATATGAATCAATGCTTTAGAATGGTTATGTGTATATTTGTCAACTGAAGCTCTTCTTAGTCTAGGCTAGTTTTAATACTTTCAATACAAAAAAATAGCTTTTCTTACTCTAGCTGTCATCATATCTAGGGTTATACTTCAAGGTCGTTATGTATAGTATTAAAAAGTAACTGATTTGAACTTGGTTAATTTCCGTTTTTATAGCGTCCCACGTTGGACGCCAAGTAAATTGAGATGGTTTGATCTAACAACCCCCTTTTTATGTATTTTAATGTAAGAGTTAAACAGCTTAAAATAATCTAGCTCTGTATTAAAATTTTAATTTTATTTACTCAAAATAAAAAGTATTATGCCCTCTTTTGTATTTTATTTACCTGCAATTTTATTCTCATAACGCTAGCTCGGTAGACGATCAAACTCCATTCAAAGGGGTGAGTTCCTGATACTTTGTAAAAATTTTACCTTAATGTGGTACGCCACTGTGCGCCCAAATTATTTCCAAATACGCAGTCGCAACTGTATACGCTGCTGTCAACTTACACAAAGTAATTTGAATCTGACAGTAAGCGTTGTTGATTTTAAAATTCAAATTTATGAACATACGAACAGATATTTTATTTAAATTGTTATCTGCTCATGTCCGTTATAAACAAACGCTAATCTAATAACTATAAAAACGGAAATAAACCAAGTTCAAATCAGCTACTTTTTAAATTAAATCTTTTTACAAATTATAAGTTTAAACAATTCTTATATCTAAAATATTGTCTACATTTTTAATAGTAAAAATTTCTCTTTGCGCCACTACACGTTTTATTAGTTGCGTTGCTTTATTCACTCGCGTAAATGCACTGATTAGTTTTAAGAGTTCACTTCCTGCATAAATGTTTTTCGATGTCCAACTGTTTTCTTTTCACTCGTTTTTTTCTGCGTTGCTGTTTGCTTTTCCCTTGTTTTATCATGTCATGTCTGCTTCTCACAATTGCTATTTTATGCTTTTATGCCTGCCTTCTTAATTACTCGTTGCAACATTATTATTTATCTGGCTATAACCATACCTTAAGGTGGTTAGGTGTGTATCCATCAACATAAACTCTTCCAACTCTGAATATTTTTGATAGCTTCTCCTACTTTAACTCTCTTCAATGCTACAGATGATGTCATGTTTCAGGGTGGTTATGTGTATGTACGTCAACAGCAGCTTGTCTTATTCTGAGCTGTTTTTAATACAATACGTAGCCCCTCTGATTCTAGCTCTCTTCATAGCTAGAATCGTACTTCAGGGTGGTTATGTGTATATCCACCACCAGAAGTTCTTACGGTGAACCTTTTTTTAAATACTTTTAATACAAAACGTAGCTTTTCCTATTCTAGATCTCTTCGGTGCTACGGCTTAAAACATGTTTTAGGGTGGTTATGTGTGTATTCATCAATAGGAGCTCTTCCTACTCTGAGCATACTCAGACAATATCTTCCCTTATTCTAGCTCTCTTCAGTGCTGCAGATGAAGCCTTACATCAGGGTGGCTACGTGTATATTCATCAACGGAAGCTCTTCTTGCTTTGAGAATTTTTAATACTCAGAAAATATCGTCTCTTACTCTAGCTCTTTGCAATGCTACAGATGAAGGTATGCTCCAGGGTGGTTATATGTATATCCATTAACAGAAGTTCTTCTCACTGAGAATTCCTAATACTTGTAATACAGAAAATAGCATCTCTTACTCTAACTCTTTTCAATGCTGCAACTGCAGTCATGCCTCAGGGAGGCTACTACGTGTGTACCCACCAACAGGAGCTCTTCTTACTTTGAGCATTTTTAATACTTAGAAAATAGTGCCTCTTACTCTAGCTCCCGTCATTGTTACAAATGAAGCTATGGTTCAGGGTGGTTACAAGTATAGCCATTAACAGAAGCTCTTCTTGCTGAGCGTTTTTAATACTTGTAAAGCAGAAAATAGCGTATCTTACTCTAGCCGTATTCAATGCTACAGATGAAGTCGTATTTCAGGGCAGTTACGTGTATATACATTAACAGAAGCTCTTCTTACCCGAAGCCTTTTAAATATTTTTAATACAAAATACATTTCCCTCTCTCTCTAACTCTATTCAATGCTAAATATTGATGTGGTCTTAGCAAAGCATTTTAAATAAAATATAATTGACATGCAGTTTAATCATAATACAAATAAAAACTTTGACTGCCCACTACTGAAACAAAAATCAGTCAGAAAAATCATAGTTATTAATTCAATTACATGTGAAATTGTAAACGATACCAGCTAATTGTTAATGTCTTGATTGCAAATGTGACGCAAATTTGGTTGATGACAGTAATTTTAAACTAAGTTGTTATATTAGTCAGTTTTTATCTGCAAAAGTAAATATTATTAGAAAGGATAAAACATAAGTTTGTTTCTTACATATTTGTTGT
The DNA here is from genome assembly GCA_940337035.1 of Agriotes lineatus. NCBI lineage: Eukaryota > Metazoa > Arthropoda > Insecta > Coleoptera > Elateridae > Agriotes > Agriotes lineatus. The sequence goes on along the minus strand of OW679201.1, from coordinate 69,649,467 downwards.
ATAAAGAGGTTATAGTTGCACATTGTTACATAATAATTGCAGACAGGCACAATTTCAGAACAAATTAACCTAAAATATGACACGTTTAGCTAAATGTCTCAATGGTTGAAAAGTAGGAACCTGTAATTTTTTTATATTTGATTTCCAAGGTTTTGGGACATATAAGATAATAACAATATCAAATGGGAGGTGTAAAAGTTTTGAATTAGAAAGACACCAGTTTTAAAATCAAGCTAAAAATTTAAAAATCAATTATATTAAAAATAAACTATCAGTCCAGTGAGACAAATGTCTCATTTAATAAAACAAAAAAGACCGTTTTGCAAATAGAACGCGTATTCACCACACGTACGTATATGACGTCATTGTTGGTAGCAAACTACCAGTCGCATTCGCCTTGATAAAATTTGCCTAGAATCTAACCTAAAAAGTTAGGATTATAATTAAGATAATAATTAGTGTTAGAGACTGAAATTCGGTTCCTGACCTGACATGACCATTCCAAACATATAACTTTAATCTCTTACGGTTTGGCTGCTGAAACAGCGTCCCAGACAGACAAAACAGCGTCCCGGACAGACACGTCTATTAGATAAAGGATACTGGCATATGCCCAGAAAAAGTGTTCTTTATACAATAAATGTGGTCAAGTTTGGACTAAGAAATATGAAGATATTGGTGGTATGTGTCTAGCATAACTAATAGGCGTTGCTGACGACGATGCAAAATAGTCCATGCAGTACATGCAAGTCCATTATATCAATGAAGATAAATTGAGCTCGAAGATAGAAACGCCAAAATGTAAGTGAAAAACAAAGATAATATTAAAAATAGCCGATCTGAGTGAAAATATAGAAATTTAAATGAACAAAACTAATAATTGAAAATTTTTTACTTTGAAGAAAGTTAATTATAAATAAATTAAAGACAAGCAAAGTTAACAGTGTTTAAGCAAAAAGTTTGTGGAACAATTTAAAAATACACGTTAAATTAAACTGTTTGTAAACATACAGTATTAATTATTTAAAATGGAAATTAATAAAAAAATTCCTAACAATAATTTAGTTAAACCTATAAATATTAAAACATACAGATTTATAAAGTAACAAACGACTTCCGGGATTGGACCGTGTCATGATTGAGATCGAAGAACTCAACGTTTCGCCCACTTTCGTAAGGGGCTTCATCAGAAGGAAAAAAAAAGCAAAAGAGCACGGTAACTCAACGTGTTAACCACGCCAGAGGCGAAACTCTTTGCAGGGAAGGAACAGAAGAGCACGGTAACTCAACGTGTGAACCACGTCAGAGGCGAAACTCGACTGACTATCGGAAGAAGAAAGGCGAGAATTTATAGGCAAGTGATATTTGTTTGCAGTTTCCTTTTGTTTTCAAGGTTTTACTTTTTGCACAGTCATGAGAAAGAAGTGCTACGAAGGCCAAAAAACAAGCCTACGGATGCAAGTCCAGAAAAAGAGCCAGATTAATGGGACACATCAAAAGATACGAGGAAGCGGAAGAACATACATAGTCATAGTGAGCTCCTCTTGTACACAAAGATGTTGAAGTAGATTTTTTCTAATTTATGGTGTCACTTCTGCTTTGATGATTTCCTTCGTCTGCTGCCACCCTTCTCCTTCAATTATTTTATCACTGCTCCGTTCCAATTCATGGCTGGTGTTCCTCTTGGCTCTTTTCATAGTCCTCTAGCCTCTCAACACTTTTCCACTTGTATTCCATCGTCCATTCTATTTAAATTTTGTCACCATCTTCTTTGCCCTTCTTTGATTTCGCCCTGAACTGCTACTGTTTCAAGCCTACCCCCAAATTTCACAATTATGATCCTACCTTTGTTGTCGATCTACGAAATCCGTTCTCCTACTCAGTAATCTGATCATTCAACCTCACTTCTCTAGCTATCACCATTATTTTTGTTTGATTTATATTGATTTTTCATTTTCTTTGTTTCTAGTACTTTGTTCCATATTTGCAAGCTGCTCTGCTGAACATGTTCTTACTGCGCTGACAAGATCACTTTATCCGTAAATGCGTCCTCCGAAATTTTTCCAAGTGCATGTTCTTGAAGGCTAATTGGACATCTTCTAATTTGCAGCCACTAAACCCCTTTTCATGTATATTTTCCCAGATAATTTGCGTTGGTGTCCTGGTAAATGATTATTCCGTCACTGATGAGGGTGAAGATGTGATGTTGCGTACTATGGTTTGGTCTAATTTTCTAGAACGTTTTCAAACATAAAGAATATGAGATTAGCTGTAAACGATTCTTCGTAACGGTGTAGGTAAAAAAAGTAATGTTCGTGGCGCTACACTTCATGAAAGGGTATGACCAGGGACTCCAGGTTAGGGTCATCGGTTCGTTTTTTTAGAGGGTGCCGGGGGTGAAAAATATGAAAATCGGTTCAGGGATAAACTATATAAAAAAGTACAAAACCGCCAAATCCAGCCAAGTCTTTAATTTAAAATGATTTCGAATTTTGAACCTAAACAATGATATCAATCACGTGCGTTTGAGCAGCCATTTTTCAGGAGCTTTTCTTTATGGTCGCAGCAAATGAGTAATGGCTAAGTAGGGGTCCATTTGGGTTACCCAACCTAAAAAAGGTAGCCAGGACATTCCTCATGCGTTGAAAAGCCGCCGCGTGCTCAAAATTATAGCAGTAGCGTTTTTAGCGTAGGAACAATGCGATCATAGGAAATCTGGCCGGTACCATTTAATGGGACCGGCGTGTAAATCACTCGGTCGGTTCCACATAATAAATGAGCGTTCAACTGCTTAAGGAGAACAAAACGCGGCTAATGAATGGCAATAAGTTTAACGGGTGCATGTCTGCGCCTACCAGGATCGAGTGAGTGATGCTCCGACATGTGTTCATTACGGACTTCCTACCTCGTGCGGCCGCTTTTGGAAGTCCTCTGTATAAAGGGGCTTTATTTACTCGCCAAAGACTCCATAACTCCGCCGAGATTCGACGTGGTTGCGCAACCTCCGCGGGCGGCGCTGCAGTGGCGCAACAATGGAACAATCCCAGTTGTACAATAACAGAAATATCGTCAAAAGTTAATTATAGCTGTTGTGGTCTTTTTGTATGTACACAGGCGTAAAGTAAACACAATGCGTCTAAGTGATCGGTTGTATAATGCAGCTGGCATGAAAGGGGTTTCGCAAGGCAGCCCGAGGGGCCCTTGCTATTAGGATTTTGGACCATATCAAGGAAATTGTCGATTCAGGTGCTAATGCTGTTAGTGAAATTCAGGAATGTAAAACGATAGCGTGGAAAAAGATGCATTCGCAGGGTTTCACGTCATTTACTCTAAAACATTGGCTTCTAAATGGGTTTTAAAGAGGAGAACTAAGTTTTTTAGGTTCATTTTAACTTACGATAAATCTTTGGTGCACTATTGTATTTCCGAGACAAGATAAATACGAGTAATATGCATAGTAAGCACAAGCAATCTCCAAGACCCAGAAAAAGGGAAAAACGATGCCGTCTGCTGTAAAGGCAATAATTTGGAGTGTTTCTGAGACACGAAAAGTGTTATATGCATTGGTTTTCTTCTTCTTTCGTAACAAAGAACAGTTGATGCTCTTTATTATACGTCGTCAGGTATGCGACGTCTTTGGCCATAATATGTCGTACCTTAAGCGTCATTTCTTACTATTTTCCCTCATCTAGTTCTCTTCTGGCCATTGCCATTTTATTCCGTTTTCCCATCGTGTTCTCAGTCGACCCCTTTTCCTTCTTCTGTATCTCTTCAACGACACCAGCTAAACAATTGGGATAATAAAGTAAGTCTAACAAAAAGTGCAATGAGCCACCTACATAAAATATGGAAAGATCGTTCAATCTCGAACACCACAAAAATTACGCTCTATTCCTAATTTTTCCAATATTTCTGTATGGCGTTGAAACCTGGACGATGGAAATAGTCTATTAGTACATCTTAAAACCACTGGGTATTGAAACAAGGCCATCTACTATCTACTAATTAACAAACTAACTTTTCAAGTAATTCCCCCTTTTTTGTTACCCTATCTACTTATCGAATATCAATCTTTTCGAGCCATATATTAGTTATTAGGGTTTATTTGAACAGCCTTAGCTTAGGAGTTAAATCAGCCTTTAAAGGTCGAAGTAACAAAAATAGATATATATACATGTTGATTCACGTAATCAGATATGCCTGTTTGATTTGCATGACAGGTTACTGACATAATCTTTTGCAAGATATTTGTCTTCTCCACAAAGGTGTAAAAAATAAATACTAATCAGTAGCACGGCATAGTGTCGCTGCTATATAATCCATCTATATTCTACCCAATCTATTAAAAGATTAACCAACAACAGCAAAGACTGCTCTGCCTCGATTAGGTAAACTTTTAAGCACACCAAACAGGCGTCTCTAATAATTCATAATACCCTAAGCAAAAAATTAGATGTATATAAAATGTACTTTGGGTTGCCTGTTTTTGAAACTGCATGCTGGTACTTCCCCGTGAACCACCCTGTAGCTAAAAACTGTAAATAATGCTGTAAGATTGATAAAAATGAATTCAATCTATGAATTTAAATAAAACTCCAACCGTTAGACTTCGGTACTGATTAAGAAACACCATTTGCTTGAACTTTTATTACATTATTTACATTATTTCTATTTGTCCAAACATCTTCTGGGATTAATTTCAGATCACAACCTCTGCAGCTTTTAATATGCTTGTTTAGGTAGAATTGATGACGATTTTAATAATGACATCAGTAGCATTATAACATCAAATTCGACAGAAATTTGAACATTTACATTTTAAAAATGGCGAGACTATCGGCTGCGTCAAAGAAACGGAGTAATTAGACAACTTATTTAGTAATTTAATATAAGTTGTCAAATTTTAAGATTGTTGGCTCATTATGAATGCGCAATTACTCCCAAAACCGAGATGAAACAGTTAGCAAAACATAACACTTGATTGGCGGGAAAGCTTGTTCAGTTTTGCGGGCGAACGAGGATATTTGCCCCTCGTCAAAACAATGCAAAACAATGAAACAATCTGAATCTGAAATAGAAGTTAACAAATAGCACACTAAATTCGTTTTTAAACAGCTTTCATTTTAAAAGCTTTCAATGTTTATAAACTAACTATGTATTGTTAAGTTTTCATCAGGGCACAAACTCTTTTACAGCCTTGTAGGTGAAACACATTAATTTGGCAAGTAAAAGTACAACGTGAAAGAAACATTTTACAAATTAGCAAGAATAATTGATAAATAACAATATAACTAGCAGACGACTCAATATGAAAAGGGTTCTAAAATAAAATAAATGTTTGCAGTTAAAAATAAATGCAACAATTTCAACTTTCATTCAAAGTCCAAAAGGTTAATAATTAAAGCAAGAAATAATAAATTATTCGTAACATACAGCAGTAAGCTGTAGTATTAAATAAAGCTTAAATAACAACGAGCATTCGAGTTAGACAACTTTATATGCGTACAAAATGGCAGAGTAATACAGTGAGTGTATTTTCGAAGTACGAACATACGTGACCAGCATACCATACTGTTCGGGATGTGTTTTTTCAATATCTCATGAGCACGGCACACTGCCGACAAAACCTGGAGGTCAAGCAGCACATATCCGAGGCGCCGGTGGAAACAGAACCACCCAGGGAAGGCACGTAATCCATTTTCAAGGCAGTAATATGATCCCAACATATCTGCACCAGGGTACGAGTGGAAAAGACAAGTAATATCCGAGGGTACTGCGGCTCATAGCAGCAGGCCAGGTCTTATTACCAGTATAACTAAACGCTCCTACAACAACGGTAACCACATGAGAGCTAGAAATTCAGCAGCCATTTCGTGTCAAATCCAACGAAATTAGGTCACTGGGCAAGCTGGTAGTTTTACTGACAGATCTATGTGGACGGCAACGAGATGGAAGTTGGAGCTTGTCGCCTTGGCAGCGGTGGACAGTGGTGCAGCAGTCTGCAGGTTAATTACTCAGCAACCCTCCGAGGATTTCGATTCACAATGGGGCTAAGGACACGTCACAGTTGAAGCCACCTGTGCCCATATGAATGTTAGCATAATTGAGAAATTTGAGTATAGAATTAATTAATATGTGAATTTCCCGCGTTTTTATAATAGATATGATCCCGCGGTTTTACAATATTTTTCCGCTTTTATTTTAAAATCAGGTACCCAATCTCACGATGCCGGTTAGCCAATTGCAGATAGCCTAACGTCACGTAAGCCAATTGGGCTTGTATTTAAACAATTAATATGTGTTTTGGATGTTAAACTTTGAGGAGGATATATAAGCATTTCTAACGGTTTGAAAACTTCACTTCTAGGTTGTTGTTGGTCATTTGATCATTAATTGTCTTGAAAAATGTAAATAACATTTTGTACCTGACATAAAGCATTTACATTAAAAAACCGTTACTAAAGTGTTTGTTGTTTATTTACGCCAGTGGAATTCGCGATTCAACTAGTGCTTACTTTAAATAAAGTATATAACAGTCATCCTAATGAGGTCACAGCACGTGCACATCACAAATCACTTCCAGTAAGGGCACCAGCACACCGCGTCGGCATCGTGTATCTCGTCAACAGCCATGTTTCCGGAAACTGAAGGAATCCCATCTTGTGTCAAAACACCACATCCAGTGAGCGCGTGAAAAGGTCCATAGGCGTACGGTAGGAAATTTGCATATTATTTAGCCCGTGAAATTGTTAAATGCTCGTTGCCATACTTGTAAAAGGCGATTTAAGACCAAAATTTCGCCAAAGTAAAGAAATAATTTTCCTTTGATCTCATATAGCCCCTAGGAACTCACGATTTGAAAATGAAATCGTTGCTTGGGTTATAAAAATCAAACAATTTGTCCAAAGTTAGAATCCTGGGAAAAATTCGTCACAATTGCATTGGTAAACAGGGCGTAATGCCAGGTTTTGAATGCGAACAAAGCTAGTGCATCACAAGCCAAAGTAAGCGTAAAATAAAGAATTGGGACAGTTCATTTTAGATAAACACTGCAAAAATGAAATTGATGGGAAAAAATTAGAATTCTAAGCCTTACTTCTTTCAGATTAGTCTCTTATAGATAGCTATAATTTTTATGTAGTTTAATTATATCAAGGTTTTTGAACTGTATGCGAATTTTTCAAAGCTCCATTTCTAAATCTTAATTTTATAGTAGAAATTTAACTGGGGCATAAATTCTCCTAACGAGGAGCAACTGCCAAGTGTAGAAATAAGAATTAATATTGTTAATTCGCACAGCCACAATTCATTTTGACAAGAGCATCGTCCTGCATTTTAAATCGCTCTTAATTATTTAATAATTGCATATCCCCAGCGAGCTTTGCTTTCTCTAATAAAACCAAACATAAACTCCGGCCGGGCTTAATCACAAATTTCGCCTTTTTATACCGCACCGTTAACTAGCAAATCAAGCATGCTATATGCACCATCTGGCCGTAATAAATACCACATATCAAATTTTATTTTGAAAAAAGCAAGAAAGTGCACACCTGCACCGAGATTAGGATCGAGCCATTTCGAGCAACCAACTTTCCCTTGGGCATCAACAAAGTTTTCATTAGATTTGACTGAAGCTACAGCCCGGGGAAACCCCCGCGGATCTAGAAATGCCAGGGATTTCACTAATTGAAGAGCAATTGTTTATATCGAGCTGCTTTTGTTTGCAGCCTTGGCCGTTGAAAAGTTGCAATTATGAAAGATTAATGAATTTGATTTGCTATTCTAACTGGTTTTCAAAGCGGGAATCGATTATTTATTGTGGTTTAAAGCCTGCTTTGAACAACAGCAGTGATTGTGAAAAAATTAAAAGGAGAAAGGGTTTGCACTGGATTTGAACCATCAACCTTTCGGTTTCCAAATAAACGTGTTGCATCTACAATGAACTTTATTTCGAATCAAAATTTCTATTAGCTGTAATACAAGCTGATTGCTTAGAATTTGCCAATGCCCGCGGCTCACGATTCCAATAAGTCGATTGCGAAACCGATCGCTGATAGTGTGGTAGCCGATTTCCGGGTCCTCGGGTCGCCCTGACCCACATTCCGAATTAACCGTATCGTTTAATTATAATCGGGGCGAATTTGGAACTAAAGCGCTAATTACAGGTCGGACTGAAATTACAGCATTGTCCCTAGTTGTTTCAGCTTTTTGACAGGGCCCGCGGGCATTCGGTTTTGAGTGCGTTTTAACATGTTCTAGTGTGCCTTCAATGAAAATTTAAACACCTACGTCGGTACACAAATCGGAGAGTTGTTTATTTTAAAACAATGGAACACGATTTTAATACAAGTTATTGACCAAGTAACAAGTAAATACATGACAGCGCTTGTATATAATTAGCATACAAAGTTATACAAACACTGTAGTATTAATGTTTCTATATCTAAACATCTGTGTTGCTCTCGTTCGTTGCTTATCGTGCCTAGATGTTACCCAACTTCCCGATCGAGTCAATATTGTGATTTAGTGCTTAGCTGCAATGCTTGTGAGCGTCTGTGATCGATCTCGCCCGTGCGGTTTTGTAAAACCAATTTATTGTTGTGTTCTGTTCTCTAGTTTCTATTTTACTACTTATCAATTACTTTTTCTGTTGCTTTTCGTCAACTAGATTCGACATACCATGGCATCCCTTTAAATTCATAAGCAGCAAGGATGGCTGAGAGGTAAGAGCCTCGGTTCTGGGTCAGAATATGTGTTTTCGATATGTGAGGTTACTGATACATAAACCTAATTAAAATTCTTCTATTGCAAATGCAAAAAATACCAAAAATTATGACAAATAACGTACTAAAAAATGAACCTTTCAAGTCTAATCATTCATTCATGCCCATGAGACGGACAATCACTTAGTGCAGGAAGCTGATAATTGCATGCGTGGAAGCATCTGATCGCAGATCATCAATTACTATTAATACGCTACTGCAATTAGCTGCCACTAATAAAAGCTGCTGTTATGGAAGCATCCCAGCAAAAAGCAAATGCAACGTAATCATCACTGGCTTAGACGTTTCTATGGGTGGTCAGTATGAGCTAGTAATCATTTTATAAAACCACGTTAGCTGTATAGGTAGATATTTATTTATTTTTTGGAGATTTAGTCACTGAATGGATAAAACATAGTTGCAACTATTTCTAAGTGTTAAGAACAAGTGAACTGTTCTATGTGCGAGTAGTAGTCAGACTCCCCCAATTACTCAATACGCCGTCTGGTGGTCATGCTTTAATTAGGGTGAAATTTATTTTACAAAGTGAATAGTTCAAATTTTAACTTTGTGAGTTTAAAGGAAAGTTCAGGGAGAAACATTTAACCGCAAAATTGCATGCGTCGCAACACTCGATCACAATCGAAACGATTTGCTACATCTGAACCTTCAAAACGTACATTTATAATTCGGATTTGCATAAAACTGTACATCGTGACCACCATTTGCCTGGAAGTACCCGAGTTTAAGCATGCCGGCCACGGAGCATTATAATTTTAAGAGCAGGCGAGCTAGAGAGCAATGATTGAATAATAAAGTGTGGAATTTTGATAATATATGTTATTACACGGTCGTTAACATTTAGAATATATAAGCTGCGGCTTATCTATAAATTTATAGGCGCATCAAAGATGACAGCGCTTTGCAAATATAAATCCAGAGCTTACGCACCTGCCCCATTTTTCACGAATTTTCCATGCAATAGGGAAACCTGTTGTGGCTGCGTCTGATTTTGGCCATTGCTTACCTGCAACAGAGAAAAGTGTTAGGACTCAATTAAACATGCAAGAGGGAATCATCAATAACGTTAATGGCGCTCGCCGGGTCGGCTAGAACAGATACATCATAGCCGTCAATTAAGGCAATAAAATTTTCTTATTTGATGGCCGTATTTGGAAAATATATGGTTCGCCGTTATGGAGCAGTTTGTAAACGTTGAGAGGCGTATTTATCATCGCTGAGGCGTTGCTGCAGAAACATAAACGGCAATAATAATGTTGTAATATCAGGAAGTAAACAGATAAGGCCCTGGACGCAGCATCGACATAAAGTACACCTGTGCCTTATCTACTTTATTCCCGCATTAAAATTTCATAAGCGATAAGAAGGCGAGGTCTGGGGAAGAGCGCCGTTAATCAAAGACGTCGAGATGATATTTTAGTTGCAAGCTGAGAAACTGAGATACCATAAACAAAGATGTTTGAATTGTAGATGTAAAATTACTAGCTTTTGCTCTCCTCCAGAGCGCTCTGTAAAACATAAATTAGAACAGAATTAATACGTATGTGATATAGGAAAGATCGTAATAAATTAAAAAAAGTACAAAATTTAAGATACGTTGATGATATTTTCATTGCAGACTGAAATTAACGTTTCAGGTATAAATGAATGCAAATTACTCTTCTATTAAACACATTTTCCATAAAAGCAACAATTTCATCAGCGACAAGGAGGCAAGATGGTGGGAACATCACAATTATTCAAAATTGCTTAAAATTGCACAGAATTGTGAAGATGTTTTGGTTTAAAATCGAGATATTCATTTAGCAAAAAAGTTTCAATTAGAAACTACAATTACTGACAGTTTCTTTCCGGGTATATTTCTTATGAAAACAAGAATTTCATAACTTACAAGAAGGAATGGTGGGAAAAGCGCAGTGAATCAAAGTTGCTCAAAATTGCTCATCATTTTGAAGGTGGTTTGGCCGAAACGAAGATACTAATTTAACCGAAAAGTTACAGTTGAAACTACATTTACTGACAGTTTCTATTACAACTAAATTTCCCATAAAAGCAACAATTTCAGAAGCTACAGAGAGACGATACGGTAGGCTACAATCAGAGGTATTAATTTTACAAAATAGTTCCAATTGTACCTACAATTTTTACAAAAGCAAGAATTTCATGAGCTACATGGTGGGAGAAGCGCGCTAAATCAAAGTTGCACAAAATTGCACTTGCATTTAAAGCGGGCTTGGTTGCAAATCGAGATATCACTTAACAAACAACCCCAATTAGAACTAAATTTACTGATAGATTCCTTTCCAACTACATTTTTTTAAAACAAGAATTCCATAATCTACTAGACGGCCATATGGAGGGAAAATCGCTCTGAATCAAAATTGCACAAAATTGCATAAAGTGTTGAAGATACTTTGGTTAGAAACCGAGCTATTAACTTAACAAAAACCGTTTTAATTTGAAGCTACAAATACTGACAGTTTCTTTTCAGGCTATATTTCTTCTAAAAACAAGAATTTCACGAAGGCGGAATGGTGGGAAAAGCTCAGTGAATCAAAGTAGCTCAAAATTGTTCAGAATTTTTCAGGTGATTTGGCCGAATCAAAGGTATCTCAGAAAAGCAACAATTTCAAAACTACGATATGGTAGGTTACAGTCAAAATCCAATTGTACCTAAATTTACCGACAGTTTTTTCATACCAACATTTTACAAAAGCAAGAATATCTTAAGCTACAAGAACGCGATACGGTGGGAGAAACGCGGTGAATCAAAGTTGCACAAAATTGCACATACATTTGAAGCGGGCTTGGTTGCAAAAAGAGATATCATTTAAAAAAAATTTACTGATATTTTTCTTAAAACAAGAATTCCATAATCTACTAGAAGACGATATGGTGGGAAAAGAACTCTGAATCAAAGTTGCAAAAAATTGCACATACATTTGAATATGGTTTGGTTAGAAATTGAGCTATTAAATTAACAACAAAAAAACGTTTCCATTAGAAGCTACATTTACTTACAGTTTATTTTCCAGCTATATTTCTTATAAAAACAAGAATTTCATAACTTACAAGAAGGCGGAATGGTGGTAAAAGCGCAGCGAATCAATGTAGCTCAAAATTGTTTATCATTTTGAAGGTAGTTTTACTGAAACGAAGATACTAATTTAACCGAAAAGTTCCAATTAAAGCTACATATACTGACAGCTTCCTTTCCGGCTATATTGCTTATAAAAACAAGAAGGCGGAATGGTGGGAACAGCGCAGTGAATCAAAATTGCACATAGTTGCACATAATTTTAAAGATGCTGTTGTTACAATCCGATATAATAATTTAACAAAAATGTCAGTTGTAACTACATTTAAAAACAGTTCCTTTCATAGCTACCTTTTTCATAACAACAAGAAGGCGACATGGTGGGAAAAGCACAAAGAATCAAAGTTGCACAAAATTCCACATAGTTCTGCAGATGGTTTTGTTACAAACCGAAATATGAATGTAACAGAAAAGTTCAAGTACTGTAGCGTTGCCGAAAGACGAGACGAGACGAGATCTACCATCTCGAAAATTTTCGAAAGTTGATTCTCGATCTCCTGTGCGTACCGAATTGAGGCTACGGTGATTTTAAAGAACCCTTGTAAAAGCTTTATAAAATATTTAAATAAAGTCCTATAACTGTTCTATTGAAAAATATCTTGAAAAACTGCCGAGATCCAGAATTTAGTTAATCTAGTATCAAATATACTAGATTTTGAATATTCGGGATCCAGATATGTCACAGTTACTCCTTTTTTAAGTTGGTTTAAAAAAAAATAAGTAATATATAAAAGCTGTCGAGATCGAGAATTTGGTTAATTTCATTTGGGATATTCGAGAATTTGATTGATCTGGTCTCGGCGGCATCACTAGATTTACTAACAGTTGTTTTTACAAACAAGAATTTTATAAACTACAAGAAAACAACGGGAAATAGGTATTGAATCAAAGCTGCACAAAATTTCACATACGTTTGAAGATGGTTTGGGCAAAACCGAGATACTAGTTTGACAGAACAGTCCGAATTACAGTTTTGCTTACAACTACATTTATCATAGAAGCAAAAATTCAAAGCCTGCAGAAAGACAAGGAGAGAAAAACGCAGTGAATCACAATTGCCCAAAATTTCACATAATTTTGAAAATGGTTGATTTACACTCCGAGATATTGATATAACAAAAAGCTTGCAATTAGAACTGCGCAAAATTTCACATCATTGTAAAGATGGCCTGGTTACAGACCGAGATTTTAACTTAACAACAAAGTTCCAATTGGAATTGGAAATAGTAACAGTCTCTTTTTCAACAAAATTTTTCATAAAAAAATTGATATGCTACAAAAAGATGACGTAGTAAAGCGCAGTAAGTGAAAGCGCAAAATTGCACATAACCTTGAAAATGGTTTGGTTACAATCCGATATATAACTTTTACAAAATCGCTTGCAATTAGAACTAAGGTACCGGTGGGTAATAAGGCCCACCTAACGCTTTTTAATTTTTAAAAAATTCAAACCATGTATTTTTTAATGTTTCTTTTTGGAATTATGTTCTTTATAGTATTAGTGACTAGAAACCAAAATTTTTACCACAAATTCAGAATAATATTGGTCAATTGAAGTGATTGAAGAAAAAATGTTTTTGGGCCTTATTTACCGAACAGGTGGAAAATAAGGCCCGCTGCAAGTGTTATTAAAAAAATAATTAGAAGTCAGAAAATGAATGCTTTATTAACTTTTTAGATTAGATAGGAGTACATAGTAAAAGTAACAAAAGCTGAATAAAAAACTAAGTAAATTCTGAATAAAAAACTGAACAAAATCTTTGAATATAAAACTGAACAAAATCAGTCTGAACAAAAACGAAACAATAAATTTTAAGGCTCGCAATTAGGGCAAACAAAAATTTCTGTGTCCTCCTTGCTTAGTCCAACACAATCTTCATGGACCCAACATTTGCACATTGCGCAACAACGCATGTCTGCAACAGTCTTCATTGCATACTGTGCAAAACCATTTTTCGTCCTTGTCTTTCTTTTTTAAATTGATAATTTTCTTTTTGTTCACGTTATTTGTCATCCATGTTAAAAATTCGTTCTGGAGCGAGTTTCAGACCATGTTCGTCAAGCACATCCCGCAATTTTATAAAATAATCGTTCACAATAAATTTATTCAATTTTTGGGATCTAGCGGGATTCATTGACTGAGCTTTACTCTTGGAAATACGGGGATGTCGCTTTAGAAAAGAAGCATACCAATCCTTGCCTGCAATTTTCTTGTTAGCGTTGAACTTGTTACCTATGCTGTTTACTTCAACGAATTTAAACACACTTCTTCGCAACGCGTTTGGTGTCAGGGGCATTCCGATTTCCGCTAGTCGTATTATCCGCGTTTCAAGAAGATTTTCTTGATCAGTAGTCAAAAGTGGTTTTCTTCCAAGATTTCTATTTACACTACCAGTCTTCAAATGGTTTCTTAATGTACGCCTTGGTATCCCACATCTATCCTCTACATATCTCTGCGATTTTCCCTCTTTTAGTAAGTTCAGAGCCTCTTCCATCATGTCAGGCGTCCAGTTGGCCCGCATACCACGACATCTTCTTTTGTGCGGCATTCTAAACTTCAATTTTAATTTTAAATCACACAATTTTCGGGCGGAAAATAAGGCCCATGCTTTTGCTTTTGTGGGCCTTATTTTCCGCCAACACCATGTGGAGGCTTTTAGGTTATAAAAGTAAAATGATAGATTCTTTCTTAAACATTAACAGATGAACAAGAAGAGGAACACTTATTGATGTTTTTTGCAAAAAATCAACGTGATACCTTTAGTTTAAGTGCCTAAAAACAGTACTTACATCAGAGCGTCTGCAGTAAAACAACACCGTCAACTTCAGCATAACTCTAAACCGTTTGAGAAGTTTCGTCATTTAGCTTAATCTGAAAACTTCTAGATGGCAGCACACTGATAGGGATCTATAGAAAGTTATACTAGAAGGACAAACTCATCGCATGATATTTAGGCGCCAATTTCAAGAATGGGCCTTATTTTCCGATGGGCCTTATTACCCGCCGGTACCTTACATTTACGGACAGGCTCATTCAAAAATACATTTCTCAGAAAAACAAGAAAATCAAAATCAGCAGGAAGACGACAAGGTGGGGAAAGCACACAAAGCGAAAGAAAAGGCGCAAAATTGCACATAATTTTAAAGATGGCTTGGTTACAATCAGAAATATTAATTTAACAAAAACTCTTGCAATTAGTACTACAATTACCGACAGTCTCGTTCAAAAATACATCTGAGAAAATAAATATCTGTAGGAAGACAACAAGGAAGGAAAAGCGCATAAAGCGAATGAAAGAGGCCCAGCATTGCACATAATTTTGAAGATGGCTTGGTTACAAACCGAAATATTAATTTAGCAAAAACTCTTGCAAATAGAACTACAATTACCGACAGTCTCGATCAAAAATACATTTCTCAGAAAAACAAGAAAATTAATCCCTGCAGGAAGACGAAAAGGTGAGAGAAGCGGACAATGCGAATGAAAAAGATGCAAAGTGCATATAATTTTGAAGATGGCTTGGTTACAATCCGAAATATTAATTTACCATAAAAGCTATCAATTAGAACTACATTTACCGACAGTCTCTTAAAAAATACATTTCTAAGAAAAACGAGAAAATCAATATCTGCAGAAAGACGACAAGGAAGGAAAAGCGCATAAGCGAATGAAGAGGCGCAATATTGCACATAATTTTGAAGATGGCTTGGTTACAATCCGAAATATTAATTTAGAAAAAACTCTTGCAATTAGAACTACAATTACCGACAGTCTCGTTCAAAAATAAATTTCCCAGAAAAACACGAAAATCAAAATCTGCAGGAAGACGACAAGATGGGGAAAGCACACAAAGCGAATGAAAGAGGCGCAAAATTGCACATAATTCTGAATGTAACTTAGTTGGAAACCAAGATATTAATTTAACAAAAGAAGACTTGTTATGTACCAACAGTTTCTTTTGCAACAACATTTCTAATAACAGCAAAATTTTCAGAACCTGCAGATAGACAAATATGGCTGAACTGAACAAAAAATTTTAAAAAAGCAAATATTCCAAAAGAGTATTTTAGCATTCTCAACCATTTCACTTGATGTTCAACGAAAGCTAAAAGTACGGACTCGCGAACTGCGTCCCCCAGGGCCCAATCTAATAAAAGCTTTCTCTTTGCACAAAAGCAAAACAGCCCTAATTAAATCGTCTCCGTGCAGAATCACCCGACGTACAGGAGACGGAGGTAATATAATATTCTGTCAATATCCAGCCGGCTGTAGGTCGCCTGAAACCCAATGCGGCAACCTGTCAATTATTCTAATGAAATTTCCCCATAATACGCTGTATTTAGCCAATACATAATGGGCTACATTATTGACCGGTTCTAAAGGTTAAAAAGATTATTTGCCGCGGGTCTCGTCTTACCGTCGCGGGTATTGACAGCTCTCGATCAAACAGTAGATCTTTACACTTGACATTAGCTTTAGGAATAATCAAACTAGTTAGTGGGAAAGCTGGTGCAATAAATTGTAAAATCTAAATCTAGTTCAAGAGTCCGGAATAACATATTTAATAAGGATAACCAGTTTTCAATTCAATTTTATGAAGTATAATCTGCAAACGCCTAAGATAACTATATAAATAAACCAGTAATTAGTTAAAGCCTATACTATACATAAAATCCATATCGAGATGTTAGTACGTTTCGTATTCTCATTGTATTTACATCTGTCTAAACGAAGTTTTACGCTATGGTATTGGGGAAATAAGAAGTTTCCTAATTACGTTGCTCAAAATAAAAAAGTACAAAGTTAATGGCGGCAAGGTTTAAAAACAGACCAATAAATATCCTTAACGATTATTGCAATTGCATTAAAGTTAACAGATTTTCGAGGCGAAATAAATAATTCGCACTTGCAACCTCTAACTCGTTTAACAACCGAACTAGAACTATTATATAACGCTACTGGAAAGACAAATATTTAGTCACAGGTTCCTATTTAGCAGTATGAATTAAGGGCAACAGAGATTAGTTAGTTTTATACAACAGCAATATTACAACATAGAAAATTGAAACATTAAGACTTTTAATGATAGGAAATACATAGGTTATAAGAAAACGGATATTATATAAACACTACAGCATATAATTCTACTTACACGCTACGAACTCATTACTCACTTATCTTGATCGAAATTATTTTAGAGAATTAGTTTTATCTATGCAATAGCAACTAGTAGTCCATACGAAATTGATATATTCAAGGCTTTTAACGATGGAAAATACATAGGCTGTAAGCAAACGGCTTCTAAATAAAAATGTTGCATTTATACTTATATACTGCACACTGTGGAGGCTATTTACAGCAATCGTTATATTATAATAGCAATTAGAACATTAGAACATAGAAACATAGTCCGTAAGCAAACACCTTTTATGTGAAAGTTTTGGAATTCTACTTGTACACTATAAACTGATTCTTTATCTTAGCAGAAATTATTTGATGGAATTGTTTTATATATCAGCAACAAAAAGGTAGAAACAGAAATATTATGGACGTTTAACGATGAAAAATACATAGGCGTTAAGCAAACGCGAACTTATTACCCGTTTAACTTAGCAGAAATTATTTATAAGAATAATTTTATATAATAGCATCATAATTTTATATAATAGCATCTAGAACATAGATGGAAAATATATAGGATATAAGCAAATGTCTTTTATATAAAAGTTTTGCCAAATAATTTGACATAGATACCGCAAACTAACTACTCACTTGTTTTAGCATAGACAATTGTTTCACATTATAGCAACTCGAACATATAAACTGAAATATTAAGAGCTCATAACGATCGAAAATGCATAGGCTGCAGGCAAACGGCTTTTATATAAAAGCTCCCCCAAATATTTTTACTTATATACTGCAAACTGATTACGCACTTATATTAGTATAAGTTATTTACACAAATCATTTTACATAATAGCAGCTGGAACAAAATTACCTGAAATATTAAGGGGTTTTAATGACGGAAAGTACATAGGCTGTAAGAACACAGCTGTTATAGAAAAGCTTTGCCAAACACATCCAATACAGAAATTATGTAGAAAACTCGTTTTATATAATATCAACTAGTAGAATATAAAAACTGAAGAAATATTAAGGGCTTTTAACGACGGCAACTATATAGGTTGCAGGCAAAGAGCTTTATATAAAAACTTTTCCAAATGATTGTACTTACATATTCCAAACCTACCTACTTTAGTAGAGTTTATTTGCCAGAATGATTTTATATAAAAGCAACTATAGCATAGAAAATTGAAATATTAAGGGCTTTTAACCGTGGAAAATACATAAGCTGCAAGCAAACGGCTTTCATATAAAAACTTTCGCCAAAAAAGTCTACTTATATAGAGCGACTTGATTACTCATTCATATTTGCAGATATTAGAGTTTAGAGGAATAGTTGTATGTACTAGCAACTAGAACATAGAAAATGAAATGTTAAAAGAATTTAACGATGGAAAATACATAGGTTATATAAAAACGGCTTTTATATAAAAACGTTCCCAAATATTTCTATTCATATACTGTAAACTGATTATTCACTCATTTTAGCAGAGGTTATTGACAGCAATCTTTCATATAATACCAATTGGAACATAGAAACGGGAATATTAAGTTCCTTTAACGATGAAAAATGTATAGTCCGTAAGCACACGCCTTTATATAAAAACTTTGCCTAGTAATTCTACTTGTACAATGCAAACTGATAACTTATTCATCTTAGCAGAAATTATTTGACCAAATTATTTTATATATCAGCAACAAGAACATAGAAACAGAAATATTATGGGATTTTAGCGATGGAAAATACATAGGCTTTGAGCACACGGCTTTTACATAAAAACTTTGCCTACTTGTACAATGCAAACTGATAACTTATTTATCTTAGCAGAAATTATTTGACCAAATTATTTTATATATCAGCACCAAGAACATACAAACAGAAATATTATTGGCTTTTAGCGATGGAAAATACATAGGTTTTAAGCAAACGGCTTTTATATAAAAAGTTTTTCCCAATAATTCTACTTATATACTGCCAACTTATTACCCGTTTATCTTAGAGATTATTTACAGAAATAATTTTATATAATGGGAACTAGAAACTGAAATATTAAAAGCTTTGAACCATGCAAGATATGTAGGATACAAGCAAACGTCCTTTTTATAAAAGCTTAGCCAAATATAAACCGACATATATACAGCAAAAAAATTGCTCACTTATTTTGGCATAGACTATTTAGAGAAATTGTTTCATATTATAGCAATACGAGCACATAAACTAAAATGTTAAGTACTTTTAATATGGCAAATGGATAGGGTGTAGGCAAACGGCTTTTATATAAAAGCTTTGCCAAATAATTTTAATAGCAACTAGAAGATAGATTAACGATGGACAATACATAGGCTGCAGGCAAACGGTTTTTATATAAAATATTGGCCGAGCAATTATACTTACATACTACAAACTGAATTAATTTATATAATAGCAACTAGAAGACTTTTAGCTATGGAAAATACATAGGCTGCAGACAAACGGCTTTTATGTAACAGCTTTTCCAAATAATTTATCTGATATACTGCAAACTGACGACTCACTTATATTAGCATAGGTTATTTACAGGAATCAGTTTATATAATAGCAACTGGAACAAAGTTAACTGAAATATTAAAGGCATTTAACGATGGAAAATGCATAGGCTGGAAGCAAAGCACTTTTGCATAAAAGATTTCTCAAATGATTCTACTTATATACTGCACATTAATTACTATTTATGTATGTTAGCAGATATTATAGCAGCTAGAACGTTAACTTAAATATTAAGGACATTTAACGATGGAAAATGCATAGGCTGCAGGCAAACGGCTTTATATAAACACTTTCCCAAAGAATTTTACTTATATACTGCACACTGAATACTCATTTATCTTAGTAGAAATTATTTACAAGATTTAATTTATATAATAGCAACTAGAAGATAGATTAACGATGGAAAATGCATAGGCTGCAGGCAAATGGCTTTATATAAACACTTTCCCAAAGAATTTTACTTATATACTGCACACTGAATACTCATTTATCTTAGTAGAAATTATTTACAAGATTTAATTTATATAATAGCAACTAGAAGATAGATTAACGATGGAAAATACATAGGCTGCAGGCAAACGGTTTTTATTAAAATATTGGCCAGGCAATTATACTTACATACTACAAACTGATTACTCGATAATGTTAGCAGATATTATTTACCGTTTAAAGGAAAAGTTTTATAAAATTGCAACTTGAACTTAGAAAATTGAAATATTAAGGCCTTTTAACGATGTAAATAAATGGGCTTTAAGTAAAAGGTTATATGATAAAGCTAATACCAAATGATTCTACATATTTATGGCAAGCTGATTACCCGTTTACCTTAGCAAAGGTTATTTACAGAAAGAATTTTCTATAATAGCAACTAGAACATCGAAAATTGAAATCTTAAGAGCTTTTAACGATGTAAAATAGATATATGCTTTAAATAAAGGCTTTTATATGATAAAGCTAATACCAAATGATTCTACATATTTATGGCAAACTGATTTCCCGTTTACCTTAGCAAAGGTTATTTACAGGAAGAATTTTATATAATAGCAACCAGAACATAGGAAATTGAAATATTTGGGCTTTTAACGGTGGAAAATACATGGGTTGTAAACAAACGCCTTTCATATAAAAATGTTGCCAAACAATTCTACTTTTGTACAATGTACTGCAAACTGATCTTAGCAGAGATTACTTAGAGGAATTGTTTTATATCTTAGCAACTAGAAAAAACTGAAATATAAAGGACCTATAACGATGGGAAACATATAGGCTGAACGCAATCGACTTTCATATGAAAACTTTACCAAATAATTCTTCTTACATACTACAAACTGATTACTCATTTATCTTAGCAGAAACTATTTTGAGGAATTATTTTATATAGCAGCAACTAGAACACAGACACTGTAATAGCAGTGGAAAATACACAGGCTGTAAGCAAACGGTTTTTATGTGTATAAAACCTTACCAAAAAATTTTGTTAGCTTTTATACTGTATACTTATTACTCGTCGATCTTAGCAGAGATCATTTAAAAAGCCATTTTTTGTTAAATCAAAAGTAAATGTTTACATATATTCTAAACGGTTGATTATTTTGCAAAACTTTCCAAAACTATTAGTAATGATGTACTCAATCACAAAAGCAAAGAATCTGATATTGATTTCAGTTTCTACAAATAAAAGGTCAACACACGCCGTACATGAGAATGACATTGATAAAATATGAGCTATTTAGAATTAGAAACATTTTAATGCATTAATTTCACTTTATGACCTTTGTGATTCCCCGAAACATTCCCAGGATGGATTCCTGAAAATCTAGCTACTGAAGTGTTTCATTCATTTGCCAAACAAGGTCTGATGTGTTCAGTATTCCAATTAGGTGCAACAAATTGCCTTAAAACAGAACAACAATGTGACGAATTTTATGCAAAAAAAACTTCAGTCTCGTTTAAACCATTCGTCCTAGAATTCTGCAATTTAAACAGTTTGCGTTGGAGATACATTTCGCGTATATCTTCTCATGGGAAATTTGCAGCAGCCCCAGGCATCTTGCTAAATATGCAGAAATCATGCAGATAGTGAAATTTATGACGACATCTTATGAAATGTCCCACAAAAGGCGACGAAAAGCTCTAAAATATGACTGCGATGGTGAGAAAATATATGGAGGACATTGATGAAATAAAAGCAAAAAACTGTTCATTTATGACTTATTTTGCAAATTCAGTGGTGTTATTAAGTAATTGATATTAAGTGGTGCAATGGAGCGAGGACAAAGTTATTACAACAGAATGTTAAGCATGCGCGGAAAGCAGCATTTCGAAATGTGAGGAAACATAATTAGAAAAGGCTGGAAAAGTATAATTACGAAGATTTAATTAATTGTTTCCAAACGCCTGGATAGGCTTTCCTGAGCCTGATGGCTTGTTCGAACCTCATCCGCAACTAACGAAATTGCACTCTCGCCGAGCTACACTGTAAATGTCACTGCTGGAGCACTATTTTTACATATTTTTGCATAATTGCTTACACATTAGGCGCAGCATTTGCATATTGGCTGCCTCTAACGCGCCTGTAAATTTGGTTCTAATCACCGCTGCAAAATAAACAAATAAATTCGAGCCGCTGAGTTATTGTGCTACCGCAAGTGTTTCGGCTGTGTGCAATTCAGAATTATGGGCCCATTTTCTAATTTTTGACTTTTGGTTCGGTAACGCAACGTGATTTAGTGGCGCTAAAGGTTAGCTGCATGTTCTGCGCTTGCGTAAGCGCATTCCGCCATACGTGCAGCCAGCCTGATTGTAAAAATGCGTTTTGCAACGGATTTGTATCTAATTTGCGCGCGAGATTTATATTTCCACGCTAATGAAGCGGAGTTTTGCCAGGTGGGGTTGCGAACTTCGCTTCCGTGGGAATACGAATTGGTGCTTTATCAGGCAATTACTTTGAGTGCACATTGGCACCTGGAAGCTGTAGATCACAAGAAATGTTTATTTATTTAACATAATCGTCGTCTAACTTTGGAGACCAAGTAACATACCATCTTGGTCTGCAATCCATTATCAAAAAACACCTTGCGGTACTGATCTGGATTCTAAGCATCAGTAACTTTATTCCTAGTAGATGAATAACAGGAGATGTCTACAATCTACAGCCCAGAGACCAAGCATCACTTTACTCGTAGTAGATGATGGTCTCCAGACTCAAACACCAAGTAATTATGGCTTAGAAAGTGATGTCCTGGTGAAGCGTAGAGGGTTATAGCGGTCTACAGCTTGAGAGACCATGTTATTCTAGGTAGAGTTAAAAACAGTTTTTGTCTTGGTCTACAATCCACTATTAGAAAACACCTTCCATTTCTGTACTGATCTGGATTCCAGCTTTTGTCGTAGTAGAAGTAGATTAATAATAAAAGATGGTGGTCTCTAGACTCAAATACCAAGTAATTATGGCTTGGAAAGTGATCTCCGGGTGAAGCGTAGAGGGTTATGCCGGTCCACATCTTCAGAGACCATGTCATTATAGATAGAGTTAATAAACAGTTTTTGTCTTGGTTCGCAATCCACTATTATAAAACGTTCAATTTCTGTACTAATCTAGATTTCAAATATCAGTAACTTCATTCGTAGTAGATAAATAACAGAGGATTCCGGTCTCCAGCCTCAAGTAATTACGGCCTGGAAGTGACCTCGTGGTGAAGGCTAGAGGGTTATGCCCGTCTCCAGCTTCAGAGACCATGAAATTCTCGACAGGTTTAAAAAACATATTTTGTCTTGGTCTGCAATCCATCATTGGAAAACACCTTCAATTTCTGTACTGATCTGGATTCCAAATATCAGTGACCTTACTCGTAGTAGATGATTAACAGGCGATGCTGGTCTTCAGTCTCAGAGACCAAATAAATATGGCTTGGATAGCGGTCTCCAAGTGAAGGGTAGAGGGTTATGCCCGTCCCCAGCTTCAGAGACCATGAAATTCTCGACAGATTTAAAAAACATCTTTTGTCTTGGTCTGTAATCCATTATTAGAAAACACCTTCTATTTCTATACTGATCTGGATTCCAAATATCAATAGCTTTAGTCGTAGTAGATGAATAATAGGAAATGATGGTCTTCGGACTTACATACCAAGTAATTATGACTTGGAAAGTGATCTCCTGGTAAAGCGTAGAGGTTTATTCTGGTCTTCATCCTCAGAGACCAAGTAATTATGGCATGGAAAGCGATCTCCTGGTGAAGGGTAGAGGGTTATGCCTGTCTCCAGCTTCAGAGACCAAGTAATTCTATACAGGTTTAGAAAAAAGCTTTTGTATTGGTCTGCAATACACTATTATAAAACACCTTCAATTTCTATACTGATCTGGATTCCAAATATCAGTGACCTTACTCGTAATAGATGAATAATAGGCGATGCTGGTCTTCAGCCTCAGATACCAAATAATTATGGCTTGGAAAGCGATCTCCTGGTAAAGGGTAGAGAGTTATGCCCGTCTCCAGCTTCAGAGACCATGGAATTCTCGACAGGTTTAAAAAACATCTTTTGTCTTGGTCTGCATTCCATTATTAGAAAACACCTTCAATTTCTGTACTGATCTGGATTCCAAATATCAATGACCTTACTCGTAGTAGATGAATAACAAGCGATGCTGGTCTTCAGCGTCAGAAACCAAATAATTATGGCTTGGAAAGCGGTCTCCTGGTAAAGGGTAGAGGGTTATGCCGGTCTCCATCTCCAGAGACCATGAAATTCTCGACAGGTTTAAAAAACATCTTTTGTATTGGTTTGCAATCCATTGTTAGAAAACACCTTCTCTTTCTGTACTGATCGGGATTCCAAATATCAATAGCTTTAGTCGTAGTAGATGAATAATAGGAAATGATGGTCTTCGGACTTAAATACCAAGGTAATTATGGCTTGGAAAGTGATCTCCTGCTGAAGGGTAGAGGTTTATGCCGGTCTCTAGCTCCAGAAACCAGGTAACTATGGCTTTGAAAGCGATCTCCTAATGAAGGGTAGAGGGTTATGCCAGTATCCAGCTTCAGAGACCAAGCAATTCTAGACAGGTTTAAAAACACTTTTGTCTTGGTCTGCAATCCGCTATTATAAAACACCTTCAATTTCTGTACTGATCTGGATTCCAAATATCAGTGACTTTATTCGTAGTATATAAATAATAGAAGGTGCTGGCCTCCAGTCTCAAACACCAAATAATTATGGCTTGGAAAGGGAATTCCTGGTGAAGGGTAGAGGGTTATGCCGGTCTGCAGCCACAGAGACTAAGTAATTATGGCTTGGAAGCATACCCCTGTAGAGGTAAATTAGTAGTAATCGTAAAGACTAATAACTACTAAATCTGTTGACTGCACTCACTCTCGTAATGCATTTTTTACAAATATAGAAATATTAACAAACATCTCATAACCTAGTAATATTTAATTGTTAAACGTAAATACGAATTGTTACGAGATGGTTTGTCTTATTTAATACTCAACAACCCAGCACTGATATTGGCCAAGAATACTGACTTGCTATAACGAAACCTTTTTGACCCAATTAAACCAAATGAATTGTTTAAGAATTTTAAAACAAGATATATGTTCATCCAGGTTAAAAACTTTCAAATATTATTTGACCCAAAATGGCCAAACCCCGGAAATATGTGACCTGATCAAGCAAATCCAAGCTTCACACCTACATTTTTTACAACGCAACCATGAATTTGTGCACTGTTACGTCGTCCTGTATGAAGGCCATATTTTTTTTATATCATTCAATAAATATATAGAAAAATGAGAAAGCTATATGCCCCTTTTTCTTCTTCTTTTCTATATGGTTAGTCATATAGGTAAGCCTGTATTTTCGAATTTGCATCTTCGATGGTTGATCTCCCTCACACTCTCTATCGTTTTTTTTCCTGGTTTGCTAATTTGCACAATCTTTCCAAGTTTGTTGTTTTCCATCCTGTCTACGTCTTTTTTTTACTTATTTTAGGTTTTCGCTTCTGTCACGCAGCGTCTTGCCATGTATAGCTGATTATTTAAATTTTTTCCATCCTCTTCATTTGCATTGTCCTGGAAGTGTGATATCCCACTGTATTTGCAGCATGCCGCGATAGGTCTGACTGCTGCCTTATATGCTGTATCTTGCTGTCCCGGTTAAGATATTTATTCTTCCTCCATCTTATGTTTTTCAAGCAACCTTAAATGATGCAGCCTTCGTTGTTAGGTTCCTCTCTTCTAGTTGCAGGTTTCAATTGTTTGTTGTTTTTGACCCTAAATAATTGAATTTTAATTTGTTCCATAGATTTTCCATTAATTTTAAGTCCCATCTTATGAGTTCCTCCTTCTTGCTCTGTAACCTTCGTTTATACACTGATGCAACTAGTTCTCCCCTAGTATTTTCCAGGCTTCTCTGTCTCTGTCTATGTTTGATGGTATTAGTTTCTTCCTGTCGTGTCATTCTTTTCTACCTAGATGTCCTCCCCAACTCTTTTAAACCTAGCTGCTTGTTTCTCTGATCATTGTATTTCTTACTCTACCAATCAGCGTTGCGCTCAACATCTTTCCCTCCATCGCTATTTGAGTTGTTCTTAGCTTCTCTAAGCTTTTTTTAGTAAGTGTAGCAGTTTTCATCCGTACGCCTACACATGTCCTTATTGTTATCATACATTGTGTTTTCTCAGGATTTATAATCATGTCGAGACTTGTATCCCCCTGATTGAAAGTGTGGACGAGTCTTTGCAAGTTATTCTCCCAATCAGCAAGAAGTTTTTCATTTTATACCTGACTTCTCTTGGGAAGTTATCTGCGATGAGCACTCGATCGAATGCTTTTGTCATATCCACGAAGAGCATTAATTCTGGTGCAGAATAAATATAGAATCGATAGTGTTGCTAAGAATAAACGAAACCAAGAAAATCTGGAAAAAAAAAGATCAAGTGCTTACTTAGAGGAGAAGTAAGAATAGAAAGAAGAATTAATTGTGAGATCCCAAATTTAAGGGACATCACAACAATTATAGAACTTACTGGATGCACTAACTACAGGGAAATGAAGAACAAGACGTAAACCCGAGCCGAATAGATCAGTGCGACAAGCCAATCAAAGGAGTGAACATTCAGAACGAGAGATATATTTTTTGATCGTTATTGTTCTTTTCTTGTTTGAATATCTTTACTGATGATTTCCAAGAAGAGTTTCGTGGCTGATTTAATACTCATCTGACCTTTTTTAAATATGGCATCGTTTTGCTGGTTTTCCATTCATTTGGTATTGTGTGTTGATCCAGCACGAGAGGGAAGGTAAGAAAGGTTCCCTCCCTCTTCAGCCGCTGCCTCATTGCTGAAAATAGTGATTTCGTTGGCTTTCTCTTACATTATTTGATTTGTCCTTTTCGACTACCATGAGCTTCTATCGTTTCCCCTGAGAGGTATGTGACCACAATGCTGGCGAATCCTTTTTGAGCATAGTTCAAATATAGAGTTCGTCTTTCCGTCCATGGTATTCTCAACATACTCCTCAAACACCACATCTCAAATGCATCGATTCTTCTTCGATCAGCGACTTTTATTGCCCAAGATTCCATCCCATACAAAGCGATTAGAAAGACGAAGGCTTTAACTAGCCTCACTTTCTTTCGTTTTAATTTTGCTCAGTTTTGTCATTGCAAGTTTGGACATTGCGATTCGTCTTCGTATTTCTTTTTCCCATCCATTTTGGCCATCAATAGTTGATTCTAGTAAACAAAGCTGTGTACAACATCTACATCATGTAGCGTTTCGCATTGTGATGATTGTTGATTATGATCAGTAGCAAGTACTTCTTCTTGCTTTTATTGATTTCCAAGCCAAGTTGGTTGCTTTCTTGTTCGACGAGTTGAAGAGTGTTACCATCTCTTCTTCATTACCTGCTATTAGGAAAGGTTCAAGATATTTCAATTTCCCCAACCAAGGAAAGGCTGCTATAGTGATCTTTCATTCCTCATCAGCGAAGAACAATAATTACAGGAAAGGTGATAGAAAGGAGGGATAGTGAATGGAAGAAAGATCAGGAAAGGTGGAAAAGTACTGCCCCGGCATTCGCCTAACAGAAGGTATTCTGCTAACTCAGGAAAACCCTTAAAATCCTGGATGAGAGTAAACGGCTGTGGGAATCGAACCCAGGACCTCCCTAATGTTAAATGGGCGTGGTATGTCGGTGTCTGTTTCTTTACGTACTTGTTGCGCCCCTGTCCTATCTCAACATATTCGTGGTTAGGACACGTCGCCCAGACGCTCATCCTAATAATCTTCTTTCTTCTACGTTCACTATGTTAAGTTCTTTTGTATGGATGTTTTCCCTATAGCTTCGTTGATTGCGCTTATGATATTATTTTTTAGAGTCCCCCACTGTTATTCTATGTGTCGGTGTGCTCTTCTTCATTGACTAAATGTTGATAGCTGAGGCAGACTTACCACCTGTCCACTGCGTATTGCTATCACAATACGAACTAACTTTGTGCACCTAAGCAGATTCAAAAATAAATAAATCATCGAAAGTCATAACTATTACATAAAACTATTTCGAGCCTATAATAATCGTAACTTAGTGCCTCTATGAGGCAATCATGCACCCAAGCTAATTTCAAATGTCGCACTCGTTGAAAATCAGAATGTCATAATCCAAGCAGCTCTCTTGCACGTAGTTTTCCTACTGTGGTGCTAAAAATAAAACATGATGGCGACATTATTGCTATTTTCGCCATTTCCGCTATGATTAATTCAAATTAATGCATTTTAGAAAGATCATTCTTGTTTACCCATGTTTAAGGACTTTTTATTCGAAGTGTGACAACAAATACGAACGATAAATTGCAACATGACACACAGCCACGACAAATGCGTGTAGATCTTATAAATTTATTAAATATTCTAAGCAGACATTCAGAATTGGCTGATTAGAAGCATAAATTATTTTTCTTCACGGTTTTTTCCTCCTTTAATTATGAAATTTAAAGTATCTGTTCTTTCTTCAGTTTGTTGTCATTGCTGCAGAAGCCTTTCAGTGTTTGAGGTTGATGGCCTTGTCTCCGTTCAGGTCTTATTACCCCTAACATGTGAGGGTATCGCTTATCCACATATTCTTCCCTAACTATTTCCTCATGCGTTTCTTTAAGTATCACAATTATTTACTAGAACGTTTGGGTTGATTTGATCACGATCACACTCCATGGGAATATAAGTCGCTGATATTGTTTAACGCCGGTGGACTGCTAGTGGATGAAAAATGGGTGTTTTATTGTTACATAACAATTTGTACAACTAGCAGTTTTGCAACGTCTAACAGCCTCGATGCCAGAATCTAGGAAACGAGATTTTATGGAGCTGGGATATGTGAGCGAGTAAAAAATGAGATCACTTATTTTTCCACGTGATTTCAAAGTGTAGCACTCTCAAGGCTGACGAGTCGCGCTTCCGTTATGTGCAAATGTTAGGACGACAAGTGGCAGCAGGCTCAAGGCAAAAATCGTCGTTCCCAGCGATCGTTCAGAAAAGTCCAGTGATGTTATGACAGAGCGGGCCCACGCTGGAAAGGTGTGAAGCTGTGAATGTAGATATCGTCTGCTCTATTGCAGAACGGAGTAGGCGTCGAGAATACAGGAAGAAAGTCGCTTGTTATAACAATGCAAGAATTATGAAATTATGAAACTATAAGTTTCGCTATTTTTGCAGCAGCATTGTGCTCGCAGCCCACCTCTCCCGGTGGGCGGAATCGATTTGCTATTTTTCAGATTTATGGATATTTGCAATACTTTTGATTAATTATATGCAGTTCCATGGGAAAACTCGCAACTGCAGCAGTTGCATAACACGAGGCTCCGGCTTTGCCCACCGTTGAAATCCCCGGTAATTTATGTGCTCGCTCATAGGTATAATCAATTACTGGCTGGGATCAAGTAGAAATGTTTAAAGTTTGAAGAAGAAACATGAGATGTTCTAACACACTACACTCTGCGGGTATAAAACTCACTTTTAACATTAAACTATTTATTACAACTACTACTATAAATAAGCTTTATTGTATAAGTAACACCAGGTTCGTTAGATTCAAGACGAATTACAAAAAAATAAATGAACAAATAGTATACCCCATACAGGAACTATGCAGGTCCAGAAAGATTTGTTTCATTAAAGGCGCCCGGAATCAATTGGGCGAAGTGAAAAACTGCTTTGTGTGCATTGGAATAGTGACCTACTCTACAAAGTCCAACCAACCACCCGAAAAATAAAACTAATAAAACCCTTGTATGGAGACTCTGGGTTGTTACAATATTATGCATTGATTGACATGCCCTAAAACAACTTTGTTTACACCCTATAACATAAACAGAAACGTAATAAGAAATAGAACAAACAGTAATTGGTGATAATAGTTCTGTCTGTTTTAATTTGTTTATATATTTTGTTAGATTATGCACCAATTTTTTTAAGTTCCTACACAGTAAATTCGAATAATCTACAGGTTTCAAGCACTGTCCAAAAGGTAAAAAATGTGGCTAAGGAAATGATCTCCGCAAGTTAAATATCAATTAACATAGAACTTTTGATTTAAGCTGACATTTTGATTAATTGCATGCAATTAAATTCCGTGCAGGTCGACTATCTATATAAGTAAACATCCCGTAATTAATCTGTACATGCTGCTGGAATGCTGACACATGTTTTTCTAAATTTATCCGGCAGAAACATTTTACTAAACTTTTTGTTTTATTGTTGACCATATCAACAACAAAGATTTGTGCTGTCATGTTAATTACGAATCACCTGCTAACAATATAAGCCAATAATCGATATCTGCTATCATAGATACTATTAGCAAAATGACCGTAGTCGAAGCCCGTTAAATATAAATAAATAATAAAAAAATATTTAAATTTCATCAGGTCATTATAAAAAATTAAATATGTGCAATGGCTGGTTCATTTTCAATTTAGAAAATGACATGATAAATCAGCGTAGAACGTTCAGCACCATCACTACCTTGCAGGTCAAGGAAACTCCGAAATAATTTACGATTATTTTTTATTTAAGTCATCCAGTCCTGGAAAATACAATTTTTTAGATTTATGGCTCTGAGCAATACTACTGATTAATTATATGTTCTGCTAGAACACAAATTATGGCATTCGAACTGAGGCTGGCCCAGAAGGGCTTTAACTCACTCTTTTAGCTATTAACATCTTAATACCTTCGACCTATTTATAAACCTTTTAGCATTTAAAGTTTCACTCAATTAAGTGACATTTAAGGAAAATGCGATGAAATAGTATTCTGTTAGTCAACCTTGCCTTATAATCATTATAAGCAGAAGAAAACACCTGTAGCAACCGATCGTTGAGATATCCATGTAGGTAAACGTCACTTTTTACCCTAGTAAAATCCTAGCAAAAAGAGTGTACATTTTAAAAAAAGCTAAGAACATTCCCTTCAACAACCGCAACCCGGAACAGGTAATTTTTTTATACAAATTTTTACAATGCTGCCTGGATGTAATATGTTTTAGATTTTTTCAGGGTAATTTTCTGCCTTAATCCATCGTTGACATCTCCAATTGCTTGTCGCCTATTATTCTAGTAAATTCAGAGACCAGCAAATCTAAAACTCAGTGAAAAACTAACTCCATTCAAATGGGCAGCTTTTTCAATAAATAAAATGCTGTCTAGGATCAATATTTTATATTGTTGCCTTATTTAAGGTAATTTGTCTGTGTTAATCCATGGTTGACCTCTCCAAGCATACATAATCCGAGTACAGCAAATGCAATGCTGTCTAGGCTTAATATATTTTAGTTATCTATCTTTTTGAAGGTAATTTCTATGTGTTAATCTACCGTTGACATCTCCAAGTAAGAGAGTGGATTTTATACTCCCGACTAACAAGCAGTTAATGCACAGTTTTGAAATTCTAGTAATGCATCAATTTAACCTTGCTAGAAGCGATTAATAAATGACAAATTTATCTGACATTTGTAAACAAAGTTGTCGCAGGTGAGAGGCGGCTGTATGTAGAAAAATTGCAAAAATGAATATATTTTAAGTTAGTACAGTGATTAAATATTTACACAGTAAGAGTAACCACAGTTTTTTTTTTATCAAAATGCCAATCAAGCAAGACAAGTTTAAAACTCGGTAAAATTCTGAAAATAAAACCTTTTAAGGGTGTTTGTCTGTGTTAATCCATTGTTGACATCACCAGATATAATGGAGGACAACAAATCTAAAACTCGATAAAAATTTTAAAAACATTCGCCTAGGCAGCTGTGCAAAAGAGAAAAGGCGGCCTAGATTTAATATGTTTTAGATATGTGTCTTTTTAAGGCAATTTGTCTGAGTTGCTCCATCGTTGACATCTGTAGGTACATATAATCTGAGCACAAGTCTAAAGCTCAATGAAGATCAAAAAACATTCGCTTGGACAGCTGTGTCTCAGTAGAGTCTATTTTTGCCAAAAATTTAAATAAAATGCTGCCTGTATTTAATATGTCTTAATTATCTGTCTTCCGAGCACAACACTAAAACTTAGTGCAAAAGTAAAAATCATTCGTCTGAGCAGCCGTGTCTCAGGAGAGTTCATTTTCAAACAAATTTTAATACAATGCTGCCTAGACTTAATGTGTTTTAATTATCTGTTTTTAAAATAGATTATTATCTGTGTTAATCCATTGTCGATATCTCCAAGTACATATTCCGTATGCTGTATGTAATATACTATTACCTGTATATTTAGCAAGAATAGAAGACATTTATTATTATTATCATCTAATCGAGCACAGCAAGTCTAAAACTCACTAAAAATTAAAAATAATATTCGGCTAGGCAGCCGTGTTAAAAAAGCTAGTCGCGGCCAAAAAAAAACCAGGATACGTTTTTTGACCTAATTTTCAAAATGGGAAACAAGTGCTGACACTGACAATTCTAATTAATAAATCTCATCAAAAGTCATTGTTTACCTCTGAATAATGACTTTTGATGACATTTATTAATTAGAATTGTCAGTGTCAGCCGTTGTTTTCGCATTTTGAGAGTTAGGTCAAAAAAAGTGTCCCATTTTTTTTTGGCCGCGACTGTAGATAGAAATCTATATCTAATACGTTTTAGATATGCGTTTTTAAGGTAATTTATCTGTGCTGATCCATCGTTGACATCTCCAAGTACATATACAGCAGATTTTCGTTTTTCCGAACTCTGCGGAATCCGGAGTAATCCGGATTACCTTTATGTTCCATTATACATTCTGTAGTCTGAATTATTTACCAACTGACAATCCGGATCACTAACAATCACTGCAATAACGCATTTTTATCCTGTACCGGTGATATTATTTGTTATGACTGTATTTATCGTATTAATTTCGCTATGCCTAGTAATCCGGTTTTACCTTGATTTTAATTAGTCCGGATTAACGAAAAAGTACTGTAATCTGAATATAAAAAGTCTAAAGCTCTGTGAAAAGCTAAAAAACATATGCCTGGACAGCGGTGTCTCAGAAGAGTTCGTTTTTTCAACGAATTTACATAAAATTTAGCCTAGATTTGATATGTTTTAGATATGTGTCCTTTTAAAGGTAATTTGTCTGTGTTAATCCATCCACGACATCAGTGGAAAGCTAAAAATCATTCCCCTGTGCAGCAGTGTCTCAGCAGAGTCGGTAACTGCAAGAAATTTAAATAAAATGCTGCCTATAGTAATTTATCTGTGATAATTTATATTTGACAAGTCCAAGCATTGAGCATAACAAACCTAAAACTCGGTGCAAATCTATTCAAGTCTATTTTGTAATCAAATTTGAATAAAATCATGCCTAGACTTAATATATTTTGAATATCTGTCAATTTGCTTGTGTTAATCGGTCGTTAACATAGTACAAGTACATAGAATTCGACCATAACAAGTCTAAAATTTTATGAAAATGTAAAATCACTCTCTTGAGCAGTTGTGCATCAGCAGAGTAAATTTCTAAAACAAATTTGTACTGTTGACTTGATTCAATACCTTTTAGTTGCGTGACTTTTTAAAGGTAATTTGTCCATGTTAATCTATTCATGACATCAGTGGAAAGCTAATAAACATTTACCTAAGCAGCTATGCCTCAGCGGAGTCCGTAGCTGCAAAAAATGAAATAAAATGCTTCCTAGACTTAATATCTTTTGTATATATGTAATTTTGAAGGTAATTTACCTGTGTTAATCCGTCGTTAACATCTTCAAGTACGTATAATTCGACTTAACAAGTCTAAAATTCTGTGATAAAGTAAAATCACTCCCTTGAGCAGCTGCCTCAGCAGAGATAATTTTTAAAGTAAAATTAAATAATTGTTGCGTAGATTTAATATGGTTTGGATATCTGTAATTTTTAAGCTAATTTGTCTATGTTAATCAGTGGCAAACACCTCCAATTACCTATAATTCCATCACAACCAGTCTAAAATTCAATAAAAAAGTAAAAACAGTCACTTGAGCAGCTGCGTCTCAGCAGATTAATTTTTTTTTAATTTAACAAAATGTTGCCTAATTCAATATGTTTTAGTTATATGTGTTTTTAAAGGCTGTGTTAATCCATCGCTGCCACTAGTGAAAAGCCAATAAGCACTCTCCCGAGCAGTTGCATCTCAGCAGAGTCCGTAACTGCAAAAAAATTAAATCAAATGCGGTAATTTGTCTGTGTTAATTCATCTTTGACCCAAACACATGCTTTGAGTACAACAAATCTAAAGTTCCGTGCAAATCTGAAAAATGTCTTCGGAGCAGCTGTGTCTTAGCGGAGTCCATTTTTCAAACAAATTTGAATAAGAAGCTGCTTAGATCTAATATGTTTCGGCTATCTGTCATTTTGAAGGTAATTTGCAGGTATTAATCGGTCGTTAACATATCCAAGTAGATATAGTTCGAACATAACAAATCTAAAATTCTGTGTAAACGTACAATCGCTCACATGACCAGCAGTGTCTCAGCAGTATCAATTTGCCTGTGTTAATCTATCCACGACATTAGTGGAAAGCTAACAAACATTCGCCTAGACAGCTATGTCTCAGCAGAGTCCGTAGCGGCAAAAAATTTAAATAAGATGCTGCATATGGTAATTTATCTGTGTTAATTCATCTTGGACAAGTCCAAGCATATATGCTTTCAGCACAACAAATCTAAAAACGCTCTCCCAGCAGCTTCCCTACCAGAGTAAATTTTATAATAAAATTTGAATAAAATGCTGCCTAGACTTAATATGTTTTGGATATCTGTAATTTTTAAGATAATTTGTATGTGCTACTCCGTCGTTAACATACCCAAGTACATATAATTCGACCATAACAAGTCCAAAATTCAGTGAAAAGGTAAACCCACCTGATTGAGCAGTTGTGTCGCAGCAGAGTCAACTTAAAAAAATGCACAAAATGTTGTCTTGATTCAATACGTTTTAGTTATGTCTTTTTAAAGCTAATTTGTATGTGTTAATCCATTCATGACGTCAGTGGAAAGCTAACAAACATTCGCCTAACTAGATATGTGCAGCCGTGTCTCTAGCTGCAAAAAATAAATAAAATGCTGCCTATGGTCATTTATCTGTGCTAATTCATCTTTAAAACTCCGTGCAAGTCTAAAAACGGTCAACCGAACAGCTGTGACCTAGCGGAGTCCATTTTGTAAATAATTGTGAATAAAATGCTGCCTAGACTTAATATATTTAGGATGTCCGTCATTCTGAAGGTAATTTACCTGTGTTAGTCCGTCGTTCACATCTCCAAGTATATATAATTCAACCATAACAAGTCTAAAATTCAGTGAAAAGGTAAAACCACTTGCTTTAGCAGTTGTGTTTCAGCAGAGTCAACTTAAAAAAATGCACAAAATGTTGCCTTGATTCAATACGTTTTAGTTATGTCTTTTTAAAGGTAATTTGTCTGTGTTAATCCATTCATGACGTCAGTGGAAAGCTAACAAACATTCGCCTAACTAGATGTGTGTAGCCGTGTCTCTAGCTGCAAAAAAATAAATAAAATGCTGCCTATGGTCAGTTATCTGTGTTAATTCATCTTTAAAACTCCGTGCAAGTCTAAAAACGTTCTCCCGAACAGATGGGTCCTAGCGGAGTCCATTTTGTAAATAATTGTGAATAAAATGCTGCCTAGACTTAATATATTTAGGATGTCCGTCATTCTGAAGATAATTTACCTGTGTTAATCCGTCGTTCACATCTCCAAGTACATATCATTCAACCATAACAAGTCTAAAATTCAGTGAAAAAATAAAATCTCTCGCCAGTTGTATCTCCGCAGAGTCAATTTTTAAAACAAATTCGAACAAAGTGTGCCTTGATTCAATACGTTTTAGTCATGTGTCTTTTTAAGGTAATTTGCCCGTGTTAATCCGTCCATGATATCAGTGGTAAGCTAATAAACATTCGCCTCAGCAGCTGTGTCTCAGCAGAGTGCGTAGCTGCAAAAATTTAAATAAGATGCTACCTATGGTAATTTGTCTGTGTTAATTCATTTTTGACAAGTCCAAGCATATATGCATTGAGCATAACAAATCTAAAACTCCATGCACATACAAAAACCATCTCCCGAGCAACTGTGTCTTAGCGGAGTCCGTTTTGCAAATAAATTAGTATAAAATGCTGCCTAGACTTAATATGCTTTAGATATATGTCATTTTGAAGGTAATTTTCCTGTGTTAATCTGTAGTTAACATATTCAAATACATATAATTCGACCCAAATACATATCATTCGACCCAAATACATATAATTCGACCATAACAAGTCTAAAATTCAGTGAAAAGGTAAAACCACTCGCTTGAGCAATTGTGTCTCAGCAGAGTCAATTTTGCCTTGATTCAATACGTTTTAGTTATATGTCATTTTAAAGGTAATTTGTATGTGTTAGTCCGTCGATGACATAATTCTTAAAACCAATTTGAATAAAGCGCTGCCTAGGTTTAATATGCTTTGGATATCTATAGTTTTTTAGGTAATTTTTCTGTGTTAATCCGCGGTTAACACCTTCAAGTACCTATATGATATTGATCACAAATTGACTAAAATTCAGTAACAAAGTGAAAACATTCGCTTGAGCAGCTGCGTCTCAGCAGATTTAATTTTTAAAACAAATTTGAGGACATGTTACCTGATTCAATATGTTTTAGCTATGTCTTTTTAAAGGTAATTTGTCTGTGTTACTCCATCGCTGAGATCAGTGAAAAGCCAACAAGCGCTATCATGAGCATCTGCATATAAGCACAGCCAATTTTTCAAACCAATTTGAATAAAGTACAGACTAAATTTAAAATGTATTAGACATCTGCCATTTGTATGGTAAATTATCTGTGTTAGTATGCAGTTAACATCAAGTACATTAACCCAGTAAAGAAGTAAGAAGCATTTGCGTGAACAGCTGTGTATCTGTGTTTTAGTTATGTCTTTTTAAAGGTAATCGGCTTGTGTTAATTTATAGTTGGTATCAGTGAAAAGCTAAAAACCATGCGCTGGAGCAATTGTGTCTCAGTAGAGCACATTTAAAAAATACAATTTAATAACATACTGCCTATATTTAATCTATTATGGATCTGTCATTTTTTAGGTAATTTGTTAGTATTAATAAGTCGTTAAGATCTCCAGTAGATACAATTCGAGCACAATAAATCTAAAATTCAGTGAAGAAGTCATAACCATTTGCCTGAGCTACTGTGGATCAGCAGACTCAATAAATTTGACAAAAATTTTGCCTAGGCTTCATGTCTTCTTTAAGGCATTTTTTGTTTTAACGTGTCGTTGATATCTCCAAGTAGACGCAGTTTTTTATTCCAATAAAATTCGAGCACAGCAAGTCTAAAACTTAATAAAAAACTAAAAAACATTCGCCTTAGCAGCTGAGAAATTGTTTCCACAGGAAATAATTAACTTAACACTCAGGCCGCAGAGCGGCCCAATAAATCGGGATAAAATACCCCCTGGATAACTCATTTGGAGAGATTTAGCGCGGCGTATTTCAAGCTCTAATATCGGCGAGGCTTGTTTTAGCAGTGACAGCAACAATTAATAGAAGCCCCAGGTTACGAGGTGATTTATAGTAGAAACTCATTAGTGCCTGCGGAGACTCAACACGCGTACTTTGCCCATATACACCTACGCACCAGCCAATCATTCATCATCTCCGTCTTATAATTACGTTTCTGGAAACGTTTTAACCGCGATAATAATCATTTGCCATTTTGATAATTATTATCTGGCCCTCTTGGGTAGCCTTCGCTCGCCACTCGTAAAGCGGCCATTCTTATCGCTGTTGATGCCCTGATAATCTACAAGAGAAGAAATGAACTAAATCAGGTCCCTGGAGAAGATCTATTTGATTTGAAGATGAAGCTTTAGGGCTTAATTAGAAGAGCCTCTTATCGTTACAATATCAGTAGCGTTGTGAATATAAAGAGGGTTTAAAGAACTAACCACTGAATTTATTATCCTGTTTATAGTATATATACCTCTCTGTTAAATTCTTAATGCTTAGCTTAGCTGTATAGTTTTTTATTACATCCCTAGATAAACACAAAATCTACATTCATGATCTGTATTTTGCTGTTAATGTTCCAAATGTGTTATTTTTAATATGGTATTCAGAAATCCCTCTGGTGACCCTAGTCCTAGAGAGGCCGCTCCTCGGGTGGCGGATGGGGAAATCTGGGAGATGCGATTCTTGTGAATATTCATAATAAGCAGGCGCAGAGCAAAAAGCTAGTCATCCCTCACGGCTGGGCTAACCACTCGCACGAGGTAAGAAGATTTATAGGCTCTATGTATGGTTTGGCTATGGACCCGGCGCTCTGAAGGCGTAAGGGGAGGGTAAAAGAAGAAGAAGACATATTCATAAACATATTTTAACTGTTTAAATGTCCACACAAAGCAGCGAACAGGACGATTTCTATAGATTACTGCCGTAGGCTGGGCTAACATTTTGTTGATTTAATTGGACCATTTCTAGCAAATTATGTTGCACTAAGCTGACTAAACAACTAGTTCGGAAAGTTATTAATTAAGTAGTAATAACCTACATTTCTATTCTCAGAAGACAACGCGAAACTAGATTTTAAAGATAATATAACGGTCTTTAAATTCCTCAGAATATGCAAATAATATTCGGTTTCGAAATGCCAATACTCTGGACGAACTAATTAATTATGTAACCTCACAATCCTATGTCGAAACACTGTTGTGGAGATCAATATCCAAGCCACAATAGAAGATAGCAATTATTTACTAAACACATCGGAACAAGTCTTTCTTGTTTCCAATTTAAAAACCAATAATGAGAGAAAGGCGAAGGACGGCGGGCAAGGAAAAATCGTGTAGTCATTCTCTCATCTCTAATATCTTGCAGCTATCGACTGCCTTACACGCAGATTGATCGCCGAAGCTCCCGATCTTATCTAATTTTGCAATGTATCATGTTTTCCCAGCCAGGAGTACCAACGGTTACGCAATTGATTAAACGTAATTAAATTTCTCTTCCTGGGTCCCCAAGCATCTACAGTGGAAATATTGAACGGCAAATAAAAAAAGCTGACACAATCAGCACCGCGATCTGATCTTCGCGCGATAATAACGCCATTAACATATCTAGCGTATTATTAATTAGTGTAATGACGACCTATGTTTGTTGTTTGGTCAACAAGAATTCGAAATTTAATTGCAGCTTTTAATATGTTTGAGTGAGAAGGGTTGAATTTTTGGATTTCGGTAAAGAATAACAGTAGTACTGGAATTTTACTTTCACCTATTTTAGTCTTTTATTTACAACTTTCTCATTCAAAATTAGGGATTTCATTGCCCCCAAAATGTTTGATGTTATCACTTGAGCACAATTTTTTTAAATAAAGCTCTCTTTTCGGTATTTAACATATATAGGGCACATGTAAGCAATTACTATTTTTTGTGAGAATTGGAGAAATAACCACCGAAATGGAATCTTTACAAATGTCCAATGAAGCTGGCGAAGGGTGAAAAATGGTGGAGGCGAATTGCCGGTTGCCGGATCCGAAACGATCACACGTGTTTTAAATGTAATCAAGTTCAAAGGTATGCAAGCACATAATAAATAGCAGCGTATCTGGCTGCGCTGATAATTGTTCGAGATAAATTAGACGTTTCTAGTATATTACTCACTCAGTGCAGTAATTTATATTGTCTTATGTTGGCAGTATTGTTGTTATTATTTCCTGAAAGCGACGCGTGGGAGGACGTTGTAAATGTGCTCATATTTTGTAATTGTAATCAAGATTACAGCCGTTAATTATAAATCGCGAATGAAATACCTTTGTCTTTCTTTCATTAAGTCGGCGTTAATTGCGATTTCCTATTGGTGTCGAGCCGGATTTGTCCCTTGAGCGACGATAAATCCTCGCCAGCATTTTCGAATATCTCAAGTGCGACTCCGAGAGCAATCTGCATGCAAACTCCACATAAAATTAGAATTATTGCAACAAAGCAATGCAGCTCTAACAATCTGATATATAAATAGAATTATGCGCTTGCATTCCTGGAAAGTGAAGCCCATGCGCCCCAGACATAGCAGCGCATGACGAATAGCAGAGGTCCTAAAGCGGAGCCCTGAAGGACACCGTGAAATGCCTGGCCGCCTCCGGGCTCGCAGAAAACAGTTATTTGCAGTAATTGATTTCGCACTCACTCAACAGCTAGCGATTGAGCGATTAATTTATCGCCCCGCAGCTTTCCAGGCTCCAGAATAACAAACAATGATAATGTCAAGGCGCTACTTCTGAATTATTGTCGCCTATGTGCGAGTTTGTCTCAAAAACCGATGACAGCTACACGGACAGTGGCCCTGAATCGCTGATTTTTTAATCTCGTGACTCCATATTTCCAAATTTATGTTCTCAATGACACAGTTCCTCACTCATTAGCACTAATTTGATTTATGCGCGTTTTTCTCAAATCAGCGTCTGTCCGTGAGTTATGCTCACCTTTCAGTGCTTGCTTATATAATTTTAATTGGTACGCTTTTAATGCAGCTAATATTCCAGGTTTGATCAATGTTTGCAGGTTGACCTTAGCAGTAGCAGTTTTGACAATAAACAACGTAAGGTAGTAGGCGTAAGGATTAGTTTTTGCGGTATTAAAGCCAATTTATTGCGCGAGTCGTGAGTTTGGAATTAGTGTAATTTATTATAATTCCAAAAACATTATGATTTTATCGATCTAATGGAGTCGCTGGCTCTTTTTAGTGCTGCTCATTAAAGCGCAGTTAACTGCGTAGTTTTGGCTAATTTAAATAGGAGATTTATGGGTATAAGAGCAATTGTAAAAAACCACAAACATTGCTTGCTGCAAAAGAAAACAAATTAATCGGCGTAGTTAATTGCAATTATAATAGTAATAACGTGTATCTTGACACAAAGGATACTTTTGAATCAAAATCAACAAATATGTTTTTTTGTAATATTTGGCTTCAAATTATTTATCGCGCAGTTATGATTAGCAACTTCATTTGCACTCCTTTTGTTATCTTACTTATCAGTTAAGATTTACAGAAGCTAGTTTAAAGAATACGATGAAAGACGGTTGAAACATAAATAAAACAGCACACAAAGAAGTAATCACTTGTAGGAGAAGAAGATGAACTTATTTGCATGATTTTTAATACTACATTTCAAATGTCAAAATCCTTGAATGCAAGGAAACCTTCTATCTAGTTAGTATGCTAACACCGAATATATATATAAATTTAACAATGGCAACTGCATGATTTAGTCTACAAAAATGCCTTTACTAAGCATCTGTAACATCTGTAGTACAGTTTCTGGCATTAAGGAAAAATATAAGTTCTTCGCACAATCGCCGAGTGGCGCACATAAATCAGCAAATTCTCCACTTACTATTCTTGACAAATAGAAAATACCTATAATACAACAACTGACGGTCGTTTACGGAATATAAAATTACAATCAAGTTAAATTGGCAAGTAGTTTCGTGGTTCAACAAGCTATAAATTTCGCTCGTAGTGAAAAGCCCGAACTGCGACACCAGGCATGCGAAAGTTTAGAACTAAAAAAAACCTTAATCATGGAACTAGATGTTACGGATGCTTTCAGTGCCCAACTGATGGGAGGAAGAACGACGGGTGGCTACTTTAACTTCTTTAGATTGGCGTCAGGTAACGTTACCAATATTAAGATTATTCGTAGACAGAACAGAGAAGGAAAAATGATAAAAGGAAGGCCTGAAAATAAATTCGAATATGGTCGGATTGCGCTCGGTCGATTTGCGCTCTTACCTGGAATCTACCAGCTTGCGCTCTGCGATTTTTCTTAGAAATGTAAACTTACCCTATTATCTTTGATTGATCAATTTGCGCTCTCTTGTGATCTCTGTACTATTTAGCCATGTATAAACTTTGCCAGTCCTTATAGACTGGATGAAAGTGGGCAGAGAAGATCTTTTTTATTATTAATTTTTCTTATTAATTATCAATCAAACGTTAGGCATAAAGTAATTTTTCACATTGAAGCCCCCACTGCAACTTCATGGCATGTGAATAGAATCAAACATCATTTTAGGTCTACATCTTATGTGTCTCTATATTATTTTTTTCAGAATTTTAAAACTTCTAGTTCATTTTTACATTTTAAGTAGTTATTCGAATACCTTTTCCTTAATAATTCATATTTTTGGGTTATAATACAAGAAAGCTCAAAAAGGTCGATCGAAGATAAGAGGGTAGGTTTACATTTTTAAGAAAAATCGCAGAGCGTAAACTAGTCGATGTCAAGTAAGAACGCAAATCGGTCGAGCAGAATCCGGCCGACACTATAAATTCGACTGAGGTATCAGGCAAGAGTTGTTTTAGTTCAAAATACTATCAAATACTACATGAAAACGGGTTCCGGACGAATACGTCTTATGGCCTCGGAAATAGAATTTTAAAAAAATAAATGGTTACCCAAAAGTAGCACTGAAATTGTACAAAGTTTACCAAAAATATCAATTCCGATTCCAAAAATTGTTAAACTTTATATTGGAAACTTTTGACAAATCTGAGATCTAAAGATCTTTTAAGGATGGGCAATATGAAAAAGAACTGCTATGTTATGTAAGCAAATCACACAATTCATAAGCAAGCGGAAATGAAACTTAGTCTAAAAGCAGTGAGACAGGAGAGGAAATAAAAACATAATGGGATCCCAATTTTTTATTTTACCTCCGATGCTGTAATTAAGAAGCATTTTTTGAGACTCTTTTTGTTGACGTTTAGTAAACTGATTTATCCCAAAAATCTTAGGTACAGATTTGGTTTTTCATGGTTTGGTGAATTGTTGCACCTGTCTGATTAAATCAGGATTTTATAGTATTTCGAAGTAAAGCCACTAATGGGCTTTACACAGTTTAACATTTTGTTGCATTTATTTTTAGGCTTTTTGCACATAACCCGTTATCTTAAAGGGCTCTTAATAATCTTTGAATGCTCAAGGAGCCGTACATTGGTGTCTACCGTTTGTTGAGCTGCACATCGCATGCTGACAAAAACCCTTCTACCTGATAGTAGAAATCCATTCTGGTCAATTGATATTCCTACTGTCTTTTGATGCAAGCGTTCGACAAACGAGGTCACGGATATTAGTATTGTATTTTCTACTTGTCAAGAATAGTGCCTTGTTGATATATACGCCCTAACTAGCGGACGAGTGTAGTGCATTTTTTTTTATTTGAATGCGATACACAGTACTTATTTTTGTGAATGAATCTGTTCGGGGAGGCCTCGCTGTATGGCGGAATACACAAATCGTTTTATTAAAAAAAATATGCATTAAATGATGCTCATTTCAATTACATTTTTAATTTAACGAAACCTCAAGATATTTGAGGGGGGAAGGGTTGAAAATCACTGTTTTATATACAAAAATAAAAAATAAGAGGCACCGTATTACGTTTAAATTTTAAAAAAATTACAAACTACTGTCTGCACAATGAGAGATTTGTGTTATACGTTTGGCAGTATTGAAGTGTATTGTTGGCGGCATTGGCATCTATGTCAAATTTGAGGTTAGCAGATTAGGTTTTGTTTGTTATTTGACACAGACTGACGTAAAACCTAACCTGTTAACGGCTAACCTAAAAAGACTTAGACTGACAGTGCCACCAACAATACTCTTCGGTATTGCCAAACGTATAACACGAATCCGCTCGCATCCCTCTTTTCCCTAAGCTTTTCTCTCGTTGCGCGAAAAATAAAACAACCA
Source organism: Agriotes lineatus (assembly GCA_940337035.1). NCBI lineage: Eukaryota > Metazoa > Arthropoda > Insecta > Coleoptera > Elateridae > Agriotes > Agriotes lineatus. Next base: position 69,605,658 of record OW679201.1, on the reverse strand, counting down.
ATAACGTTGCCTTTTCCCTATGTACATTTCCGTTTACATACTGTATATCATCAAATTCTACAAGCTCCCAATGTTCTTACAAAAATTATTATATATAGCATTGATCTAAATGGTGCCTCATTGACAACTGTTGAAATTTTCCAATCCAAAATTACCTCGTGAAAGTTCAAAATTTGTCAGTACTGGATATTTAAAAAAAATCAAAACACATATTTAGAAGCTAAGGTGTATTTATAGCCTCGTAATATATTGAAAACCAATATTTCGCAAAATTCCATGCCAGATAAAAGGAAACTTTCACGCAGTTGTAAAGCAGCTGCTTCGACGCGTTTCAGTCACTGCTCAAGTTCACACTTTCTTTACGCCAGGAGTGACGTGAGAAAATGTCACACTGGATCAGATTGGAACCAAAGGTTAGGCGGCATCGCGTTTCCGTCAACCGTAGGCTGAAGCCATGACGCAAGCGGCAACCAAAATTGCGATAAGATCAAAAGTAGTTCAGTGTAACAAGGATTAGTTCTTTTTTAGAGAAATGTTACACTTTTCTGAATAGACGATCACCACGAGGTGGATCAACAATAAAATGTAAGGCCACGACTTATTTGGAACCACGACAGAGAAGTTGTTGTGATCGAAAATAATGTCACTCTCATAAAATTAAAAAATTATTAGGTACCTTTTATATATCTTTAGTGCTTCAGTTAAATGTTTTAAACAAATTTCCTCGGGACACCTCCACATATAATAAATGCTCATCACTAAAAACAGGCTGCGATAAATATAAAGCAACATGACCTACTGTGTGCCCCTACGCGGTATCAATAATTGTCATACTAAATCCAGGACTAGGAAATTTTGCCCTTTTAAAAGAAAATTTAAGCAACTAAGTTATTTACAGTTAACAACTCCACCTGTTAAGATCTAGGGAAGTAATTGAAGACAAAGAAAACAGCTCGTGTTTGAAACGATAAATGAGAAGAGCCCTTGTATATGTACACAAATCCTAAAACCGGAGAATAAAAAAGGAAGGAAGTATTGGGTTCGTGTAACTAGAAAAATCGTAGCTGGAGATAGCGACGCTGCGTCAAGCGAGAAACCCGCCGTAAATCCAGGGCCTTATCGCGAATTTCGCAACGCGTTCCAATTCAGCGCGAAGCTAAAGAGCAATCCGATCACTTTCTCCGTGATCCACCTGTTCTGAATCTGGAGCAGCCTCTGTCGCCCCCCGGTGGTTCCCCCACGATCCGTCCCTCGCTTCCTGCGGCCGCGGGTCAAACGCGGCAACTATCACGCGCGTGACATTTCGCTCGCGTTGTTCGGTGATGTAACTGGAAACAATTTCACCGGGATAAATATTAAAGGCCGGCTTCGAAGTTACATTTTTGTGGTATTTCTAGCAGCTCTGGGATGGTGCAAATTATTAAGCAATTTGCGCTTTTGTTTCACTCGGGGTTATAGGTTATCGCGAAAGTTAATCGCCTAGATTTGCGCAGAACCGCTGCGTAGAGAATCGCCGCGCGGCCAAAATGTCAGGATGGCGGAGCAGATTGGTCGAAATGGGGCTCGTGGCAATCCAGTACCGACGATTTTTCTAACTGCCAGATATAGTACATTATCCCCTTCTGTTGTATGGCTGTGGGATTTGCAACAAATTATGGATGGCGAAATGTTTCGAAAACAAACTGGTTGCATCCCCAAGCCATAATTATCATCTACAGAAGCATATGGTTACCAATGATCTACATAATATAGGTAGTTGAAGCACATGTTAAAATGAGGTTAAGATTTTTAAGCGTTGAAGGCGAAATAAAAATTGTTTTAAAAACACACCACATTGGAGAAGTAACTAATTAACCAGCAAACTACCTTATAAAGATCGTTGTACTGGTTAATGCATCAATATTTAAAAATTTAAAATAGAAAAGTAAAGGAGTGTCTGACGTTGAAGATGACAGCACTCAGAATAAAATTAAATACAAAAGTAACTAGCCTACAAGTCGAAAAATCCCTAGATTCAATGACAATGAAATTACCAGAGGGTCAAAAAATTTACAAAATAAAAACCAAGAACCAAATCAGCAAGAAAATGACAAAACAAACTATTTTAGTATTCAAGAAAATGTAATTGGTATCAATCTGTGACTTCATTGAGTCTGAACTCATTAATATTGAACATAATTTCACAAATTTCAACTAAATTCAACAAAATACCTTTATTAGCTTTATGCAAATTTTTTTAATCTTTATTAGGATCAAAGCTCTGGTTAGACTCCAAAATGTGAATAGCAAAAATAGATTTATTAGGTTGGTCGATTGTAAAATTGTTGTTTCTAATACAAGCGGAATGTTCTTTGATTCTTTTTCTGAAAGTACGTCCAGTTTGACCAACATAAAAACAGTCGCACGACGAACTATGAAAAAAATACAATTGAAGAGCTATGGCGTAGGACAATGCAAGAAGAACTTACCATGTCAATAAGAAAGCGAAAGTGAAACTGCATCGAACATAAGAGTCAGAAAGCAAGTGAATAGTACAGCTAAGAAAGCCGTAGGCTGGATTCCACATAGGCGTAGAAGAAAACGTACACCTAAAGACACATGGAAGAGGAGGGTGGGAGAGTGGAGGAAAAAAATTTAGTTTGATGGGGACTATTCTTTGTGGTCGTATATGTTCCAGCTAAGGAGTTAATGAGAGATATATCTACATCTTCTCCATCCTATCAAATACGAGTATTAAGAGGAATCTTTTAAAATACATTGAAATCAGCTGGTTGTCATAAATAATAATCGAATCGTTCATCCAGTCTTCTCTCCACGATTGGACCACTATGTAACGTTAATTTTTTTTTATTTTGTTATTTTTAAATCATTATACACCAAACCAACTTGTTCAAACAAATTCTGTAATACAAATTGGCATTAACCCCTTGGCATCGAACACTCATTGTTCAAACTGATGTTTGATCATGGACAAGACAACTTAGTAAAATTAAGTGAAATCATGTGGACACAAAAGTGTGTTCAATTAGAATATAAAAACTAGTTCACGACATGTGCTAGATAAGTTATTTGTATACAAACCCTGCATTAACGTCAAGTTACTGGGTCACGTTACAATATACTACAAGGAAGCATTACGCAGACCACTGCGTTTTAATATCGTTGCTGGGTCATATTTCACACACATTGTGTACCGGCATTGCATTATTATGCAAACTGTCGTGGTTTTTGCCTATGTCAATAATAGGTTATGAGTTCAAAAACAGGAACACGACATACATTCAATTATATATAAGGACTTGTATCTGTTAATAAACCAATATACTTCTAAACACTGAGTGTATTTATTTGTGACGAAGACACAGGCTACAATTATTGTCTTTAAAGGGGTGGTTAGGCCTGACCACTCTACGTCACATCTTATTGCAACCAAGAAACTTCATCTCCTGTCAGAAACAACCTGGTTCTACAATATTATACAATTTATGTTTCAAGGTGCGAAATGAACTAGTGCAAGAAATAATTCCCGGAACTATGCAAATCGAAGGCTTGCATAAATTCAATGAGCATCGTGGAAACACTCATCCTTGTAATTTTTAAATAGTTGGTCGTTCCAATGCAGGCAACTTTACATTTTAAATGATTTTCTTCTGACTCAGTTTAATATTTGTTAAAACTAATGATCCACCAAGCATCAGACGAAATAAATAATCTACGTAAGCTGAAAAAGCCAATAGTACTTTAGTACCTTTAGGGAAGATCCCTGCAGTAAGATGTGTCTCCATAACAGTGCGATTCATAATTTATACCATGTCCATGCTGGCCTTTATCCGACACTAGGCAGAAACATAATCCTGCCGGGAACAGGCGTTTATGGAATTATTTACACGTGTCAAAACTGTTAATAATGGACTTCTATGGTCATATACATGCCGACTTTAATTGCGCTTAATGACGATGTAATTCATTAAGGCTGTTAATGTAATTACGTGTTTAATTGATTTTCGAGAAACCCGAGGAGAACCGCCATAAAAATAAACTGAAACCGAAACGCTCGAGCACTACGTGCACAGGACCAATAAAACTTTAGAGTCTTTAAAAGTTTATGCGCCGGCTACAAAGTAGGTAGGATTTACTGCGTCTATGATCTTAATGTCATCATCAAGGTAACATAATTCGATCTCTGGCGATACGGGCCGTTAATTACCGCCATAATTACTCTGAGTCCCTGCAAATGTGTTAACCGCGCCGTAACTTACCGTCACTCCATATCTCCCCAGTTATCATTTAATTGTAGAACAATATTTCCGCTATCGGCCATTGTATCTATCTCATTACTATTTATCGTGCGGCTCTCAAGGCCCATTGATTGCCTCCTTCGACTCCCTGCAGGATGCAGTTAAAAGTTCAAGTCGATGCAGCTGCTTTGTGCATTTAGGGACAAATACCAAAGGTAGGATAAAAGTGCAACTTCTTAGCATTTAAGGGAAGTGCTAGTTAATAATTTCAAAAATCGACTTTTTAATGACATTTACACTGAAGAATGTAACAATGGGAACATGTGTTATTGCGTTATATCCATATCCCTTTGCAAGGTAATCAAATGTTTCAAAATTTATCAATTTCCAACTTTGCAAGCCTAAAGTATTTTTAAGGTCCGCTTATTTCACCTAGACAACTTCAAATAATTTCAGAATTTGGCAATAACAGATTCTAAGTAACGTAATTTGCTGTTTTCGCTATATCTGGTGAAGTGTCACTATTTTAATTGTACTGGAGCTCTTCTTCGATTGCACATAAAATATTGTATAGGTAAACCTCGATCATAATCTGGTTATATCCCTCAGCTCTTCACACATTTGGTATAATTTACACAGCGATTCAAAAACGCTTTGTTTATACACCAATATTAAGTAATATTTTCGTTTCTGTGTTAGTAGTAGTTTTCCCAGATGTCCTAGTCTAGTCACACAGTTGTAAATAAATAAATATTTCAGGTAATAAGTGTACTCCACTTTGATCCCCGTATAAAAAGCTTGCAAACGATCGATGCTTTTCTCCTTTGACGTTAAGTATCATTAAGATCCTCCACTCATCAAAGTAATATCAAATAGATGAGTTTCCTCTTTAACTTTTAGAAAATTAGTGAAACATCTTGAACAACAGAGGAAAACAAACCTATTTTTTCTGATACTTCGATATTTAGTGAGCGGTTGAACTACATATTTTTAATAAATCTTCAATTACTAGAATTTTACAGAAAGCTTAAACCAATGGAATCGTCGTTTAGCTTAGACATATGTTGTACTTAGTAATTACTTTAGCACCGTTTTATTTTGTGTTTGTAAATATTCCCCTTTATCATTTATTAGTATTTCCATAATTAAAAGCCATTAAATAAATCAACTGCTTAAATATATTCCGCTGGAAATATTTCTATCAAACCGAACTGAAAGTTATTGTAAGGGGTAGGAAGTCTTAAAATCTGGAGTTAGGTGGTCAGTCAGTGCATGAGCGCATTTGAATTTGAAATTTAAAACCACAGAGGGCGGCAGTTCGCTGCGAAAGCTGTTATGTGATTTTTGAAGCGTTACTTGTAGAAATACCGTGGATTAATCGAAAAGGATAACATAATCAGCTATGCAATAGATATTATTGCTTTAGCAGCTTTGCAATGGACGTTGCATGTAGTTTGATGATTCAGCTCAGTTGGCGAGCTTTGTTGTTTGGGTCATTACTCAGTATTTTATTGTTGGGTTGATACCACTAAGTACCGCAGATAGTGCACTATCGTACCTGGGAATAGCGGATATCTGGCTAGATAACCGCTAACCCTTGACCTTATCAGTGATCCAGGAACCGCAGCTGAATAGCAATGGGATGCTGATTCCCCAAAAATGCCTTGTGATTTTGGTCTTTTGCGCGAGCGGCAACTGTAGATGCAAATCACACTGACATGAGCAAAGCTCATTGGTCTAGTTAGAAATCGACTAATGGGCGCTAGATGCTGTTAGCATCCGTATTGCAGATGTTTTAGAAGTACATCATCGACGGTGCATCTAAAGTCCTAAAGATTATCCCTCATCGCCTCATCACGCTACTGTACTAGATACTACGTGGGAACCCTCGGGAGCCACAACACCATCTGTAAGTACTGTAATCCTTATTACGCACAGCTAAACGTTTGTTTACTCTTGTTTGCAAGCCTGTTTGTGGAATTTGGCTGTTTTGGCTTACAAGCGAGTGCGAGTGACCATATTCCACGTGAAAGGGGCTCCTAATCGCCTTCCCCTGGAGTCCTGTTTCTGATTCACAACCTTAAGACCGAAGGGCATTATAGAATTTTTAAGTAAGTCGCCACTCTGAAACAATAAATTAGCCCCGAACCCCGAATCTATGTGCCTACATAAAGCAAACTGTCCCGAAATTAAGCAAACATTTAAGGAATATCACTTACGAATTTTCTGAAAAACTAGAAACCTTCTGATTGGTGGGCAGCTAACTATGGTTTCTATTATGCAATGTTACTCTGTATCAAATATAACCACATTGATGATAGGTTAAGCGCCACCTAAAGAAATGTAACTAGAAAATATTTCTCAAAACAGTAGTTCTTTTTTGGTTGATGGAACAATCACTTCTATTCTACAATTTTCAATAATATGTAGCACTCAACGCTGAAAATCAATATTAAAACACAGCTTTCAATTATTTTTTATTAAAAGATGACAAACCAACAATACTTTCAAATAACTAAAATATTACTTCCTTGCTGCCATTCTTAACACATTTTCAAATGAGTAATATTGAAAGAAATGCACAGATTGCTGGGGAAAATTTGAAATTAATTTAAATATATAGGTAAGAAACAGCTTAGGATTTACAACTAAAATTAATTTTTTAGTGCAGGTAAGAGCTTCATTAATCTGAATCAAAGTTCTGACATCAACACTACTTCTTCCTGAGTATCACTTTTCACTGTTGACGAGGCATCCAAGACATTGCAGGTTAATACGAAGAAATCAGAGCTTATTGTCTAATTTTGTACTGAATAGTATTTGCTTTGATGGTTTTAGCAACGTCAAGGAAAGTCAAAGAAAAGTTATTGCTGCATAGATGCTACAGAAAACAAAATTTAGAACTCTTCGACGTATTCTTATATCCCTCGGTGCTCCACGCATTGTGCTATAGACCACGCAGTCTGAAATGCCTTGTTTATGTCCTTGATATTTAGGTTAATAAGGTATATAAAAAGGCTGCAAGTGATGCGTTTTACCTTTGGACACTCCCAGTTTTTTAGAGCAATATCCAATAGATGAATGTCCCTTTTAAGTCGTATTATATTGGTAAAAGAATAATTCAGAGATATCTTGAAGTCAAAAAGCTATGACTGAATTTATTGCAATTTTCGTCCACGAATTTTGCAATGTTCAGCTACTCCACATATTCCATAGAAGTGTTTCTAGAACATACGTTAAACCACTATATCACGCCTCATAATATGAACATTATAACAAATTATTTTGAGCAACCTGGAACGGTAAACACGTTATTTTATGCTTTCTCAATATTTAGAGAGCGACTGGACTACATTTAGCTGTGGATATATATTAAAACTTGAATGATAAGATTTCAATTATTTAAAAAACACTGGAAGTAATAAAAGTTTGAAAGAACTTAAATTGTGATAATGTTGCTGTGATTATTAACAATTTAAAAAAAGAAGTGTAGACCATTAGCGTAGTGGGGTTCCAATGGGCACGAGCGCAAACTCATTTTTGTGCAAAACGACAAACGAGAAGAAATTTTTAAGACGTAATGACATACTACAATAATTGACTAAAATAAAAATATTGTGATATACGATATTATATTAGCACAATCATAACATTAAAAAACCGTCCTTATACATATATGTATAAACGCGTGTTACACCTGCGTGACTGCGTATTTGTGTCTGTCGCCATATCATCGTCAACAATCGGCTTCTGTCGTCATCGTGTCCTTTATAATGCAAATATAAGCAAGTAAGTCAGGCAGCAGAATTTAGGTGAGCGCGTAAAGCATCTGGCTAGCAATCAGATTCCATCTGGGCGTGGGGGTTCGCAGCCTTCGTGGTTTATTAATGTAATTCCCATTACTAACCGTGTTCTCTCACTGTTTCAATATTAGTACAAACATTAAGATATTTTTACCTGTTTTTTACATTATTTTTAACACTCTTTAACTCTTCAAATAATACACCAGAAAAAAAACAATAATTGTTAAAGGAGATGGATATTAAGATGCCCTAAGTAAACTTCTTAAGGCAAAAAACATTTCAAGAAAAGCAAAATTACAACAGCACGAAACAATAATATTCAAACCAACAGTAGGGCGAAAGTTCAGGCACTAACAAGATTTAAAATAGACCGGCGTTCAGGCACTAATAATGTTTTGTAATAACTCGGATTTAATCGGACTACTTTAAGTATTAATTTTTAACCTTTAACCTGATTTACCAAATTAGATATGTCTGTTTTTGTTCTGCATTGCCAGTTATGCAGTACTAACCTCACCTTTTCTGTGAGTAAAACACAATTGTTTTTATGTAATTCTCTACAACTGTAAATGTCGTTGTAGTTGCTTTGATAAAGGAATAAAGATTTTCGAAATATTGGTTTGGATAAAATTGTTTTTTGCTGCCATGAAGAACGAATACCAATTACTTACTATTGTGTTTTATAAACCAGTCTTTCGTTACTGCTCCGCCTTTATATGTGTACTGTACCTAACACTATTTAGAACTCAACAAACTGTTATGATTCATAATCCTAGTGAATGATCTAATACGTGCAATACTTCCCTGTAGGGAGGTGCTATGACCTTCAAGGGTGGGTTCAGCTCTTGTTAATCCATCAAAACAATTACTTTCGGGCGGTTTTTCGCATGTTTAAAATACATTGATATAAAAATAGAACCGAACAGGTGTTTTCATAATAAAAAATTGCATGCAGGTAGAAAAGCCATCAAAAGAAGCAGTTTCAGGCATTTCCGGTATTTAGTCATAAATAAAGCGAATGAAGAAACATGGATAATCTGGGAACAAAAGATATTGTGAAGGATATTTTAATAGAAGAAAGACCGAAATTAAAAGTTAGAACTGTACACAAGGTGTTAGGTTGAAGCTTGAAGATGTAAGATAAATTACTTTTACTTTGACATTTTAAAATGCAAATTTTAGAAATTCGATTAGTATTATATAATCCGGTCACTCTAAATAACCGTTTCAAAGCATCACCGCTCTAGCTAGAATGTTAATAACTAGATAAATGTTTTTATTTTAATACAAAACTAACCTTTTCAAACGTTTAGTACATAAAAACTAAAGTTTTGATGCAGTGAAGATACAAATTTTAGTATGATCGACACACATTGAAACAAACTCCGGCTGAATACAACAATCCAGTCATAGTTTCAGGGGAACTGAGTATAGTTCCCACGTTATTAAGAAATATTCAAGGATTGTAGTAGTTTTACTAAACATTTCTACTTTAGTAAGCTTCAGCGACATTCAGGAAACTCTGGGGATCTTTAGAGATCATTTAAATAAAAATTTGGCTTCCTCCTCAAGGAAGCTCTTGCTGTAAGTGAGTAATGATCATAAAGGCTAAATTTGTAATTGTTTTGTATATCTTCGCTTCTATATGTGTAGCTTTATTATTATTGCAACATCCTTCAAAATTAACAGAAGTTACTATTATGTTGTGTTAAATTCAGAAAATTGTGGCTGCTTTCATGATTGATCTTCTTTTTCTCATTTTTATTCTCCATTCTTTCCACGCCAGCCCTTCGGCCTTCTTTATTATTTTTAATTTAATGCTATAGAGTTTTTTTTTGCAATGTGCTATAAATAGCTCATATTCCGTTTACAATCCTGGATTACGCCATATCATCAGCAATTAAGTTATTTCCCTATACGGATCCCTGCAGAACTATAGTGGTTTTCCATTTACGTAGGGCATCACCAATATATAAAAAATATGATTAAGACACTACGCCCTTGTCTTGGACTGTTATTAGTACGGAAAGATGCAAGGCAACGATTCTATACATCAGTTCCTACCGTACCTTGAGTATCCTCGATGTTCCTTCCACATTCTCTCAAAACTACTCGTGTGTTCTTTATAGAAGGCTATATGAGTTTCTGGAGTAAATTTCTTCACTTTTAATAATTTGCTGAATTGCAAAAACATCATCGATGCAGGATCGTCCTTTACCAAATCCATGTTGTTCCTCTGCCAAAAGAGCGGAATTTCAAATCGGGAAATGATCGACTGTACGAGAACTCGATAAAAAAAGCAGAGACAATAACAAACACAAGAACAAATCAACAAACGATAAATTTTAAAGCCCCCCACTTTTTACAAGAATGTACCGATCTTAACTCGAAGAGAGAACAGAACAGAGTTTTCCCTACCCACTCGACTCCAGGCTACTGCGCAACCAATTTTCAGGGGTTCAGCTACTTGTCATTCTTGGCCAAGCGTACTAATCGCTCCTCGCCAAACTTAAGGGATGGAGGCGGACTCGTAACTCGTAGATATAGGTAAAGTTAATATCTTCTTACAGATCGTTTTAAAGCCTAAATCCATGCGTTGAATAGAAAGTTTCCTCAAGGTTTTTCAGGATGCCAGAGGGTCGCAAAACGATAGATTGGTGTACAGAGCGTCGTTAACGATGCGACTATACAGAGCGAGGCGGCACGCAACAATAACATTCCGCCATCACATTTGTCCTCGATTACGTCTAGACCACTTCTGGTGATCTGATCCATACCCCGCCCGCTTACGCGAGAAGCAATTTGACGACACAAATCACACGGCTTCTTCTGGTTGCTGCATTCACTGTCATGTATTCTCGCTCAAGCTGAAATCTTGCTATTATTATTCCTTCATTAATGTATCTGTAACTCTTTATCTTGTTCTTCCATTTCTGGTTGATCGTTATAGCGGCACCAGCTTGTCCTGATCCACACCACTATATATTAATGTATATTCTCTAGATCTTTAGATCTTTTTAATTTCCTTTTCGTTTCTCGTATGCTGGAAATATCGATGTTACCTCTCTCTAGTTATGTCTATTTTGTATTTAACCCCCGAGCACTCGACGTAGCTATTCTTATAATATTCAAACTTCTTAACGATTTGTCCCTTTCCTGTCACTTGTCGTCACCTTTAACTTGTTACTTTACTTAACACGTAAAAAAATAGAAAAGTACGAAGTAATAATATTAAAGCGTAGATACTAGGTACTACTATAACTGTAACATGAACCAACCATAGTACGATAACGTGACTGTCAATAAGTGAGATGGGCTGAGGGAACCTCAACTTTGCAAACCCTTTTATATTCCATTGGAACTTGGTAATCTTTGCCTTTCCAGACAATGAGCAGTCACGGATGTGGATTTCCTTCGATAGATTACCGTGAGTTGTTTGAAAGGCCCCAGATCCCGGATGTTGACATTCTTTGAAGTATTACCATAGTCCATAAGCTGCTGCAAAGCTGTTGCTACACATATACAGATCCGGAGTTGTGAGGCAGTGTTTAAGTTTTCGACTACTTAAGGTATCAGCCTAGGATAGGACTTTTTATCGACAGTTTCTGATGTAGATCCGTTATATTCTGCTTAGCAGGAGCTTCTCTAGTAGAATATGGCTCTTCACCACGTATAATGGTCTTTGGTAAAGGTATACTACCATCGACTCTACCTGTAGTTGCTATACACCTAGCACTGGGCCGAAAGTGTAACCTGTAAGTCTAACTCAACAGCTTTCCAGCAATAATCTCAAAATGCTAAGAAATGTTTGAATATTATGTAGCTAACTTATTTTAATATTTTTTTAAGCAAATATAGTAACTTTTAGTGAAATGTCATTAATAGAAATATTTCAACTTAACATTTACTTTTACCAATTACAATTTCAAGGAATAACGGAAAAGATTCTAATAAGCTTGCATTTCTGATCAAGGAAGCTCTTGCTGTCAGCTAATAACGGGTGTCGAAATTTCGGCATTTGCTTTCTGCCAAACATACAGCGCTAATATTTTATAGTTGTCATTTTGACACATTGCCATTTAAGTTATTTAAGTTATGGAGCGGTTTACGCTTCAACAACGCATATTTATTGTAAAACCCATTACAGATATATGGAAAGTCTAGCGAAACTGCAAGAAAAGTTCGCGCTATGGACTTGCGTGACATGTCATTTCAACAAGATGGTGCCACATGTCACACAGCGCGCGAAACAATAACTTTACTGCAATCAAAGTTCAGAAGTAGACTTATCTCTCGATATGTTGACATCAATTGGCCGTCAATATCTTGCGATTTGACGCCTTTTGATTTTTTTCCTTGGGGTTATGTGAAAAGCAAAGTCTATGCCAATAGTCTACAGACGATTACCGACCTAAAGGCCGAAATTACACGTGTAATTGATGAGATAGACCAAGGCCTCCTATATAGGAGGCCTTGGATAGACCCTCGTTTATGTTTAAATCTCGTTAAAGATTTTTTTTTTAAATGTTTTCATGTCAGACGAGCCGAGAAGGGCATTTATCTGATATTTTCTTCCATGTTTAATCGTTACGTATATGCTTTAAGTTTTTATTAAAATATCTTATATTTTCAAATTATTTACGCGTTTTATTAACGAATTTAAATCCAACCTCAAATTTGGACACCCTTTAGTGTTCATGAAGGATACATTAAAATTATATTTAAGCCCTTTTCGAACTTTTTTTTCCCATTTATGTGTGTTTAGAGAAATGCAAACATTCCAAGTTTAATATACACAAATGCTTGTTTACTTCCAGTGCCGATCTTGAACTTTAAAAAGCGCATTAAAGCGCGAACTGCCGTGTATAGCACACTTTCAGTTTGCTTTAGAAAGTGTGTTAATATTAATACAAAACTGAAGTCCAATTTCCGCATCCATACGCCTGTAGATTGATTCTGAGATGTTTAGCTTGAGGAAGTCCAGGTTTTTGTCTGCATTTAGCTAATTAGATTTTTTTAGCGCTATAAATCTGCACGGTACATAATAACGTTCTTGTATATTGATTCCGTTTGGGCAATCAATTTTCTTTTTTGCCCGTCTTAATTATGACCGCTTGTTAATGCATTTATTTACCGACACTTGCCATTAATTATGGGATGTATAAATTTGGCAACAATGACTGGGGTCCAACAATGGCATTAGCTTGTTTTTTTACAGAATCCAGCACAGGAAAAATTTAAAGTCCCCTAATCGTTGGTTATTAATGACATAAATTATTCATGACGGCGGACCACCGGTGTGTTTACAGCGTTCTTGAGTTTTTGCAGGAGCCTTTTTGTAAATCATCAGCGTAATAACTTAAGTCTAGTTCACTTATCACTGAAGTCGTTACGCGCAAGCGATTTTCATTTATGACATTAGCAATAATAATAAAGACATTAACAGAGCCCGCTGAGGCGTTATTAAAAGCTCGTTTGGGCCTCCTGGTGTAAAAGTGCAGAATTAACGCTAATAGCGTTCGGGTTTAAATAATAAGAACGGGCATTCCTGGCGTCAATTATAATTAATCTGGGGTCGCAGGAAGGCTCTGAAAACACGCTTCTGCACTGAAAACACGTGTTTATGACTTATAGGCTGCTACCAGGCTAATTGCGGTGCTGAAGGTTAACTGCAGCACGAATTCAGAACTTCATGCAAACAGTTTTTAAAGTGGCCATTATCGAAACGACTCTCCAGGAATCTCCATACGAGCGTGCTTAGACGCAACAATGCCGAAACTAACTTGGGCAATATTGGCATAAACGTGGCTCAGCCCACGCAAAGGCGAGGAATGTGGTTATTTGTTAATAAGCTTTCGGTTTAAGCTACCTGCTTTTATGTATTTACATTAGTACGTTTTAGTAAATTGAGTGATCGCTCAGTAGATTTCCTGAACCTGCCTAATATAGGTATTAACTCAAAATTATTTTAATTACAAATTTCCAATTCAATACTAGGTATTCTAGTAATATGATCATGAATATTTAAAACACCCATTGTTCATGTTACTAGAAATATCTTAATCCAATTATATACAGAAACAACTAGTATATATTAACAATGTGGTGGCATTTACTTGATTATATTAATATTCAATTAAGAGATTCAGTTTTTTTTATTATGCACACTCCATTAGTGCCTTTAGGGCACAAACTAATAAAAGTACGTCAGTTAATTTCATAAGAATGTTGAATTTGAAAACATGTACCTGTTTTAATGACGCAGTTGTTTAGGATATTTTATATACCTAGAACCCTATTGATCTACTAGGTACATTCAAGTTTCCCCTAATTACATTACTTACGGTAACTGATATGTTACCTTCTGCAACATTTTACTAATGCTATTCGTCTGATATGACATAGATATTAGGATACATATATAGTTTATATTTCATTTCTAGGTCTCTTGCCTTACTGACAAATATTGTAATACTAATTAATTAGTTATTAACAGTCCTAAAATGCTTATTGTAAAACATTTATAGATTTTACAACGGAAGTTATTTAGCTGTGAATGAAACTCACGTTGACTAATTTACTGCGATAGACAACATATTACCGATGATGTTCACCCAACTACATTAAAAATTATTCCTGATAATTAGTATTATTTAATTAAGGTCGTCAATCATAAATATTTATCAGTATATTTCAGTTGCTTACTCTTACTTTAATTATATAGTTACATTAACTAATTAATTTTAATTTTAAAAACGTGCACATTTCACAGAGGGAATTTGATGGCGTATGCTGGATTATGTTCAATAGCTATACTAACTAAATTAGCTACTAATTTACTACCACAAACTACATTTTACTGATGACATTAATGTAAATAATTAAACAAATACCCACAGCAACAAACATTAGACAAATATTATTTTGTAGTTTGCGTATGCAGAATTATGTTTACTAGTTACTAATTTACTTTAACTAATTTGCTAACCTAAACTACACGTATTATTCATAGTAAAGCTTGTCACAGTATTGCACTAGCTCTCTTACATTAATTAGTAATACGTCCCCTTGATAAATTGGTTACTCACATTAAAAATCCAAAAACGTGTGCATTAGAGAGAGAATTTGATTGTGTCTGCAGAATTGTTTTCACTAGTTAATAATTAGATCAGTTATTAATTACATTACTACTTTCAGCATAAACTACATTGTACTGATTATATGACTGACAAGTACGTACAATAACGAATCTTTAACTAATACTATTACTACTTCGACATCTCACAGTATTGCATCATCTCGCTTACATTAATTAATAATATAACCTCATTAATTATTTAGATTAGCAATTCCAAAATTCAATTAATTAGTAAGTTACAAAATTATTTTATTATCATAAGCTACATTTTATTAATGATACTAAAGGGATTAATTAAACAATTACACACAATAATAAATATTTAAAAGAGCTTATTTATACTAAAGTGTCTGAAAGTATTGCATTAACTCTTTTGAATTGATTAGTAATATAACCACATTAATTAACTAGTTATTTCGATCAATAATTCCAAACACGCTTATTTCAAAAGCATGTGTACAATGTACAGCCGCAGTTTCATTCTCTATGTAGAATTATAGCTTACAGTTACTGTTTAAATTAGTTACAAATTCCTCTTAACTTAGTTATTGACAAAAACTAATTTAATTAATTAGAAGATTCCACACGATAACAAATATTTAACTAAGATTATGCATAGTAAGCCTTCTTACGGTATTATACCGTCTCTTTTACGTCAGTAAATTACATTAATTAATTAGTTATTCAAATTAATAACTCCAAAAATGTTTATCTCAAAAACCTATGTACATTTTACAGTTGGAATTTGATTGTGTCTATAGAATTCTGTTTATTAGTTACTAATTAGTTTAGTTAGTAATTTAACTAACTACTTAATTATCATAAACTACATTTATAAATGATGTTAATGTGATCTATTAGTCAATTACACACGATAACAAATATTTACATAAAATTATTCATAGTAAGGCTTCTCACAGTATTATACTGGTTTTCTTAGATTAATTAGTAATGCAATTCCATTAATTAATTGGTTATTTAGATCAATAATTCCAAAAATACATTGAACAAGCCAGTTTAATTGTGTATGCAGAATTATGTTCCATAGTTACTAACTAAATTAGTTATTAATTTTCCTTGACTAATTTATTGCCATAATCTACATTATACAGGTGATAGTAATGTGCTTTATTAGCCAATTACACACGACACGTTATAAGAAATATTTAGTCAGATTATTTATAGTATATGTATTAATTACTAATATAATCACATTAATTAATTAGTTATTTGGGTCTATACTACTAATAAAATTAGTAAGGTTTCTCACACAAACTGCCCCTCTTGTAGTAATTAGCAATACAATCATGTTAATCAATAGTTATTTAAATTAACAATTCTGCAAATACTTTTGATTTTATAGATTTTCCTAGTTTATTTGCTTGGTTATGCAATTAGAATCATGTTGACTATTTACTAATGCTATCAATGGTAATCCAATTACATTATTTATTAATTAGGTTAAATAGATTATCGCCACTTACTACATTTTACTGGCGAAGTTCATGTGAATGTGTAAAACACATTGACGTTTAATGAAGCTTTTTGGCGGAAAATTCTGATCACAATAACGTTTTTAGTTACATAACATTAATTAATTACATCAGTTAATTTATTATTGTTAGGAATAAGTGCGAAAAGGAATATATTAAGTACATATTTTAATCAAGTAGTTTTTATGAATAAGAAATCATGTTTACTAACTACAAATACTTTGAAAGTTCCAATAATTTGATTATCTACTGAATTATATGAACTAATTTATTAGAATAAACACAATTTTTCTAATAATATTTCTCTGAATTCATGATAAA
>OW679201.1:69416087-69588565 GCA_940337035.1 Agriotes lineatus | reverse complement strand
TTCATGATAAATTACTCAAAATTTTATGAATGAAATGGTTAAAAAAAGTATAATTGTCTCCATTACTTGGAGTAACAACAATTAAAATCATCATTTGATGATATTATTGACAAAGTTTAACTGAACAGGCGGTTATATTTACTAGTTATTAGTTATTGCAACTGTACTACTAATTGCATGTTCTAAATCTAAATAATAATTGAATAGTGACTACCAATTTACTATTGGGGGCGGTAATCATAATGATATAAGGTTTTATTAAAATATTATATGACGTTTCTGCCTATTTTCTTTTACTAAGTAATTATTTTACTAATTACTGCCAAAATTACACAAAGATATTCGCTATTAGGAGCCCCAAACGTATATATGCAATTATTTGATGTGAAATCAAAGAAATTATGATTTTCTCTGGATTTATTGATCCCTTTACTCTAACTACTATTGAAATTACCCCCATTAGTTCCATATTACCAAAAATATTGCAGCCATAAGATGTATCTGCCTATCAAATTCTTTTATGGAAATCTGCAATAATATGGTCATTATATTAAAGAAAAACCTTCATCAAATATTAAGTTTTCTATATTAATATGTAAACAACAAAGTTACTATTTAAATTATTTTTAACAAATGCTTAATTATGTAAGTCATACATGTTGTAAGGAAAGTTGTTGAATAGCAATTGGCATCTCAGTGCAGCACTTCCGTTCTTTAATTTAAATGCCACAAACTATTTAATTAGGTGCTACAATTTTAAATTTAAAGCGACACAAACGTTTAGTCCCGCATAAGTAATTGCCTGGACTGTGCATATGTTACAATAATTATAGAAGCAAAACATTTTAATTTGCAATGCAAGGCGATGATTATTTGATAATTGGCCAAAACCTACAAATAAATACTTTAAAATATGGTATATTTTAACTCTAAAATATGCTAATACAAACTGCTTATGATTCAAGCTGCTCATAAATATTTCAATTAAATCAGGTAGCTCATTAACGGGGACATAATAAGGTGATCTACTTAAAATTGGGAATCGAGTTGATCACAAATACTTTAAATTCAGTTTTTAATGTAATTCCGCGAATAAATTTATGGCAACAGTTAAGCAATTAGGTGGGCAAAAAATTGCAAAACTAATTAAAAGAGTAGAATTTGTCTGCAGGCGTTTATATCCCCAAAGGAAATAATTAGAATTTATAATGTAAGGAAATGTATTCACTTTGACACCTTTTCTAACATTTAAGAAAATTATATGAACAACTGAAATTATGACTACAGCACTGTTAGATTCCTTTAATTACTATACGAGCGTCCTAATTAATTATTACGAATTTGTGCTTATAATTAGATGCTTTAATTTTGAATCTGAGTTTGAGTAGCTGTAATTATTACAAATTATTACTAAGGGCGTTTCAATTAATTAGCTAAGAATTATACGAATTACGGCTTAAAAATTAGACTCAATGTGCAGATTTTTAAATTTTGAATCCAGTAACAAATGATACTGGAATTATACCAAAATCATTAACAGTAAGAATCTTAATTTCTAATTTATTTTGAAACACTCAATTACAATAAGATCACGTTACTTATTGTTTATTTTTAGAGAGATTTCAATTGGAATTAGCACTTATAAAATTGCACAAATTATGATTGATATATTTCAAAACTACTAGTCTAGATACGGCGATGAAAAAGTAAAATTGCATTGGTTCAAATTGATATTTTAATTAATTAGGCGAACATTTTATTTTACCATATTAATTCGAGTTCCAAATGTTAGAATTGTTCAAGCCGAACAATCAAAAATTATAGCTCCATGCAAAGGTCGCATCTTGTAGTATCCTGCAGTTTTTAACCTTTCTAGTAATTAATTAATGGCCTGCAAGAAGATTTACACGCCGGCGTAGAAAGAGCAGCCAATTATCTACGCGCTGATATCACTAATTGGCCGCGAGAAAGATACAATCGGTGATATATCAATCAACTCGCATGTAAAACAATTGTCAATTAGCTCTTAAAGGGCAATGCCGGAATGCAATTGCCACGATTCGCAAACGGCTTCAATGAAATTGTAAAACCACGTGGCCGGCACAAGCCTGATCCAATTAGCTGCTCAAATAGAAGATTACGTCAGAAGAAAGCAGATCGAACTGGGCTAAGCATTTTCCAAATCTAACGGTAATTAGCCGAATTGGATCGGCCAATTACGAATTAAAAAGTCCGAGACGCACAGCCACCTTGGAAAATTTTGTGGGTTTTATACCAAACGCAATTAATTGGAGAGTAGCTCAATTAGGCAGAATTCACTCAAGCGTGCCCTCTAAATTTCCATTTGTATCAATGGCAAGTGATAGCCGTATCGGATTGGCCGAGTTGCATTAATTATTCTTGATGGAAATATGTGCGAATTCTGGAATAATCTTTTAATTGGCTAAAAGCTTACATTCATATGTTCATATTATTTCCATTCAAGTGTAAATTGTAGACGGATGTTTGACACAGATGCAAAGTTTTCTAAAAAGTAGTTGTCCGTGAAACTGTATTAAACAAGACATCGTAAACAAGCTATAAAATAAATGAGATTAGAAGGATTTTTCTATGCATAAGTTTCAATAATTTTAAATTCTTAAATTGCTATTATATGTTTTATATGGTATATTTGAACAGAGAAAAATGCATTCTAAAACACTGTATAGGTTAATTAGTAATTTTCCATTAGTAATTGTCCAATTAGCAATATGAAGTGTGCGCATATTCTATTTATTATATTTTATTCGAATAATCAACGAATACAAACAATTTACGACCTTCATGTGACGTACAATAGCCAATAATAACAACACGCCAAATTACTTAATTTTGGGTTAGTTAAGTCTCGCAATTGCTTTAATTGGCCAATTTAATTACTATTGTTAAAACTGACAGATTCAACGATTGCGTGGATGTCAGTGCAACCTTGCTCTTCATCGTTTTTAGGATCAGAAGTATAAGCACTGAAGTGTAATTAATAGTTTTTACGTTGCATTTACAATGGAGAATAACAAAATGATTTTACTTGAGAATCTACAATTCTCTTTTAATTTTGATTTGGAAGAAATTATAAAAGTTCTGAAAGCAACAGTATATTAAAATACTTTTATTTGCTAATAAATAAATTTTTCTACGGGGTATAATAAGGTAACACGCTGAATAGGGCCACACTTGTGGATACACCTAAAGAATATATTATTTTCCCGCCACTTTCTATCATTAAACTGGCAAGTGTCAAACTGATCTGTTCACTCTTCTGGTTTTACCTGTTGTCTTCCCAAACCTCTTTTTCCACTTTATCACAAAGACGAGTAAAATTTTGTTTCAAACTTAAAAAAGTTCAAAAGAAACGCATGAAATGTACGTATTTGTTTGCATAAATGATAGAATAACTCTCATTCGGCTCTGTGAGCAGCAAACTTTAACTAAAACTACTGTGAACTGTGGATACTGTAAGGGACTACTAGATACGCGATAACATTGTTTTGTGTTACACCACGACAACGCCCCTTGCCATACACCGCTTCTTATCTGATCGCTTTTGTGGAAAAAAGAAATTACGGTGTGTCCGCAACAACGTGATTTCTGGTTTTTTCCAAAATAAAAATGACTATAAAAAAACAGCTTGACTCAACACCAGTAATTGAAGAGGCTACTATTAAAAGCACTCACTATTTACTTAATACTCATATTACTATGTACCGGGCAAGAGCTTCGAAAAATATAATCGATGGCTCTGGCGTTCCAAGTCTCAAACCGAACTCCTCTAAAGGGTGTAGCGATAATTAGAACATATTCTGATACAATTTTTATGTTTTTTGTTCAGAATTAATATTTGATAGGTTTAGTAAAAATAGTAATTGTTGCATTTTGCATTATATTTATTATAGAATAATAAAAGCCCTCATAATAACAACGAGCAAACTGCATATAAGAGAGGTAAAACATCCAATGCTACAAATACACCATCGAAAAGAGAGCAATCAACATAGAATTCATGAAACAACTTCCAATGTAATTACAAAATGTTCAATTAATTCCCTTCATAAGAAAAATTAGTAGTTTCAAAATAATTACGTTCAGAAGTTCCCGGTACAATTCCGATTAAACTTAACAATTGAAAACAGTTTTAAGTTATGTAGTGTTATAAACTGCTTTTACTCTAACATACATAGTTTTCGAAAAGGTACAGTACATAATAAACACTTATTTTTCATAAGTTTGATAAATATGGTGTCACTTGCAATAGACTTACATCATAAGACTTAGCAATCAATCAAATCAACTTACATAAAATAAAATATATAATCAAGATACTAACGCTAGCTCTAATGCTCTATCTCGCCGTAGCTAAAGCTACTTATTCCCTACGCAAATTTAAAGGATAAATGCGATTTTAACTGCCATAGGTTATCGTTAAGATTTGTTACAGGTATATGTTAGGTTTCGGGGATTTCTCGCATAATCTCTTCACGAGTAATGTGATGTTTCCTAGTTTTGTTAAGGTGTTTCTGATATAACTACTTGGGTTAATTAATTCGGACAGCTGGATATTTAACTGACAAACTAGGTGTTTACTTTGACATGTTAAAAATTGACAGCTGGCATTCGAGGTCACCAAGCGGTGTATCTTGAACCACTTGTGTGAATTTGTTTCACAGTTGATTCCCAGTAATGCATTATAGGACGTATTGCCACAGTGTAATAAAACGCGGTCACTTAATAACTTCCGTCGGCGATCGGGTTTTGTGGTGGTTACCAAGTGAACCGGGATGAGTTAAAAACAAACCGGTTTTGCAGTCTTCATGGACTAATGCCTGTCTATAAAAAAAAGATTTTGAGATCCTATTCTGCCATAGTTTTTTCCATATATTGTTTGTTAGTGATGAGGATTTTCCAGTTTAATTAATTGGTGGCGCGTACGGCTCAGGTTTGACTTCGCTTTCGTAGTTTGCACGATTTGTCTACAATGGTATCGTTCTATACAGCAGCTGGTGGAGATTGCATCCAAAATGCATGTAAGCTTTATGAATATTCAAAAAGACGTTGCATATTCTAAAGTAAATGATCTAAAATTAGAAGTTAGCAACAGATACTTCAAAATATATGTATCCCCTACTACAAGGCTTTCTAGTGTTGACACCTACCGTGCTGTAACTTCTAAAATTTCAGAATTACCTGTTCGTCCTTAAACTCAAAATGAAACCATAATTAAACTACTTAGAAGTCCACTAGCCTTATATGTTAATTTCAAAAATGTAATTCGCAATTAAATTAAATTATTAGTCACGTAAAAATGTATTTACATTCACCTTTTAGTTTTTCCACGGTTCTGAAATAATTTTTGTTATTTGTTAATTTCCAAACAGTGGTTTGAGTAATAAAAAATAGATTTTTTTATCAAAACAATGTTCTTAGTTCCATTTTGAGTAGTATTGTCAATGTTTGCCTTTTTAATTACACATTTGATATATTTGGGCGTTTAATTTCCAATAAAAAATATGTACACCTGGAAATATCCATAAATTTAAAAGAATCCAGAATTTAGTACGAATGAAACTAATAAGAAAACGTCAGCATTAAATTACTTACAATCAAATAACCAAATTTATCTAATGCAATTTAGAATATATGGAGATTCTCATTAATTAAATTTTGAAGAAAAATACTGTCGACAAAATTGCAATCGAGTACAATTTGCTAACAGTAATTTGTAATGTAATTAATTACAATAACAAAATTAAATAATTTACAACTGATTACTTGCAATAATTTTTCTTTTTGTTCAAAGTGTAATCTTATAATTCAGTTAAATTCTACAGTAATTGCTTTCAGCACCTACAATCTGCCAACAATAGTTTGTAATCATAATTAATTACAACTACAAAATTGTGTAGTTTGTAATTAATTAAAATAATTCAACTGCATCCAACTTAACTAATTTTGTGAAATTACATTAAGAGTATCATGTAGTTCATATTTGTATTATTTTAATTAACTGGATACATTACATTATAATTATGGTAGTGAAATAAGTCCCACACGCGAGTGAGTGAGAAATGATAATTCTCACTAGCCGCTACTGTACGATAAAAATTATTATTTTTCTCTATGATCTTGAAATAATATTTTACTATTGCTGTAGAAATAAGGTCTATAAGGAATATTATTATTTTAGTTAATAAATATAAGTTGTATAATATAACTACATTTCCTAAGTGTTTTCATCTATAAGTATGCAATAATTATTATTCATTTTTGTTACAAATTGCTCTAATTGATTTAAAATTGGCAGTAACTGTATTCATCACCTATAATCTGCCAACAATAATTTGTAATTGCAATTAATTACAACTAGAAAATAATGTAGTGTGTATTAATGAAAATAATTTACCCATGAGCAAATTAATCTATTTTTATTTATTTAAGTATTTGGAACTACCTTATCTTAAAGTGTAATTCAGTTTCATTTTGTATTAGCCTCACCGAATTTGTTGAATAATGACGTATGTTCAATAACTCGTTCAGTCCTGGGCGGCTGTGGATTTTAAAGCGCATAACTCTACACTCTAATAGGTGTCGCTTTGAATGAGGTTTTATTTGAGGTTAAATAGTATAAAAATGGATACGGACATGCGGTGTATAATTTATACCCGCCTAAAACTCAAAGACTTATTAAACACATGTTACAATTACATCTGTAAATAATTACTTTCACTTATAACCATGCAATAACTTTTATTCCTTTTTGTTCAAAATTGTATTCGTTAGATTCAATTAAATCTTAGGGTAGTTCATTAATTATATAGGGTATAACAAAGGGTCTATGACAATTTATTGGCCGTCGCCAATTTGTCGCTTGCGATTCGCCGTTGGAAAATTAGTCATTAGTTGTCACATTGAATGTTTCTATAACGTTGTTAAAGAGATGATGTCGTACAGCAATGAAGAGTCTTTTGACATGTAAATGGTGTTGGACTGAGCGTCTCTACACATTCGGTACCTAAATCAAACTCGTCATTCACGTCATGTCTCCAAATGTGTACCAAAATATATAAGCGAAAGTTCAAGTTCAGCCACAGAAAGATCGTGATCAAGAAATTCCACGACGAGTTCGAAATAACAGAGCGTGTTTGGATTTAGAGGATTTTGCATGACAATAGAATGTAGCAATATCCGAAAAAATACAGATTTCCAACATCGTACTGGCTTTTGTGGCTGGATAGAGATCATATACCAATTTTTCCACCATGAAATTCTGTAGACTGATGGTCCGATGACGTGACATTTAGAAAAAAATTAAATGTTAACGTCCACAATTGGATAAGAGAAGTGGACAATCGACACGTGTGGAGCCTTTTTCAACAGAATGGTTGTCCACTTCATTTCGTCCCTAGCGTCTGAAGACATAATAGAACGTATTATGCAAGCTTGCAGGTCGTTAGCGAAGATTTTTTCTCTGAAGAATACGAAACTGCTTAGGTCTTTAGCTCGTTGCTTCACTCACACGTAAGTAAATAAAGTAGAAATTAAAATAACAGACACTAATTCAAGACTCAAGCATATAAGCGTATACAAGTACAAAAATATGAACAACCATAGTAACGCTAACGTGATTGCCGACGAAGTGAGACGGATAGACGAAGCGTCCAGCTTTGCATTGGAAAATATTGCCTTTGTTTTCTATATTTCTAGAAAAATACCTAACTCAAAAGTGTTAGACACAATTGTAGATTAAGCCTGTTTGTATATGTGAATTCGTTAATGTCAGTAATATTAAGTGTGCCGGTGTGCATCAATATATTAAGAACGTAAGGTCAGCATTTGAAACCTGTTGATGTGTGATATTACTATATACAGATGTGTATGACAGTAAAAGTTTTCTAAGCATCCTTAACCTTAGCTACGTGAACCGTAGCTTGGTGTTGTCGCAGGAACAAAACTGAAGAAAAATAATAAATACGATGGTGTAGATGACTTCAACCTTCAAGCCCGTACGTGCAATGAGCAGGTTCCTGCTTTGCATAAATCCACCTGTCGCTAGCATACCCAAAACACATGTTAGAAATCCCGAATGACAAATAAATCTAAGCATCGGCATGTCTTAAAAGCCAATTACCATGAGAATCGCTTTGGCCGGGCCGCCATCGAAAGTTATCTCGCAAAAACAGCTCCATTAGGCAATTAAATTTCGGAAATCGCCGTTTATTGCAGCTCGGAATAGACCTTATAAGGCAGCAGCCAGCTTAGGCAATAAAGTATTCGTAAACAGCACTTTCGTAAAATTCCCGTAACTTTTGACCTATCCTCCTACGCTTACGTGAGGTTGGCATCACAACGTCGACGTCCATTGAGATAAGCTTTTCGGCCTTCCTCGGACCGTAAACTTGCCTTATCGTCAGCCCATTCATGGATGGAGCCTTGCTTTTGCTAAAGCTGCATGCAAATTTCCACGACTGTTTAGTAAATCTTTCATGATGTAATGTTGTTTTTGAGTAAAGGACCTGAATTTCAGGTCGGTCTCAAAGCAAATTCCGAAGAATCCAGAGCAGTTGCTCCACGAGCAGCGGAAGCTGCTTCTTTTCCTTTTTGGATCATCGCAGCCCAAATCTGTCCAACGAAAGTTGCTTTCCCCGCGCAAAAAACGGCCGCAGGACAACGTCCTGAATGAGGAATGGTGTCAGAGGATCGCAGTAAAGCCCATTTTTGCTCCTTTTACATTTCCCGTGCGGTAAATGCCTGCGGTTTTATCATTGCGTGGTTGCTTTTACTACTTCATTAAACCTGTGTTGGACTTTTATTTTTGCAGGTTTATGCGACGTATAAATGCTTCTTGTTCGAGTCGCTGTTTGCTTAACCTTTTTGCGGCGAGGAATGCGTAATGCACGAAACACTGTCCCACATTTCCCATAATTTCCCTCAAGTCATTGATACTCGACAAGAGAGAACTTGTAATATATAAAAAATAATTACATTCGGTTTTAACAATAAAATAGTAGAACAAAATTCCAGAAGTGGCACAGCCAAATGTAGTTTTCGAGTCGGTACTTTAGGTTATCCTCAGCTTCACTTCCAATTATGTGGAAGTGTTATATTTTTACACAAAATTAATGGACTCGCGTGAGACTTGCTCATCGCAACCCACTCGTGATTGAATTAAGTTGTAGTTTTTGCAATAAAACGGCCATAGAATGCTTTTTCCTCCAGTTCTGAACTCATTTGAACAAAATCTGATAATCTCGAATTTATAGTTCTGAATTAAAATGTCTGACTTTTCTATCTTACAGCGAAACAAGATTTTTGATATCTACAGGTTAGTCTGGAAAAAATGTAATGATATAACAAGAACACCTAGAAGTCGAATTTTGTTGTTCTTAGTTACAACGGGTGTAAATTATAGTACTGCAACCAGAAAATAGTAAACAGTTCATTGATGTGACGTAAGATCGATGAGAGTAACAAAAAAAACAGCAAAGAATTACGTTGCTGGAACGTAACAACGCTGAATGCAAACAAGAGACTGTTCAAAATTGCTTGACGTAGCAACACTAAATGTAACCTAATGACAGTAATGAGTTATATTTATAGAACGTAGCGCCGCTGAATGTACCCAAACACAATTAAAGATGACGTCAACGTGACCTAGCATTGCTGAATGCAACCTAAAGCCCATAAAGAGTTACATTGATGCGACGTAGTATCACTGAATGCAACTACACGACAAGAAAAATTTGTATCGTTGAATGCAGCCATTATTTGTGACATTACATGACTGATTTCAAGCAAAAGACAGTAAGATATTACGTTAATGTGACATGGCATCAGAGCAATTAAAAAACAGTGGAGAATTACACTGTATATGACGTAATAATACTTAATATGACAAAAATACATAAAAGTTATAGTGAGGTGATACAGCGTCGCTAAATGTAGCAAAACGACAGCAAGAGTTGCAGCCATACGACAATATATTACTAAATGCAACCCAACAGTAAATAGTTTGTTACATCACTATAACCTATGATGAAAATTGTCGAATGTAACTAAAAGATAATAAATAGTTACGTTACTGTGACATACTAGCACAGACATACAACCAAAATGCAGTAAAAGGTAACGAGATACTTTGATGCGACGCATCGTCTATAGCAATTAAAATGTACTAAGTGTTGCATTTATGTGGAGCACTAGCACTGACAAAATCCAATAATAAACTATATAGATGTAACGCAGCAGTGCTAAATGCAAGTAAAACGTTATGGTGATGTGCTATCCCACCAACCAACAGGGATGTGTTACATTGCTGTAACTTAGTATCACTTAGTACTAACAAACGACAAATAAAGTTACATTGATGTGCTTTAATATTTATAGCCGAAAGCTACTAAACATCAATGAGTTACGCAGCATCGCCGAATGCAGCCAAAATACAGTAAATTTATATTGATGTCATATGGCATCGTGAATAGAATCAAGGAAGAGTATAGGATTACACTGATGTGTCTTAGTAGTCTTAGCAATGTGATGTGACATCGCTGAATGCAACCAAAAGGCCGTTAAGTTATGATGGTGTGGTGTGGCACCGCTAAATACCGTAACATCGCTTTTTGTAACCAAAACACATTATATGGTCATATTAATGTACGCTAGTATCACTGAATGCAACTAAGCGGCAATAAAGGGTTAAGTCAGTGAACCGGACCATTGCTAAGTGCAACCAAACGACAGTAAAGTTACAGTGATGTGATGTGCCACCGCTGAATGTAGCCTAAAAATAGTAAACGGCAAAATCAATGAAAGCTAGCACTGCTGAATGCAACTAAATGACAGTCTAGGTATAGTAATGTGATGTGACATCGCTAAATGTAACCAAACTACAATACATGATTAAATTAATGAAAGATAGCACCGCTGAATGAAATACAAATACAATATGATGATGTGAATTCAACAAAAGAAATCGTATAGGTATATATTGATATGACTTAGTGTGAATGAATGCAATTATTAAACGACAGTAGCATCATCAAATGTAACTAAAACATAGTGTATGGTTAAATTGGTATGCTTTAGTATTACTGAATACAACTAAGAGCAGTTAGGGTTCAATGTGTGCAATGTGTAAAACGTAGAGTCGTCGAACGTAACCAAAACGTAGTGTAGAGTTATATTGATGTACCTTAGTAACACAAAATTCAACTAAGCGCAAGTGAAGAGTTAATTCTGTGAAACGGAGCATCGCTAAATGCTACCAAAAGACTGCAAGCTATAGTGATGTGGTGTTGCATCGAAAAAAAACAGCAAAATGTTAAATCAATGAAAACTATCACCGCTGAATGGAACCAAAAGACACTGAAGTTGTAGTAATGAGAATGTAACCAAAGTACAGTAAAGAATAATATTGTGGTGTGATGTGGCATCGCTGAATTCAACAAAAAAAACATTATATGGTTACTATTAAATACACCTACACGACAGTAAAGTATTGCATTGGTGAAACGTGGCATCGTTTCATGAAACCAAAACACTGTAGGGTTGTATTGCTGTACTTTAGTATCACTGAATTCAACTAAGCGACAGTAAAAAATTAAATCGGTGAAACGTAGCATCATTGAATTTAACCAAAACATAGTGTAGAGTTAGTATAACTGAATGCAACTAAGCGACAGTAAAATGTTAAATCAATGGAACGAAACGTCACTGAATGTATATAAAACACAGTGTAGAGTTATATTAACGTTCCTTAGTATCACTAAGTGCATCTAAGTGGCAGTAAAGCGTTAAATGGCTTAAACGAAGCTGGAGAATCACTAAATACAACCAAAAGGTAGTAAAGTCATAGTGATCTGATGTTGCATCGCCAAATGTAACCAAAATAGAGTAAAAGGTTAAGTAAATGAAACATAGTACCGCTGAATTAAACCAAAATATAGTATAGTAATGTGATGCGACATTGCTGAATTAAACCCACCAAAACCATATAAGATGTGACTTAGTATGATTGAATACAATTAAACGATTACATTGGTAATACGTAGCATCGCCTAATGCAATCAAAACACAGTGAAGGGTCATATTGATATGCCTTAGTATCACTGAATGCACGTAAGAGCAGTGAAAGGTTAAATCGCAGAAAACGTAGCATCATTGAGTGTAGCCAAAACATAGTGTAGAGTTATATTGATGTGATGTAGTATCACTGAATGCAACTAAGCTACAGTAAAGATTCAATCGGTAAAAGGTAGCATTGCTGAATGCAACCAAAAGGCAGTAGAGTTCTAGTGATATGATGTGGCATAACTGAATGCAAACGAAAAACCAGTATAGAATTATACTGATGTGGTTTAGTATCACTGAATGCAACTAAACGATAGTAAAGTTACAACGATGTGGCTTCGCTAAATGTAAGAAAAGCACGTAAACGTTATAGTGATGTAATGTGGCATCGCTGAATGCAATAAAAAACGGTATGGGTTATATTATTGTGACTCCGCATCATTGACTACAACAAACGACAGTGAAGTATTATACAGCATCACTGAAAGCAACTAAGAGACAATAAGGGATTATATTGCGCTGTGACTGTCACTGGTTGCAGCTAAGAGCAGTAAATGAATGTCACCAAAACATAGTGTAGGGTTATATCGATGTGCCTTAGTATCACTGAATGCAACGCTGCGGCAATAAAGCGTTAAATCGGTAAGAAGTAGCATTGCTAAATGCAATCAAACGGCAGTAGAGTTATAGTAATGTGGAGTAGCTGAATGCAACAAAAAATCAGTAGGTATAGAGTTATACTAAGGTGACTTAGTGTCACTGAATGCAACTAAACGATTGCAAAGTAATAGTGATGTGTCACCGCTGAATGCAATAAAAGATGTATGGGTTATATTATCGTGACTTCGTAGCAATGACTGCAACTAAACGACACTGAAGTGTTACACAGCATCATTGAAAACAACCAAGATGTAATGAGGGGTTACACTGTGCTGTGACTTAGTATCATTGGTTGCAACTAAGAGCAGTAAAGGGTTAAGTCGGTGATACATAGTATCACTAAATTTAACCAAATCATAGTGCAGGGTTATACTGATGTGCCTTAGTATCACTAAATGCGTTGCTAAATGCAATCAAAAAGCAGTAGAGTCGTAGTGATGTGATGTAGCGTAGCTGAATGCAACCAAATACCAGTATAGAGTTCTGCTAAGGTGATTTAGTATCACTGAATGCAACTAAACGGCAGTAAAGTTATAGTGATGTGATATGACATTGCTGAATGCAATAAAAAACGGTATGGGTTATGTTATTGTGACTTCGTATCAGTGACTGCAACTAAACGACAGTGCAGTGTTACACAGCATTTCTGAACGCAACCAAGAGACCATAAGGGGTTGCATTGTGCTGTGACTTAGTATCACTGGTTGCAACCATGAGCAGTTAAAGGGTTAAATCGATGATACATAGCATCATTGAATGTAATCAAACATAACATAACAGTTATATCGATGTGCCTTAGTATCACCGAATATAATGAAGCGGCAATAAAGCGTTAAATCGGTAAAAGGTATCATTGCTAAATGCAATCAAATGGCAGTAGGGTTGTCGTGATGTGATGTGGCGTAGCTGAATGTAACCAAAAATCAGTAGGTGTAGTGTTATACTAAGGTGACTGAGTATATCTGAATATAACTAAACGGCTGTAAAGTTATAGCGATGTAATACCTATATCATCGCTGAATACAATAAAAGAAACGTTATGTGTTATATCATTATGACTTCGTATCAGTTGATTGACTAAACGACAGTAAATTGTTACACAGCATCACTGAACGCAACCAGGAGACAATAAGAGGTTACATTGTGCTGTGTTCTTAGTATCACTGGTTGCAACTTAGAGCCGCCAGGGGTTAAATCGTTGATACGTAGCATCATTGACTGTAACCAAAACATAGTGTAGGGTTATAATATCACTGAATGTAACGAAGCGGCAGTAAAGCGTTAAATCGGTAAAAGGTACCTAGCATTGCTAAATGCAGTCAAACGACAGTAGAGTTGTAGTGATGTGATGTGGCGTAGCTGAATGCAACTAAAAGCCAGTAAGTATAGAATTATACTAACGTGACTTAATATCACTGAATGCAACTAAACGGCACTAAAGTTATAGTGATGTGATATCTGATATGTCATCGCGGAATGCAATAAAAAATAGTAATAAGGAGTTATATTGTGCTGTTACTTAGTATCGCTGATTGCAACTAGCTGCGTACTGAATATAGGTTATGTTACTTCTCATGTGAGTACGATAGTTGCGACAAATCATTCATAAACTAATACATTTTTAAAGTGTCTAAACAAAATAACAGTTTATTTATCAAAATATCAAAACCAATTCTCTCTTGATTTCTTTAGATTGTGACATGACATATTAGGTATAATATTAACCAGCTGAATAACAATGTCACTATAAGAAATCTCATATGTTATTAAAATTTAGAAAATTGCATTACCAGAACATGCAAAAATAAAAGTAATAATAATTATTATGCTGTGCACTTAAACCAAGAGGTGGTTCTGAAATCCTTCGAGCACCAGGACGGTTCCGTTCAGGCTTCCAGCAGATTGTGACCTGTTTGAGGCATGATTATCTCCAGCCAAGTGCTGCATAATGACGGGATAATAGGAAGATAAATAATTTCATTGTTGCTGTTATCAAAAGTATCGAACCAATCTGTCGGACAATCGAAGGTATTTATTACAGAGCGCTGCCGGGACGAACTCGATGAGCGACGCTTGAAAGGTGGAGATGAAAGGATATTTAAAGCAGCTAAGGCGGCCGCGCTAAATAGCGCCGGTTTCTAATAAGGAAACCAATCAATTCGCTGTCATTCTCGATCAATGATCATCCCATTTAGGATCGTGTTAACCGGGCATTACTTGCAGATCGAGAAATCTTCCTGGGGCGAAATGTTTCGCCCATTCCGACGAACCGTTACGAGCGCACGGAAATTCAAGGCCTTCCTCGTTTTTATGCCGCCATTAGCGATCCAGCGTCAAAATTGTAACTAATCAAAATTCATTAGCTCGACCCGACCACGTTGACGGAAGAGACTATTTCGGGCGCCGCAAAAAGCTATTTTTCTGGACCGGCTTTCCGGATTTTCCGGTTTGAACCGATCGCTTTTTTGGTGAAATATTTGGAACTGTTATGTAAAATAGCTGACGCTAAAAATAAGCATTTTATTGATATCTTGTTTGTAGAAAATTTTACTTGTTAATATGAGGCTGGAATCTACATATAATAATTACAAATTTTAGAACTGTAGATTTGTTACATCCCCAGTTCGAGTACAAACCTAAGAAATAAAATAGCTAGTTTGCAGTTAACATGCATTTTTTCAGACTTATAGCTCAAATTGTTTTGTATTTGTTGCTGTTGAAAGCCAAAATCTCTGAGACTCGTTGCAAATCAGTAGGATCCTGATATTTTTATTCCTATTCTGCTGATAATAGTAACTCAAAGATAAAGTCTTCGAAAATTACTACGAATCCTTTAAAGATACGTGAACAACTTCGGGGTTAGTTGAAAAAGAGAGAAACAGAACAGGGCAGTACAGGTAAAAATAGAGATGCAGTGCAGTGTTTACTTCCAAATATTACCAAATCCTGATTTAATCAGAAGCGTGCAATGATCCAACAAACCAATAAATCCAAATATTCAGCAATTGTAAATCGCAAAAATGACCAAAAAGCTAGATGAGCAGCCTAATATACACAAATGCGTTTAAAGTAGATACATTTCAAATCCAAAAATCACCTATAATTAGTGCGACTTATAATGTTAGGTACTGGATGTTTTATAAAGCTGGAGGAAAATATCTTCAGATCGTTACAAATGCCTACTTAGCATACTTGTTACTTGTGCTTCAAACTTGTTGTCAACTTATTATAAATTATATCTTGAAAGCGAGATCAATTTTGCATCCTTTATTAATTTAACATCTTACAGAATTCTGGAATACCACGAATAAAATGTGCCACTCTCTGAATACCCAACGGCACCCAAACAATTTAGCGTAAACACTAACGTACATATACTGAATTACCCCAAATTTGCTTTATCTAAACTATCTTGATTAAATAAAAAATGTTTTCTATTACCCCTCATCCCTCACGTAGCTCCCTTGAGAGGCAATTTAAGACACCCTTTGATAGAAATTTTTTGCTTCTTTTATTGAGCACTATCAAGACTAGAAGTTTCTAACACGTTTTTTTACACACCATTTGTTTATCATTCAGATGCCTATTTGGAAAACATTGTATTAGTTCCATGACTGGAAACCTCGCCTTGTTTTACACAAACCGCGCTAACTAGACAAGGCGCTATCGGCCTGGATCGGCATAATAAAGCCATTATTATCATTTCGACATGCATGTAAGCAAGCATTTATTAATTATGTCGCTCATTACAATGCACCACACACAATGCAGCGCCGCTTTGAATATCCTTCTGGTCCCGCAATTTATGCCGCTCGGTTCCGTTTTGCAAGGCTGAAAAATCTTAATCGTCTGTAATAAATACCCGCAAATCGTATCGGCGCCCATAAGTCTGCGCCTGCGCACGTCGCCATCGCAGTTTCCAAGTAGGCGGCGAGATCGGCGATTAGGGAAATTATGGGAAAACGCGCCGTGTGAGCGGAGCTTTATTTTTATTGGTTTGATAGACGCAGAGATTGCCACATGGCTTTTGCTGCAATTAATCCACCGGATTTTAGAACCTAAAGGGCAAGGAAGACGGGAACAAATAAATCAGCAAACCGACCGGCTGTTGCGAGAAGCTAATTAGAACATCAATTGGCATTTAGGGTTTTATTAATGTCTTTTGTGTGCGTTGCGCATTTATTAGCTTGAATGTAGGTTATCAAAACTAGTTGAATTTACATTTTTAGGTTTTTTGCACTTTGTGGTCGCGCAATCTAAACAGTATCATTTAGATGAAACCCTAAAATGGGGTTAAATATTGAATTAACGTAACCTAACCTAAATCTTTGCTGAGATATAAAAGGTCCAAAAAGATTCGATTTACTTGTTGGAAATGTTTGGAGATGACTGTATGGTATGTAACATAAATACTTTAACATGCTCACTCAAGTACAGTCGGCAGAGTGTCTTCCATTAAAATAATCGGTACAGCAACTTGACACTCGCCTTGCTCAAGCCAAAATATATTTAAAACCCAAATAAATTGTAAAGTCTAACCCAGTTTAACCTAACCTGACGTATCACAACCTGATTTTTAAACAATCAAACTTATGGCGTCTTATATAATGCTAAAAATTAAAAACGATTTAGGCCTTATAGTGGCTTTCGCCACTAGCGTTTACGCTTAACCGCCCGCGCGCGGCTAAGGTTGCAGCCAGCTGCGATTTTGGCACAATACGGGTATGTGCACGCCCAAGCACAGTCATCACAGCCACACAACAGCTTTAGAAACGTTTGATCAATTTAATTGACTTGCTCTGGCAATGTCCGCGATGGAAGAGCAACTGCGGTAGTTTTATTCCCTTTGTGGACATGCGGGTTCATTTCCAACTGCACTTAAAAATTTACGACCCCGGCATCAAAAGCACATAAAATCATACAACTGCCTCCGCTATTAGCAGAAATAATGAAGATTTCCAAGACCGAGAATGCTGAATTTCTTATTTTTTTCCTTTTTAGACGACTCTGACCCACATTTGGCTATTTTAACTCACCCACTGCCACCGCCAGTGGAATTAAACAAGAAGAGGGGAAAGCTTCAGTATGTTTACGTGCTTATCCGCAGTGGCGTATTTTGATCGTGTCCGTAACACATCGCTTAATAGATTAATATAGATTACGCAGCATTAACATAACTAGAGCTCATTTAAATTTTATTAGTGTCACGAAGCGGTTTTGCATGTCGCTGTTTGACAATTTATGCTCACCCTATCAGTGTTGCGATAAAAACGCTAATTACGCTAATGGAAGGAATTTAATTATTTATTTCTTTGCTCCCGAATCATCAGTCATTGTTATCTTTATTATTACATTAACTCGCGTGGTTAATTACCTCGATGTGCCAGGAGGTGCTCAATGCGTGCGCGACGTATCTGAACCCACATTTCACATCGCGAAGCAAAATCTGTAGCGCTGTGGATTTATGAGCACCCAGCAATATCTTATTAATTACCTTGACGAGATCTTACATTTTGTTCTTAATTTGAGAGCAAAAACAAAAAGCATCGTTATCTCCACCGAGCCAATGACGTGCAATTTGGAAGTAAAAGGAGTAATAATCGAGTAAGTCTCCATTATATGGGTACCACACTATCTAGCCATTGTAATTTAGAAAAAGGACAACAAACAACAATAATGTCGACACGTGTGACAGGGAAGTCTGAAGGAAGGATTTGCAAAGTTGGGTCCTCTCTCTCATTGCAGCGGTAGTCGCGCTATCATTAGTATAGTTGTTTCTACCAATTTGTACTTTTATATGTTTGGAATATTGATTTAAGTATGTGCTAGTAAACCAACAAGCCAAAAGTGAGTGAATAGGTTAAAAATGCAATAAAATATCATGCTACTTAAGATATACTGCCATATGGAGGAATAAAAATATACGAAAGAACCCTAAAAACCGAATTTACAAGACCAGACGCAAAGAATAGCCGGAAAACACTACTAGGCAGAATTAGAAGTGAGGACATAAGAGGCACATGCCATGCATGAACAAAGAAAAATATAGAATTGAACAGCTACATTACGACAATAGATCCAAAGAGGGTAGTCAAAATAGCCAGAGACCATTCCTTGATAGGGAGTGGTTGAGCGGGACGTCCTAGGAGACGATCGAATAACAACCTCTTGGAGGATCATCATTGAGAGGTCCACTGAAGAACATAAAGCAGGCAGATTGCTGCCTATATAGAAGAAGAAGAATCGGAAGTTAAAATTAAGTCACGTTATGGCAAGAAGCACAAAGAGAATTAAAGATTCAAATATATAGAGGTATAGCTACAGAGGAAAGCTTACCTACCTCACAGGAATGGACAGACATCTGAACACAAAAAAGAAGAAGAAGATAACCTGACTTATCTGCGTTTCTCTTCTATCTTACAGTTTCGAGAGGGTGTATTTTAAATGCTAAAAGCTAAAACCATACTAATGTTTTTATCTTAGTATGTCTTGCATATTTTGCGTTCAAGAACAAAAATTAAGTACCAATCTAGATGTTATATAATATAAGGAGAATATTCTACTCGTAGCACATAATCTCTGTTTGAAGATATTTATTTTAAGATTGCAGTCCTAGAAAAGACGCAGTTGATTATAGAGAGAACAAAACCCCTATGGAAGACGACACCACCAAAAGGATGGAGAGAAAAACTAGTAGTCTACTGCATGAAAAATAAGAAGAAAACTCATTAATTTGCAAGTGGTTACTCCGGCAGAAAACTCATTGCTTAAAATGTTTTTTCGATACACCTTCATATTATATCCCTTTAAAACGTGAATCTGATGCACGACAGCACCCTTCCACACAAATAACTAATTTTTTCGAACCTGTAATATGCTAACATCTCTCTCTTCTTCCTAGCGTGCGATGTCGGTTTACTTTTTAACAAAACCTGCAATATGTGACGGAGGATTTAATTTAACATCATTTAGGGCACTCATCGCGTCACCACAAGCATTAGCTTAGTCCAATTTCCACAGAACACCTGATCTTTGCACCTGAGCGAATTCGGCAACGACGCGATGCAGCTCAGCAAATGAGAGAAATTTTGCGCACGTATTCCATTTCCCACAGAAATTAGCCGAAGTAGGCCGTTATTATGGCAAGACGGGCACTTTTCGCCGCTTTTGACATATGACGTGATCGCCGCTTAATAAACCGCGAGGATTTTTGCTTGATTACATATGCAGAGTGCGAGCGGCTCTGGCCGACCGTTCTAAATATTTTAGCCTTTGTGTGCCTGCTTCTGCGAAATTGCGTTGGCACGGCTGCACTCTCTCAGGAAATCCGAGAAATTCAGGTGCTTTGAAGCTTCTATAGAAGATAAAAATCTCGTGGATGACGTTTAGTGATAAAGAAAACTGCACACCGACATACTGTGTGGAATTGCTTACGTCTATTTTATATTTGTATTATTGCACAATTGTTGTCACCCACATTAAATTGTCTCTACAAAACCAGGTAGATCTCAACAATTCCAATTTTTATTCTTCATGGTTTAAATAATAATTAAATGTTGGAGATGGTATGCAACTCGACCTGAATGATTCGTTATTTTGATTTTTTTATCCTTATTTATAACACACATTGAGCAAGATATAGCAACCAAGAAGATCCATATAAGAAAACACGACGGAAGAAGAAAAATATATCCAGGACGTTGTGGCTGTACGATGTACAGGAAAACCTCAAACAAGTAGTGTTAAGAAAATGGAGAAAAAACAGCGGAAAGAACAGAATGTCCTCTTCAAGGTTCGTACCGTAAAGGAGTGAGGTAGGGTAAGCTTCACCCTGATTGTATGAATTAATGCCAAGTATTCGAACTGCAAAGGAGATCTATATAATCAAATCAAAGGAAGAAGAGAAAAAGGTGCATGAAGATGGTGCTGATGGATGTGGAGGAAGATATCAGAAAACTAGAGATAGTAAGAGAGAAAGCAATGGAATGGCAGAATGGTCTGTTCAAAACCTGTAGTTCCTAAAGATAAAATAAGATAGGCTTCGCGTTCACTGTGTGGACCAATGCTAGATACTAGAACAGTAAATAAAATATGTGTAGGCAAACCAAAATGAGGAAGACCAAGAGATCTAGAAAACGTAGTAGGACGATGTGGAAGAACACATTAGAAAGCTAAGAGTTTTCACATGGAGAAAGAATGAAACAGATAGAACAGAATGGCGTCTTCACGCCTTGTAGCACCAAGGGGTAAGGTAAGGTAGGCTTCACGCTCATTGTGTGAATGAATTCCAGATACTGGAACAGATGATCTATATGGATAAACCAGAAAGAAAAAGAGAGAGAAATAAAATGTGGAGGAAAGCATTAGAAAGCCTAAGGTACTATGATGAAGGATGAAAACAAAGGGTAAAACAAAATTGATTTACGGCCTGTAACTTACATGGATAAGGTAGAAGGAGTAGTAGAAATAGATCCAGAAAGACGTAGCTGATGGATGTGGAGGAAGACATCAGAAAGGTAGAAGGCACAAGGTGGAAGAAGAAAGCAGCGGATAGGATAAAATGACCTTTTCAATGGCTGTAACACCGTGAGCTACGGTAAGGTAAGCTTCACACTCGTCATGTGAACGAATGCCAGATACTAGAACAGCAAAGAGGAAGAAGAAGAAAATCAGAAATCTAGGCGTAGTAAGATGGAGGAAGAAAGCAGATAATAGAACAGAATTGCCTCTTGGCGTGTGGAGCCAGGGGTTAAGGTAAAGTATGTTTCATACTTATTATGTGAATGAATGGCAGATAATGGAAACAAAAAACGAAGAAGAGAAAGACTAACAAGAAGACGTGGCTGGAAAATGTGGAGGACGACATCAGAAAGCTAGAGGTAAAAACATTAAGAAAATATACGGTACCCCCCACCCAAGAAAAGCGCTCTTCCGTGCTTTCCAAGAATACTTCGATACTCAGCATCACTCCGTTTCGCTAATACAGTGAAATGCTAGGAACCAGTTATTTATAAAAAAAAAAAAAACTTTTTTGCCGACGACCATAGCTCAAAAGTTGATGTTGTCTTCATTTTCGGAGGACCTATCGTATGAAAACGATCCAAGACTTCAGGAAGGTTCCTGGCGACCGGAATCGTGTACACATACGAACATACATCCCCCGCACAGCACGTTTATGCACCCCCCAATACGGGGGATTGATCTAGTGGGCTGGGATCTTCACCAAAAGATCCGCACCGCCGAGACGGAGATTTGATATAGTGGGTTCATTAGTCGGTTGGCTCGAATTTTAGAGATATTTGACTCAGAGGGGTTTTTGATATGAGGGAATTTCAATACTTCGTACACTTCGTGTCGAAGTAATAAAGCAGCGGATAGAACAAAATGGCCTCTTCAATGGCTGTAGCGCCATGTAGGTGATGTAAAATGTAATCAAATATAGTCAAACCCTAAGGAAGAAGAGAACGAGGTCTACGAAGATATGGCTGATGGATATGGAGGAAAACGTCATAAAACCAGATGTAAATAACAAGATAGAGAAAGAAAGCAACGGAATAGCAGAAGGACCTCTCCAAGGTCTGTACCAAAAGGTAAGGTACAGTAAGCTTTACGCTCCTGTCAGATAATAGAACAGCAAAGAAGACCTGCATACGCATAAGCATAAGTAAACACCAAGCAGAAAGAGAAAGAGACCGAGGAAGAAGTTGCTGGACAATGTAGAAGAAGATATCAGAAAGCTAAGGGTATGAAGATGGAGGTAGACGCGGTAGAGTAAAGTAAGCCTCACACTCATTGGTCATTAAATTTCAAGAACAAATGTTCAAATTTCAGTAAACGATGGGATTTAACTAAAAACAAGTTATGGTGATTGAAATTTCAAATGCCATACCGAGTGATCACTGGGAGTGATCAGCAACTTAGCATTTCAGAATGCTAATTGTCGAATATGATCGTTAACGATTGCAAAAATGCAAATCCCGACTTTCCGCTAGTAATGCAACCGTCGGTTTCCTGGTTTGCATTGGTTCCCAGGCCTAGAACGGCGCACTTAACGTGTTAATTTGGTTAATTCCGCTTTAATGATATTGAAATCGGATTACAACCTAATCGGAATTGCACCGCCGTGTTTTATGGTTTCCATTTGAATAATTGGGCGGTGTAAGTTTTTACGGCTTTACGCCTATCCACCACGTTGGGAGTTTCTGGGACACTTATTTTACTACCACCGTATTTTAAATTAAAAGATGTGCTGGCACTAGAAAGCCCTTATTCTTGTCCCCGTTTACAGAATTGTTTAATTGCTGCGAGCCGCAGCTCCAGCTGAAGAATTTTTGGAAGCAACGCCAACGGTTTACGTCTTAATTGTGTTTCCATAATTAATTTTGTCGAGAGTGGGTAATAAATTATTAATTGCTATCCAGTTAGTTTAAAAAGCAATCAATTTTGAGCGTCCAGCACACTATTAATGTTGAAGTAGCAGGCAACTGGACCGCGTACCATGATAAATGGTGAAGAAAAAAAGGTTTAATAATTATACAATAATAACCGACCATTGCTAGAGCCAAGTTCAAGGTTTAAGAAACAAAAAGTTAATAAAAAAACGTTAGCGTGGGGAATAGGTAATGTTCTGGGGTTCGAAATTAATCCAGTTAAGGTTTTTTAGTAGCAGATTATAAGTAGGACGAGGTTTTTAACAGTCTTAATGAATGTTTGTTGTTTTGTACAATTTCTACTCTGATATCCCCATTTCAGCAAGCCTGACTAATGTCTGGGGTGTAGAGTAGGGCACAGAGATCCTTCCTCGTTTCATAACCTCACAATTGAGAATCGATCAAGTTACATTGAAAAATCTACGTCGAATTAGCTGCGAAACAGCACAAAGGCAACAAACCTAACAAGACATTTCATGCTCATCTTCACAAGACTCTTTCATATTTATGTTCGTAGCATAACCCCTCCATTTTATCAGGAAGAATAGACGATCCATAGGTATGTTTCACACCAGCACTACTTTCCTTTCGATCAGTAGATATTTAATTTGTTCTAAAAAATCATCCTAAGGTCTAAAAGCAGTGGGCGGGGCGTGAAGATTCTCCTTCGTCCCATAACCTTACAACAATCGGCCACGTTACATCGAAAAACCTACGTCATCAGTATTAGTTTGCTCGTCGTGCAGTGCGGTCGCATTTTTGTTTTGCTCCGCTTGTTTTGCAGTGTTTTGCATTCTTTCATGCTAATACTCATGTGTGTATTGTTTTGCTGTGTTGACTAAACTACATATTACTTCGTATGTACGCAATTCATCATAACATAACCCAGTGACACAATAGGAAACACATTTTGCAAGTAATTGCAATTTGACTTCCTATTACATTTAAATTATTTACTACTGGTAGTGAACTTGACCTCAATTTCGTTGAAATGGCTAATTTCAAATGCGATGCTTGCCAAAAAGTCTTCTGGATGTTAAGGACAAATATAAACTAAAGTGTAGCGGCGAATGTAGGCGCATATTTTGCATGGCATGCAGTGGATTTGACAAAACCACATTAAAAACGATTTCACAACAAAAAATCACCAACTGCGATATTTTTGCGTTCTATGTGATTCTCCCAATCTAAAATATCTGCATGAAAAAGTTTCACAATTAACAAGGGACCAAGTACCAAAAGATAACATCGAGGCTATAGGGTCACTAATTAAGAAAGTGGCTGATGCAATTCCGATTATTACGGAAACACACGAATTGGTATATAACCAAGATTCAAAGCTAGATTTGCTTCATAAAAGAGTTGAGGAAATTTACTCGATGTGTCAATCCTTCACTGATTGTGGCCCACAATCAATTAGAAAAAGTTTAAACGGCATGCAGCAGGATCTTTTCAATCTCTCCTCAGTCTTCTTCAACAGCAATGAAGACCAAATCAAAATACAGGTACACGATCCATCTTCAAGTGAAATTATGAAAAACATAGAAGGGATACAACATAAGTTAACAAAAATATCAGAGTCCATGGCGGAGTTCCAAATAAGACTGAAAACCCTAAAATCTCAGGTGTTGCTTCTTCAACTTCACAACCGACTCCAATTCAAACATCAAAGTCTTGTATGTCAGTTGGCACCCAAACAACAGAACTATCTCCTAGTTTGAGTGGCCCAAAACCAGTGTCAAATTTAACATTACCTACTCAAGATGGAAAAGTAGGCAAAAGTGAATGGCAGTATGTGATTGTGAGAAACCTTCCATCGTACTATAACAGCAATCACATAGTACATTATATTAAAGATAAGTTGGGAGTGTCGGACTTTATAAGATGCTACCCCCTATTAAAACAATCAGAAAATGCAGCGGATATAACATACAAGATTGGCACCATAAACAGAAAGTCTGCCGCTCGATTAGCAGAAGAGCAGTTCTGGCCTGCTGGTGTATCGGTGAAGTGGTCAGTAGAAAGAAATGCCATCTTGAGGAAAATCCTAGCGAAGGAAATGAAATGCAGCTGGACAAAGTGAAGAAAAAGACAACTAAAGAATTCACTACTCAAGAGAAGATTCTAAGGCTTCATTCTGATGGGGAGGCTATAGCAGCTGGCAAACAACACACCTTTAAAGAAAATCAACCCATAAAATTTGTGAGTGCAGGCATCCAGAAAACAAATCTCACAGTAGATGCAATGACTCCGCCAAGGGTGAAACTGACAATGCAATCTGCCACCGATGAAGGCCGGTACCTTTTGGCTCGTCTGCGGGAACCAGCAATAATGAATGCCGTCAGTTGTACATATCCTATCTACATGAACAACCGCAATCAGTTTGTCACGAGGGCTTCACAAATGCTTCTCTAAGGGTATTTTAGCTTCTGAGGGCCTTCCTGTAGACGTGGAGTCGCTAAAACAACTATACAAGAAGTACTTTGAAGCGTATGGCATAGGATCTTCTACTGCATCGGCGGACCTTGCAACCTACAAATCATTTGTCTCCTCCCAACATCTAATACGCCTACAACAATCCAGGGAAAGCCATGAAAATACTACTCGCCAAAACGAAATTTTTAATCGACGTGCCCAGAAGAGCAAGTATCTTCTATCATTG
Organism: Agriotes lineatus; assembly: GCA_940337035.1. Classification (NCBI taxonomy): domain Eukaryota; kingdom Metazoa; phylum Arthropoda; class Insecta; order Coleoptera; family Elateridae; genus Agriotes; species Agriotes lineatus. The sequence continues at coordinate 69,562,714 of OW679201.1, read as the reverse complement.
ACAAACATTCAGTGCCTCTCTTTTGTAATAAAAACACCAGTAATATTACTATTTTGCATGCAAATATTCAGTGTATTAGAACAAACACAATTATCTTGAATCCATCTTAACTGAACAAATTTTGACGTGGTGATGATTAGTGAACATTGGCTTAAGGATGGAGAAAAACATTATATACACCAAATAATTACAATCTAGCTTCTTGTTACTGCCGATTGGAGAGTGAATGTGGAGGAGTATGCATTTTTACTAGATCTGATCACGTTTTTACATCATTAAATTTCATTAATGAACTTAACAGTGAAAAACATTTTGAATGCACTGGCATTAAACTTGCTGATTTGAACTGTGTTGCGGTGGCTTTATATCGTTCACCATGTGGTAATATCGATATCTTTAAAAATAAACTTTCTCATGTTCTTGACTTAATATCTAAATATTTTAAAAATAGTAAACTAGTGTTTGGTGGCGATTTTAATATAAATTTTGCAGTTAAATCTAAGGAAAGCATCGAAATTACTAACATATTCCATTCTTTTGGATTACAAAAAATATCACCGACTTTACTAGAGTACAAAAAAATTCCAAGTCGTGTATCGACAACATCTTCACAAATTTTGAAACACAACTTGCAACTGTGGCTGAATTTCACATATCTGATCATAAATCTCAAATAATTAAATTTAACACTATTCAAAAACGGGCGACCTCTGTTTACAAAACCGTACCAAATAAAAGTTCTAGAAATAGAATCAAATTTTCAAATTACCTCTTAACTGAAGATTGGGTAGAATTATATAGAGAGTCTGACCCAACCTGCGCAGTTAATGCTTTTTATAAAGTTTTTTCATATTATCACGATTTATCTTTCCTCCCATTAAAATTAATACAAATAACAAACGTAAAAATGCCTCTATGTTTACCAATCCAGAAATAGTTTCGGCCAGGGAAGAAATAAATCGTCTTGGAAACATTTTGAAATTGAACTTGCAAAATAATGATCTTCTAACGGCTGAATTTAAACAAAAAAAATACGAATACGAACAAAAAATCTTAAAATTAAAAAAGAAAAAATCAGTAAAGAAATCTTGGAGTCTGATAAACAAAGAACAATATGGAGAATAATAAAAAAAGGTGTAAACAATATCAATAGCAATGGAGTGGTAAGTGTGATTTCCCCAGAATCTCACAACGACTACTTTGTGCATGTAGCCGACGATTTATTATCAAATATTCCCCATCAAAGTACTCACACAGTGTTTATCTAAAGAAATTACCAGTAAACAATGAACAATCACTCTTCTTATATGCTGTTGAGGAATCCGAGGTAGAAGATATTATAAAGGCATTAAAAAAGTCAAAATCATTAGACCTATATAATCAATCGGTTTGTATGTACAAAGAAAATGTTTTATGTTTATCTGCCCCGATAGCTCATATTGCAAACATCATATTAAAGACGGGCATATTTCCTAATAAATTGAAACAAGCCAAAATTATACCTCTATATAAATCGGGTGAAATTGATGATAGATCCAATTATAGACCCATTGCGCTTCTCCCCATTTTGGCCAAAATTATAGAAAAAATTATTGCAGTTCGAATTCTAAATTTCTTTGAAACCAACCATATTTTTACGGACAGACAGTTTGGGTTCAGAAAAGGAAGGGACACGTCGGGAGCCGTGCTGAATCTCATTAATTATATAACAGAATCATTGGAAAACAAAAAATCTTCCTTTGCACTATTTCTTGATTTAAGCAAGGCGTTCGACTGTGTCTCAAAAAGCATTTTACTAGATAAACTGGAGTATTACGGTTGCAGGGGAGTAACTCTAAAACTAATGTCATCCTACTTATCTGACAGATCTCAATGTGTATTTTGCAAAGGTCAGTATAGCCAGATGTCTTCAATTCAACATGGTGTCCCACAAGGAAGTGTATTGGGACCGTTATTATTTTTAATCTATGTTAACGATTTGCCTAATGCCATCCCAGTTTTCACGACTTATTTGCAGACGATACGACCTTTGCAAACCACGTAGAAGATGAAACTCTAGTCAATCAGTTGCAAACCAACATTATCAACCAAGCCTCAGATTGGTTGCAGGCAAATAAGCTTTGTTTAAACCAAAATAAAACTACCACTTTTCTATTTTCAAATCAACAAATATCTGTGAAACCGTCAAATTTTTAGGCCTTACCTTGGATAACAAACTAACTTGGCAAGCACATGTTGACAATCTTTCAATTAAGTTATCAAGAACAATTTATGTAATTAGACAAATAAAAAATCGAGTAAACTTAGATGCTGCCATTACTGCATACCACGCATTATTTCATAGTGTAATGACGTACGGTCTAATAAACTGGGGTACCTCTACACATATTAAAAAGATTTTCATTGTACAAAAAAGAGCCTTGAGAGTGTTGGCGGGAGCGAGACAGTTAGACAGTTGTAAACCATTGTTTAAAAAATATAACATATTAACGCTACCGTCAACAATACTATATTGTAATCTATTATACATAAAAGAACATTATGGCGATTATACAAAAAACGGCGATGCCCATGGTTACGACACCCGCACTCGAGGCGATATACAAGTTCCGCAGCAGAGACTAACGTCCACTAAACGAAATAATTTCGGAATAGGATTATTTAATTCGCTTCCTAGTACTCTCAAAAATGCCCCAACAAAACTCTTCAAAGTTAAGCTTAAAAAACATCTTCTGGCCAATGTCTACTATGAACTTTCCGATTTCAGATTTGTTGAAAATTAAGACTGTCTTGTTTTATTGACTTTAGTATTTTTGTTGTTACTGTATTTATCTGTAGTTGACTATTTCTGTAAATGCATTGTATTTTTTTATTTTTATATTTTTTATATTTAAACTGGAATTGTGACATATCTAAGCACCACGGTGTATATTATGATGAATAAAAATACAATACAATACAATACAATACAATTACCAGCAAAATATCATAAGGCAACGAACTCAATATGGCAACCCTGTCTGCGGCGCTTAAAAACGCCCTTTCCGGGTTTAATGGCTCCGGGTCCAATAAAGCTCGTCGAGGAAACCTTGATCGAATCGCACGCACATACTTCTGGCTGCGCTCGTTCCGCATAAGCCGGAATGAATGATCGTTTACATGTAGCATTATAGTATACTCGACCTAAATACCTGGGGGATTTTGTAACGCCGCGTTGGCAATAGACAATACATCATGTCCGTACGCTGCATTAAGATAAATCACCAATGCAATCAAGTGGAACGGACCGTTTCGCCGCTATTTTTCCCTACGTGCTCGGCGGTAGCTGGAAGCGGCGAAATTCTGGGGGAGGAATGTTCGCCGTTTTTAATTAAATAGATTCAGCTACGTGGATAACGCTTAAATTAAATGGATTGCGATTAAAAAGTCAAACTGCCCTTGGAACTTCATCGCTTTAAGCTAATTTAAAAATTGTGGCTTGGCAGATTGCCCTAATTTTATGTTCAGCTGCGAAGTCGGAGCAGAAACAATGAATAATAAAGATAGATGACGTCAGCTGTGAATACTTTGTTCTCTCTAATGATAAACTATAATTCAAGTTAAAGATCTTTCATAAACTGTCATTTGACAAAAGCAGCGTTGCTTTGTGACCTAGACGTTTAGAGCTTTTATTGAATTATATTGATCAATGTTACATTTATCTCAATATATAACAGCTTGTAATCAAAATATTAAATTTGACGCACGCTTTTCGAAGCAACTTGGCTAATTGTTAATTTTGTAAGGTTATGGGATGAAGAAGAAGAGCCGTGTCCCGTCCCCCACCTAATATACTTTAATAGTATGGCTTCTCATAATATGTGTAGATACGAGTTCATAACTTTATAAGATCCCTGCTATTTCTCGGTGTTGGAAATTGCGAAAATTTAAATACTACTAATTTAAAGACAAATTCTGAAGGTGTGACAAATACCTTCTTTCAATCGTTGCATTTCTGTGATTCTGTAAACCACATGGTTTGTATAGCGAATTTAAACATCATACAGTGAAAGACAAACTTCAAAGTTTAGTTTTAATGGAGAATAATCAAATGAAGAAGCCGCGTGAGCGGAAAAGAAGATTTCCATACAAAGTCCTTCAAAATATTCTTCATTCATTAAGACATCACATGAGTTTTCCCTTCTATAATACAATTTAAGGTTGCAATTCAAATTTCAAAATGTTACAAAAGTTGTTCAAAACGTTCTTTATTTCTTCACATGAAAAATACCTTGGATGAAGTTTTTCCTTTCAAAGGTTAAACTGCAAATTTAAATATGCTTTTCAAGAAAAGAGTGTCCATGCCAGTAAACGTTATCAAAGTCCAGTGTTTACTGGGTCTTATGGAGATGAGCAGGCTGATGGTCTTTTGAAAAAGACGTAGTCATTATGAATCTGTAAATACTATCACCATATCAGGCAACGATACTAAAGTCCAATGCTTAGGCTGGAATATGAAAGATTACATGAAGAAGATGTCGCTGAAAAAGCGACTCCCACACCACATGGCCCAAATATTGATGATGACATAAAACATATATTTTGCAAGTTTTCTATTTTCTATTCAAAAATGCAAAGATTGCGCTCCGAATTTAGGTATGATAAAGGGTTTTATGAAGATGAACATGCAGGCAGTCATTCAAAAATTGCCATTACAGCAAACACGTTATCAACGTCCAATGCTTAGTCTGGAACTATGAAACATTAGATGAATGAGATTTCGTTGAAAGGAGATGTCCATGCCAAATTGATTAAAATATTTTGGATTCACTAAGACGTGAAACATATCTATTGCAATTTTTATTCTCTGCTCGATAACTCAAAGGTACTGTTGAGAAGTTAAATATGATAGAAGGTTTTACAAATGTGGGCATGCGGATAGTCTTTCAGAAACTAACACCAACCAGCAAATGTGATTCAAATCCAAGGTATAGTCTTGAATGATCAAACATTATATGAAGGACATACTATGCGGTCTAAAACATTGTAGTTAATATATGAATAATACGACAACGAATGTACAAAAGCTTGCCTCGTTTCATAACCATGCTCGTCCACATATATTGTCGATGAGTGTTTGCCATAATAAATAGTAACAGAAACTAATATCTGATTAGAAGATAAAAAAATAGATGTACAAATGTTATCATGATGGATGATTGCTTTAAGCCAAGGTATGTTTGTTAGAACTGTTCTATTTTCTTTGCTTTTTAAACAGTAAATATAGAAACAATATGCAATCGTGTGGCATTATATGCAATATGCAGTATATTGAAATGTGGTGTATGTACATAAGTAGAAAGTGGTTAGATGTTTTCACTACATACCATCAATTCGACAAGCACAAAGTACAAACAATACTGTTAGATGGGAAGTGACATGAACAGATTAAAATTTAAAAAAACTACAAAACCAGCAGCAAACCCCATCATAAGACATACATCAAATCTATAGGAGCATTTTGTTTTCCTAATGAAAGAAGCAGTAGGCAACGTCAGTTATTGAAAATTATGTAACGGGCCTGATTCGTATCACCCTTGCTAGATAATATTTACCCACACTAGAGTAAAGCTGCACTGTAACATTTTATATTGTAACAATTAGGTTAAGAATGTATTTAAAATACGCGCTAAAATAATTTGGCACGCTTATCAAAGTAAACACAATGTTTTGCGCGCTCTTTTGTGTGGTAAGTTGAGACAGTGCGCGTATGGCTTGAGCTAGGTCCGACGCATGAAGCCTTGAACTGAAATTGTGAGTGTACACGGTGGCTTGCTTAAATAGCAATCAACGCTTTGTTTTTTTTTATACAGCTTCGAGGGTGTAGTGCAACCTTGGAAGCAACACCGAGAGTTTTATCATTCTTCGCCGAAGGCGACTACAGTGACGCTATTAAAGAAATGCGATCTGGGTGTTTGCAAGCAACGATTGTGAGAACAGGTTAGTGTATGAAAAAAGCAACGTATTGGTAGAGAGCACAACTGATTCTGTAAGATTGCATCACCTCTGCACGGGGCGCCATGTGAGTTATCGAATAATTGGTAGTGGTTAAACTTACGCTACCGCATAAAGTGGGTAGGGGCTAAACGTGAGTCGCACTGTATTAAGTAGGTAGTGGTTAAATACACGTCGTACAGTGTTAAGTGGGTAGTAGTTGCGTATAAGCCATGCCCCATTAAAGTGAACGTGAAATATGCGGAACATATTTACGCGGACTGTCTTGTTAGCGTTATTACTTGACATTTTATACTTTGTACTCTGTACAAATTGTAAATGCGTGAAGAACGTAGCCTTTAGCACGTAGCGATTTGATTAAACTTATGTATGCATTAATATCATTAAATAGAGTACTTAGCGTTTATGTAAACAGCCTGACTTATTTCTAGCGGGGTTAATGTTAATTTTCAGAAATATAGGTGTAAATGGGGCAGTCTCATAGCAAAGCTGTATTGACATACCCATAGCCACACTAAGGTAAAAAACGGATCTTATGCATTGACGAATGAGTTAGCTAACAAACAAAGAACAATTTAAATTCAAAATAACGTAGGATAAGAGACAAAATAAAAGCGGCATTACAGTTTCCTGCCCAACGCAAGGGCTTGATAAACGTACCATTACAATTTTGGCTCCCAACGTGGGGCTTCGAATAAAAGTTAATATTAACAGAGTTCTGAGTGTTGCGATAACCGTAAAATATATTTTAATTTTTGTTTTTTAATACAACCATATCAATTTAAGGAATTATGGTCCGAAATAACCTTAAAAAATAACAAAATGAGTCAGAACGGTAAAATGACGGAATAAAAGCAGGTGCAGTTAAGCAACGAGCAGGAGAACAGCTGCGAACAGGGATTAACAATTGTTAAAAGCGAAATAAGCTGTGTCAATCGTAAACTCGGCCCGGCCATAGAGAATGCCGATCCTTACGCGGACGTTTCTCCTTAAAGTTGGAAATGGTAAAATTTGAAGTGCAACAAATCAAGGTCGTTCTCTCGTTATCTAACATTTTGGGCAACAATATTTTTATCAGGAATTTTGCAGTCACTATTGTTACGTTTTCTTTGACTTATTACTAGCAATTCTCTCGCTAGATGGCGACAGGGTATTATTATGAACTTCTGGCAACCCCGTGGAGCACGAATCAACGCGAGGCGTCCGCCTGAGCAACCCCATTAAAATAAATCAAAGGAATATTAACGCCGTTTAATGTTTTCTAAATTAATGGCATGTAATCTCGATTCTAATATAATCATGACAATATTAATGGCCGTCGTGATTAGTGGGTTACGTTGAACCGATCTGTAACACATGAATGATCTACGGTAGGCCGGTAAGCGAACCACTTATTAGTTCCTACCATCCTTCCCGGACTGGTCGTAATATTTTTATGGCAGCAATTATCAAATAAAGAAAATTAGGACGCATCGATTAAACAATTACGTAATTGCCAACGATTTGAAGACAATTGCCAGGGACCTACTTTGGGAAGAATAGCTACCGGCATCTGCCGACTTCCGCGTCGTAAATCCTGGAGGTTACTCTATGGCATTCGGTGTCAGTTACTTCAGGCACTTGACAGCCGATGTGTGATCTACTGCTACTCGATATTTATCTTTCCCACTGCTCTTGTAGTACACCAAACCGGATTCCTCCAATTCGAGTCGACCCTTACCTGCAACAAAAGGACTGTTAGCACGAGGAAGCGACTCAGCGTACAAAAATTAAAACCGATATATCTGCGCAGTATATCATCGAAAGGTTAAGTCTTTTAACCCGCGGATTCCTATATAATGATGATGTAGCGGTACACCATATCAAATTATCACATACAAAGTAGCCATCAATAATGGTTACGTGGCTAGGAGTCGACGAGGGGCTGGCTACGTGCTCCAACCTTTCGGATATATTTATGGATTGGGCTTTATTGGACGCAATGGGAATAAACTTGTAACTTAATAGTCGGCTGTTTCCATGTTCCATAAATTGCGTCGGACCAAAACACGTTGCTGTTAATCCTGTCGAGCACGCATTTTTGACTTATAGGATTAAATTGGAATTAATGCTCTCAAAACATGGGATTAGAATGATAAATATAGATCATGGTACACAAAACACATAGATAAACTCCGATTAAGCTCCATTTTATTCTTTCAGTTGCACACAACGCTAATAGGTGTCTTAAAATAAAAGTCTTTGGAGCTTTCATGGGGAACACGGCGAGAATCAGATTTGTTTGTTATGCATAGCTGCTATATGAACACAAGTGCATTTCTGTATAAATCATTGATATATACAATATAATATTCAATCACCCTAAAATGATTTTTTTTAAATAAACGGTATATCGATTACCTAATCATGTTACACAATGAGATATCAAAGGTGTTAGCATATTAATATATCGATATAATTATATTTCGCGACAAATCATTAGATTCGATGTGCTGATAAACTCGATACATGAATATATTTGATATATAGCTGTATATTTTAGCAGTTTTTTAACTACAGCTTAGGAAAATGATATATTGACTAATACTATAAAAGTTTAAAGCTATCAATAGATCAATATATGAATACAATTAAAATTGTCAGGACTATACATTAAGACACCGAAGTATCTGCTAATAATACGGGATCTTCATGTATCCTTCCATCGATAGAATTTAATTTCTCGGTAATTTGATACAGTCGATATATACAACATAATAATATAATATTTTAAGAAAGAATCAGCAAAATATTGATGAGTGACATGGATTTGGAACAATATCTTATACCTCCACATATCAATACTAGATTAGCTATCTAGTTAATTGATGCTTTTAGGTCGAGCTGCATGCAATCTCTTGTCACCATTTCTAATTAAATATATACCTTTATGTATATGTAGCTCGCCCAAAAAATACTAGTAGGTAGCTAAATTATCAATTCCCGCAAAACAGTCGAGATATTGAACTTGACAAATTGTATATATATATATATATATATACAGAGTTGTAAGTTATATAGTTTTAATACAGTTCTAATAACGGCTATGTTCCTCTCACTGTTTGAGCCAGCGTAAGCTACGATTACTATTATAAGAGGGTTAGGCCTGACCTTCTTTCTCACATAAATTCCTCCACTCTTTCATCCCATCAATAAGTTTCCAACCCCTCAATAATTATCAAACATATTAAGCTAGTCCTCTTAATCAACAATCTACGTCCTCTGAATTACTTTCTAAAAGTGCAATAATTGGGAAGATTTCAGACAAACACTAAAACCCTGTTTGCTCATCATCATCATCGGCCTGTTCGCGTCCACTTAGTGTAAACCATGTTTTGTAAGTCTTGAACGCCATTGCACCAATAGCACCATACAATTTGGCCATGTTAAGGGATTATTGTCTTGTCATGTGCCCTGCCCAGTTCCACTTGAGTTCGGATATTCGTTCCTTAAAATCTGCGATTACAGTTCTTTGCCTGATTTAATTAACGAATATTCAATAAATTGATCAAATAGCAATAGCAACGTAGTTGAATTTCCCTCTTAATAGGTTAAGCCAATATTTTAGTAATTACATATTCAGAATATACTGAATAAAGGCTTTGAAAATAACTATTTATATACAGACATGTCAAGACAAAGTCCATAGCAAACACAATTAACAATGCAGATAAAAAAATACAATTAGAAGGAAAGGAAAGAGGACATACATTTTATTTATTTATTTCGGACAAAAGACTGGGAAAAGAAAATTAAACCAAAAGGCCGAACTGTAAAGACGAATAAAGTAGGGATGGCGTAACATATGTATTTAGGTGGATTTGAAAACTTCGAAAAGGCTCAGGAGTTGGATTCGAGATAAGAAGAGCAACACGTGGACACAGAAACGACCCAATGACAATAAGCAGGATATTTTGCAAGAATAAAAGAGGATAAATGTATAAAAAATCCAATGGAGACCACCTTATATTGGAAGAAGACTAAATGGACGCCCACAGGAGAGATGGATAGATGACGTAAAAACGTGGTTGGAAGAAGGTGGCTACAAACTGACAGGAAAGAGTAGTGAAACAAACTGAAGGCCTACGTTTAATGGTGAAGGGATAAAGGCTGAATAAAGAAGAAGAAGAAAGATGTTAAGAGCATGCAGTTTGCTGATACGTTCATATATTATATAAATCAAGCTAATATATTAATGGAATATTAACTAACGATGCACAGATGTTAGCGTAAAAAGACGCTCGATAAATTTTTGTGTGCGATATACACATCTACATAGATATATTCCATAACACACTACAGCCACACCAATAACCTAGAAAAACTCTTCGACAACACTGATATAATGTAGATATGCCAAGTGTTATTCTTAAAACACATATTTAATTTTCAAGAGCAACAGTAAAATGGAACAGAGATTCTGATAAATCTGTACTGAGCTGTGTATGTCCTAATGTGTCCACTTAGTAGTGAGACGGTTGTGGGTTCGATACTCATGATCACCTGCTTTGAATCAGGTTTTTGGGTGGTTTTTCTAAGTCAATAGAGCAGCATCTCTGGCTATAATAACGAGGCAGTATCCTTTACTTCTCCTACCCCTTCCAATGACTTGAAGCTAAATTATGAAGAATTGTTAAAATGTATAGTTTTTATCTGGTCTATTCCGGCAGTTCTCAAACTACAGCTCAAAAATCTTAATAAGCTTTAGAAATGTTATTTGAATTCTTAGAAAATATTTTTTCTCATTTAAGCAAATTTCTTCAACAAAAATGACGTTCCTAATTTACATTAATGAAATAACACTGTTTTCATAAATATCGATGGTGAGTTTCACACCAATAAGAAACATAAAACAAAAATCAAATATATCTGACACACTAGAAATAATAAATTTCTAAGGAAAAATTATTTCTTATGCATAAAGGTTGCCATATAGTACCCATTCTCTTTAAAAAATATATCTACGAAATCAAAGCGTCCAATAGATTTGGTGTCCAAACTTCAGCATAGCAGTTAAACCGAATCAGCTGTTTTTAAATCCAAAATATTCGAACACAAAGCCCACGCCCACTCTCCAGCTAAAAAAAGCTATGGAATTCCAAATTTCTGCGACATTAATTAGAGTGACCTTTCGCTTATTATTAATCTGTACGAGTTTTCAAATTAGTACAGGTTTGAGCGAAAAATAACAGTATTGTGGCTGTTAAGCTAATTACAGCTTCCGTTGGCCTAGAGAATCTGAAAGTAATTTTTTGCCAAATATCGTATTAGAAACGCTTAAATACGGAAATACCTCAGACATATTTTAATAATAACGCATTAGTTCGAGTTAATTCAGTGGACCATGCTGCAGATTTAGCTTGAACGTGAGGCAATTTTAAATATTACTGCAAATTGGTTATTATATTTGTTACTTTTTCAATTTAATTTATGAAACATAAATAGGGATGATTGTGTAGGAACGTTATTGCTGTATTCAAATCGAAATAGTAAGCGCAATTTTTTGATAATATGATAGATATTAAATTGTATTTGTTATTTACTGGCTTTATCTCGTAAACTCCAACAATGGAATTCCATTTAAAATGCCAAGACGTACATTTATCCAAAAATATAGTAGCAGAATAATATATTATGTTTTCTCCACTTCTTGCAGCTAAGGTAAATTAAACTTTATATTGATAGATCGATATATCACTATTTTCAAGGTTCCATGTTGCGTGATATGTTAAAAGCATTTTTAGTTATCTGTACTATTTTTAATTAAAATCTCACAGTGATTTACGTAATATATTGACCTATTGTTGCTAATAATACTTAGACGTAATGATATATTGTCATCGTCAGCCTTACGGTTGCATCCTCACCGTTAAGATACTAAGGTTACCGAAACTGGATTGGGGAATTGCAGTGGGCTTGGCTTTAGATTTATGTGGTCGTTGAAGTCGGTGGGGATCGAACCCACCCATATAAATATTTTTAAAGTCTTTTATCCCTATTTAATTTATCTAAATATGCAATTACTAAAATATTACACTCATATATGAAATCAGGGTATCAAATAAATGTTTTCTTAACACACAGTGGTGTTTTTTCTCAGCTGCAAAGCATTTGTACCAAATGACGGTTTTTGTACCAAATAACGGTCTCCTGTACCAAATAAAAATTTTCTTTAGTATGAAATCAGCGTGCTTGTTCCAAATCAAGGTTTTTATGTCGAATTAAATCTTCTACTAGCCTCGGAGTTCTCCACAAACAAAAAATAGTCAGTAACGATTACTAACGTCAGAAAGAATAAAGAAAATTGGCATACTTAAACATTATTCTACAATGTTAAAATTTCTCTTTTTGCAGCCAGTCAAATAAAAATCAAGGTATTTTGTGCAACATACAGGTTTTCTTGTACAGAATCAAGGTTTCTGAACCAAATAAATGTTTTTTGTAATGCTTAATGGGGTTTTTGTATCACTTCAAAGTTTCTTGAACCAAATAATGTTTTTTTGTACCAAACCAAAGCTTCTTTAGTATGATATGAACGTTTTGTTCTGAAGTTTTCATATCAAATCAAAGATTTTCTTCGGTATCAAAGTACTTTGTACCACAAAAAGGTTTCTTGTATAGAGTCAAGGTTTTTGTACCGCTTCAAAGTTTTCTTGTACCAAATTAAGATTTTTGTGTGTCCAATCAGGGTAGTTTTATTCCAAATGAAGATGTTTTTGTACCACTTCAAAGTTTTTTATGCCAAATAAAGGTTTTTGTACCAAGTAAAGGTTTTTTGCGCTAAATTAAAGTTTTTGTGCCAAATTACGGTTTCTATATGGAATTACATCTTCTATTACTCTCAAAGTTGTCAAATAGAAGCTAGTTAATAGCGGCTTCAGAAGAATAAGGATAATTGACATACTTAAATGTTGTTCATCGTTTTTAATATTTCTCATACACTAAATCAAGGTTTATTGTACCAAAACTAGTGTTTCCCAATGAAAGCTTTTTCTGCAGCAAGTCAAAGTATTTTGTACCAAACAAAAGTTTTTTCTGTAGGAAATCAAGGTTTCTATACCAAATGAAAGTTTTTTTGTACAAAATTAAATAATTTTTGCACCAAATTGAGGTGTTTTTGTACTGAATAATAGTTTTGCACTAAATTAAGATTTTTTCTACAAATTAAAGTTATTTTTGTATAAAATCAGGCATTTTGGACAAAATAAATGCTTTTTCTATGGAATAAAGGCTTTTTCAAGAGAATAAAGTGCAGTACTAAGCTTGGACACTACAAGTATTCAGTAAGTATTTAACTCTAGAAAGTTATTCAGAATCTAACATAATTATTTGCACACTTTACACTAACAATTTATATGTTGCAATTAAATAATTCTACTTTTAATTTATTGTACTTCACGAGGCAAACTAATTTTCATTTCAACAATAAAAATTAAAGAAACGTTCTTGTATTGCAAAGTTTTTTCCTACTCATTTGGATCTTGTAGTAACCTTGAATTTGCTTAGAAACTTACATATTACTGTCAAGGTTTTCTATACCAAATCAAAGTTTTGCTTTGTCGAATCAATAGTTTTTTACCAAATCAAAATGTTTTATATCAAGTAATTATTCTTTTTATAGCGAATCAAGATTTTGTACCAAATCTAGTTTTTATATCGAATTAAGGGTTTTCTTGTACGTAATCAAGGTATTGTGTACCACATAAAGGTTTTCTTGTACGGAATCAAGTACCACATAAAGCTTTATCAAATTCAGGTGTTTTGTACCACATAAAGGTTTTCATGTATAGACTCAAGAATTTTTGTACTAAATCGAAGCTGTTTGGTACTAAATAAATATTTTTTATAACACATACTGGTTTCTTGTACGGCTTAAAAGTTTTTAGTACCAAATAAAGGTTTTTGTACCAAATCAATGTTTTGTTTAGTATGAAATCAACGTTCTATCCAAATCAAAGTTCTATGCCGAAGTATAAGTCTTTTGTGCGAAATCAAGGTATATTCTACTACATAATGGTTTTCTTGTACGAAATCGAGTTCTTTTGTACCACATAAAGGTTTTCTTGCACCGAATCAAAGTATTATATACCACCTACAGATGTTTTTGTAACAAATTTTGTACAACTTCAAAATTTTCTGTATCAAATAAAAGTTTATCCGTGCCAAATCTAGAATTGGTGTACCTAATCGAAGTTTTTTGTACCGAATGAAGGTGGTGTTATTCCATTCTTGTACCGAATCAGGGTACCAAATGAATTTTTTTGTATAGCGGTGTTTTTGCACTGTTCAGAGCTTTTGTGCCAAATAAAGGTTTTTTGTGCCAAATAAAAGTTTCCTTTAGAATGAAATCAAAGTTTTTGTTCCAAATCAAGGTTTTTATATCCAATTAAATCTTCTAGTACTCTCAGAGTTGACCAATCAAAACTAGTCAATAACAATTTTTTACTTCAAAATCATAAAGAAAAGTGAACGACTTTAATATTATTCTTCATTGTAAAAAATTCTTCATAACCTAAATCAAGGATTTTTGTGCCAAACCTAGCTTTTCCCAATAAAAGCTGTAATTTGTACCAAATACAGATGTTTTGTATGAAATCAAGGCTCTTTGTACCAGCTAAAGGTTTTATTGTATGAAACCAAGGTTTCTTATATCGATTCAAAGTGTTTTGTGTCAAATAAGAGATGTTCTGTACCAAATCAAGAATTTTTGTATGAAACATAATTCTTTGGTACCAAATCAAGCTGGTTTTATTCCAAATAAAGATTTTCTTGTACGAAATGAATGTTTTTGTATCAAATAAATATTTTTGTACCAAATCGAACCTTTGGTTAGTATGAAATAAACGTTTTTATCGTAAATCAAGGTTTTTATATCGAATTAAATCTACTAAACTCGGAGTCGCATACAAACAAAAACTAGTCAATAACGATGTTTTACATCAGAAAAATTAAGAAAATTGAGATACTTAAATGTTATACTTCAGTGTTAAGATTTCTCATACTTTAAACAAAGGTTTTTTGTGCCAAATCTAGTGTTTCTCAATAAAACTTGTGTTGAAGCAAGTCAAAGTATTTGTTACCATAAAGCTTTTATACGAAATCAAGATATTTTCCAAATTTAAGGTTTTTGAACCTAATTAAAGTTGTTTTGCACCAAATAGAGGTGTTTTGCACGGAATAATAGTATTTGTATTAAATCAAGATTTTTCTACCGATTTCATATCAAATCTGGTTTTTTTATATGGAATCAAGACTTGTTCTGGAGAATAAAGCGTTCTACAAAACATGGTTCTCCAAAAGAAAGTACTCAATAAGGATTTTTATTTAGAAACTTATTTAGAATTCAAATTAAGTAATTGCACCCTTAACAGTAAAAAAATCATATGTTAAAGGTAAATAATTGCACTTTTAATTTATTTTACTCCACGTGGCAAAGTAAGTTTCGTTTCAACAATAAAATTAAATTAAAGAATCATCAAGAACAATTGTAAAGTTTTTTCTACTCATTTGGGTCTTGTCGTAACCTTGGATTTATTTACAATACTACCTACATAATACTAAATCAAGGTTTTCTATACCAAATGAAAGTTTTTCTCTACCTAATAAATGATTTTTTACAAAATCAAGGTGTTTTATACCATGTAAATATTATTTTTATACGGAATCAAAATTTTTGTACCAAATCAAGGTTTTTTTGTACCAAATTAAGGTTTTGACTTGCTTCTCAGTGATCAATTTCTTGTCTTGTACTTGTTATAGTACCAGTGGTGCTTGAAAGTGATTTAAAGTGACATCTTAGTGTCTCTTCATCTCAAAATGAAAAGTTTAGGATAGAGTAAGGAAGACGAAGGCAGTAGAAAATTTTTTTAAGAAGGGTGAAGTATACGACCCCGACATTTGCATCAAAGAGGAGACTCTGTTGACCCAGTAAAACCGCAAAAAAACATTATTTGAAACAGACGGTCATGAGTATCGAACCCAAGACCGTCCGACTGCAAAGTGAACACGTTAGGGCGTACCTCTACAGACAGCTCCGTGCAGATCTTTTAGAACCACTGGTGCATTTTATGAGCGGGCCGCAGTGACACCAGCGATCGCATTATAATTCCTGCGTTATTACGGCGTCCCTATCGGAGTGTCGAGAAATTGAATATGTAAATTCCTGACATATTGGTTCTCGGTAGCGGAGCAATAATAAATACATGCGCGGTACAGCTGTCGATATGAACATTATTATGCCGGCGCGGAGTGGGCCGTGTGGGCCGCGGCTCCCGTCTCGATTTTTATAATGACTTTACATTTGTCATGGGCCGGACTGTATATCTGTCAGGACGGACAATGCGTTGCAATGTATACGAGCGTAGTTTGCCGACTTCGCGCCATAGGTGTTAAGTTACTGCTCCGCGCAATTAGTGTAATAATACTCCGAGGGCTGCCTACGGCCCTTTCATGCGCGCCGGCGGACAATGAGGGCCTGATGACTGATAAACCGACCCTTATTAGCGGACTTGATTTAGTGACTCTGGAAATGTGCATTCTGGATTACGACGCGCACTGCGGGTTTGTTGTCTGATCCATCATTGGTATCTCTTGCACCTAGAGAACGTAATACGAGGGCAGCACAGAAAATTAATTGAAATTTATAAGTAAGACAGTGGCGGCTGCTCCTTAGGGGCTCAGGGGCGCCAGCATCCCAGCCGGCAACAGCCTATATGGCATTAGAAAAAAGTTACTATTAAATAATTAAAAATATCTTCTCAACAAGGCAGCTGGCAGCTGCAGACGGCAATCTGAAATGTGGCCCAAACTTATATGGGAATTTACTTGCGAAAGCGCTAACGCTGCGGAATCGAGGTATAGGAGTTTTAATGTGACGCGAAGGCTAACGATGCTGCAGCCGAGACCGGCGCACTTAAACTCGCGGGCTTATCGTCATATTTACAAACACTGCGCTGCTGAAATGTAATGCGATCCGAGGGTAAAGGTAACCGCCGCGTTGATAACAAATGTAGTGCAATCTTCGACATTGAAAATGAATGCCAGTGCAGCAAGCACATTCTTGCATTCTTGTGAGCCGTCTTTTTACATTAAATCGATTGCAGTTGTAGCGTGTTGAGTGATTTCCGTTTTATACAAAAAATAGTGGAGAATAGCATTACGTATTCTCAACATCAATTTTAAAAGCTTACCGTTAAATGAAAATTAAAAAACTTGGACGGTCTACATCGGTATTAAATTTCAAGCTGTAAAATAAAATTGAAACACCATTTTACAAAACATTTTCTGTGGACATTTAGAATAAAAATAAATGGATTTGTAGACGTTACGCATTGCAAGCTGCTTTTTCAATTATCTATTATCGTGTTTCGTTTGCAACACCTATGCACATTTCGTGTTGTGTTTAAATACTTTTGTGCTGGGCATATGACGTTTCCTTTCGAATTATTACAATTAACAATAATTTCTGTATTTGGATTAAAACATCGACGGAATGTAAGTGAGTCATTAATTATTACCTTTGGGTTAGTAATTGTTAAAAATTAAATACAATTATCACGACCCGCAACTGCAAGGCAAGGAACTAGTTTTGTTCCATCTTTTCAAAACTTATATCGCAGGATTACTACATTGGATGTTCCAAAAATATTTAGGAATGGCTTAACCACATGTTTCTGGGCCCAATTCTTTCTGTACAAAAATGAAAAAGTTATCGAACTTGCCATTAAAGGGTTACTGTCCGGTCTGTGTCTGACACCCATGTTTCATCCACCGAGAATAACCACGTCCATACATTTTGAAGAAGCCTTGTACGTTAAAGCAACAAATCCCCATTCATCCAAATCTTGACACCCTTTTTCACCCTGCCGATGACGACAAAAAATAAATTATTGCTTTCGGAAGGGCATGTGACAGGAGACTGTAAACAGGCATTTATCCAAATTTTCTGCCAAAACATGCCGAGCCGTGGCCCCTATTTCGTGGGCAACCAACCCAAGAGGCCTTCGCCCCGGGCAACAATATTGGACGTGTGTGGCTCTTGCGAAACCACTAGAGATGAATGAATGGAGCTTGTTCGAAGTGGGCAAGTGTGAACGGTTGTGCCTAATGTTTGGCTAGACCGATCCATATTTCTCTTCGATTGCGTATTTTAATAAATTCTAATGTTAATGCTACCGTATCCGTTACGAAATTTGCATAGCTGACTGGATCAATTCGCCTTTATGCGAACAAGCGTTGCCCAAGAGCTGGAATTGGTAATGAATGGGAACTCTATCACGCTAATGCTAGCGAGTATTTAGTAATTTCGGCCGGATTTGAGGTCAGCCGTTTATTAATGAACTATCTGGATCGGAATTAGTTAAAATGAAGCCAAGTCAAACTACACAGAAGAATCGTGTAAATCTAACCTTCTCCGTCATATTTTTTTAATTAAAAGTTGACGATATTAATTATTGTTAATATTTAAGTGAGGGTCCACGAATCATCCTCTTCAATTAAAATACCATTCTTACATTGAGAAACTAAAACTGTGAAAGCTCAAATTCCATTAAAAATACTTTTCGCAAAGTTTTCCCAACGTCTTTGGAATGTCTGAACGATTTTAAAACATGAAAGCGATTAAAATAGTAAGCTGTATCTGGAATTTCATTCATTAAAATTGGTTTCAAGCCAAGTTTACGACTCTGGAACGCTTGCGGTTAAAATTTAGTTCTAAAAAATCTACATCATTTAGTAACCTCCTGCATTTTAATTATATAATTCGGTACTAGAAAAGACAAATCATTTCTGCAAACCAGAAAATTCCAAATAGGAAGCAATCGGATTAAAACGTTTACAAATAAATGTCAAGGCAAAAATTGCTTGCTGCAATGATTTATTAACTCCTAATAATACCTCGTCGAGTAATCATTATAAATATACAAATCGTTTCTAATTGAATATTTGAATTAGATTACCTTTATAAGAGTTTTTTATAGTATCGCCGGTTGTAAGCTTTGCCCTCGAAGACTTCTCGTCAAAAAATGTTAACGATTTCTAATTTTTTTAATAACCAATTTAATTTATTGGATTTAGACTGGCAACTGTGATTCAAAATATGAAATATTCCTGGTCAGATTATAAAATACCAAAAAGTCACAAAATAAATATTATTATTAGCTTACATACGACTTTTTCTTAATTGTATTGCCTAGGCTTGTTTTTGCTTTCTGCAGCAAAAACAAATCTAATGTAACAGTACACATATTAGATAGCTTTAAACACCGTTGTAGTTTTCAAATTTCAACGCTCCATTAAGCAAGGAATCAAATTTTAGTTTATTGCATTTTGCGGTTTCAGTAGATCAGAAGTTTGCGTGCAAAAAATGCAGTTTCGGAATTTTCCACGAGAGCTGTTTTGGTACGAGCGTTTTGTCTCAATGTTCGTATAGTGCAAGGAACAGCAAAAACAAGATGTTAATTAAAATAAAAGCAAAAACAGGGCTCAATAAATAAGAGTGCGAACCAGTCTTCGGATTTTAACATCTGATTTCAAAGTTCTGACATAATATTATTTGCCTTCCTTGGGCACATAACGTTGGTATTATGAGATCTGACGAAGTAGAGTAGCAAACAGAAAATTCCGCTTCAATGTAAACAAAGTTTAATTAATTTTCAACAATGAAGAATTACATTTGTGTCACACAGTCTACCTTAGGTCTCATGAAAAGTTTTTCTCACATCCAAGGTAATAAAATAATAGCTATTTATGCAACAAGTGCTAAAAGTTGAGGTTTATGCACGAGTTATGAACATTATTAAACGAAGCCGAAGGCTGAGTTTCATAACATGTCTCGCAGTTATCTAACATCAACAAATTAATTTTTCGTTATCGACTAGTACCTTTTTAGACAACTCCAAGTTTAGTACAAGATTTGATTCAGTAGGAAAATTCATTATTTCGTACAAAAAATCTGATCTGGTACAAAAGAAACTCGATTTGATTTAAAAAAAACCTCGAGCTGGTACAAAAACCAAACAATTCTTAATTTGGTACGAAAAGCCTTGATTTAAAACATGAAAAATTTTAACATTGAAGGATGACGCTGATGTACTTATCTTAGTTTCATTATCTTTCGAAAGTAAAAACTTATTATTTACCATCTTGTAGAGTGTAGACCACTTCGAGCTAAAAAGAAGATATAGTTCGATAAACAAACCTAAAGTTGGTAAAAACAACTAAATTTGATATAAAAACCCCGATTTTGAACAGGCACCTTGTTTCCGCATAAAAAACTTTTTAGTCGTAGTTACCAAAAACGCTTCCTTTCGAACAAAAACTCTTGATTCAGCAAGGAAAAGCTTTGATTTGATTAAAAAGTCTAGTTGGCATGCAACACACCGATTCGGTGACAAACATTATTTCGTTACAAAACACTTGATTTACTACACAAAAAACTTTGAATTGCTAAAAAAAACTTTTATTTTGTACAAAATACTTTGATTTGATAAAACAAATTGTTGACTTGGCACAGAAAAACCTTGATTTTGTAAAAGGACCTTTATTGATACAAATCACTTTGATTCAGTAGCTCAGTTTTCTTTGTCTTTTTGAAGTAAAAATAGTAATTGACTAGCTTTTGTTTGCAGGCAGTCCCGAGTTTAGTAGAATATTTAGTTAGATCCAATAACCTTAGTTAAGTAAAAAAACAACCTGATTTGGTATAAAAAATTTTTAACCATAACAAAAAACCACCTTTATTTAGAACAAAAACCTTGATTCGGTACAAAAGAACCGTTATTTGGTACAAAATGTTTTAATTTGGTACACCACTCTTTTATTCTGTTCATAACTACTTTATGTGTTTCGAAACACTTTGATTCAGTATTTGGTACAAAAATCTTGATTTGGTACAAATACTTTGATTTCGTACAAAAGGCATTTGGTACAAAATATTTTGATTTTATGGAAAAAATCTTGATTCAGCACACAGAAATATTAATTTGATACAAAAAAAAACCTTGGTTGAACACAGAAATACTTTGATTTGTACAATTAGGCTTTTAGTTTGTACAGAAAATATTAATTCGGTAGAAAATATCATTGATTTCGTACAAAAAAACCTTGATTTTATGTATGCGGATATGTAACATTGAAAAATTACGTTTATGCATCTCAGTTTCCTTTGCTGAAGTAAGAAATTAATATTATTGATTAGTTTTCGTTTGTAGGCAATTCAGAGTTTAGCAGAAGATTTAGTTGATACAAAAACCTTGATTAGGTATCAACAACTTGATTTAGCATAACAAAACCTTAAATCCCCATAAAAAATTGGTACGAAAAAACCTTGATTTGGTACCAAAAAAAAAAACGTTATATGATGCAAACCACTTTGATTCGCTAGTTTATGTAGCTCAGATTTCTTTACTTGTCTGAAGGAAAAATTATTATTTACTAGGTTCTGTTTCTAGGCACTTTCCAGTATAGTAAAAGATAGTTCGATACAATTATCTTGATTAGATAAAAATAATTTGATTGACCCTAACACAGCAACAAAGATACTTTATTGGGCACATAAATCTTGATTCGGTACAAAAGAACCTTTATTTGGTACAAAGTATTTTAATTTGGTACAAAAATTCCTGATTGGCCCCAGAAAAAATTTGATTTGCTATAAAAAAACCTGCATTTGATACAAAACGATTTGATTCGATACAAAGAAATCGTTATTTGTTACAAAAAACCTTGATTTGGTAGAAAAACCTAGATATTATGTGTGAGAAAATGTAACATTGAAGAATGGCTTTTATGTATCCCAATCATATTTATCTTTTTGCAGTTAAAAATTTATATTAACGACTAGTTTTTGTTTGTAGGAAATTCAGAGTTTATCCAAAAATGTCAATAATAAAACCTTGATTAGGTAAAAACAATTTCATTTGGTATAAGAAAACCATGATTCTGTACAATACATATTATTTGGCACAAAAAACTCTTGATTCTATACAAAAGAACCTTTATTTGGTATAAACTTCTTTAATTTGGTACAAAAATTCTTGATTCGGTAGAGAAACACTTCGATTTTCTACGAAAAAACTTTTAAAAAATCATTGTTTGGTATCAAAAATCTTAACTTCATACAAACACCTGGATTCTGTTTCAGACTAGTTATTTGGTACAAAATACTTGAATATTGTACAAAAATTCGATATCTGTTATGAAGTTGTTTTATCTAAGGATTCCTTTTATTACATTTCAATTCTGTTTGAATGTATGTAATAAAAAAGATCTTTGTAACAGACAAGTGCAATTTTAGCGCAGTCTGGCTGTATTATACATAGAATATCTGTCATTTACGTGTTAGTTGAAACCATGTTTATATAAAACCTAATTTACAAGCAGTAATAGCTCAGGTATAATTCTTTATTATGTTGCTGGTGCCAATTTAAAAAAAAATCTTTTGTTATCAATCAAAGATCCTCAAATCCACAACCTGTCGAGCTGCTTTCACCACGACCACAAAGTGCCCATTGTGGCGATATGTTAGCTAAACCCAGCGAGGAGGATATCCTGAAAAAACACTCGAGGCCTGCAAGTCACTACTTCAGGAAGAACCCCCGCCTGCTTGACGGCGTGGGCCGAATTTCCAAAGTCCTAGGCGTCGTATGTGGTCTACATAAATTTTCATTTTACGTTTTGTTTCGCCCCGAGTTTATGCCCGGAGTAACCGATAGGCCGGCAGCATTGGCGATAAATTTCGGCAAAAGACATCGATAAATATTGTACGGGCTATTTTACCATCGGCGATAAAAACGTCCGAGGCGGAATCGACACTCGCACCATATTAGTTATTTATCGGCTTTTGGCAACAGCCCCGACTTGTTAGCATTTCTGCAAACTGGCATTTTGTGCATCTATTTGCATTTTTATGCAGGCCATAAAGCCGATAGGTTATGCGCAGCGCTGCCTGCAATGAATCTTTTCGCTTTTCGGCTGTGTTGCCACAGTTTTTTGGCTTTGACGCTAATGACTTCGAATCCTGACACTTATAACCGTAAAAACTTGTAAAATATCATTCATAACTTTCAGAAAGCTACAAGCCAACAGTAAAAACCCGTAACAACTGTTTTAAAACCCAGATTTTGATTTAAAGCCCGACAAGTATAAACATAAATTTCGTACAAGGAATTCACTTTCACTACCAACCCTAACCTAGAACTTTGTCGATCATATGGTATAAACGTTGTTTGTATTGAAGAAAATACGGATACCTCAATATTGGCCACGAACAAACACCTTCACATCTTAAACTTAGTCTATATATTTGAAGATCACTGAAATTGCCACTTTGGTGTGATTTTGAGACTTGAATATAAGACACAGATCATGATTTTTGTCATCTTCGACACAATAAATAATAAAACGAAACAACACTTATGTGTTGTAATTACCAATACTCAAAGCCCTCCAATTTTTTTTTGCTCTTCCCATTGTCCAAAATTAAGTTAAATTAAAATCTAGGGATTTTTCGACTTCTTAGCTAGTTACTTTTGTATTGTATTGTTGTTAGCAGGTTAGATTTTGTGTCAATTTCTGTCAAAACTGACGGAAAACCTAACCTGATAACCTCGAATTTGACATAGACGTACAGTGCCGCCAACATACTATTCATAACGAAACTCCGGCGGCTCGCCGGCGAACCGCTGGCGAGCGACTATGAATACCTACGGCTGTCAGATTCTTCATTTCACACTCTCATCATATTCGCCTGAAAATCCGGTTTTGTTGCAAAATGGACGCTGTTGTTCTTCCGTTTGTCATTTTCACTCCAGCTGTGAGGTTAGCCGTCCTCGTGCTATTTATACCATTTCATTTTTGGTAGTCCTAGAGTGCCACTAGGGGATATTCCGCCGAACAGTCCGTTGGGGTTGAGACTTGGAACCAGATTCTGGGCGTTTATTTAAAGAAGCTTCGACAATTTGTGGCGTATTTCTGCAAGCATTCGAAGCTTGAACCACAAGTTACGTGGATTTCGATAGTTGCAATTCCCTACATTTTGAAAAATAGGCAGAGTTCTGGTAAGAGGTTGTTTTGCTATGGAATTGTCGATTAACATTGTTTTTCGCTGTACCATTTTTTGGATTAACGTTGGAAATAATAGACATTTTTCAAGAAATCTGGAGTTGTTTGGACTGTTTTAATAAGGGGAATTAAAGTTGGAGTTTTGTTTAGAGCAGTTGTAGCGGAACATTCCATTGAACTGGGCTTTGTAGTGATGGGGTGTATTTAATTCCGTATATATTACGTTCTAGCAGTAGAAATATATGCTACAATTCAATCTAGTACGATCATTGTGTCAGCGTTTCGAGGTTAAGTTTAGCTATCGTTTCGATGTGGAAAACAGCTTATTTCTTTTAATTATACAAATCCATATTTTGTATTTGCATAAAACCCAGCTTAGCCGTTTTCTATTTTCTTGTATAAATCCAGACGTCACCTTCTTAATTGTTTAATCAAGTTATACTAAACCAACTGCCAGGAGTGATTCCTGGTGGGAAATTATTTCATATTGTTTTGAAGCTACCTTATGGGTGAGCTAAATTAGATAGATGTTTGGCCAACCTAATTTTTACACTGTTACCCAAACAGTTTTGAACTTGTTTAAGTTTACAATAATGTTTCGAATTCCTCAGCGGCAATTACTCCCCATTAGAATTTACATCTGTCTGCTATGTATTAGTCCTTATACATTTAAATATTTATTGTTAAATATCAGTAATTACATGTAGTTTTAAACTATATCTGTTTTATTACCCAAACTCTATTAACTGCTATGACATGATATTCGTTCATTTGAGTTTTGGCTTCGTTTGAGTCATCTAATGATTCGTTTTGTCAAGAATCTAGGAGTGAACCTTCCAGATAAAACTACTTAGCGCCCCTTCAATTTATTTAGTCACCTATTAAGGTTAGTCAAATCTGACCCATTCTCCCGAGCTACTCGGTGGCATGTTTACCGTTTGATATAGATAAAAAATCTCGTAACACTTCATGCCACCACTGATTAATATAAGAAAAACTGCCGAATGGAAATATGTTGATAAATGCTGACTAAAGGTTAAAGTGCAAGTTAACCATTCGTGTCACACTTCATTATTTTTGTCTCTTTCTACAACGTATTAGTGCAATATCTTAAGTGTTATGTTAAAGATAACAAAAGACCTAATCGGAAACTGAAAGCTATTTTATGCATTATAGATACAAAATAAGACACTTGAAAGACTAATTTCCTTTTTTTGATTATACAATTTTTAATACTAAATTTGTCAACTCCAGCAACTACAACAATAAAAGTCACATAAATGGCACAAATCCCTCCAGCAAGCTGACTTGCTGCAAGTAGTCAGCAAGAGACACAATAGCAAAGCGGTTTTACGGCGCTAAATCCTGGAGAAGTTGATTATAATCGAATTTAAAGCGGAAAATAAACTTTAATGTACCCAAATTGATGGTCGCTAGCAATAACCATTACCATAACAAGGCACCGTAAAAACGGCCATATTTAAATGCGCAGCGACGCAAACGACTTCATAAAGTATCCTCCACTTAACCAGAAACAATTGAACTGCGCTTCCCCCGGGCTGTTTTTCCCGCGGAGCGATTTGTGTGATGCGCTTCCTGCGGCGCGAAATTGCCATTTTCGAAAAAGCGCGCTGGTTTATTGTATGTCTGCACTATTTGCTTGCTTTCCCGCTTGACTTACGACGACTTCCTAGTTCCAAGGCAAATGTGTGCTGCCACGCAGCGTGCTATCCCATCGTGAAATACAGTTACTCGGTATATAATGGCGAGCCTGTTCGTAATAAAAAAGATTTAAAAATCACAGTTATTTTTGTACCAAGCTGCAATTGCAAACACTATTTAAAATATTACAAAAATTGGCACAATAAACAACCATTTTCCAAAAACTCCTCGTCGTATTGGTTGAAAGATTTGATGACGTAATATGACACCGAATTGTTCGGCCAATAAAGCACGACGAGATTTTGGCGGTAACATTTAACGCAATACGCTTCTTATAAACAAAAAAATGCCTATTATTTCGAACTATTGTAATTTATAATAGAGTAAAAACATTTATAACTGAGATTTACTTCCAGCTCTTATAACCACGTGCAGACGTTAAGGCTCCGCAATTTATGGCAATATATTCTCTAAATGGACATTAAAACTGAACAGCTAATTGTTCCTTGCGGTAACTTCATTGCAGTTTTACTCAATACTGGTAGTGCTGAATGCGTACGGTAATGTTTGTTTAAACAACAGAAGTGTTGGGTGATTTCTCCCAGTAGGAAACAAAAGATTGCTAGGTGTAAATAATAATAACTTAGAAAAATTAATGAAGCTGAGAGATTTATGAAACCAGTTACTAACTATACATTTAATCTTATTGAAAAAGAAACACGTGCCCAGGGAAGTAACTCCCTGAATTCATTGCTCTCTAATCTAGCAGCCCGCCTAGCAACAACATGGATATGGGTTCAAATCTGGCCATGGTCAAGAATTTTTTTCCGAGCAGCACTGGATTTGAACTCGTTACTTAAGAGAGATTTAAGTTAGATTTGGGAGTGTTGAATGTGGCGTGTGTCTGAATGGAAGGAAGCGTAATACAAGTAGCAGGCGACCCATTGCCACCATAGCACTTCCCACAAGGTAGGAATGGTACGAATGATCTATGTTGATAATTATTTTCACTACACATTTCAAATAGTTGCTTTCAGAAGATTTAATCTTAATACACACTGAGGAGAGATACTGTGTAATTAGAAAGCTATTAAAAACAAAAATCATGATGTTAGACTGCGATAGAAACTATAGAACTGGCAAGTATGAAATTAGCAAATTCCATTGTCCTGCTTCGTGTGGTTTTCAATTTTAGATTCATCTGTTATTCAAGCAAAACATTTTTCGATTATTTTTAGTTATTCCTTCTAAATTCATATATTTTTCAGTTTGAACTATTTTTTGAAACATATAAATTCGTCTTCTCTATATTTCAGACCTAGTGATTATTTATTATGCCAAAAAAAATTGACATTTTAAATTGTTGTAAATGGCTGTAATTGCAGGATCTACATTGTTGTGCCATTTGTACAATCCGGAAATACAGACAAAACACAACAATAGTGTTAATCAGAAATTAACGCCACTTAAATCTACATTTTAATAAACGCACATTATCGCTGTCAATCCAGGCCCGCGAGCGTCGTCATTTCGAAATGCATCGTGCGAGACCACAGCAATCCTCGACTGCTTAATTACAGTCTCAATTAAACATTTTTCTAAATATGGCACGTCATAACTCCGAACTGACAAATTCATTAGCCAATAATTAAAGCCGTGCACAGAGACGCATTCACGCGTGACCCTAATTAGGCGCGTTCCCAGCATTGTCCCATTAAATTACACATTGTGTGGTCATCATTGTCCACCAGATTAACGGCGGCTAATGCGATTGGTTTGCGAGGTAGCGCAAATAATGGAGTTATTGTGCTAAGGCAGGTTGCGGAACATGGGTTATGATGGCGACTATGGCTGCATTAATTGTTGCTGCTGCTGCCCCTAAGGTTACTGCGCTGCGATTGTCGCCAAAAGTAATACGGTAATTAAGGCGAAGCGTCCATTAGTCTTAATAGCACTATTAGTTTCTGAAGCTAGCTTTCCCACTACTTTTAAGTAAATGAAGCCAACAGAGAATGGCTGAAATGCATCAACAGCTTGGACAATTAGCATTTCACCTTTCAGTAACCCATGTTACTGTATTGTCTCCACAAAATTGACTTAAGATTACTTGTATGGCATTAATACTCGTTTATATTTTTCAATTGTTGTCAGCAATGGTTCCAGTTCAAACGAGTAGCTCAAGATTAGATAAATCAATTAACGTAGTATAACTCGAAATGTTACGCTAAGCTATATTAAGTTATTCGTTTTAGTATCCCGTATTTAGACTATCGGCCCATAAATGCTGGAAATAACATAAACATAAATAATTTAGTATCGAATACTTAGCCATAAATATATAGTTGCAGTTTTAACATCTAGCTCAATATTAGGTGAATAATTTGACGAAGTATACCTCGATTTATTACACTTGTAGCTATAGTTCCACATTAAATTATTCTTGAAATATTTCGATTGCACGCTATAGATCCCTTGCTTCAAATAACATAGATATTTGGGCACAGAGTACAAGATCATAAAAATATAGGTCCAGTTCAAGCATGTAGCTCGATATTAGGTGAATAATAGAACGAAGTATACCTCGATTTATTACACTTGTAGCTATAGTTCCAGATTAAATTATTCTTGAAATATTTCTATTCCAGGCTATAGATCCCTTGCTTCAAATAACATAGATAGTTGGGCACAGAGTACAAGATCATAAAACTATAGGTCCAGTTCAAGCATGTAGCTCGATATTAGGTGAATAATAGAACGAAGTATACCTCGATTTATTACACTTGTAGCTATAGTTCCAGATTAAATTATTCTTGAAATATTTCTATTCCAGGCTATAGATCCCTTGCTTCAAATAACATAGATAGTTGGGCACAGAGTACAAGATCATTAAACTATAGTTCCAGTTCAAGCATGTCGCTCGATATTAGGTGAATAATAGAACGAACTATACCTCGATTTATTACACTTATAGCTATAGTTCCAGATTAAATTATTCTTGAAATATTGCAACTCTAGACTATAGATCCGTTGCTTCAAATAAAATAGATAGTTGGGCACAGAATACAAGATCATAAAACTATAGTTCCAGTTCAAGCATGTAGCTCAATATTAGGTGAATAATTCAACGAAATATACCTCGATTTATTACACTTATAGCTATAGTTCCAGATTAAATTATTATTCTTGAAATATTGCCATTCTAGACTATAGATCCGTTGCTTCAAACAACATTGACAGTTGAGCATAGAATACAAGATCATAAAACTATAGTTCCAGTACAAGCATGTAGCTCAATATTAGGTGAATAATTTAACGAAATATACCT
The DNA here is from genome assembly GCA_940337035.1 of Agriotes lineatus. Lineage (NCBI taxonomy): Eukaryota > Metazoa > Arthropoda > Insecta > Coleoptera > Elateridae > Agriotes > Agriotes lineatus. The sequence goes on along the minus strand of OW679201.1, from coordinate 69,533,634 downwards.
CGATTTATTACACTTATAGCTATAGTTGCTGATTAAATTATTCTTGAAATATTGCCACTCTAGACTATAGATCCGTTGTTTCAAACAACATAGACAGTTGAGCATAGAATACAAGATCATAAAACTGTAGTTCCAGTTCAAGCATGTAGCTCAATATTAGGTGAATAATTTAACGAAATATACCTCGATTTATTACACTTATAGCTATAGTTCCAGATTAAATTATTCTTAAAATATTGCGATTCTAGAATATAGATCCGTTGCTTTAAATAATCTAGATAGTTGGGTATAGAATACAACATCATAAAACTATAGTTCCAGTTCAAGCATGTAGCTCAATATTAGATGAATAATTCAACTATTTGTTAAGCTGATAGCTATTGTTCCAAGTTAAATCATTCGTTGAAATATCGCAATATTAAACTTGCTTCTGCAAATAACACTAATAATTTGGTATAGAATACTTAAATCATCAATCTACAATTCCATTTCAAACCTGTAGCTCAATATCAGATCAATAATTTAGCGAAGTATAATTCGATTTGCTACATTTGGCTTTAGTACCATCTTAAATTGTTCGTGGAAATATTTCAATTCTAAACTATCAGCCTGTTTTTGCAAATAATATAAATAATTTGGTATGGAATACTTAGCCACGAATCTATAGTTCCAGTTCAAACATGTAGCTGAATATTATGTAAATAATTGAACAAAGTCTACCTGGATTTTTCGTTGAAATATTGCGATTCTAGACTATAGATCTGTTGCTTCAAATAACATAGATAGTTGGGTACAAACTACAAGATCATAAATCTATAGTTCCAGTTCAAGCATGTAGCTCAGTATTCGATAAATAATTTAACGAAGTATAACTCGATTAGCTACGTTTATAGCTATAGTTGCACGTTAAATTATTCATTGAAATATTGCAATTTTAAACTGTAGTCCTGCTGTTGCAAAATAACACGAATAATTTAGTATAGTATACTTGTATCATCAGTATATAGTTCTATTTCAAACATGTAGCTCAATGTTAGATGAATAATTTAATGGAGTGTAACTCAATTTGCTACACTTAGCTTTAGTACCATTATTAATGAAAATAACGCAATTTTAAACTATCGGCCTGTTGCTGTAAATAACGTAAATATTTTGGTATAGAATACTTAAATTTTCAATCTATAGTTGCATTTCAAACCTGTAGCTCAATATTAGATCAATAATTTAGCGAAGTATAACTCGATTTGCTCCATTTAACTTTAGTACTACCTTAAATTATTAGTGGAAATATGGCAATTTTGAACTATAGTCCTGCTGCTACAAATAACACGAATATTTGTTCAATTTATTACGCTTATAGCTATATCTACATCTTAAACTATTCGTTGAGATATTACAATTTTAGACTATCGATATGTTGCTTCAAATTACATATATAGTTGGTTACAGAATGCAGGATCATAAAACTGTAGTTGAAATTCAAACATGTAGCTCAATATTACTCGTAGGTGAATAATTTAACGAAGTATACGTCGATTTATTACGCTTATAGCTATAGTTCCAGCTTAAATAATTCCTTGAAATATTACGATTCTAGACTATAGATCTGTTGCTTCAAATAGCATAGATAGTTGAGTACAGAATACAAGATCATGAAACTATAGTCCCAGTTCAAGCATATAGCTCAATATTAAATGAATAATTTAACGAAATATAACTCGATTTGTTACGCTGATAGCTATTCGTTGAAATAATGCGCTTCTAGACCATATATATGTTGCTTCAAATTACATAGACAGTTGGGTACAGAATGCAGGAGCATAAAACTACAGTTCCAGGCCAAGCATGTAGCTCAATATTAGATGAATACTTTAACAAAGCATAACTCGATTGTTACGCTTATAGCTGTAGTTCCAAGTTAAATTATTCGTTGAACTATTGCGATTTTAAACTATAGTCTTGCTGCTGAAAATAAGACAAATAATTTGGTAGGGACCCTAGTAGCACAAAATGGTTGGGCCAACGTTGGCTCATTGAAGTGTCCCACAGTTGGCCAACGGTATGTAATGTCCTCTTTTACAGTCAAACCCCAACCATCGATTTCCCAACTGAGGGCCAACTATACACATTAAAGTATTCCCAACCAGCATCCAACAATTGAACAACCAAAAGCCAACAAATAATCTAACTCAGCTTTCTGTATTAATCGGTAGGTATGAAAAGACAAATAAACAAGTGTAAATAAAAATGCCATTTATTATACATAAAGGAAAACATAAATACAATACTTACAAATCTTGTATAAAACAAGTAAGTTATAATATATTTGAAAAACGAATAATTTTCAGCAATATTAAAAAGCACCAAGTATATCAACCTCAGAAAATAAGGTTTATGTTATTTTATTTTATTTATTTCATCATCACTGCTGTATAAAATTCTTCTCTTCGCCTTCCTTTTTCTCACCTTCGTTTCTTCCGATGCAGAAACTAGTTCTGATTCACTTTCGGCCTCCTTTAGCGTTTTTCTTGCTTTTAAAATATTTTCTGGAAATGCAAAGACAAAATTAATATTAAATCCACGTCATTTAAATTTGACCCGCTACAAATATAAATCGCACTTCAAAATACAAATATAATTATTATAGTTTAGGCAAGGTTTATACATTTTAAAACTTTATATTGCTATTGCATTATCTAGTTTAAAGTAGAATTAAGGTTGTAGTGTGGGGTGCTAATAGTTTTAAAGTATCAAGGGCATTATGAGCAAAATAAGCCCCCAAAATTGTTAGTGTACAAACCAGGAGCCTTTGGCCCGAGGTGTGTACAACAATCGCGGCACTTAGTTCATAATGCTTTCAACATTGTATGTCATACCGGTTTTCTTATCTAATTCAAGTCAAAGTGATTTTGAATTACATTTTCCTAGTTATCGCTTGTAATTTTCAATGAAAACAAGTAGTGTTTATTTTATCCTATTATGTTACTATGATTATTTTATTCGTAGAGATTTCAACCAATCAAAAGGCTGGATTTAGTTAAGTTATCTTGTATAATTTCGATTATACAAAATCTATTATACTATAGTAACTTCACTAGGCTACGCAATACATAACTTTTGTCAACTTGATGTTGTTTTCATGGAGATGACTTTCAGCTAGGTTAATTCAAACAAATCGAGCTGCCAATAAAATATTTATTTGTTCCTAATATTAAAATTTACTCACAAAATAATCAAATCCAATACAATGCGTACTTCGAACATGTTATACGTCTCAAACTTCCTGCACAACAACAAATCGTGTCAGTTTGACAGAATAATCCTCCCGCTGACGCGGTCGGACTATTTAACCTGTCAAACTGACACTCTTTTATTATTGTGCAACAAGTTATCGACATATAACCCGATAATATCGAAGTACTTATAGTATTACTTCTGATTATAAGCATAACTCCTTAGCAACAAGTTGCGTTAAGATGCATTTAACAACACTAGTGTCGTTAAGAAAAATAACATACAATACTTTATTAGCATTTAATCACATGTTGGCAGTACTGACGTGTATTGTCAATCTATGTCAAATTCGATGTTAGTAGGTTAGGTTTTGTTTGTTACTTGACACAGACTGACGCAAAACTTAACCTGCTAATCTCCAATTTAACATAACCTGACAGTGTTACCATCTTACCAGTGATACCACAACAGCCGATATAAGTCTCGCTGTTGTAAGTGTCACTAATAAAAATTTTTCCTTTTAAAAAAAATAGAATTTTAGGATAAAATAAACCGTGTTACAATATATGTAACGTTATCTGCTTTCTACATTACTCGAGCATTTTAAAGAACTCGTTCGTAACGTCGCTCGTTCATTCAAACTATTCTCTCGCAATGTAAAAAGTTTGATAACATTACTTGAATCGTAAATTACTATTACTTTTTCATAATAACATTATAAAAAAATAATTTCCCTGGAGCGTTATTTTGTTATAACATACCTTAAAATAGATTAATTATTATCAATTAATATACCTCCAGGTACGATATAAACATTATAAATTACATATGAGGTAAAGATCTATTTGTATGTAAAAACAAATTTGTATTCTCGATTTTTCTTGAAAACTGCTATTATTTTAACCAAACTCAACAAAAATTTGTTTAAATTTTCTTTACTACTTGCAGACAAAACTAAGATTTTTAATGGGTTCATTAACGATACTGAAAATAAAGAGCACAGAAAACAATCCAGTATGAAAGAAATATTGCAACAATCTATTTTAACTTGTGCTACTTTGAGACACGTGTTAATATAAATTCCAAAACTGCAAGATTACTGTGTAACGTTTGTATACTGACCAGTACTAGAAAATATTGGCTTTACAGCGTACACCATCCACGTTTCACATGCAGGATCTCCATTAACCAAACATTTATTGTGAAGTTAATTTAAACGGAGGCCAAAAACTTTCTTGGTTCCTCGATGTCAACCACTCATCATCTCGAACTAGTCCAAGCAGGCCTCCTTCGAACTCCACAACGTGAAACATGTTTGTGTATTCTTCTAAAAATTGGGAAAAACAGTTATAATATTGAATATATAAGAAACAAGATTCATCACAAAGTACAAGATTTACAGAAATAAGTACTCATATCGGCCAAAATTGTTAAATCTAATTTGTTAGGTTAGGTTGCACGTCCTTTTTCTATTTATCCATAATGTGGGTTATTTCGAAACATAAATAAGTTACAGTACATGAGGATCATATTATTGTTAATTTTACTTACCAAATCTTGGATATGTAGGAAGAAAAGGACCCACAAGTACAAGAACAAATAACGCAAGCTCGCATGGATAATGGCGCCGGGCGCGTTGCAGGTTGCAGAGGGCAGAAACCACGAACAGCGGAGTGGCGGTTGCTTGGCACGCGCAATGCGCAATACGTCATTAATAACCTCACGGGGCATGCGTCAGCTGTTGTACAAAAACTGATTGATAAACGTAATAGACAAATTTATTTATGATCATACCAAAATTCGCCATAATTACTGATGGAATTAATAAATTGCCAATTGATGAATTGACTTCAGAATTCACTCATTCAACTTCCCTGTTATAAATAACTAAAATTCACAACAAATTATTACAGTTGGGCCAACGCACGGTTATTGTTACTAAATGCAACAACTATCTTCCTAGCACGCTGATGATATCCCAACGCTGGGCCAACATATGATTATTGTTGACAAATTCAACAAATATTTCATTTTATACCAATGTTGGCCCAACGTAGGATATTAGTTGGCAAATCTACCAACCATTTACCAACCATGCCAACTATATCCCGACGTTGGCCCAACAATCTGTGCTACTAGGGGAATACTTAAATCATCAATATACAGTTCCATTTCAAACCTGTAGCTCAATATTAGATCAATAATTTAGCGAAGAATAATTCGATTTGCTACATTTAGCTTTACTACCATCTTAAATTATTCGTTGAAATAAGTATCACAATCTTAAACTATCGGCTTGTTGCTGCAAATATCATAAATAATTTTTTTATAAAATACTTGGCCATAAATCTATAGTTCCAGTTCAAACATGTAGCTCAATATTAGGTGAATAATTTAACGAAATATACCTGGATTTATTGTGGTTGTAGCTATCTAGTTCCAGCTTAAACTGTTCGTTGAAATATTGGGATTCTATACTATAGATCTGTTGCTTCAAATAACATAGATAGTTGGGTACAGAATACAAGATCATGAAACTATAGTTCCAGTTCAAGTATATAGCTCAATATTAGATGAAAATAACGAAGTCTAACTCCATTGGTTACGCTTATAGCTATAGTTTCAAGTTAAATCATTCGTTAAAATATTGCCATTTTAAACTATAGTCTTGCTGCCGCAAATAACACAAATAATTTAGTATAATATACTTAAACCATCAAGATATAATTCCATTTCAAACCAGTAGGTCAATACTAGATAAGTAATTTAGCGGAGTGTAACTCAACTTGCTACACTTAGCTTTAGTGCCATTATTAGTGAAAATAAAGCAATTTTAAACTACCGGCCTGTTGCTGAAAATAACATAAATAATTTGGTATAGATTACTTAGCCATAAATCTATAGTTTCAGTTCAAACATGTAGCTCAATGTTATGAATAATTGAACGAAGTATACCTCTATGTATTACGTTTATAGTTAGATCCGTTGCTTCAAATAACATAGATAGTTGGGTACTGAATACAAGATCATAAAACTATAGTTCCAGTTCAAGTATGTAGCTCAATATAAGATGAAAATAATGAAGTATAACTCGATTATTTACGCTTATAGCTATATAGTTGCAAGTTACATCATTCGTTAAAATATAGCAATTTGAAACTATACCTAGTCTTTCTGTTACAAATAACAAGAATAATTTGGTATAGAATACTTATACTTATAATTATCATACTATAGTTGCATTTCAAACCTGTAGCTCAATATTAGATCAATAATTTAGCGAAGTATAACTCGATTTGCTACACTTAGCCTTAGTACCATCTTAACATTTAAACTATCGGCCTGTTGCGGAAAATAACATAAATAATTTGGTATAGAATACTTAGCCATAAATCTATAGTTCCAGTTAAGCATGTGCCTCAAAATTAGATGAATAATTTAACGAAGTATAACTCGATTTGCTGCGCTTATAGCAATAGATCCAGGTTAAAAAGTTCGTTGAAATATCGCAATTTTAAACTATATAATCCTGCTGCTTCAAATAGCACGAATAATTGGGTATAGAATACTTAAATCATCAATCTATAGTTCCATTTCAAACCTGCAGCTCAATATTAGATGAATAATTTAGCGAAGTATAACTCGATTTGTTACACTCAGCTTTAGTACTATCTTAAATCATTTGTTACAATATCGCCAGTTTAGACTATAGGCTTGTTAATGAAAATAATATGAATAGTTTGGCATAAAAAATACCTAGTCCGCAATCTACACTCTCAGTTAAAACCTACAGCTCTATATTAGATGAATAATTTAACGAAGTATAACTCGACTATAGCTAAGCTACAGTTTCAGCTTTAACGGGTAGTTGAACTATCGCTATTTTGCACTAGGTATAGGTCTGCTGTTCAAAATAAGATACATAGCTGGGTACAGAATACTGGATAATCAAACTATAGTTCCAGCTCAAACCGGTAGCTCAATATTAGATCAACAATTTCGCAAGGTATAACTCAACATGGTACGTTAAATCATAGCTCCATAGTAAATTATTCAATATTGCGGTCCTAAACTATAAGGCTTTTCCTGCAATTCACATGAATAATTTGGAATAGAATACTTAGTGATCAACCTATAGTTCCAGTTTAAATCTGTAGCTGAATATTAGATAAACAATCTACAGTTGCAGTTCAAACTTGTAACTCGATACTGGATGAATAATTTAACGAAGTACAACTCGATTTGTTGCATTAAACTAGAGCGCCAGGTTAAATCGTTCGTTAAAATATCGCAATTATAAACTATCGGCGTGTTGCTGCAAGTAACATGAATAATTTGGTATGAAATACTTAGTCCACTTCAAACCTTTAACTTAATATTAGCTGAGCAATTTAACGAAGCAGAACTCGATTTGTTACGCTTAGCTATAGTTAAAACTTAATTATTCGTTGAAAAATCGAGATTCTAGACTGCAGGTCTGTTGTTCCAAATATAATTAATAGTTGGGTACAGAATACTTGATCAACTAAAGTGTACTTTCAAGTCAAATTTGTAACTCACTATTAGATGAACAATTTAACGAAGTAGAACTCGATTTGCTACGGTTAGCTACCGCTCCGAGTGACACTGTGCGTTAGATTGGTGAATAAGTATTCTATTAGAAATTATTCATTTTATTTGCAACAAGAGGCATACAGTCTGTTCAACAAAAAAGGCCCCGCCTTCTAGCTACTTTATTATTTATTTTAGACCCAATAAACCCTATATCAAATCAAATGACACATGAAAACCTACATTTTAACACAATCAACAAATTTTTATCTTCAATTGTTTCAGAGTGGTGATGTCACATGCAATTTTTTTAAATGACACTGTATATATTTTTTTACATTTTCTGGTAGAGGTTTTTTTTTCTTTTCAACAATATAAATATTTTATGCCCTTACATAAGAAAATTTTCGAGAAAAATTAAAAAACTTTTTTATCGGTGGGAGGCCACGATACAAAACTATAAACAAAAGTGTAACTCAGAAAAACAAAACAATAAACACTTTAGATTATTCTGAAATCTGATAGTTAAAACGTTTGGCTACTATTTGTTTTGTTTTTCTGAGTTACACTTTTGTTTACAGTTTTGTATCATGGCCTCCCACTGTGAAAAAGTTTTTGTAATTTTTCACGTAAATTTTTTTATGCAAGTGCATGAAATATTTATATTGTTGAAAAGAGAAAAAAATCCTCTACCAGAAAATGTCAAAAAATATATACAGTGTCATTTAAAAAAATTGCATGTGACGTCACCACTCTGAAACAATTGAAGATAAAAATTTGCTGATTGTGTTAAAATGTAGGTTTTTATCTGTCATTTGATTTGATATAAAGTTTATTGGGTCTGAAATTCTAAAATAAATAATAAAGTAGCTAGAAGGCTTTTTTGTTGAACAGACTGTATACCTAGGCTAAAGGAGTAATAATTGAGGAAATAATTTAAGCTGGAACTATAGCTTAGCGTAACAAATCGAGTTATACTTTTTCAAATTATTTATCAAATATCGAGCTAAGGTTTGAACTGAAACTACAATTTGCGACTTACAGTATCCTATTTCCAATTGTGCATGATATTTGCAGCAACTGACCTAATAGTCTCAAATCGAGATAAACTCGCAAATTATAATTTCAGTTCAAACCTGTTCAAACCTATCATTAAATAAATAATTTTTGAAAGTATAAGTCGATTTGTAACATCAAGCTATAGTTCCAGCTTAAACTATTCGTTGAAATATCGCGCTTTCAGACTATGGGGGGGGGGGGGGGGCTGTTGCTACAAATAACATGAATAATTTGCTATACAATATTCATTCATCAATCTATAGTTACAGTTCAAGCATGTAGCTCAATATTAGATGAATAATTTCACTCGATTTGTTACGCTTAGCTATAGTTTCAGCTTAATTATTCGTTGAAATATTGCCAATGCAGACAACATCACCTTAAATGTTATATGCTCGAAGCATGTTACAACAAATTGCTACAGAGTTTGGGATAGTACTATAGTAGTGTCAGTAGTTTGGGTTCTCTGATTTCTTTTGCTCTTCTTGAAGTTCAAGCTATGTCAAGTACCTACCCTTCTCCAGCACCACATTTCAAATGCGTCGATCTTTCTTCCTCCTTGTTCTTTCAGCATTTATGGCTCTGCACCATTTATCATACTAAAGCATTTCTCATAAGTTTAATATTATTAGCCTTCCATCTGTTGCAAGTTTTGCCATTTCATTTGATCTTTTGATTTCCTGGGTATTTCTTCCTTCGTTGTTGATGAGCGCTCTCAGACTACGAAGTGGCATGTTAACCGATCTACTAGATCTAAAACTAGATCAATAGATTTAGATGTGAACAAATGTTGAAGGGAATTATCAATATGTATATAACATCAGAAGTTCGAATAAACCCCTGGAAAAGATTTTGATGTTTCGAAATATTCTACCTTTTTCACCAAGTATTTTTCCATGAAGCTGATGAGCAAAATAGTTCAGAAAGCCTTTGCTCAAAGGGCATTGTTCAGCTAGGTGCTTTCCAATAATGGAACAAGCAAACACAAGCCAATAAAGAGGCCATTATCCGAGTGTACACTTCCATTAGAAGAAAACGTTTCTACATCTCAGTTGGCGTGATATACTGGCCGGCTTCGCCAGAGAGTTTAACCACCCCCTGCTGCTACTTAATGGAGTCGGTACGCATTCGAGCCGACGTCTACATCGTAACAGCGCCGGGTCGAACTACACTACGTTTTTATGGCTGCCAGAGAACTGTAGCGTTTTACAGAGACGCTACAACGGATCTTTAAAAGTCACGGGAGGTGAGAGGAGTAAGTACTTAAAATGAGCCTGTAATTACGATGCCATATTTAGATTTGCATTTAAAAATCTGACTGTTATTAATAGTTCCTTTGTAAGGAAGAAGTGAAAGGAGCTGAAATCCATGAATGTATAATGCCCGCTTCGAGTGGCAAAAATCGTCGCAGTAAATCAAAGTAGCCATGAACTAACCTCACGCAACGCGTCGGACGGCATTTTCGAAGATCAAAGAGCGGGAGATAATTGTGTCCAGGTTGATATGTACAAATAAATAAGGACCCAACTTAATTTATTGAATTAACAATATTAGAAAACGGTAAATCATTTAACATATCCTTTTTTATTTTTTGTGGCAATCGCAAAAGTCGTGCAAAAAGTTTGTTAATGTTATCGTAGTATTTTTGAATGTACACAAGGTTTTTTAAATGTTTGTGCATATGCGTAGGTGGAATTTATAATGGCAGATACCTTGAGAAAACTGAATTAATTTTAATTTTTAATTCCATATAATATAATACACCCGCGCAATTGTGACAAAATGAATAAAAGGACAAATTGACTTCTGCACATTGCAAACACCTACACTGATACTACTATGGTCTCCATTATTATTTTAAAAAATCGTTTTATAGTATTACATTACAGAAATGGTAGCTTATTTCGTTAAAATGGCATCGAGGCCCTAACTTTATTTATATTACTACCTTTAAAGCCCCTTCCCTTTAAATTTCTGTTGATTAATGGGTATTATTTCGGGTATGACTAAAAGCATCTAATGATACAGCATGTTGATATCATTAATCTTTAAAATACAAACGACTTCAGCGTGTAGGCGCACTTAAACTCCCAAATTTGCAACTTTCTAGGGGCAGAAAAAATGGAAAAAAATCCCACACAAACAAACTTGGTCTGTTACGTCAGGCCGTCGTTCTAGTTCAAAGGTTTAGTTGAGACACCACGATCATAAATTGCTGTATACTAAATCAATAATTTATAGAAGTATTATTGAGACTTGCTGTTACGTGAATTATAGTTCTAGCTCAAAGTTTTCCTTGAGACACACGATATTAAACTACAAATTGTGACTACATACTACATAAACAATGTTAAAAAGTCGTAGCTCTATATCAAAACTTTCGACGAGACTTCACTAAATTAGTCTACAATATTGTGCCAATATGCAAAAATAATTTCGAAAAGTATACTGAACTGTTACGTTTAATTATAGTTCCAGATCAAAGCTGTGTCTCAAGTCTATGACTATACACTACAAGCATTACTTCAAAAAGTTGTAGTTCAATGCTACCATTGAAACACTACGATATTTAATTGCCACACTACAAGCCAGTGACTATACACTATAGGAATTATTTCAAACTGTTTTAGTTCATAGTTGTCATTGAGCCACTACGATATTAAACCATACACTACAGGAATTATTTTTAAAATTCTAGTTCATAGCTTTCATTGAGACATCACAATATTAACTACAATCTCGAGTTATGGTTCTAGTTTCAAGCTTTCAATAAGACCTCACAATTTTAAACTACAAGCCTGCGGATGTACACTACAAGAGCTATTTCAAAAAGTTTTAGTTCAATGCTGTAATTGAGACACTAGGATATTTAATTGTCATCCTGATACCAGATACTAAAAGAACAATATAGTGAACTTCCTGTTCCGTTAAGTTATGATTCCAGTTTGAGGCTATACTAAAACACACAAGCCTGTGACTGTACACTATAAGCATTATTACAAAGTGTTTTAGCTCATAGCTGATGTCATTGAGACAATTCCGAAATCATATACTAAAAAAATCATTTCGAAAACTATACTGAACATCCTCTTCCCTCGAGTTATGGTTCTAGTTTCGGACGTACGTAAACTGCAGCGGCTTAATCCTCATTAGCATGTAATAACCAGGTAGCATCTCCAAAAAGTAGGTAAACTGCAGCGGGTTTATATGTTAATGACGGGCGCCGTGTAATTACCATGTTCTAATGAGCACCTAATGATGGAATTTCATACTGTAAAATTTATGGTATTCCATTTTGAACATCTGTTAATAAATAGACGAACTGTTTCAAGAAATTCTCACTATTCATTCAGCAACAAAACCGAACGTTCCTACGCTAAAATGAATAAAGTAATAGTTGTTGAGAACGAACGCGGCAGAAAACTGCTATTAGCAAACGGCTGCAAGTTTTATAAAAAGGAAACTTTAAAGTCTTCGAGTGAAGAAAAATGGTGTTTCACGGTGCGATGTTGCACATCAAAGCTGTATATCCTCTACAACGGAGCCGATCCTGCTATTTCAAGAGAGGATGGTAGGCACAACCACAACATTGACGCGAGGAAGGTATTTAATATGTATATTTCGTCAGTCCCAAGCCTGAATAAAGTGTGAGGGGAAATGATGTGATTAGTTGTCGATTAATGTTAATGTTAATTTTATGACCCCTCTGCAGTTTACATACGTCCCAAAAACTACCTGAACGGTGCCCGCTGCAGTTTACGTACCCTCACTAATGATCCGCTGCAGTTTACAAACGCCGCTAGTTTCAAACTTTCAAGGAGACATCACGATATTAAACTGCAAGCCTGTGGTTGTAAGCTGCAAGAGCTCTTTCAAAAAGTTCAAGTTCTAAGCTGCAAGAGCTCTTTCAAAAAGTTCAAGTTCTAAGCTGCCATTGCGACAATACGATATAAAACTACATGCCTTTGGCTACATATTGCGAGGATAATTGGAAAATATACTAGATTCCGGTTACGTCAAATTATAGTCCTAAATTAAAGCTTTCGATGAGACGCTACGATATCATACTACAAGCCTGTGCAGGTACACTACAAACGTTATTTCAAAAAGTTCTAGTTTAAAGCTGTTATTTAAACAGTAACATATTAAATCATGCGCCTTTTACTACATCCTACAAAAATAATTTCGAAAAGTATACTGAACTTCCTGCTACGTAACAGAGTTCAATTATAGTTCTAGATCAAAGCTTTCGATAAGGCACTACAGTATTGAACTACAGGTCTGTGACTATACACTACAAAAATTATGTCTACTAGTTCAAAGCTGTCATTGGGAAACTACGATGTTCAACTACAATCCTGATTCTACATAAAGAATAATTTCGAACAGCATACTGAATTTCCTGTTCCGTCAAGTTATGGTTTCATTCAGACGCTACGATATTAAACTATACACCTTGTACTACATACTATAAGGATAATTTCGAAAAGTTTACTTAACTTCCTGCTACGTTTAATTGTAGTTCTAGTTCAAAACTTTCGATGAGACTATTAAACTACAAGTAGTGACTATGCACTAGAAGAATGATTTGAAATAGTTCTAGTTCAAAACTGCCATTGCGACAGTACAATATCTAACTGCCATCCTGACACCATATACAAAAAGAATCATTTTCAATAATATAGTGAACTTCCTATTCCGTCGAGTTACGATTCCAGTTTGAAGCTTTCGATGAGATACTACTATTTAAAACTACAAGCCTGTGAGTGCACTATAAGAACTTTTTAAAAATGTTTTAGGTCAAAGTTGTCATTAGGACACTACAATATTAAACTATAGCTATTTACTACATACTACAGGGATAATTTCGGAAAATATACGGAGATTGCAACAAATTATACTTCTAAAATAAATCTACCGATGAGAGACCACGATATCAAACTACAACCCTCTGACTACTCACTACAATAATTATTTAAAATAGTTTAATTCAGAGCTGTCGTTGAAAAAAAGAGATATTTAACTAGAATCCTGAAATAATTTACTAAAAAAAATCATTTTGAAAAGTACTTATGATTTCAGTTTTAAGCTTTCAATGAGATACCACGATATTAAACTTCAAGCCTGTGCTTGTACACTACAAAAAGTATTTGGAAAAGTTCTAGTTCAAGATTGTCACTGAGACACTACGATATTAAACTATATGCCTTTTACTACATACTTGAAGGATAATTTCGAAAAATATACCGAACTCAGGTTACGTCAAATTATAGTCCTATATCAAAGCTTTCGATGAGACAACACGATATCAATCTAGAAGCTTGTGCCTATACATTACAAGAATCATTTCATAAACTTCATTTTACTACATACTACAAGAATAGTTGCGTAAAATATGCTGAACTTCCTATGCCGGCACGTTGTAGTTCTAGGTCAAAGGTTTCAATGATTTAAAGATTTCCATGAGACACCACGATATCAAATTCCAGTCTTGTTACTATGTGCTGGAGTTTCTGTTGGTTTCTGTGTGGTACAGTTTTTATGAGACAACATATTAAGCTACAAGCCGGGCACTATATCTATACTACAAAAATAGTATATTGGTGGACATCTTATTTAGTCAAATTATGGTTCTAGATTAAAGCTTTTTATAACACGCCATGATAGTAACCTACATGCTTGTAACTATAGGTATGTTACAAGAATAATTTCAAAAGTGTACTGGACTTTCTGTTACGCTGAATTATAGCTCTAGTTCACTTTCAAAAAGACACCCGAACAGGCTATAAGCCTGGTATTACACATCTTCATAAAAGATACTTTCTGGTCAAGATTGATATTGAGCATACAGAATTCTACCCCATAAATGCCGAAGTGCCTCAAGGTAGTGTCCTAGGACCACTGATTTATCTGCTATACACTGCAGATCTACCTACAACAGAAAATGTCGTTACAGCAACCTTTGCAGATGACACAGCAGTTCTAGCTTCTGACACTGATCCAGTTATTGCCTCCCAATTATTGCAAACCAATTTAACTGAAATACAACTATGGCAAAAGAAGTGGAGAATAAAAACAAACGAAACCAAGTGACGTTTACCATACGAAGGGAAACCTGCCCCCCTGTTCAGCAAAATAATCAACAGCTGCCTCAACAAGAAGAAGCCAAGTATCTTGGGTTATACATCGATAGGAGACTCACTTGGGAAAAAAACATCTTTACTAAACGTAAACAGCTAGGACTGATTCTCTCCAAAATGTATTGGCTCCTTGGACGTACCTCCAAACTAACCATTGAAAACAAACTGCTGATCTATACAGTTATACTAAAGCCAATTTGGTCATACGGGATCCAACTCTGGGGCACAGCATCTACATCCAACATCGAAATACTTGAGCGGTTTCAAGCGAAAGTGTTGAGAATGATAGTGAACGCCCCTTGGTTCGTGTCCAATGCAGTCATTAGAACAGACCTGCAAATATCAACGGTCAAAGAACAAATACGACAATATAGTCTGCAGTGCAGTGCTCGACTACATGTACACCCCAACGACCTAGCAGTGAATCTCCTAAACCAACCCATAGCCAACAGAAGGTTGCAACGACACCTGCCCAACGACCTGTCTACCAGATTTTTATATGCTTGCCTTATGTTAGTTATAGGTTTTAAGATTTTGTATGTAAGTATGTTATCCTAAAACAAACAACGGACATAATCCATTTGTTACAGGAGTTTGCCACTGGGCAACCTTCTACATGTTATCCATATTGATATACCATTTGCTAAATGTACATTGTATAGATTGCAAACTTAAATAGAATGTTAAATAAAAAAAAAGTGCACCGGACTATGTGGACTCAATGAGACACCACGATATTAAACTACAAGCCTGTGACTATGTACTACAAGAATAATAAAGAAAAGTATACTGGGTTTCCTGTTCCGTTTAATTATGTTTCCACTTCAAAACTTTCGATGAAGCACCACGATATTAAACTACAATCCTGGTCATGGGCGCCGTTAGAAAACTTCCCAGGGAGGGGCAATATTTTTTCGATATTGAGATAAGACAATTAAATTCACAGAGGGTCTAAAAAAGAAACACTTGATGCGCTTCTAAAAATGCTATTAGATTTTAATAAATATAAAAACAAAGTGCTACAGTTTGTTCTCTGAATGTGATTTTTTCGCAGTGGTCTAGTATGATATGTTTTATCGGACTTTTGTCCACTGTCGGATCCCGTAGATCGGGAGTAGATCAAAACTCCCGAAACGTTGTGTGATATACACCCTAGACAGTCGAAAAAGTCCGATAAACATATCAAAGTGCTACAATGTCTGGGAAAAATACCTGTATCACCAACATGTTTGTGTATCTAAATCAAAAATAGTGGGCATATTATTTGTAAAAATTTCACTCGCAAGGTAGCTTCAGATATCAAAAATAATAAAATGATTACGTTCTTTACTACATCTTTACCTTATGTTTTGGGCATAGAGGCGCCCAAAATAGTGAAGCGTTAGTAATAGCAATCCACAATAATGTTGACATAAAATTAATTAACAAATAAAATAATAGATGCAAATAATACACCTACCGTATAGATTAGATCAAAGTCACAAATAAAAAAAAATGTAAACCAGGATACACGCTAATCTAACAGTAGTAACTCAACCAGGGAGTGAAGAAGACTAACCTGACATAAGTAATGCATTCATTTTAAATATTTGCAAACATTCCGTGCAGGTGCACTGTGATTTGGCGAGCCATTGAATTTATTACTTGAACGTGCCTAGACACAAGACAACTCAACATCCTTCGACCCTTAAAGGCGTCAAAAAATGGAAATCTAAATATTGTTTTGCATCGCGCTGAGTGACAAATTCATAAGAGCCTCTCATTTCATTTCGGCCATCGGTTTATTTAAGCTAGTTTAAAGAATCGGTTCTGTAAAGTTACCAGGCCCTTAGGACGGACAAAAGAATCAATCCTGCTGTTATTACGCATACTTCATACTATCTAATATTATTACACCCTATGAAAATAATTTCTGTACGGTGAGTTCAAATAGCTCGGCGGGCAGCACTTGGCGCGCGTACTAGGCAATCAAGGTTAATGAAATGGTGGATTATTTTTGGAAAAAAGCCAGGGAGGGGCAAGTGCCCCTTCTTGCCCTTAAGTAACGGCGCCCATGATCCTGGTACTATATTGCGTATTCAAATACATATCAGATCAAATTAGCTGATGTTATATTATGTTTATATGAAGCTACAGAAAACTAGATCCGAAATTTATTTAATCACTTGATTGCTACCTTAAATTATGGATTCAGTTCAAAGCTTTTGATGGGTTCTACGATAGTAACCTACCAGCATGTGTCTATACAGGGTGTTTACGGTCTTGTGATTTTATTTTTAAGGGGTTATTAAACACCTTAAAAGAAGGTCATTAACGCTAAAATGCCTTAACAAAAGTTGTATAATAAGAGAGGTATGACTTTTTAAAATTTTCTTTTAGATTTTATTTTCATATCTTTAAGGGGCGATTAAACATATTAAATTAAATTAAACAAACACACATTGTATTTTAATTCTTATTTTTTCAAGGAAACCACCTTACACTAGATGTTCGAAGTTATCGCCGTGTTGTTGAACGCAAAGTCTAGCTCGACGTATCCATGAGTTGGCATAACTTACAAGGCCTAGATTTTTCCGTCAAATTGTTGTCGCAGCTGCTTGAACGCGGTTACGAAGATCATCTAAATCAATTATTTCGTTGGTGTATGCCATGGTCTTCATAAGGCCCCATAAATAGAAGTCTAAGGAGTTAAGGTCAGGTGACCAAGGAGGCAATGGAACAGGACCACCTCGGCCAATCCATTTATTTTCGAATACAATATCCAAATGTTGGCGAACTAAACGATTAAAATGCGGCGGTGCGCCATCTTGAAGAAACCACATTTGTTGACGTACAATCAAAGGTAGTTCTAGCAGTTCTAGCAAATAATTTTGCAAAAAAAAAGATAATTATTTCCAGGCAACCGATTTGGCAACACAAAAGGGCCAATAAGTTGTCCGTTGACCAATCCGGCCCAAAATTAAAAAAAACAAAATCTAAAAAAATGTAAATCATATCATATCTCTCTTATTATAAAACTTTTATTAAGACATTTTAACGCTAATGACCTTCTTTTAAGATGTTTAATCACTCCTTGAAAATAAAATCACAAGACCGTAAACACCCTGTATAACTACGACAAGAATAATTTCGAAAAGTATACTGAACTTCTTGTTAAGGTGAACTATGGTTCTAGTTCAAAGCTTTCCATGAAACACCGCGATATTAAACTACGTCTGTGACTGCATACGTTAGAAAAATTATACTGGGCTTCTTATTCCATTAATTTGTGGTTCAACTACAACGCTTTCGATGAAACACCAAGATATTAAACTACACTCCTGGTACTATATGGAGTGATCAAATAAATTTCAGACGGAGTTGGCTAATGTTATATTATGTTTATGTAGAGTTACAGCAAACTAGATCCCAAATTTATTTGATATTTCGAAAAGTATACCTACTGGACTTCTTGATTCGTTGAAATACGGTTCTAGTTCAAAGCTCTCGATGAGACATCACGATATTAAGCTATAAACCTCTCACTACGAGTATATACTACAAGAATAATTTCGAAAAGTATACTGGACTTTGTACTATAGTTCTAGTTCATTCTTGTAACAATATACCTACTGCATCAATAATTTTAAATATGAAAAATTATAGTTCTAGCGCAAAGATTTTGCTTCTAAAGCTTCAATCCAAATTATAGTTTTAGCTCAAAGTTTTCGTTGAGACACTACGATTGTAAAATTCATCAATATTTTCAAAACGTATACTCAACGTCCTGTTACGTCAAATCATAGTTCTAGTTCAAAGTATGCGTTAATGCACCACCATAGAAACTACCAGTCTGTTATGCTACATGAATAATTTCAAAAATTGTAGATCTAGTTCAATCCCGTTGATCCACCACGATCGTAAACTAAAAGCTTACCCAAAAGCAGTAGGTAATATTTCTTAATATACAAACAATATTTGAGCTAGATGAAGCACTCGAGTAGTAAGTATTGCATTCGATTATTATTATTATTATTCATTTCAAAACTTCTCTATTACGACTTTGTTGATTAATGGTCATTCTTTACAATTTGCCTAAAACAAGATAATACCGAAGCATGTTTATATCATTAATCTTTGAATACACACGACTTCGCCGTGTTGGCGTAGTTAAACCCATAAATTTTCCAATTTTTACGGGCATAAAAATGGCGATAAATTTGCTCCAAACAAAATCCTGGCCGTTTCGGCCATAGCGTGTTAATTTCCAAATCCTGCTTTAATCCCACTCGTAAATAACATAAACATTTCCAGCAACAAAGCCCCCTCCGCGCAGCAACCGCAAACGGCGTCTGGGTTTCTTAACCGGAAACTTCAACGCTCGATTAGACAGCGAGCTGGACAGCTTACGCAATTATTCCAGTTAGAGCAGCAGTTTATAAACATATTTCCTAGCCAGAATATGTCATGTTCTTGTCCGCGATCGTTGCAATAAACTGCGGCTGCCGTTTCGGTAAATCTGCGACAACTCTATCGGTCCTCCAGGTATTTCCTTTGGGTTGATAAAGGTGTTCAGTATGATCGGGTTGTTGGATGGTGAGCAGTTCCACTTTGAAAAAAGATTCTAGAAATGTTGAAAACTAATGGTGGCTGAGAGATGGCGCCACTGGCGGCCTTGACTTTTATCTAGCAGGAATGTCTCGCACAAAAAATAATTAAGTTAATTGCACCTCGACTGTTATTATGCAGCTGAAATGCATGAGTAAATCGCTCCCCCACGCTTATCTCAATCAGGCCTTTTCGTGTCGGGTCGTGTTCTACACCACATATGCATGTTCCGATGTAGCTCGTAATTATATGCAAATTCGGTGCCTGAATAAACAATGAACGTGACCCAATTCTAAAAGTTAATATATACGATTTGCTTCTATTATTAGCTTTCATCTGTACTTTACATAATACCATGTGAACGTAGCCGGCAGCCAGGCTATTAATTGTTTCATTGCATAGCTTAAATACCACTCGTAATGTCACGTGCTTACAGCAACTGATTTATTTCCAATAGTGCGGAATATTAAAAGCTGTCGCGTTTCATTACGATTTCTAGCAAACAAGTGTTAGAAAAGACCAATCTCTTTGAGTAAGTACTTGTTTTGAAAAAGCCACATCTTTCAGTGTTTCTAACTAGAAAGCTGCTATAAACGGGATCTGGTTTGCAGCTGAACGCTTCCAATGAAGTAATACTGATTTTGTGGTCGCATACACGCAACCCTCAATACATGCGCTCCCTTAAGGGGGGTCAATCTTTACTCGCTTACGAAGCTTATCTCTTGGATACAGTGGCGTTCATCTACGTACACACAGTGACGGGGTCTGATTTGTGGGTAGCAGTGACAATGGTATGTGGTTAACTCAAACATACAGCTTTGTTTACATTTTGTACAGTTACATATTCGTACCATTTTGATTAATCGCCCGAAGTGGCAATAAACCAAAACTAGAAGATAAATGACAGGCGTCGCCTGTTGTGCGTGCCAAGCCTCAGGACACACAACTTTTTACTGCTTCCTCCTAAAAGGCTCGTCCGGACCGGCGATTTATCAATGTAGTTTTGCAGTTCCTCTTCTCGAACGGTGTTACTAAACCACAAGCTGCTCTAAACCTTCGGTTTGCCTGATTTATTAAATGCTGGGATAAACGCAAGCACAACGGGAGAGTAATTACAATAATTAGACACATTTAGGTGCTAAAAAGACCTTGGAGCCTGCACAAAGACGTTTTGTGTGCGCAAAACGCACGGAACTGGATTTTTACATAGAAGTAGCAATTAAGGAGGAAAGCGTTTTAGCGGCCCGTAAATCACGGCGACAAAGTATTTCCTTAATTAACCGCCGTAAAACCGCTGTTTGGACAATCATGGATTTTAATTCCGCAAAATTGCCTCTAAAACTACGCCCGACGCCCACTGGTAATTACTAAAATTAGGGAATTTGTTTAACACTAATAAGTGGAAATTTGTGTTCGTGTGGGTGCAGTGATTGAACCAATAACCAAAGGAGGTTGTTAAATATTGTAATTACTAATCACTATTGCTGCTAATGGCTCGAAATGCCGCTACTTTTTGTTGAATCTGAATTATTTACGAATAAATATAAAAAACTGAACTTAAACGTTCAATAGTTTTACAACTGTGTTTATCTGAACATTAAATCTATTGTTTTCTTGTAAAGGAAGTCATAAAACGACCCATTTGCAGAACGTTTGACACAACCGAGGCTATAGTCAGGGCTGCCCTGGATGTATTGTTTTTATTTTTCTTAGTCATTTGCTACACCATACAAGCTAAATCTTACTACAATGTTCCGATTTTTAAAAAATGAATCATAAACATTGACCATAAAGCATATATTCTGCACTAAACGGGGATCCGATTTAAGAAGTGGCTAGGCCATTGTAGCTTAACTGTAACTATTAAATTAAATATAAAAGAATTTGTAAATGGGTTTACACCGAACATTCCTCGCGCGAATCAGATCAATTTGCAATTTAAAAAAAATGTATCCCTCTGGGGTTTGAACCAGCCGACATCTGCATAGCGATTGTAACCGCATCTGCGTAGCAATCGTAACTGCATCGGTAAGTCGAACTGCACCATCAAGTCCTATTGAAATGAGTACGGCGCGCGCCTCTATATAACGGAACGGTCTTATTGTTGAAACGTTTTCACTCTTTTGTGACATTATTCTGTGTCTGTTGAGTCCTAGTTTCAGCACGTGTAAATCCTGACCTATGTGAAAATTATTACTTCTATTTCAAAATTAAAGCAAACATTTTATTTTTTAAGGTGCTCACCCTATATATATTTATCTGAAATTTTCATGGTTTTATTCCAGATATAGGTATATATATGTATATAATGTGTATGCAAAGTATCATCTTCCTCCGATAAATAGTTTTTGAGTTATACCGCCAACAGGCAGACAGACAGACAGACGGACAGACAGACAGACAGACAGACAGACAGGCAGACAGACAGGCAGGCAGGCAGACAGACAGACAGACAGACAGGCAGACAGGCAGACAAACAGACAGACGGAATTGAGAAAACCTGTTTTTCGTCATCTAGGGACCCTGAAACGTGAAGATGTGAAGAAATCTCGGAAGGTGATTTTGTCGTGATTACAATACAAAATCCAGAAGTAGATATCCTACTATAACAATAAGTATTTTAATTAATTTATTTTTAATGTCGAAACATCTTGGCAGTTTATAATTCCCCAAGCTAACGATGCAATAATGGCCATTAAACGCATTATCTCGAGCAAAATGGACTACGTCGCATCGTTTCCAAGTACTGCAATCCGCCTGCGATCGCCTCAGCGGAACAAACGAGAACGGGCAATTACGCCGGTGTCTTCTGTGTACCCTAATAATTTACGATGTAAATGTAATTACGCGTATTACGAGCAGGCGCGCATTAGGCGAGATATGGGACAGATACCGGAAATAATGTATTAGCGGGAACAATGTGGAAAAACGCTGCCATCTACCGGAACGCACGCACTCTGGCCACATAGCGTGACTGATTATAAATCACCCATTATGCCGGCCATTAGTTTTTATATACAACATTACATCACATAATTTTCGAATAAACCTTCTTATTACGCTTTTTAAATTAATCAGCTGCGTACAGCCGCTTTTTCCACCGAATTCCCCGCCTGTACGAGGGGCGCTCTAATATTGTTACCGAAAAAAACTATGGCAATTTATTTAAGGCGCCTGCTTTCAGGAACAGCATGTGCTTTAACCACTATATTTCAGTTTTATATTGGAAATAAAACAATAAAACTATCAATGTTTATAGTTTTTAAGAGTAATTTAGTCAAAGGTTATTCAACTGAAACCCATGGGCAATGAAGCTTATTCACACCTATTCGCGTGCTGATCACGCAGTTTTATTAATTTGTCACTTAAGTGCATGCAGTATAACCAGTTTAATTTACCTCTTAAATTACCCACCTTAGTAATTAACGTCCACACTCTATATATGTTTTGTCACACCGTGTAGATACAAAGTAGATCTTAATATTAAATACCTTCTCAGTGTCAGCATTTTCTTCTATTTACGTGTTACGGCTTAGATTCGTTTATTAGTCAACAGTGAACTGAATCTTGCATGTCGAGAGCGTTTGAAAATTTCTAAAGCTCTAAGTGAGGGATACTAAATGTGTCTTTTCTCTGTTATTATTCCCATAATACCCAAATATAATTTGGATTATAGCTCCTGCTCATAAGACTGGTCTATGAGGCAGAGTAACAAGACCAAACGCAATGCGAGTATATAATATACATACGTGTCTAAACAGTGAATAATGTAACGGACGTCACACGCGACCCATTACGTCCTTCGCAGCTCCGTACAGCACGGTTGATTAAATTATACTTGTCGAGAGTAAGACCTAAGAAGCCCCACGAAATATTTAGACATGAAGGTTTCAAAGCTAAATATACCTTAAGTACGCCAAATGGGTTTCTCTCAGTAATTTCAGTGAAAACGTTCCCTGGCGTTGACGTACCATCAGACTATAACCGACTACTTGCTTTTTCAGAAGATACGGTAACTCCAGTGCCCATCCAAAATAGACATAGAGAAACTGAAAATCCATATAATATGTCGAGGTGACAAAAGTATAGAAACAACGCTCCAAAATATACAACGGGGTGAGGATATCCCCATAGAACATATCAGAGAGAAGTTCACAAGAACATACTTGACATAATAGAGGAACAAAGACTGTATAAGAACAAATGCCAATTTAAAAATAAATATCTCAATCAGAGAATAAGACGAAAGATCAGCAAGGCCAAACAAGAATAATATCACATAAATGTGCAGAGACAGAGGAGTGGGAAGGAAACACAATACGTTCAACATGCATAAAAAGGTCAAGAAAGCTGCAGGATACAATAGGAGACAAAGAGGGACTGACCAGCTTTAACAAAGGGGACGGGAGACCGCTGCACCATAGTGTGCAGGATGCTACAACCGGACTATCAGATCATCAAAGAGATTGAATGGGCAACCATACAAATAAAGAACAACAAGGCAGCAGGCTTGGATGAGATACATACCAAACTGTTTAAAGTGCTAGAAGAGAACGGCAGGTGGTAAAGGTGTTCCCAGGTTGCACTCGACAGAATCCTTAACAAGATAGACGAACAACGGAGCGCTGGATGAGCCTAGGTACAAAAAATGATATCTTCTGCATTCAAACGTCAATGCAGAGATGCATGAATGTAAATAAAGACTACTTTTTGTGTTTTATCGACTTCGAAAAGACATTTGACCAAGTCCAAAACGAGAAAATCATCCAAGTACTGTAAACTACCGACAATGAAGACACAAACATCTACGTAGTAGTCGCGCTGTAGTATGTACTAGAGCCAGAAAGCAAACATCAAGATGTATGACAGATTAACACTGTTCTTATTGTGAATTGTGCAGATGAACTACTGCTGGATCGAACAGTCGACGTCGGTCAGCATTATGGTCTGAAACCAAATATTAAGAAGACTAAATGCGTGAAAACCTTCCGCACTGGTATTGGAGGAAATATTTTAAAAAACTCTATTGGAAAATTCGCGATGTAAACATTGAAGAACAAAAATACACTGAGACATGCAGACGGTGTAGTGTTAATCGTAGAAGACCCGTGGGAAGTGGAGAAAATGATAAAAAAAGCTAAAAGAAAAATCAGAAGAAATAAGACTAGCCATATGTTCAACCCTTCATGCTAAATGGAGTAGAGATAAAGAAAGTAAAGAAGTACATATACCTAGGACAAATCATCAAAATTGATAAAGAATTGCAAATAGAAGACTAAGACTCACATGGACAGCGCTCAGGATGCTACGACATATATTACAAAATAGAAACAAAACATTTAAGACGTCTATATATACAAAAATAGTGAAACAATGCGTTTCCCCAGTATTGCTATATGAGGTGTTGAAGCGTCCACGAAAGAAACCATGCGAACTTTCAAATAACTCAACGTTACATGGAGCGCACAATTCTAAATACCACATTAAACGACCAAAACATCTGTCGAATGGATTAGAGAACGTACCAAAATGGAAAACACCGAAAACACAATAGGTACACATATCAAGAATAAAAAAATTAAATGGATAAGAAAAACGACCAAATGGAAACCATTAGGAGAAAAGAGAAATCCAGAACGACCTATTTTACGAGCGTACGACGACATTAGGAAAATTTCTGGAAAGGAGGAACCCAGCACAAGACAGACACGAATGGAGGGAAATGGAGAAGTATGTCCAACCATGGATAATAAACGTTGGATAGAGAGAGAGAGAGAGAGAGAGAGAGAGAGTAGCCAAGCAATCAGTTCCAAATTCAAGCCAATGACACTCTTCTAGAAAGCACTTAAAAAATGAAACTTGGGATTATTCAAATGAGATCAGATTTCACATTAAGCAAGCCAGAGCAACCTTCAGATCCATTAAAACCATGAATGAGAATGGTTCTATTTTAAAAAGATAATAGTTGGAAGTTATTCGATTCCCCCAACTGAGGGCCGGCTGCTATAGGAACCTTGTTTTGCACTTCAGCAAAGAAATTAAGAATAGCATCGCCTCAGTGAAAGTACTCTGTTGACACAGCAAAACCACCTAAAATCCTGAATCAAAGCAGACGGCCACGAGAATCGAACCCGGACCTACCAAATGCTAAGTGTAGTGTTATGTGCTCTTCGTCTTTCATACAGAGTAGAGGCGTGAACCTTTGCACAGAGCTCCCGAAAAGAGCTAGAATGTTTCCAGATGTGGGCATTAGCTGTACAGAAAGGGCTCGCAATGAAGAAGTGTTTAAAACAGTAAAAACCCTGACTGGCCTACTTGATGATGATGATTGTACACGTGATTCTACACCTAATCGCGTACGAAAAGCTAACCGCAAAAAGATCCCAGAAGAAGAAGAATCTCGTAGCTGGAGAATATTCGACAATACTTCGGCTGACCCTTCAGACTCGCCGTCAACAAGATCACAATTGCCATCATGATCGCCGCTATGTGAATAAAGCACATCAAGTATAATATACCTTAACTTTATTCCAAACTTATACAAGTACAAATTGATGGAAACAACCATAGCAACACTAACTCGATTGCCGATATAGTAAAAGGGGGTCTAACTTCTGAAATCGCGTTAGCGTTACTAGGTATAGTTGTTTCTACCAATTTATTCTTGTATATGGAATATGAAATTAACATTAACTAATTCAATATTCCAAGGATATACAAGTACAAAATGGTACGAACAACCATAGCAACGCTAACGCGATTGCCGATGCAGTAAAAGAAACAGCCCACTTTCGCAAACCATTCCTGTTGATTGTCTATTCCATCTGAATTTTCCAACCCGTTAACTGCTGGACTCCTCAGACTTACCAGGGAATAACCATCCAAAAATGTAGACATTCTTAGAGGTATTACGAATTATGTGAGTTATTTTCGGGAATTGAAGAATTGATAATCTAATTTGAAACTAGTCGGCATTATAAGTTAGAACTCGTAAGGAGACAAACCAATAAGTCGACTTCAGCAATCGATTTGGTTCTTTAACAAAATTTGGAACATTCACCAGAAAGTACCACACGATTCTGTGTGATTCTTTATTTCATATATTTTTTATTTATACTTCTTCTGGACTAACCTTAATTAGAGTATGTTTAACCAAATTAAGTTTTTTCATTACAAATCTACTGTGGTTATCCCCAAATAAGCACATCATTTTGTTCATAATAATTTTCGAGGCAACTGCTGTAAAAATGTGATTTTCAAACAAAACATTTAAATATTTTACTTCCAGTGTCGATTATCTCAAAACCTTAATGAAGAAGGCGAGCAATTGTTTAGCTTTTACCTTTTTGTAACCAACTGTAGAGGTAAATTACACATATAAAATGACTTCTTTTTGGAAAGATTGATCGGGTAAAAGTCACCTTTCGAGATTTATTCAGATCTTCAAGTTTCAGGGTCTCTAAGTGGCGAAAAACAGGTTTTCCGAATTCCATTTGTCTGTATCTCCGTCCGTCTGTTGGCGGTACAGCTCAAAAACTATTTCTTTGGAAGAAAACGATATTTTGCATGAGGATTAGAAGTCTACCTGGCTCCAAACTGAATATACATAGTTTCGGTCAAATATATACAGGGTGAGCATCTTTCAAAAATAAAATGTTGTCTATTTTTGCTTTAACTCGGGAATAAATAAAGGTCATATTTTGCACATAAGTCAGGTGTTTACTCTTGATGAAAATGGGACCCAACAGATACAGAGTGAACGTTATGAAAAGGACAGAAATGTGCAACGATTACCGCGTCATTTATAATGCAGCCGTAAGCTACAAAAATGTATGCGTGGATGCATCTAGGAGCACGAGTTCGAATCCCACCGGCTACAATCATTTTTTAATTTGCAAATTGATGTAATTCACATTACTTTTGCGACTGAAGTTCCGGGTAAACCCCTTTACAGACTATTAAGAATGTATTTGTGAAGAAATATTAATTATATTGGTGTAGGCTAAAAAATAATTAACAGCATTTGGAATGCATAACTGTCGGAAAACGGTTACAAATAACAAGCTAATTAATTTTTTTTCGTATTAATCATGTAATTTCAGTTTTTTTGCCAAAAATTCTTTGCGATACAGTAATCGCCAACACCAAATCCTTGAGCCTGCATGCTTGCTGTTATTAAATACTTCAGTGCCGCGAGTGCACAAACACTTTTTTGCAAAGCTCAGTCCGTGGCTTGTCTAAGCTCATGGAGTAATTTTAATTTCCGTACGTCGCGCGGAACTAAGATTGTCAGATTTCACTTTTTATTAGGCATAATTACTACGTAAATCTGACAATATATATCTCGCAGCGGCGCTCGGACAGCTATATATGTGATAATAAGCGAGTGTTTAGCACTTGACGAGAAAATCATAGATCCGCACCGGTACCCACCTCGCGGAACCGCCTTTTTGGCGTTAATTGTTACTTATAACTTACAATTTACCGGACATGACAAAGCTCTCGCGCGGCTGGTTCGATTCTGTATTTGGAATCTTTGACTAAATGTTTATTGCCTGCACGCACTTGAGTATATGCAGATACGAGGGGCGTGCAGAAATTTTATAAATAAAATTGCCGTCAGTGGGAATCGAACTCACTTTTCTGTTTTAGAAGCCACATGCGTTTTTTTTTTGTTAAAACCCGAATGTTTTCGCTGTCGTGGTTTAGTTACTTTAAAAACAAAACTGACAGGGAACTAAAAAATTGGTTGTTCCTACGGTAGTCTGCTTCCTATAACGAGTGGAATTCCTTTGCATTAATTATAAAGTCAGTAAACACTTGACGGTCAAGAGAGATGGGTTTATTTGCTTATCTCAGGAAAAGACGGCCAATTCCAGCTCGGGTGACTCATTTCTGCACAATTGTACAACCGCGATTATTTCAAAGGTTTTCCCTGCCTGTTTCGTAAAGTTCGACACCTACAATTGCATTTAGCAAGAGCTAACTGCGGCCTAGGACAATGCGGCCCGCTAAATAACTGGAATTAGATGTCGAGTGCGCTTATTGCACATGTACATTACTCGCCCACAAGACACAGCGTTTAAAACGCATGTCACACCGTAATTATCCTTCTCTAAACGTTATGCCCGTATTTAAAGCCGTTAAGATCGAACACACTTATCGTTAAAGTCACTTGGGGAAATTTATAAATGATTTTCGGATTTTTACAGCCCGCGAACTGCGGTTTCGACACGTACTTATGACTAAACGGATCGCACAACTTCTCACTAATCAGCCTGGGAAATGTTTTGGCGGCGCTGGTTCAAAACCATTAGTTGGGTAATTGTTTTGTGTGAAGGAAGTTGAATAATTTTTGTACTCCCTGGTGTAAAATGCCGCCTTTGATGGTTGAAGATAGGGCGTAAAGTGTGCCTTTTTCGCCCTTGGGCGTACTTTACGAACCCTTAGTTGCGGTACATTTTTCAATAATTCAGATATCTGTCTTACCATGACATTTATTGCAAATTTAAAAGAACTAAAACAAAAATATTGACTGCAGCGGGGGTAGGGCGGCAAGATAAGAATATTTTAACATTCAATGGGAGCCATTTCAGTGTAGGCTCAAGCCCCATGCCCTGTCATCTGCGATAACTCGCGCGTGTCGTGTTTCTCATTAAAATTTTCGCACGTCTGCTGACCTCGTCGAGTTCAGATGAAGAAAGGCCGTGTCTGGGGACCACATTCGGAAAGTCACAGAAAAAACATGGCAGTTTTTGAAAAAAAAATACGGTGATAACTATGCGAAATCTGCCTTTATCTGTGAAAAGATGAAAAATGCATTTTGCGTTCGGTGGTTGGCTCTACCATGAAAGTTTTATGTATTCTATGTGAAATTGGTATCAACTGTTGTAATTCGAGGGGAATTTTAATATGTTTATAAACAATTTTCCAGTAATACAACTTTAAAAGCTATTTAACAGCGCTATATCTCAATACTTCCGATGGGATGTGCACACAAGGGTACCAAAGGTACCTAAGCTAATTTCCTGCCGTTACTTCATTACATTTCCTACTTTAAATTGACTAATCTTATGCTTCAGCAAGTCCACTAATGGAGGAAGTTACTCGTGGGTGGATTATTTAAACGTCGTGGATTGACTGCTCATTAATTTTTGGGAAAATCAAAATATTTCTAAAGCGGTTGGTTGTGAACCTCACAGTCGTCTGATGCAGAAACGTAAATAAACAGCCACGAATTAAACGCAAAACATGGCAGCCACCTACGCAGGACTTGACATTAAATCCTAAACACGAATTTAGCTATCTTTTGGCAAGAACTTGAACTTTAGAGCCTTTATTTCGTTTTTGTCTCCGTACAGGCTTTAATTCACGACGTTGCTGCTTCCGTCATCCACCCACCCACGGTCTTGACATGTTAACCTTCCCAGTCTGTTCTTGCGATTATTTATTTATAGATTCATTAAATAAGCAGAAATACCTGTAATTTTCGTGTAAAGCGTCTGCTGTAATTTCAGAAAAGTAATTGACGAGAATAATTTGAATAGGAAGTTTGTTTTCAAATTGTATTATTTGTCTATTTTAAACAACCAATAAAAAACAGCATCAGAATTTTATATCGCTGTAAACCCACAATTTCGACGAGCCCAATTTCGTTAATTTGGCTTTCAGGCGAGCTGCGTTGATTTGTAAAGGGTTGATGTATTATTTCCTTTTCCGGCTCAGTTAAACTCCCATAATTACAGCTTTGCGTCCTTTATGGCCCCCGTCCACCTGTACGTTGCAATCCAGAAACGCTAATTTCCTGTTGAAATTTTCGTGGAAGATCCGAGCTGTCGGAAACAAACACGCCGGTGGGATTTCATAAAAAGTCAAATACGTGTAAGTAAATGGTTTTATGGCTTTACTGTCACAATCACGGAGCAATGACTCGTTGAATAAGCCGTAAATACGTCGCCGTGTGATGTTGCCGCCTTATTGAGGATATTAGGTGTAAAAATTCGAATAACTTGGCTCGATATGTGCGTCCTGTACGAATGCTATCTTTATTGCTGCACTTTTGAGCCCGTGCTTGGATTGCGGCGGAAAATGCTTGATTGGTGTCTAATTTGAAAGGCAAATAGTTGGGCCAATCACAATTTAAATTTCATAAGAATTCAAACATCGTAAAATTATTGGCTGCAACGTATGCCATTATCGTGTGTTCAAACAACCTATACTATCATCTCTGTATACATAGCTAGTAGTAAGCTGGGGTAGAAGCAGCAAATTTAATAACTATGACATTTGCAAAAATTTCAATCGATATTGATAACACACATGAAAGCGCACACAGGCGAAAAGCCTGCCAACTTTTTAATTTCTAAAAAAATAATTAAAGAAACTAATATCCTGTTGCTTAATACAAAATCCATCAGCAACAGCAAACTCAGTAACTACACACTGTCGTAGAAGTTAAAATGAAAAACAGTGACAACGAATTTGACAGCACACACAGGAAAAAAGCCAGCCAACAGTCCAATTGTAAAAAACACAATTGTAATATAATATCACTTGAAATATAAACATTCTGAAACATAAAATGTAATACATACACATTTTCGCAAAAATTGAAAAAAGGGCAATAACACACATATTATAACTCACACAGGCGAAAAACCTGTAAACTGTTCTGTTTTAGAAAATATATTAATGAAGTAATTACTGTTGTTGCTATTACTAATGATTTTAGATAACTGAAATTCAATTTCTAATATGATATTCCTTTCCTCCAATTTAAAGTAAACACCTTAAAAATTGTCGTCAGTGTTTGATGCATAGCACCTTACCAGTGGCGGAAACAGAGTGGGTTCAGAGGGTTCGAAGAACCCGAGCGTTGAGCTCGGGAATAGGGGGGGGGGGGGGAGGCACATAAATCAAGCGCAAGAGATGTACTTCACACTCGTTACTGTTGGGTGCCCACAAATGTTTTTGGATGCTGGACCCCTTCCAGTGAAGTCCTGTCACTGCATCTTACGTATGAGAAAAACAATTCCTAAATTGGATTTCAAATTTATCAAATCATTTTAATATGTGAAATTAATTTTCCAATGTGTTTTCTGTTATAGTAGGTAAATGCGATTTCGACTCTTATTATTATTACTAAATGTATTTGAAATATGAGAAATCCAATTTTCGGTTCATTTGATATCAAAGCAATATCCCTAATGCTTTTAGATATCTGAAATTCATTTTCTAATATGTTCTTCGTTACATAACATTTTTAAGGTAAACGTTTTCCATCATGTATTATATATTATTAAATGCATTTCACATATGAGCAGTACAATGTAATATAGATTTGATATCAAAGCAATATCCCAAATGATGTTAGTTATCTAAAATTCAATTGTCGTTGTGTTTTTCTGTTTCTGTTTCGTTTACGGTAAATATGTCATCGATTTGTCATGAATTCATGAGGTGTTAGACGCATTTTTGATATGTACCATTTGACAGCAAAGCAATATTTCTACGCATTTTAGATATCTAAAATTGAATTTCAAATATATTTCTCAGCACCTAATGTTTGAGATAAATAGTTTCTATTTTTCATCAACGTGTGACGTATTAAATTCATTTTACGTAAGAACAGTGTAATTTAGCATGCATATGATATCAAAACAATATCTTCATTTTTTTAGATATCCAAATTTAATTTTCTAATATTTCTCTCTGTTGCGAAGACTTATGGTCTGTGCCCTAGATTTTTTGGTAGCCATAATACTGTTCTACCAATTTGTGGCGCATTAAATATATAATTTCGAATTAATTTGATATCGAAAAAACGATATCTGAAATTTTCTTTCTAATATGTTGTTTAGTTTGTCTGTTTCCAATTTCTATCAACTTGTTACGTATTACCGAAATACATTTTACGTTGGAAAAACATAATTTCATAAATATCTGTTATCAAAACGATCTTGTTAATAATTCTGAAATTCATAGTCTAATATGTTGTTCAGATTCTAACATTTAAAGCTCACGTTTGGGAATTTCCATGCACTTGTAATGTATGCAATAAACTTTGCGTATGAAAAGCATAACTTCAGACACACATTTGGTATCAAAATGATATTCTTAAAGAATTTTTGAACTTGAAATTCCATTTCTAACATGTTCTTCAGTTACAACATTGAAGGTACATATGTTTCTGTTTTTTACGAATTTGTGATGTATTAATTGCGTAACAAAAAGTATAACTTCTCCTAATTTAATATCGAAACAATATTTATATAATTTTAGATATCCCCAATTCATTCTTTTACATGTTGTTCAGTCCCTAACATTTAAGGTAGATGTGTCTCCCATTTACGATCAATATGTGACATTTTAATGCATATTATGTATGACTATAATTTCATATAGATTTGATGTCAAAATAATATTCCTATTGATTTTAGATATCTGAAGTTTATTTTCTAATATGTTCCTTAGTTCTTTATATTTAAGATAGATATCTTTGAAGTTACCATCAGTTGGTGTCGTATTAAATGTACAAGTATAATTGCATCTTAACTTGATATAAAAACATCATTAATAATTTTAAATATCTCAATTACATATCTAATATGTTTCCGATTTGTCATCTCTAATGTGTGAAATTCATTTATGTGTGAGAAATGCAGTATTTCATAAATTTCATATTAAAGCAACATTTGTAATACTTTTAGATATCTAAAATTCAATTTCCAAAAAGGTCTCTTGTTTCTTATCGTTAAAGTAGATACGTTTTCTATTTTATCACAATTTAAATGCATTTTAGATATCAGAAATCCCAACTCATATAATTTAATATCAAATCAATATGCTGGCGATAGATATCTGAAATTCATTTCCTAACATATATGCTACATTAACTGGTGACGTATTAAATGCGCTTTACGCATGACAAGTATAATTTCAAATTAATTTGATATAAAAGCAACATCATTAATAATTTTAAATATCTGAATTAAATTTTTATTATGTTGTTCAGTTTCTAACTTTTATAGTAAACACTTCTCCGATTTGTCATCAAGTTTTGAAGTGTGGGAAATGCAATATCACATAAATTTGATATTAAACCAACATTTGTAATGCTTTTAGATATCTAAAATTAAATTTTCCAAGAGTTCTACTATTTCCTATCTTTAACGTAGGTAAATACGTTTTCTATTTTCCATCAATTTTTGTGGTGTATTAAATGAATTCTAGATATCAGAAATCCCAACTCATATATAATTTTATTTGAAATCAATAAGCTGGTGATGGTAGATATCTGAAATTCGTTTTCTAACTAATGTTAGATTAACTGGTGACCTATTAAATGCACGTTACGTGTAACAAGTATAATTTCACATACATTATTATATAAAAATAACATTGTTAATAATAATTTTAAATGTCAGAAATTCAATTTTTAATATGTTGGTAAGTTTTTAACTTTTAAGGTAGATACGCATTCTATTAATCATCAATTTATAATGTGTTAAATGCATTTAATGTATATAAAACATAATTACAAGTAATTTCGTATCAAAATTATATTAGAGATTTTAGATCTCAAAAATTCAATTTCATGTTCCCTTTTATATCAAAAAAATAACCTTAATGCTATTAGATATTTGAAATTCATGTTACTCAGTTTCAGACATTTAAAGTATATACGTTTCCGATTTATCATCAATTTACAATGTATTAAATGCATTTTCAGCGTGATAAATGCTCCATCACAGATTTTTTTTTTTATAGCAGTATATCTAATGATTTCAGATATCTGATATTCATTTTCTAATACGCTGTTCAGTTTCTGACATTTAAGATAAATGGGTTTTCTAGTTGTCATCAATTTCTAAGATGTTAAATGCATTTTGGATTTGAGAAATCCAATTGCATATATCATTTAATATCAAAGCAATAACATTAATGCTTTTAGATATCTGAAATTCATTTTCTAATATATTGTTCAGTTTCTGAAATTTAAAGTAAATACGTTTCCAATTTATCATGAATTTTCGATGTGTTCAATGCATTTTCAGTGTGATAAATACAACATCATAGACATTTGATACGAAAGCAATATCCCTAATGATTTTAGATATATGAAGTAACATTTTTGACACTTGACATTAAAACAATATTTTGAATTATGTTAAATATCTTAAATTCATTCTTAAATATAGTTTTCAGTTCCTGACATTTAAGGTTGATCGGGTTCCGATTTCTCATTAGTTTCTTATGAATGAAATGCATTTTACGTGCAAAAAATTTAAAATCATATAAAGTTGATATTAAAGCAATATTCACATCTGAAACTTCTTTTCTAATACATTATTCAATTCCTAACATTTAAAATATATACTTTAAGTGAATTTTACCTGTAAAAATGCAATATTATATAAATTTGATAGCAAATCAACATTCGTAATGATTTTAGATATTTGAAATTCAATTTAGAATGCGTTTTTCTGTTTCTATTTCTTTTAAAATAAATATGTTTTCAATTTGTCATCAATTTCTAACGTATTAAATACATTTTGGGTATAAGAAATCCAATTTATATATCCTTTGATATCAAAATAATGTTCTTAATGATTTCAGATATCAATAATTTATTTCATAATATGTTATTCAAGGTACTTGAGGTACAGAGGTTCCTGATTTTCCATCAATGTATGATATATTGAATTCATTTCACTTATAAAAAATTGTAGATAACATCATATCAAAAATTCAATTTAAAATATCAAAATATAGAAAAAATCAATAATACAACAGGGTAGAAACGAAAAGTTTTACAATAAATGTTAAATGCAATTTTTGAAATCCATTTTCCTAAAAACCAACGATACTATTCAAGTACTAAATTAAAATAAATTGAATTTCTACTATTGGAATTTCCGAACTAAAGAATTAATTTTATGTATGACGCATTAAATTTTACTTTGTAGAAAAACAATATAAGTTGCCATTGTACTTCTACAGGAAATTACATTTTGCGAAGTAGAGGTTGCGTGTTATAAGTATAGCTCAAAAATTAAGTCAAATATGCAGATAAAAATGAATTCCGCTACTCGTAAATAGGATACTGTATATGGGAAATTACACTTCCAAAATTAGACATTTGAAAACCCATATCCTTTACTCCTTTCAAAATACCCACTTGTTGGCTTCAATGTTACATGTCTGTCTTTCCACAGTTAGAGTTTAACTGTTATCTGTCAATAAAATAATTGCAAAATCATAAGCCAGTAAAAGTAATCTGAACTTGTAACCGATTCTGTAATTAGCTCAAATCGCACATGAAAAACTGATTAATCGACGACTACTCAGCTAATAATGCATTATGGCATTGACTGCAATGAAAAATCTGTCCCACACAGCTTCTCCTTTCAACATTTGATGACTTGCAAGGTCTGGGACAATCTGCATGCTCGCAGAGGGCGTTGGTGAAGTCACTTCCGATTTGATCCTTGCTTAAACGATTCTTCCACTAGGAAGAATTTCTATTTTTTACAACGATCAGACCTTCTGCCATGCAAATCAAAATCAAACCTCGCGCGGGTTAACAGTTACAGGCCATAAAAAAACAACAGTTATATAATTTCCTTGAAAGTCATTCAATTCATAAACAGAAGCATGTAAATGCTCCAAGTGGACAATAAAAAACGAAATTAACTCGGAGGTTCACCTTGTTTTTTGCCTGCGGAAAAAGCGGAGATTAATTTCGCGTCAAAAAAATTAAATGCATGTCTGATCGAACATTCCGTTGTCACGAGTCGAAAATTTAAAAAAAGCGCGCTCGATTTTGCCGCGAAGCGGCAGCCATGCATAATGTAAGACGCAGCTTGCAGGCCAATTTGAGAAGAGGAAGCGATTTCAATTCGAATCCAGCTCCATATAAAGTAAATTATGGATAATTTCTATAAGTAGCAGCACCCTGGGGCGCCAATTTGTCGCCGTTTTTTGCGCGACTCAAGAATAATTTAGAACCTGCATAACTTCTTGTTGCATAACGGGACATTGCAAGGACACCATTTTGCGGTACGTGCTATAATTTAAGGTAAAGTGCCTGGGCTGGCTACTTGTCCTTTAAAAAGCCTCAGCTGGAGAAATTCCTTAAAATCTCTGTGTCGCAGCCTGCACGATTCGAGACCTGTTGCATTATGCAATTCCCTGCAAACTTTAGTAATCTCATAAATATACTTATGGCTATAGCAATGCTAATTAGGAGGAAATAACGTAGAGATTATTTGTAGCTGATATAGATATACGAGGGAAGTTAAATACATATTTACCATAGCCAGACAAAAGTAGACCGATCCAAAAACAAACGTTCCATTAAAATGAAAAAACAAACAATGTTTTTGATTGTCAAAGCCAAAACTATAATCTTCATCGGAGCACATATTGAAACGAATACCAATAGAAGACACAACACATTACTTCATTTAACAGATGTAACACCATGAAGCCCGCTATAGAAACACATGCTGGATATTTTGGTTTGATTAATCTTCATTTGGAGGAGGTGTGAATATATAATAACCACTAGCTTTCAAATCAAACCTTAGTTTTCCATTAACGCTACTTAATGGCTATACGAATTTAAAAGAATACAGGTGATTTTGACTACAACAGGTTAAGGTCAAGGTTCGTTCTAGGTATAAGGTTGGTTTTAAAAATTTCGCAAATCATTATCTCTTTACCAGTAATGTGATGTCTCCTAATTTTGTTAAACCCCCTTTTGAAAGAGTTAATTAGCTCGAGGGGATCGATATTTACCTGAAAAGCTGGGGGTTTGTTCAGACATGTCTATTGTCATCTGCCTGAATTTATTTGACATTTCCGATATAACGTTGTTGGCTTATTTGAGCCAATCTGCGCGTGGTATCTCATATCGAATAGCATAGACGATTTCTGTGGGGTTTTGACGTTTTTCATAATCTACCTCATGAAGTTGTGCATTTGGTTGCCGCGATTGTTGGCACGGTCAGTTAGCAATTTCCGTCTACCTAGCCGTTTTGTTTTGGTTACCAAGTAAACGGGAAACTAGCTAAATACAATTCACTGAATTCGTAAAAGACCTGGCGTCTGTGGCCTGTGTACCTTTGTTATTTTCGCAATTATTATTGTTAGATTAAGTAAATAGAAGTGAGCGGAGCAAGTAACATGCTTGAGTCTCAACCACCGGGATTTTATAAATAGTACGCTCTCCGCCTACCGCGCTAACACCTATCTTAATCGTTAACCCCTAATAAGAAAAATCTGCCTCACTTTTGACGGGCAAGGCTAACCACTTACCCGGTTTACGAGTACATAGGGCTTGTAAAACTACTTTGTGGTCGAAAACATGCCACTTCCCTATAATAATAAGAGGAAGAAGTAAATGGAGAATCTGAGAAAAACACCTTGTAGGTGTATCTATATGAAGACGTAGTTTTTTTTATAATTTTTTGTAAGTTGTACCGTAAATGGCTACGCTGGCGATTTGGCAAAATGATTGTTTTATAAGTCTGCCCCTGCTGGTTATGTTGCATAGGACTGGGAAAAAAATGTTGAGCCGATTTACACCAAAAGTAAGTTTTTTCTTTATATTCTTGGATTTTCTTTTTCTTTGTAGATTATGGATTTGGGTCCTTTTGTTTATATTTATGGATATTTGTGCGAGTTTCTAATTACTTCTTTGACCACTTGACTTTGTTTTCGTAGGACTCTGAATGCTACAGATTAGATTGCCGTAAATCAGTGTCCTGCTTATGCCGATGTTTGCCCTTTAAGTATTAATGTCGTAATGATTTATATGTGTATTTCACAAGTATCTAGTGCTTTCTCTATTTGTACGTTCAAATTACATTTGAAATTAGAAATTATATACGTTATGCTGTGAACGCAGCGTGTACACGTCGCGGGTTAAATATGTTGTTCGCCTCAATTACGTACGTGTGAATATCATAGATTCAAAATCTTAGTTTGGTACTGGGAACTGCCCTCTTGTATTATTTGTCACCATTTATTGAAAATAAATATCACTTTAGTTGCGCCGCATTTATGTCTTGCCCTTTCTATAATTTTTATATATTTTTTATATAACCCCTTCAATGTAAGTTGGGACTAGCATATCACCGGAGAATCTTCCAAATTCAGGAGTTGTCAAATAATCAATTAGTGGCACCTGTATTTAATTTTGATAGATTTAGTGTTAACCCACCCCTCCTTCGTAGTAGCTCAGCTGGCCCGTTGAACGCTATTGATTATGGGACAGTTTTGGGTATTCACGGCTCGCTATCCGGCTTATATTGCAGCATTGATAGATTATCGTTTATTTATTCTATTGCGGATTAGAGCGTCGAGCGGTGACAGATTTATTTTTAGAGCGCCACTCGTATCACATCCAACTCCACCACCAAGTAGTAAACGCGCTAAATGTTACAACCGGTGCAGTTATAAAAGAACTTGGAACGAGTCTGCGGCATAAATTAACCGGGCTCGGGAATTTGTCCACGCAAACTAGAACCGTTTCGGAGACAGTGAAATGATCGGCAAAAACGGATTAGACGAAGGCTGCTAATTACAGCATGCAAATCGCGGAGAAATCGCGCGAAATTTGAGCCGAACTGGTTCCATCAATTGGGTCACCTTGGCTCAGAATCCGCTTTTTCGCGTTTTCCATCGTTCGAAAAAGGCGCGAGGCCTTGTACAGAAATAGCGGTTGTCAAAAGCCTGTCATTGATTGAGCGATAATGTAGCGTATTGTGATTAGGACTGTTACCCGCGAGTCGCGCTTTTCCTAATGTGAAGTGCTGCATGAGTATGCAAAACGGCTCTTTAACCTTTGGCGTAATGAAACTTTTACAAAGCCAATCGATTGTTAACGGCCGCGTAAGTGCATAATAAAAGCCAATTTAGCGGCATTCACTGAAATAAGGGCTAATTTATGGCCGCTGCGTACCCAAGCAAATATTCGGTCGCAATATAAATTAATTTCCGGCGCAATTCGAGCAGCGGCTATAAATTCGGAAACCGGAAATTTCTGTTTAATTCCCAAACGGTTCCGATAACCCATTAAGTAACCCCGATTCCCATGCAGGCCACGCTTGGCCGCCCTTCCGCACAGTGGTGAAATGCCTCCACAGTGGTGAAAAGCCGCCTGCAGAAAGTCAAAAGGGCAATTTCTCGGCGTGACAATCATCGACGGCTCACGCTTGGTATAATCGTCAATAAGGATAATATATGGCCGACGTGGACACCATCGCCAAGATAAATTGCCCCGACTTAGAGAGGAGAAATTTATAACTGAAATGCGTAATGAGCAATTTGCCGCACAAAAAATCAAATCATGCCTTATTAGGAAAGTTGAAAATCAGCTCGCCCGATGCTGGCTCTAAACTTTATTAAATTATTCAAATACGCTAAATGTTTGATGGCCGATTATAATTACGCTAACGGTAACGGAATAGTATAAATGTTAAGTCGGTTTCGCTTTTGTAATATCTACCCATAATGTATATGAAATAATGCGGAAGATTATGGAGATTACGCAGTTCAATAGTAAATATTGTGTTTTACACACCTGTTAGACTACCAGCCTGCAATTAATATTGCTAAACTGGCATTTAGTGCCGTTTCCGGCAAACGAACTTTGAATAATCATACAAAAATAATTAAGTATGTAAAAGAAATGAAAATTTCTCCAAATGTATGCGTTAAAGCCATCTTAGTAATCTCTTCTTTTATTGATAACAATTAATGGAAACTGCAACTATCGTAATATTCAAACACTTATCGATCTATTCAAAATATTCAGTTAAAGTACATCAACTTCATATTAGCTATTAGGCGTTAAATATAGGTTATTTTAAATATCTGTGTATACCAGATGTCGGTTAAATCTCATGCACCCCTATTTGTCTACTCATCTGTCTAGATAACAAAATATAACTTCATAATAGTCAATTACACAAAAATTTCATGCCTTTGCAATTTTATAATCTTTCATCACTTCTGCTTTTGCAAAAAAATTACCCTAATTTCTTAACTTATCTCTAACATGGATACAAAATTACATAAGAACCGGCCGGCTTAACATGAACAATTTGAATAACCATCAAAGTCTTAGAAATATTATATCTTCACCTTCTTCATTTGCGTCATAAGACTAAGCTTCTTACACTTAAATCAAAAGATTACTGAATATAAACCAAAATGGACATAACAAGGTTACTTAAGAAGTCCTTGCACTACTACCTATGGGTAGGAATAAAAATGGGAATACCGAAGACCAAGTGGAAAGGACTAAGCTTCTTACACCTACATCAAGAGATCACTGAATATAGACAAAAATGGAAAGAAACATGCAGATCCAATGTAATAGAGAAGTTCCTGCACTACCGTTCACGAGGAAGAAGAAAAATGGGAAGACCGAAGACCAGGTGGAAAGGACAAGCGTCTTATACATAGATAAGCAAATCAGTGAATATAGACCAAACTGGAAAAAACGGCAGATCTCATTCGTGAAAAAGGTTTCCTGAGAAGTTCCTGTCTGCATTACTGCCCATGCAAAATCGAGAAATGTGGACCGAAGACCAAATGGAAAGGACTAAGCTTCTTACACTTACATCAAGAGATCACTGAATATAGACAAAATTGGAAAGAACACACAGATCCAATGCAAGAGAGAAGGTTACCTAAGAAATTCCTGCACTACCGTTCACGGGAAAGAAAAGAAATGTGATAACAGAAAACCAGGTGGAAGGAACTAATTTTCTTACACTTACATCAAGATATCACTGAATATAGACAAAAATGGAAAGAAACACGCAGATCCAATGCAAGAGGGAAGGTTACCTAAGAAGTTCCTGCACTACCGTTCGCGAGGAAGAAGAGAAATGGGGACCGAAGACCAAATGGAAAGGACTAAGTTTCTTACACTTACATCAAGATATCACTGAATCTAGACAAAAATTGTAAGAAACACGCAGATCCAATGCAAGAGCGAAGGTACCTAAGAAGTTCCTGCACTACCGTTCACGGGAAAGAAAAGAAATGTGATAACCGAAGACCAGGTGGAAGGGACTAAGTTTCTTACACTTACATCAAGAGATCACTGAATATAGACAAAAATGGAAAGAAACGCGCAAATCCAATGCAAGAGAGAAGGTTACCTAAGAAGTTCCTGCACTACCGTTCGCAAGGAAGAAGAGAAATGGGAACCGAAGACCAAATGGAAAGGACTAAGTTTCTTACACCTACATCAAGAGATCACTGAATACAGACAAAATTGGAAAGAACACACAGATCCATTACAAGAAAGTAGCTTACCTATGAAGTTCCTGCACTACCGTTCACGGGGAAGAAGAGAAATGGGATGACAGAAGACCAGGTGGAAGGGACTAAGCTTCTTACGCTTATATCAGAAGATCACCGCATATAAACAAAAATGGAAAGAACACGAAGATCCCAATGCATGACACAAAATTACCGAAGAAGTTCCTGCGCTACTTTCCACTGAAAAGAATAGAGATGGGAAGACCGAAAACCAGGTGGAAAGGACAAGCTTCTTATACCTAGATCAGAAGATCAGTGAATATAGACCAAAAAGGAAAGAACGCGCAGATTCAATTCAAGAGACACGGTTACCTGAGAAGTTACTACCTGTCTTACCATCCATGAGAAAGAAGATAAATGGGAACCAAAGATAAATGGGAACCGAAGATCAGGTAGAAAATACTAAGCTTGTTGATCAGAGGATCATTAAATACAAATAAAACTTGAAACAACCATGTAAATGCCGTGCAAGCGACAAGGTTACCTGAGAAGTTCCTGAATTACTTTCCATGGCCAAGAAGAGAAATGGTAACCGAAGACCAGGTGGAGAGGACTAAGCTTCTTACACCTAGATAAGATCACTGAATATAGACCAAAATGGAAATAACAAGTAGATCCACTGCAAAAGACAAGGTTACCTAAGAAGTTCTTCCACTACAAACTACGAGGAAGAAAAGAAATGAGAAGATCGAATATAAGGTGGCAATAACTAAGCTTCTTACACCTAAATCAGAAAATCACTGAATATAGACAAAAGTGGAAAGATTGCGTAGATTCACAGCAAAAGAAAAGGTCACCTGAGAAGTTCCTGCAGTATTATCCAAGAGGAAGTAGAGAAATCCTGGTGAAAAGAACTAAGCTTCTTAGATCAGGAGATCACTAAATGTAGACAAAAACTGAAAGAAAACGTAGATCCGATGCAATAAACGAGGTTATCTAAGAAATTCCTACACTACCGCCCACTGGATTTTTTCCAGGAAATGAAAAGACCAAAGATCATGTGGAAAGAACTGAACCTCTTACACCTAAACCAGGAGATCTAAGAAGTTCCTACACTACTGCCCACTGGAAAAAAGGAAATGAGAAGACCAAAGATCATGTGGAAAGAACTGAGCCTTTTACACCTAAACCAGGAGATCACTGAATATAGACCAAAATAGAAAAAACATGAATCACAATATAAAACAAAATGGAAAGGGCACGTTGATCCAATACAAATGACAAGATTACCTAAGTAACTCCTGCACCACTAACTAAGAGGAAGAAGAAGAATGGGGACCGAAGACCAGGAAAGACCGCGTACATCCAATGCAAGAAACAAGGTTGCCTGAGAAGTTCCTGTACTACTAACCACTGGGAAGAAGCGAAATGGGAACC
This sequence comes from Agriotes lineatus, assembly GCA_940337035.1. Classification (NCBI taxonomy): domain Eukaryota; kingdom Metazoa; phylum Arthropoda; class Insecta; order Coleoptera; family Elateridae; genus Agriotes; species Agriotes lineatus. Next base: position 69,490,342 of record OW679201.1, on the reverse strand, counting down.
GAAGATAAAGTGGAAAGGACTAATCTTCTTACACCTAGATCAGAAGATCACTGAATATAAACCAAAAATTATACACCACGAAGATCCAATGCAAGAGACAAGGGTGAAGAAGTTCCTACACTAAAGCTCACAGAAAGGAAGAAAATTTGAAAGATAGATGAGTAGGCAGAATGGTCACCATATGTCAATTTGTATTATTTATCTTGTTCTCCTTACTATGGTGCTCATTTGCTGAGATTATTTCGCATTTGACTATCTGTGTTTTGGAAACTGCTTCTCCAAGTATACATGTAGTGAACTACCCATACCACTCTATTTAATTTTGTGTAACTAATTGCAATCTGCGGTAACATTCTTGCCTCACAATGTATCCCTAAGTTCGAACTTGATTCTTTTGATACTATGAACGATTTTGACTTCCTTGTTTACCTTATGGCGTGACATTTCCAGCAGTCTACGCTAAACTTCATTTGAAATTATGATACAGGAGGGGGGCGACAGCTGCTTTATTTTCAAAAATATCAAAGTAGCACAGAACCAGGGTATGCATCGTCTAAAATTAACTCCTCATATAGAGGCTGCACATAATAATAATAATAATAATATAATATGCCTTTATTCAACAAAAAAAAAATATAGAAAAGGAATACAACCATTGAATGTAATATTCACAGGCGAAGTTCAGCCAGACAACATAAGGTAGTTTGCTGCTCTTCCACTTAACCTATACATATACACAGTAGTAAGATATATTGTATATTTTAATATATTTCTTTAGGTTTCTAGGGGTTGATAAACCACCCATATGAATTTAATGGATCTTGTCTGGTAGCCATCTCAAGATCTCTATAATAAATAATGACACTCTAGAGTCTAGAATATTGCAATGTACATTTTTACTATATAGTAGTCTTCAAATAATATTATAGGATGTCACATATAAATGTACGAAAACAATGTAATGATGACAATGTAATGATAGATGGCGCGGTGCGCATCTGATTAATTTACGTTTTTACTTGCTTGATATGTGTGTCATCCAAAGAAAAAAGCCTAGCTAAATGGAAACTGCTCTTTAACGCAACATTCGAGGCCACATTATGCACAAGTAAACACTAAATACCAATAAATATATGCGTTTTTGCCATGTAAACAAGAGTATGTATAGGTATTATGAGTAGTGGTGCTTCTTAGTGTATATAAACGATTAAAGATATAAATTGCTGCTTATATAGCTGCCAAGCAGTAAGAAATATAATAATAATTTCAGTTTAAAACCAAAACTTAAAAATTGCGGAAATGTGACTCATAATTCGTGACGTCACAGTAATTTAGAGAACAATTTTCTATTATTGTACTTTTTACGATGATCTATCTTCATTTTACGTGAAATTTCACACTTAAAGTTGATTAATTATCCAACTTTTTCACTAATGTATATATTTAGGTAATTTATAATGTTCGACATTTTTTATTGAGCTCGTGCAGAAATGGTGTAGAACTTAATTAATAACATTTGTAAAGTTGAGGAAGAAGTAATTACCGCAATGAATGGAAGCTTTTCAAACAATATTTCTTATTTATTTTCTAGTCAAGGCCTACGCAATTTGTTATGCAAAATAGAAAGGAATTTTTCAACACTCGTTATTAATTTATATATCAAGATATATCAGGTGGTTAAAGAAAATTGTACCTATATGGAAGAATGTGCGATGACATAACGAAGTCTGCGAATGAGTTGAATATAAAAAGGCAAAAATTGTTAGGTTGAGTTCAACCTTCAACTGGCAGTGATAGTTTACAAGAAGTAGATTAAACTTATATGTGTTGACGATTCTTTACGAAATACGACATAGGGAAAATATCACAATCAGTAAGAAGTGCAACCATTATATACAAACAAAGCACTTTTGATAAAGTTTAATATACGTCTGTCCAAAACCACGATTTGATAAGCCTAATATAAATATGTACTAGAAAATTTCATCCTTCCTCTTCTTATCACGAACAATGCAAGATTTCTAAACGAGTCATCAGTCATCATCCAGAACAAACACGAATTAATTGAGCAGACTGCGATCGCGCAGGGATTTGCGGCTAAATTTAGTTGTATCAATTGTTAAGTACTTGACAAAATTAAACAGGCTCGCTGGCATAAATTGGAATCGTGACTCAGACAATTAGAGCTCGCATCACTCATTGGAGACGCTGAAACCGAACCGCAGAAATTTAAGGTTACCGCGACATTTTCCGCTGGCCCTGAGCAATCCCTGCTGTCCGATCCTGTCGAAGCCGGGATCAATCACAAATCGGATTCCGCAACGCGTTTTGACGGCGCTGACGGCCCGGAATTCCATTGAATTTTTTATCCAAAAATCTCAGCGAAACGGCGGATAATAAATCTGTCAGCTTCGGTTACAGCGGATTTGAGCCGAGGTGCGTTTGTTTCAGCGCCTGTCAGACGCCTTTCCGCGTTCGGGACCGTTATGGAGTGAAAGCATTTATCACACGTGCCCTGAAACAATCCTCGGGATATTTCTAAGGTTAAGTTCTTTCTATGATTCTGACTGGAGTTTTTACGACTTGGAAAAAGTTGTTTGAACAAAAACCAAATTCTTATTTTTTTTTCGCGCATGCATGCAAAATTCTAAGAACAGCAACTATTATAAAACGAAAAGAAAATGTGAAAGTGACATGGTAGGCCAATAAATCATTTATTTGATTTCTTGTTGTTTGATTTCGTTACAACGCTAATTGAAACTGCTATGTATTAATGTGGATTTTGTTTGTAATCATAAAATCCACGAAATACTGTTGCGGTTACTTACTTTATGAGGAAATGCAGCTGTACAAATATTCAAATAAGAACCAACAATATACACTATTTACAGCAAAATAAGAAGTTTTACTTATTGAAAGTCCGCCCATATTTATTTGTATTTAATGTTTCTTCGCAAGCGCTATATTTTTTTTAAAACCCGCATAAATTTTAACTTCTCAAAACAGTCTGATTCAGACATAACCATAAAATAAAATATTTAATACATATTTTGGAGCCAGCTTGCGTTAAATCTCCCAGAACAATTTCACTGACAGGGAAGTACATATTTAGGACATCTTTATTTGTCCTCCATTTTCAATGAATTTGTAGCAACACATCAGTGAGTTAGTTTACAGTAGGTTTGCTGAAATTTGAATGAATGACTTTTAACAAACTGACAGAAAAATATTAATACAATTTTACTCAATTTATCACGAGTTGTAGTAAAGTTAAAATAAAGTTGAATTCGTTTCTTGTTTGATATTTAACTTTGATTTTGATTCTGAAATTGAGATTACGTAACTTTGTGAGAATGAGTTATGTGATGACCTACGCCTTTTTAACGATCACTGCCAACCATTAACTCTTCTTCTGGATCCTTGTTCTTTCTTATAGGGCGTCATATATGACATAATTATACCTGTGCATCCAATTCTTCCATGTTTTCCTATCAGTTGCTAATGCTTTCATCTATAGTTTGTCCTTTCTTCCTTCCCATGTCTTTCGTTATGACTGATTCCAGGTTTACTAATGTTCTCATCTGATCATTCCTTTTAAATAACTGTGAGTTAATGTATCACGTGGTAACATGCTTTTTTTAGTGATCACAGGCAACCTTACTTCTTCTTCTTGTGAATTTTTATCCCTATAAACCGTCGCATATGAAATAATTTAATTTCTCTATCCAATTTTTCCCTGTTTTCCAGTCCATTTCTGATGTTTTCATCTACAGTTTTCCTTTGTCCCTTCCCTGGTCTTTCGTTCTGACTGTTTCTTTGTTTACTAATTGTCTCATCTCATCATTCTTGTTAAGCAACTGTGGGTAGGTGTTGACATACGTTTTTTTAGGGGTCCCAGACAACCTTAATTCTTCTTCTTCTTAATCCCTATCCCTATAGATTATAAATATGATTAAATGGCTCTATTCAATTTTTCCATGCTTGAAGGTTCGTCGCTATAGTTTTTATATTCTCTCTACCCAAGCCTTTCGTTATGACTGCCCCTTGATTTGCTAATTGCTTTATCTGATCATTCCTTTTAAGTAACTGCGAATTAATAAATCATGTGTTGACATAAGTCGTTTTAGCGGTCACAGGCAACCTTTTCTTCTTCCAAATCCATATCCCAATAGATTATAATATTATTAAATCTCTCTATTAAATTTTTCCATGCTTTAAGGTTCGTTGCTATAGTTTTTATTTTTTCTCTACGCTAGTATTTCGTTGTGACTGCCTCTTGGTTTGCCAGTTGCCTTATCCGATCGTTCCTGTCAAGAAACTGTGAGTGTTAATGAATCATGCAGTGACATGCGTCTTTTTAGCGATCACACCAACGTTAATTCTTCTTCTTGGTCCTTATCCCTACAGTGGGTCGGATATGACATAACTAAATATCTCTATTCAATTCGTCCATGCTTTTCGGTTAGTTTGCTATCGTTTTTCTTTCTCCCTACCTAAGTCTTGCGTTGTAACTGCCTCTTGATTTACTAATTGTCTTATCTTATCATTCCTGTCAAGTAACTGTGAGTTAACGAATCATAGGGTGACATACACGTCTTTTTAATGGTCACGGACAACCTTAACCAGGGCGTCAAATAGCTATTCAACTTTACCACACTTTCCGGAGCGTTGTTATAGTTTTTCCCTTTTTCCTATTCAAGTCTTTCCTTGTGACCTTGCTTTTCTAATTGTCTCATCTGATCATTATTGTTAAGTAACTAAGATTTAATGTATTATGTGGTGAGATAGTCTCTTTAGCGGGCTTCTTCTTCTGAATCTATATTCGTATAGGACGTTGGATATGATATAATTAAATCTCTCTATCCACCAATTCGTCCATGCTTTCCGCTTAGTTTTTAATGGTTTCATCATCCGTGCTTCCGTGGCGGTTGCTTTTTGCTTATCTCATCATTCTAGTTGTAACTGTAAAATAATTGATATTGCGATGGCATATATTTTTTTAGGGGTCATAGCAAACGTTAATTGTTCTTCTGGATCCTTATCCCTACAGGACGTGGGGTCTAATGTGAAAATCTGTTCAGTCCCATTTCTCCATGCTTCCCGTTTGGCTGCTATATATTTTTATTTCTCCCTACCCAAGTCTCTCATTGTAGCTGCCTCTTGCTTTACCAATTTTCTTATGTGATCATTCCTGTTAAGTAACTGTGAGATAATGAATCATCTAGTGACATACATCATTTTAGAGGCTACGGTGAACATCAATTCTTATTCTGGCTCCCCATCCCTACAGGATGTGAGATGTGCTATGTTTACATCCATATAATCCAATTCTTCCATGCTCTATGGTTCTTTACTGGAGTTTTCCTTTTTCCTACCCGGATCTTTCGTTGTGGCTGGTACTGGCTTTATTAATTGTCTTATCTTATCATTCCTGATAAGTAACTGTGAGTTAATAAATCATGTGGTAATATTCGTCCTTTTAGCGGTCACGGGCAACCTTAATTCTTCTTCTTCTGAATCATTAATCTTGTAGAGCGTAGGGTATGGTATAGTTAAATCACGTTATCCAATTGTTCCATGCTTTCCAATTCGTTGGCATATAGGTAGTTTTTCATTTCTTCTTACCTAAGTATTTCGCTGGGTCTGACTCTTGGTTTGCTGATTGCCTTATATGATCATTCCTGTTCAGTAACTGTGAGATAACGAATTATGTAGTGATATACGTCATTTTACAGGCCACGGTCAATTCCTGTTTTGGATCATTATTTCTACAGGATGTGGAGTTTGATTTGATTAAACCCGTCTAAACAAACTCTTCCATGCTTTACGGTTCTGTGCTATAATTTTTCGCTTCACCCTGCTCAATCCTGTCGTTGTGACTACCTCTTGATTCATTACGAGCGATTTTCTTATATTATTATTCCTGTTAAGTTAGTGTGAGTTATCAAAACATGTGGTGACATACGTCCTTTTAGCGGTCACGGATAACCTTAATTCTTCTTTTTCTAAATTATCCCTGTAGGGCGTCGGACATGATGTAGTTAAATCTCTTTATCCGATTCTTCCATGCTTTCCATTCGTTGCTATAGTTTTTTACTTCTCCCTACCCAAGTGTTTTGTTGGGACTGCCTCTTGGTTTGTTATTTGTCTCATCTGATAATTCCTGGTAAGTAATACTGGGTTAACGACTCATATGGCAACACGTCTTTTTAGAGTTAGCAGGCAACCTTAAATCTTCTTCTTCTTCCGAATATTTTCACCTATACGGCTTTGAAAATGATATGATTAAATCTCTCTATCCAATTCTTTCCTGTTTTCATTTCTTCTATAGTTTTTCCTTTCTTCCTACTGAACTCTTCCGTTGTGATTGCCTATGGGTTTACCAATTGCATTATCCGATCGTCCCTGTTAATGGATCAAGTGGTGACATACGTTGTTTAGCAATCACAAGTAATCTTACTTCTTTTGAATCCTTATCCGTATAGGGCGTCGGATATGATTTAAATGATCTCTCTATCCAATTCCTCCCTGCTTTCCGGTACGAAACTAATGCTTTCATCTCTTCTACATTTTTTCCTTTCTCCCTACCCAAGTCTTCCATTGTGACTGCCTCTGAGTTTAGTAATTGCATAGCTGATCAGGCCTGTCAATAAATCATATGGTGACACATGCCTCTTTAGTGGTCACACACAACCTTAATTCTTCTTTTTCTAAATCCTGGTTCATATAGGGCGTCGGATATGATTTAGTTAAATCTCTATACACAATTCTTCCATACTTTCCGGTACATTGCTAATGCTGTTATCCCATCTGTAGTTTTTCCATTCTCCCTGGCCGAGTCTTTAGTTGCGGCTGTCTCTTTGTTTATTAATTGTCTTATCTAATTATATTCCACTTATTTTTTCTTATCTTTCTTAATTTCTTATTTATCCCATGTTTCTTAGTAGATCCCACGTGTGAATATATGTGTACTGGTACTACTATTGCGTCATAAACCTTTAATTTTATATTTTTATCTGTTTCTGTCTTCTTAACTATCGCCTTGTTTGGTGCATAATAAATCTGTGCGCTCTTATTTGTTCTAATATTTATGTTTAGCTCTTTCTTACATCTTCTGATATAATGGTACCCAGATTGCGACTATTGCTACTATTTCTTCTTACCATGTTATTGCAAGTTGTTTCACTTCTCCATTGTCCATTACCGATGTTAATCTCTTATATCGTGCCTGTTTGTTGTCTTGATCTTTCTCTTGTGTTTTTTAATAATTTACTTGATTTTTATCACAGTTGTTTGATATTGTTTGTTTGTTAATGGACAAGGTCTAGGCATGTAGAGTACCATGTACCTCAGATACCGACTGCTGTGGTCATATGGTCAAAGTACTACTTAGAATTTTGCTGAGACTAAGGAGTTCCAACTCTATCAAGGGATCTTTTACATGCTACACATCGTAGTATCATGGGACCCACGACTTTACATCACTTCCGAATGATGGCATTCTGTAGAAGCTGTTAACTGCATTTGTTATTAGTTTTGAAAACCTCACTGTGACCGGGAATCGAACGCGCGCCCTTATATCAGTAGTCAGAATGTTTAACCACTGAGCTACCGACTCTTTATTACAGTTAGTAATTTTTGCACTTCTATTTCTTCTTCTTCTTAATGTATCGTAGCCGATATCTAACGTTGGTGTCAGACTCAAAGTTAGATTTTTAATCGCCCTAGACGACGTACACCTTGTACAACTCATGTTCTTCGGAAGTATATGTTCCCTGCGATGGTTTCTCGTTGCCTTTCGCAAAGGTTGCGATTGTGTAAACTCGTATAGAGTATGTGTTTCGTTACTAAAGTGCAATCAACCACTCTGCAGATACGATCGTTTATTGTAGCGGTTCACTCGGGGAGATATCGACTTCCTTATCGCTCTTAACCACAGCGCCACCGAGCTTCTTGTGCTTCTAATTATTCAACATTAATTCAAAAATTTTAAAAGTCACACTTACACTTCTCAAATGTCTATTTTTCAAACACAATAATGCAGCAAAGCTGTAAAGATTATTTTTCAGTCATGGGTAAAAAAACTATAGTTTAAAGAGCTCACCGATCGTCCTGGATCCTGCAAAAAAAAACGGCGTAAAAGGTATTTCACGATTCGACTATCTATTCGAAAGTGCGGAATGCGCTGAACCCGCATAAACTTAATTAAGGTAAACAATTAAGCGCGCATGCATCATAAATCCGATAAGCGGCGCGAATGGACATGAAAGGGGCATGCTGATCACAAAATGGTGCAAATGTCGGAAATGTAAAGTTGGTGGCCAGCAGTCCGTGAAGAATCTCATGCTATTTACACTATTACACGCTTTTTGTGCTGTTTAATTATCACGAGCTTCGTGCTTTGTTTTTGCGCCGCGCACCTTTGTCAGATAAGCGCTGTGTTGAAATTGATTTATGTCTTCTTATTTAGTAACATTCCTCTCGTACAGCAATGCGGTAATTACGGAATGATGCCGACTACAAGAGCTTTCAGCTCTTTAAATCAATCACTTTTAAAGAGCACTTTAGTAGGAAGCTGAGTTATGTTATGTAGCTACGTTATAACACGTTGAGTGTGTCCTGCTATGGTTTTGACTATTTGTTTCTAATTTTGAGAGGAAAAATGGACAATTCAAAAATAGAAGAAGCTAATAACGCCTGGTGATCAGAGATACGAAATTTAATATAAAGCTTTAAAAAATTATGTTCGACGAACAATTTTCGCAGTGGTACAGAAACGACATTGCTTACTTATTTTTTGAAAGAAATGCAAATACATGTCTTAACTAGAAATTTATAATATACTACCTACTTCTGAAGGGCAGCGTTTCAAGTGAAACATTCATATTAGCTAGTACCTTATTCACCAGGGTTAAAAACCTATTACTATAGCCCAATCGCCAATAGTGTACCCGAGCTGCGAAGCACCAAGGAATACTAAGCGCGAGGGTCAACCATTTGATAATTCGATTCGTTACAGCCATACTTCATACTACTTTTAAAAAGCTACTGCTTCAACCAAGAAGATTCACAATGTGTACCTACTGACGCAGAAGGAGAACATTTTGCACAATTGTTTTAATTATCCTTACTAAACAATCAATTCCTGTTAAAATGAAATAAAATGACATCCAAGTCTTTAAGTTATAGCAGCTTAGCCACTAGTCTCTCTGTTAATTTAAAAATAAACCTGAAGCTCCAGTACTTGTAGATGCCCGAAGCAAATTAGATAACTACGCAGGGCAAAACCATTCAAACTCCACATTCGGCCAGGTGGAAGCCACATTATTTATTTATACCATTTAGAGCAGACCGCCAAGGGCAAATTTAATAAAAATAAATTACCATCTTCTTCAAAGAGCCATAACAGGGCACTCCAAATCGGGTTTCATTGTTCGGCTGTTAATGAACTGTTACTTATCTGGCACAGATCACAATATTGAAATAGGAGTCGCCTGGAGCGGATTTCGGAAACGATGTGGTTTTAGGACTCCCAAATCCTATTCGGTTAATCCAGCATTGACTGCCACCTATTTGACACGATAGCGTGCGGAAATGGGGCACTGAATTAATCAAACGAGTCCTGGGCGTTTGTTAAAGGGCGCGCCTCAGGCAAGTGTGATAGAGGCTCTGCTGTTTAAATTTAGCAACAACAGAAAGCATATTTTGGAAATAATTAACCGCATACAAAAAAACAGAAAAGAATAAGACATAGATCAAGAAAAACATAAGATGAGGTGCTGGAGTTCCCCAAGTAAGAGTGGTAGGTCCTTTGGTATTTAACCATACCAAAAAATATTGCAATATTTACTTTCCTCTAGATTTAAATTTACTAAATAAATCGGAATTCCGTGGGTTTCTAGCAGTTTTATGGCGCGTTCTGTTTCTAAATCTTCCTCGGTATCTGTTCAAACCATCGAGCTTCCACCTGGCGTCTATAATCCAAAGAACTCACTGGTTTCGTGGACTTCAACGTGCCGTGGAGAAAAATGCGCAGGACAATTTAGATTTTTATAGCTACGTTAGTTTTATGCCGGCGACGGCGCTTGAATACTAATTTCGGGAGAATTTCAGGGTGGCGGTTTGACCTTGGTGCATGCCTGGCGTTCGTAACGTACAAATCCGCGCGAATTTTGAAATCCTGCACTTTCACCGCCATTGTGGTCGAAAATGAGATTCACGCAGCCCATTACCGCCCGAGCCGTTTGGAAAGCGTTATGCAAATTACGAAATTGGGCCGATAACTAGAGACAACAATGGGCCGATAATGGTTGAAATTGAAACTGGAAACGCGGCCGAATCCAAAACGATTTATAAAGGGCGCCCCGCGGAGAAGGTGTAGGGATCGCGGTTGTAGCTATTCATATACACTCGAGTTGTCTGCAGGATACTTTTCGAATTCGACGAGGTCCTTGTCCGCCCGGCGTGCTTTCGTGGTTGAGACAGAGACGGACGCTTCAGAGCACGAATTTCAGTTTCAGTTTTTAATTTGTGTTTTGCATAATAGACGAAATGTGCCTAATCACTGGGTATGCGCGGCCGAACGGACAGATTTTGGGCGGAATAATATTCTTTTAACTGGTTTGGATGGGCTGAACCGTGCGCTAATTATCGCTCTATCTTAATTAATAGTTCCCGGTTTATCGCTGTTACATAAATATTTTTATGACTGGGCCGATTTAACGGGACTTCAGCTATCGGATGCTAAAGGACGACCTCAAATTAATTGAAGGAGAAATTTTAAACGGTACTAACACTATTACAACTCTAGTGACTTTTGATATAAACCATAAACTATCAAAGATCATTAAAGTTTTCTTGTATATATTGATAAGGTTAAGGCTCCACGTTGTGTTATCTATGAGTATATGTTTATAATTATATTTTAGTCAATTTAAATTGCCCTATTTATTTCATTTGGTTTTTCAAAATCATTTTTCCGGCTAGCTCCTGAAAATGCACTTGACTGAAAATCTGACTGGATTCCTTTTATCTAGATTGCTTATTCTGAAATTTGATGTTCCGATTTTTATTATTATAACAATTCAAAAACTGTCAAACGGTACGTCAAACGAACTCTAAAAATTAAATCACAAATACTTGATCGTTACATTTGTTATATGATAATCTCCAATAGTAAGTACTTCCTTAATAATTAAATCACTTTTACTCTTTATTTTATTTCAGTTCTTATTTAATACCTAAACTCATTTACCTTTTATTTGAACTTATCACTCTCCTATGCACAAACCAACCCGTTCTACTCTGCTATTGATCACAACCGCTCTACTCATAACCACGGTGAAGACCTCAACTGACAACCAAACTGTCCAGAATCAAGAACTGACTTAACCCAGGAAAAACTAGTGTGCATAAGGAATCAGCCAATGCAGCTCCCTCACAACATAGATCCAAATATACCCCAGTCGTAGTTGTTTCCCTTCAATATTCAATACAAACGACTCTCCTGAAGTAAGCCATAGCTCAGCACAAAGAATCCCAACCAAGGACAAGACACCAGACCTCAATTGACAAGCCCCATAAACATGCTCACTCTGCCAACTACTTCCCTGCGACTCTCCTTTCGTGTAAATAGCTCGTTGTAATCCAACTCAATCGACGCACAATGTCAAATGTAATTCCACAATAAACTTAATTCAATATATTTTTTATGTTCTTCTGTAGATTAGCTTTAGTTTAGTATTCTTGCCATATTCTTAATCTTCCTCCATTTAGTAAGCTCATCTTATTTTTAAAATTCTATTTTATTTCACCACGCGAATTTTGTAATAAACTGCAACCCTTTTATACTCCAAACATGTTTAACTTTTCAAAAAGGGTTTATTTAAATTTTAGTCGTCTTTTCATTTTCAAATTTGTTATATCAATAAAAAGTTAGAATCCTTCTCTTTCTCAATCAGCCTCATATTATTAAATTATAAATTTTCTTTCTTTACTAAATGCATATTAATAATTTAAATACCCAATTCATATTCAAATTGATCTTTCTAATTTTTAATTACTGTAGTCTTTTAATCCTATTTAAACTGATTTTTATACCCCTGTATCTATATCATAACAATATACAAGGCCAATATTAGATTAAAATGATTCCCTCCCCGAGGTAATTTCTTGATATTGGATATCAAGCTCTTCTCGAATATGCGCTGATATTTTTGGACATTGACAATGGCAGCAAGGAATTTGATAGTTCGTAGTCCTTTTGAAGACATGTATCGATGCATCACCAATCGCTTTAGCAATTTTCACAATTTAACTAAGGACAACGCCGGTATCCCAGAATTGGAGACTTTTAAAGAGTCGCTCCTAGAATACTAACGCACGTTTGTGCTAAAAATCAGGACTGAATTTTTTTGAGGTGGATATCTATTATGCCTTGGCTATTGAGGCAGTCTCTTTTTCCACTGTCGCCTACAGCCACGTCAAACTTGAGCTCTCCTTTACTCATGCTAATCGTTTAGATTTCATATTTAGATGGACTTGTGGAGCTATTTTCTACAGTATTTTCGAGAGACATTCAAACATGCTTCAACATTTCATTTAGCTTTAGCTCTTACTAAAAGTCTTTTGCATGGCGATGCTTTCACAACATTATTTCCAGTATTTAAATGTAGAAAAAGGCAATAGAAGAACTAGATGAGAAGGAAAATGACCCTACAAAAAACTCTCAAATAGATGCAAATACGGAAAGGTATGTATTCTTTTTAAAAGCTTTATCATATCAGCACACCAGCTATTTTATAAATCTCCTCTATCTTGTGTTTCGTTAAATTTTTCGGTAAATAGTGATGTCAATAAATTGTGGTTTTGATAAATTGTTTTGTGATCGATGGTGTTCGATCAATTGGGGTTTCGATAAACTGTTTTTCGATCAACTGTGTTCGACAAATAGTGTTCGCCAATTGTGTTTCGATAAATTGTGTTTAACGAATCATTGTTCGATCAGCTGCGTTCGATCAATTTTCTTAGACCCATACACTTGTATTTCGATAATGTGTGATGTCCATAAATTGTAGTTTCGATAAATTGTTTGTCGATCAATTAAGTTGCGATAAATTGTGTTCGATAAATTTTCGTAAACCACTAAAACTGTGTTCGGTAAATTATGGTGTCGATAAATTACGGTTTCGATAAACGATTTTTCCATCAATAATTGTCTTCGACGAATTGTGTTCAACCAATCGAATCCGATACATTTCCTTCGCCCATAAAATAATTGCGGTAAATTATAGTGTCGACAACTTGTGGCTTCTATAAACTGTTTTCGATCAATTATTGTTTCCATAAATTGTGTTTGATTATTTTTCCTAGACCAATAAAATTGTGTTTCGGTAAATTGTGGTGCAATTAATTCTGGTTTCAAAAAACTGTTTTTCGATCAATCGTGTTTCGATAAACTATGCTCGATATATTTTTCTAGGCCAATAAAACTGCGTTTCGGTAAATTGTGGTTTCGATAAATGATTTTACGATCAATTCTGGTTTCGATAACCTGTTTTTCGATCAATTGTCTTCAACGAATTGAGTTCGACCAACTGTGTTTCAATAAATTGTGTTAAACGAATTGTCCGATCAATTGTATTTCGAAAAATTGTGTTCGATACATTTTCCTACACCCATAAAATGGTTTTGGTAAATTGCAGTGCCGATTAATTGTAGTTTCGATGAATTGCTTTTCGATTAATGTGTTGGATTATGGTTTCGATAAACTGTCTTTCGATCAACTGTATTTCTATAAATTGTGTCCGATACATTTTCCTAGACTAATAAAATTTTGTTTTGGTAAATTGTTGTGTCGATAAATTGTGATTTCGATAGGTTGTTTTTCGATCCATTGCGTTCAATCAATTGTGTTTCAAAAAATTGTGTTGGATGCATTTTCCTACGCCCATAAAACTGTTTTGATAAATTGTAGTGTCGATAAGTTGTGGTTTCGATTAATTTCGTTCGCTACATGTTCCTACACCCATAATATTGTTTCGGTAATGTCTGGTGTCTATAATTTGTTTTTCGGGCAATCGTGTTTCGATAAATTATGCTCGACACATTTCTCTAGACCAATAAAACTGTGTTTCGGTAAAATGTGGTTTCGATAAATTGTTTTGCGATCAAATTTGGTTTCGATAAACTGTTTTGCGGTCAATTTTCTTCCATGAATTGTGTTCGATCAATTGTATTTCAACAATTTGTATTCAACGAATCGATTTTCGGTCAATTGTGTTGGATGCATTTCCCTACACCTATAAAATTGTTTTGGTAAATTGTAGCATCGATTAATTGTGGTTTGGATAAATTGTTTTGCGATCAACTGTGGATTCGATAAACTGTTTTTCGGTCAATTTTCTTCGACGCTTTGTGTCCTATCAATTGTGTTTCAATAAATTGTTTTCAAGGAATCGATTTTCGCTGAATCTTGTCCGATCAATTATGTTTCAATAAATTGTGTCCGATGCATTTTCCTACACCCATAAAATTGTTTTGGTAAATTGAAGTATCGATTAATTGTGATTTCGATATATTGTTTTGCAATCAATTGTGATTTCGATAAACTGTTTTTCGGTCAATTTTCTTCGATGAATTGTGTTCGATCAATCGTGTTCAACAAATCAATTTTTAGCCACTCTTGTCGGATCAATTATATTTCGATAAATTGTGTTCGATGCATTTTCCTACGCCCATAAAACTGTTTTGGTAAATTGTAGTATCGATTAATTGTGGCTTTGATAAATTGTTTTGCGATCAACTGTGGTTTCGTTAACTATTTTTCGGTCAATTTTCTTCAACGAATTGTGTTTGATCAATTGTGTTTCAATAAATTGTGTTCAATGAATCAATTTTTAGTCAATCTTGTCCGATCAATTATGTTTCGATAAATTGTGTTCCATGCATTTTCCTAGGCCCATCAAACTGTTTTGGTAAATTGTAGTATCGATTAATTGTGGCTTTGATAAATTGTTTTGCGATCAACTGTGGTTTCGATAAACTATTTTTCGGTCAATTTTCTTCAACGAATTGTGTTTGATCAATTGTGTTTCAATAAATTGTGTTCAATGAATCAATTTTTAGTCAATCTTGTCCGATCAATTATGTTTCGATAAATTGTGTTCGATGCATTTTCCTAGGCCCATCAAACTGTTTTGGTAAATTGTAGTATCGATTAATTGTGGCTTTGATAAATTGTTTTGCGATCAACTGTGGTTTCGATAAACTATTTTTCGGTCAATTTTCTTCAACGAATTGTGTTTGATCAATTGTGTTTCAATAAATTGTGTTCGATGAATCAATTTTTAGTCAATCTTGTCCGATCAATTATGTTTCGATAAATTGTGTTCGATGCATTTTCCTACACCCATAAAATTGTTTTGGTAAATTGAAGTATCGATTAATTGTGATTTCGATATATTGTTTTGCAATCAATTGTGATTTCGATAAACTGTTTTTCGGTCAATTTTCTTCGATGAATTGTGTTCGATCAATCGTGTTCAACAAATCAATTTTTAGCCACTCTTGTCGGATCAATTATATTTCGATAAATTGTGTTCGATGCATTTTCCTACGCCCATAAAACTGTTTTGGTAAATTGTAGTATCGATTAATTGTGGCTTTGATAAATTGTTTTGCGATCAACTGTGGTTTCGTTAACTATTTTTCGGTCAATTTTCTTCAACGAATTGTGTTTGATCAATTGTGTTTCAATAAATTGTGTTCAATGAATCAATTTTTAGTCAATCTTGTCCGATCAATTATGTTTCGATAAATTGTGTTCGATGCATTTTCCTAGGCCCATCAAACTGTTTTGGTAAATTGTAGTATCGATTAATTGTGGCTTTGATAAATTGTTTTGCGATCAACTGTGGTTTCGATAAACTATTTTTCGGTCAATTTTCTTCAACGAATTGTGTTTGATCAATTGTGTTTCAATAAATTGTGTTCGATGAATCAATTTTTAGTCAATCTTGTCCGATCAATTATGTTTCGATAAATTGTGTTCGATGCAATTTCCTACGCCCATAAAACTGTTTTGGTAAGTTATGTTTTGATATACTGTTTTCGATGCATTTCGCTACACGTATAAAATTGTTTTGGTAAACTGTAGCGTCGATAAATTGTGGTTTCGATAAACTGTTTTTCGATCAATTGTGTTTCTATAAATTGTGTCCCATATATTTTCTTAGACCAATAAAATTGTGTTTCGGTAAATTGTGGTGTTAATAAATGTGGTTTCGAAATGTTGTTTTTTTTTATCAATTGGATTTGATCAATTGTGTTTAGATAAATCGTGTTGCATACATTTTCCTACGCCCAAAAATTGTGGTTTCGATAAATATATTTTCGATTAATTGCTTTCGCTCAATTGTGCTCGTTCAATTGCCTTTCATCCAACTACCTGAAACTGTTGTACTGATCGCATAGTTTTTAATATTTTCTTCTTTTTCTTACATTAGGTCAAAGACCTGTTAGGACTCAATTGTTGGGTTTTTTTATATTTTCACCATCATACCCTAAAATGTTTCCAACATTTCTATATAAGTATTATTGATTATGACTGATTAAAAATAATCTACTATCAACTATTCACTTTTTCGATTTTTAAGTGCTAAGTTATAACTTATGCGTATATACTAGAGCAGAAGCATATTTTTTATAAATTATTAAAATACGTTTTTATCTTTCGCAGATAGATTCTAAAATTAATGGTATTATCATACGCAAATATTTTATATAAGTGAGTAAGCAATAAAACTCAAAACTAGAATCCAACTTTTTATAATCTGGCAGAACCCTATAGGCGCGGGAAAGCTTCTAGCCTTATCAAATTGTTATTTACTTCATGTTCAGAAGAATGAATATGTTTATAGCTAGTGGTTTTCTAAGAAGTTGTGTATTTGTTTTACAACAATTCGTAGAACTGCATACTATTATTGCTTATTTATTAACTGTACGTTAGTTCTATTTATAAATAAGTATAATTCCTTTCTTTAAGTATAGTCTGATTTCAATGCAACTCTTTTAGTAAACTCCTAAAAAGAATACAAACGAGTAGATTTAATATAAAGAGTTTCCTTAAACATATCCGACATCTATGTTTTCTAATATTGGATTTTATGTAATACCTATGATTCTCGTGAGCTATAAATTAAAAATTCTACATCTATAGAAGTTCGTCTCAAATTTAAACCTCCTTAAAAGGGAATTTCGCCAGTGTGAATGGAAAAATTACATCAGGCATCATTTCATAATTTTGACCTTTCCCGACGGAATTATTAAATAATTTCGAATTGGTCATAAACGGTAGAAAACGGTCTGGAATCACGTGAAAAGGCTGGGGGATACTGCGGGACTGTAATTATCAACAGATTTTATCAATATGTGTTGTGGCTTTGTGATTTAACGACGCCTGCACAGGATTCGATTATGCAAATTCAATATTAAACCGGTGATTATAATTACATCAATTCTCTTCCTAAGATAAATTATTTGTTGAAACCATTGCGCAACCCTGAACCAATCACAAAAATATTAAAAACAAGGATTCTTTGCTATAAACCGTTGCAGCCTCGCGATCTTTCTGAATTTTGCTGAATTTATGGGTTCGCAAGCCTAAACGAACGGCGGCGTGGGAGTAAATACGTCCACGGGCTATAAATATGGCATGAAAAATTGAGGTGCATTTACGCAGACATTTAGCTTTATATAAGGTAAATGACAAACCAGTTTCTTGTTTGTTTTTTGTGCAGTCGGGCAGCCCACGAAAGGCGTTTAATTAACACAAGCGGAAGATTGATTGAAGAAAGTTACACATGTAGCGTGGATGGCAATAAAATATCGTTTCTTTTTAACGAGAACTCCAAAAGCGAGTAACTGTGCTTGTTCTCTGCGTTGAATTGTCTGGGGATTTTAGTCGTTTGACGAAATCGACTTAATCGTGCACACTCGAAGCGAACACTGTTAAGAGCCAGATTTAAAAAGAATGGAATTATTAAAGTTACTAGCCTTATTGCAGTTAGCTAAAATATTTTAATCATTATTGCAAATAAAGGAGTTACAAAAGAATTTTTTTCAACGTCATTGAGCAAGAAAGAGCACCCCAAAAAATCAACTTTTGTTAGATCTAACGACGCCGACGGTTGAAGAGTGTTTAAATTTATGTAAAAATATAATTAAAACTATGGAAACATTTAATAACGTGAATTACATTAATATGCAAAAAGACAAAACATTATACGTACGCAGTGTGCTAGGAATACTACCTAAGGCACGTGCTTATTGTTGCATTATGACGGGCACGGTGACCATCAATTATTACCAGTAGAGTTATCAGTTATGTTCATACACCACTTTTAGGCAACATCAACTCACTATGTTTTATATAAAAACTTTTTTTACGTAATTTTCTTTCTGTTGCATGTCGTACTGAGTATGTCGTTATAGAACATGATGTAAATAATGTAGTTCCAAAGTATGATATGTTCATCAATGTCCAATAACAGATAACAACTGACTAGTTACTGTTCAATTAAAACAGTTTTAAAGAGATATCATCATCTGCGAACTTATAGTTACATTTTCTATCATAGTCTCACAGTATTTGCAACTTAATTGGCAATTTTCTAACACAGAATTAATATTAAATTGAGTCAAGACTAGAAAACATAACTTTTAAAACACAATTGATACACACTACATGTCTTATAAGACATATTAAGAAACATTTTTGAAAATTCTGCTAGAAGTAATTGTTGACATGTATTTTATTAACATTAAAATGTATTCTTATACGCACCGTTTGTGAAGTGCAACATCACCTTAACAAATCTAAGCAATTACAGCTGTTTCAGCTAATATTATCACACTAATTTACAAAATTTAACTTTTAAATACCATCCAACCTAGCAATAGGACTATTTGAAATATCAAAATACGTAAAAAAAATTCTCAAGACAAAATAAGTTTCAAATTGGTCATATCCTTGCTTTTCGAGAATTGGCCAGGAGAAAATTTGTGATTCAGTTGCTTCCATTTGGCTAAATTCTAAGTTAAATTGGAGCGAATACCAACACCGCAAAAAATTTGGTTTGTTATAAAATTCGCTTTATATTAAAACAAACTGTCCGTGTTATGGCTTGAATCCAGAGATTTTGTCACGCCAGAACGAATACACGAAAAAGAATAATAACAAATTAAGGGAGAAGAATGGATTCCTCCAGAAGGAAGAACCATCAGCAGTTATCACTCATAAGTGACGTGTCGAAGAAATTCAACGAAGGGAATGGACGTAACCCCAGCAGCATTGCTAGAGTAGAAAGTCACAAGTGGAGAAGTATTTAATATCACATGAGTTGATCTACTTGAACCCTCTACCTTCAGGATAATTGAAAGGTATAGACGGGGCTGCTATTAGCTGCTCAGTTTGCCGTGCCATTCATCTGGACATCGAAGCATTGATAAGATTTATTCATCCATTTTTGACGCCCAGGCACCATTTTCTCTTTGTAAGGGCAGGAAATTCAATAAAGTCGCAGTGCCATGGTGGACAAGATTGTGGGATCACCTCATACGATCAATAAAAATTCTCTACGAAAATCTTTTGGAACCGCCAGATTAACATGATCTATGCTTTGGCAAAAATTGAAGCAGACTATTAACAACAGTGAGTGAAGATCTAAGAGATTTCTGTCAGATGAAAAAAGTGCAAATTTTCCAGAAAGGGAAGAAATTGCAGCTACGATTCTTCAAACAGAACAAAACAGGGTGAAAGGTATCAACAACATATTTCAAAGAAGATTCTTACTCGAATAGTGCTCAACTTGTTCAAAATCGGAATCAACCATTTCAATTGACGACATTGTGCTTGTTAGAGATGCCAAGAAGAGATATGATGGCCGACAGGACGTATTATTGAGGTGATGCCAAGGTGAGATGGAATCGTCAGAGTTGCTAAAATTAGGACTACTGCATAAGATGTCAAAGTAAGTGAAAATTAAAAATCACAATTCATCTATGAAAGAAGACCTTTTCAACTTGGATGACATCGAAGCTCATTAAGTTCCACGAAGTTTTAGTTGAAATTGTTGTAATGTAAAATCATGTCACTTATGACGTAGAGCTCGTGAAGACAGTATATAATAAAATGTCAATATTCTCTTTATCCAATCAATAGGCGCGTAAAACCAATAAAAGTCTCTATGAAATAGCGTGATAGGCATTCTACTATGCTAATGATATTTCTGCTATTTGCAATAATCAAACTTTGAAGCTAAAGGCAAGTTATGCTCTAAAAGATGACAGATTCGAGGTATTAAAATACAAGAAATGTTAGTAGAGTGCAGCTATCCACTTGTTTCTTTCATTTTGACAAACATTTTCAGGGTAATCACACACACTCTGGCACATACATTACTTTGGAATTTCATAGCAAACAAACAAAAATCTCAGATATTGTACAGGATATCATTTGCGACGATTAAATTAACAAAAAAATCTCAACGTGTAATTTTACATATTCTCCTAGATAACAAGCAAATGTTTTAGCTTTAATCCATTTTGTTAATTAATTTTTATTGATTTTACATATCTGCAGTTCAATATTAATATTTTATGTTTCAGACCCCCATCGTAGCCCAATTTGTTCGATTTCGCTACATTTTAATCCATACAAAAACTCCAGAAAGTTTCTTGTCGTTGATTCTATATACTAGTGAACGACCTTTTGATCTTTCTTCTGCAGATGGTTTCCACTGCAATACACAATTAAGTTTTTTATCTTTAGATTAAGTTATGTCATCGGCAAAATTCACGTAACATACGGAAAACGTAGCTTTAAATAACAAAAATGAAGTAAAAGCAAGAGACCTAGGCCAAATCATAAATACAACGGAGCATTACTACAAAAACCTGCACAATTCGAAAATGGAAGAAAATTCTGAAACATCGACCACCAACACGAAAGTCATCAACATAATAAGATCACCATAGATTCTCGAAGTAACGGAATAAGAACTATGTCATACTATAAAGGCTTTCGGATAAAATTAAGTGAAACTTTTAACAATTCCTGATTGCTGGAATAACGTGATAGTAGCATTTCTGTACAAAAAGGGAACAAAACTGATTTAGAGGTCACAAATCTATAAACTATTTACAAAAATGTTCACGATCCGGTTAACCAACAAATTAGATGATTATCAACCTATACAATCGGCTGGTTTTAGAAAACGCACATGGCGATTTTTTAACAATGAAAGTACTAGTTGAAAATGTCATGGAATATAATATAAGTCTGTGTTTACCAAACTTACTAATGTAATTTTTTTCTAAAACTTTATAGTGGCGAGTGGTATCCGGCGCGACGATTTCTTAAACGGATTAGAATTTTATGCGTTTTTAAATATAAAGCAATTGAAGTATCATTGTGATTTGAATTATTATTGGAATTATTATTTAATTTCTGACGTATGATGCTATGACCATGATAAAATAAAAAAAGCTGTGGGGATACTAATCACCGTGGGTACCGAAAATTGGACCAGACATTCATTTCTTTACAAAAATTGTATGTACGTGATTGATGCAAGTTATGTAGGTAAAATTGTCAGTATTAATTAAGTCCATGTAATCAATTACTACTTTAAAATCCAAAATGCTGCTGGCCGTTGTGTTTAAGATTTAGTCTACCATAAAGTTATCTAGTCGCTACCAGGTTTGTCAGACTAGTATTTAGGTAAATTTACTTTTATGAGAAAATGCTGAAATTTAAACAATTCTCGGAGTAGGTACTTTATTGAATTAGAACTAAAATAAACGTATTTTTTATAGTCTAAAAATTTTTAAAACGTGGTTATCCGTCGACTGTAAAAATACCTGCTTCGAAAGCAATATTGTTTTTGCGTTTTTGTTTTAGCTGCATGAAGTAAATTTACTTAAAAATTCTGTTTAGATTTCTAGAGAGCTGAAAGCTACTCCAAGTTGTCTCTTATTATTGTTTACTTCTATAACACATATTTTTATAATTCTTCCAATTACAAAATTTTGCTTTGTGTGTTTTCTATTGACATTGCTTTAAAGAGTTTTGTATAAATTCTGTATTTCGAGCAATTTTATTAACATCACATGAAATTGCACTGCGATACGCGAAAACTACAAAATTCGACAATTTTCCTTCATTTCTGATATAAATTCTAATTACAGGACAAAACACTTCATACATTAGTGGCGTTTCTCAAATTAGACGCCAAGAAAATGTTGGAAAACTCGTGATAACTGTTTAGTTCATCTGGTTTCAGAGAAAAAGCAACAATTTTTTTAAACTAAAAAACTGTAAATAGCGTCATATTTCCTGTTGAATTATGTAAAATCACCTAATAACCTTAACGGACCTTAAGGTAATAAAATAAAACTGCTCTTAATTGGTGCACACATTCCTAAACTGACTAACGTGTTATTGGAGCTTTTTTATTTTTAGGTAAGCATTAAAGGTCGAACAAAATTCTGAGATCAGGAGTTACGACGTAGTTGTATCTAAAGCAATAATTTTGGCAAATTTGCTTTTAATAACTATTTCAGTCATATTGTTTTTCTCAATTAAGCAGATGATAAATTTCACAGAAATTACATGTTACAATTAATTTTAAATTTGAAGAAATCCAAAAGTGAGTGATTTATCTTCAAAATTCGCAATTACATTTTGTAAATGTTGTCTTAAGGATTCAAATTTATACTTTAATTCCTTTGAAACGTTTTCATAATTGTGTCCTCCAACGCTCATTTATTTAATATTGTTTTATCTAAACTTAAGTTAAGTGTTTAATAGCTGTAATGAAGTTTCTCTCGTTAACTCGTTTAATTGACATGGAATGCCGCACAATATCACCCACCCCTCATGTTAATTCTTCAAGGGACCAATCGCATCATACCGACTTGCACTTGCAACTAGTTGAATTTTCCAACCCTAACTTTCATGCAGTAATCCTCAATTTGTTTAACCCCTAAGGGGGACGTCGATTTCGCCCTTCTGGGACCAATCGTGCGGTACCAACCTGCATTTGTAACCAAGCGTCTAAGAAGGGCTGCGAGTAGTTGTTGGGGGATGAGTTCCAGCACTCTCCTGGGTGCGCGGGGACAATTTGGTCGTCCGAACGGGGCGGCGCCGATGGGGCAAGGCAGCAAGTCCCCGAATCCATAACCCCGAAGGGCCACCTATCCTAAACGCACACCAGACAGTCCCATAAAGGCACAAGGGCACAAAGTCAAAAGTCCTGAGTTCAACAAAGCTTATCCAAAGTAGCACAGGGAAGTTTTAAATCACTCGCACTATAGGGGTGAGGAACCAAGAGAGTTAATGGGCTTGATGGTAGAATCTTCTAATTCACACACTATATGGTTGAATGAGGAACCAATGAGATGGGGGAGGGCAGATGAGTTCTTCAAATTCACTGTTTCGCACTATAGGGTTAAGGGATGGACACGGTGGAACGATCAATGGTAGTTGACGTTCTTCAAATTCGCCCGATCACGTTGAACCAGGGAAGTCTTCCAACGGCTCAATTCCAATCGCCAATTCGAATGCAGATGAATGCACACAGTTGCCCGTGAATACAAATAAACTAATCACATTCAATCCGCGTTGAAATATGTTTGTGTTGAGCATTCGTGCGTAACACCGTACACGATTCAATTTTAAATTTGCCCGGAGTGCAATTGTTTGAATGTCACATGGGTTTTGTCACCAGGCACTGCAACCACAAGGCACCCAGAGGCGAAGGCACCGATCTAAGGCACAGGTCCTACCCTGAAACGCGCTGTTTTCGAGTTCGCACCCAGAGAGGAGACGAAATCCGCGGGAAAATCTGTCACCGTGAGGCAGACCGATGGGAGAGAGCACCATGCGGTGGGTGTAACCGTGATGACTTGTTGCGTCGTGGGCAAGACAACGGTCGCACGCCGACTGCAAGCCGAAATCGACGGCGCGGGGCCCCAGAGAAAGAGCTACGAAGAGATAGGACTCGAGGCCTGCCGATTAGCTCTGGTCGCGGTAGGCCATGAATTGAATAAGAGCGCAAGCGTTTCTACGCCCACGACACGCGACTCGGCTCAAACTAATGGAATTGTGCCCTGGATACAATGGGGTTATTGATTTTTTATTTTCGGAACGGGTCCCGGAGTCCGCGCGCTGAGGAGGAGGTTCGGGTTTTGGGGTTCCTGCTGCACCCGCATTCAAATCTCCCCCGTGTGCACCTGTTTTTCCATCGGGAAATAGAAGATCTTCCCTAAATGCTTCGTGATTGTAATCAACAACACTAACAACAGGTTATTAGTGCGATCGGCCTCAGAAATGCTTTTTAGGCAGGGTCGGCTCTAACTAATTTGCCTCCCAGTGCAGAAAATTAGTTGGCGCCCTGTTTCGCTCTTAGACTCGTTAAATGTGAAATTATTTTGATTTCTGGTAATTTGTTCTTGATACAGTTTTAAATTTCACATGTACTGCTGATTCCAGCCAAAGACTGTAAAAGGCTACACGTTAGTTTCGTCGAAATGAAATCATTTTTCTAAATGCATAATGTTGGAAAATTGTGAAAACGCACTTAGTTATACGTATGTAATTAAATATTTATTTAAATTACGTTCTGAACATACTTAAACAAATAAAAATGTGTTCATTTCAATTATACATAGGGTGACCATCTTTCAATTTATACAAACAGAATGTTTATAGAAACCAAAAAGGAAGCAAATTAAACACGTGTTTTTATTTCTTACTATTAATGGTTAGCAAATATAATACCGGGTGTAATTCAAATACTTGCCCATATCGTACGTCACAAATTGGCCAAAAAGTTCACATAAGCATAGTTTCAATTCTCAACCTTTACGAAGATATAATGAAGGGGGGGGGGGGGATTAAAATGAGGTTTATGTAATTTTACTATAAATTGGGAAAAGATATTTAAATGAAAATTGGAAAATATTTTCTACCAGTGGAAGGCTTATTTATGAAATGGTTTTTAGTTTTTACGTACGGCTATGAGATTAAAATTAGCAACTCGTATAAATGTTTCAGTCTCTACACCGCAAGGTAAAAATGAGGTTATCGATAATACAATACAATGCAATAAATGTTTTTATTAAAAATTCTCAACTTACAAAAATTTAGTTAAAAGATGTATTGGAAAACTCTTTTTTACTTGAAAACGTTTTAGCTCGTTTTAGTTTTTTTAACGAATAGATTTTACAAAATTAATACATTATGGGTTGCCATTTTCAACGCCATAAAGCCATATACATTTTAAAAAAATCTTAAGTCTTCCCTTCGTAGAAAATATCTCCCTATCTGAATGCGTAATGTCATAGGCGCAGTTACATGAGCCAATTTTCTTTCCTCTTTTTTTACTCAAGTGTCGAAAGAACTGGTTGTTTTTTTAAATTTTTGATTATTATTCAATTTTCATTTCCATTAATATTTTTTTTGTTACAAATACTACGTAAATATCAATAAGGTTTTTTGTACTTTAAAAAGAATAATAAAGGCATTAGTAATAATAACAATCATTTGAATATTTTTTCCCAATTTCCCGTAGGCAAAAATCCAATTTCACCCCCCTCCTAATATCTCCCTAAAGGTTGAAAATTAAATCTATGTTTAAATGAACTTTTTTTTTATCAGTAGGTGACGTAAAACCCACCCTTAAAATAATGCGAGGCATTTCAGTTACACCATAGGCATACAGGGTCACGAAGATGCGGGGGTGGCGGATATTTTTAAAAGTATGAGAGTTACATAACATTTGTTTGGATACAAGTAGTGTATAATGAAATTTCTTTTTTGTACAGGGTTGCTCACAAAAGTGGGGCGAACCAAACATACTCTTTTTTTAATAGAATGCCCTATAGTTAGGTATAATATAAAGTTGTATGGGGGTTCTCAACCAGGGGTAGGAGTATGTCTAGGGATGCATGGGATGGTTCCAAGGTATGCTTGGTTGTTAATACAAAATAGCGGACTTTCTTTGTTTTGTTAAAAAAATAGTTATAGAAAATTATGTGGATAATCAACCCTTTTTTTCAGTGTGAAACAATTCTGTTTTATCCACAAAAGAAGAAATGGAACTGATCGATGTTTCTTGTGATATGAGATACAAAGAAAATGTTTCTTCTGTGTCTCCAGCATCATTTAGGGCATGTCTATTGGGACCTTTCCGAATATAGCCAATAAAGTAGTGAGAAGGCTTTTGTCTTATGGGAGTGTGGCTTTGCCAAATATATTGCTTCACATAAACCGTATTCCTCGACACTTTAGTAGGTATTAAATTCCAGTTTACTTCGTGACAACCAAATTTTGAAAAAATCGCTGATAACTTAACAAGTGTCTCATTAAATTTAGTACTATTATCCATATATTGAGAGAAGGCTTTTGTCTTATGGGAGTGTGGCTTTGCCAAATATATTGCTTCACATAAACCGTATTCCTCGACACTTTAGTAGGTATTAAATTCCAGTTTACTTCGTGACAACCAAATTTTGAAAAAATTGCTGATAACTTAACAAGTGTCTCATTAAATTTAGTACTATTATCCATATATTTTCTAATTTGATTTTCCAAAAAATATGTACATACTATTAATTTCCTAAATTTGTATGTTTGAGGTAGAGATTTATATGTATTATGAATATTTTTCTATTGTGTATTTTATTTGTTTAAATACGAGTGTTGTTAGTATTTTTGTGATTTAATTGACTAAAAATATAAATAGTATAGGCATTCTTTGCATTTTTTGTCATTTTTGTAAAATACTCCTGCGATCATTAATGTAGATTTTTTATTTTGTAATAATAAAGCTTATCTTATGCTAATAGTATACTACATACAATAGTCTTCAGGGGTAAGTACTTGAGAAACAGCTAACATGCTATGGGATGCATCAAGAAAAAGGCTTGAGAACCACTGTTCTAAAGTTAACGGTTTTGGAGATAATAACGATTTTATTAAAAAAAAGACTCAATGTTACCTAAAAATTATGTTTTTTCTGAATGACTTTACTAGTGAGAAGTAGTGCTTTGAGCGTTAATGCTATAGAGAGTGCTCAAAATTTGCAAATTTAATAATTTCGGATTTTTACCGCTGTATTTTTGAAACCAGTTTAAAAAAATTTTTTAACCTCTCTTGAGTTGCTTTTTTAAAGGGATAATAAATGAACACCTTTAAAATTGCAATTCAAACACTTGAATACTCCGAACACAACAAACAATGAGGTTTGAAAAGAACAATATAACCATTACTGATTCAAGAGATAAGAACCACGAAAGAACGAAAAATACAAAAGTAATTTATCAAATGAAATGAAATTAAAAACAAAACGAATACTCAACAATTATATACCTAATTATATGAAATTTCCAAATATTTCTTCTTGTTGCTGAATAGGATTGAACCTAGAAAGAATCTGAATTAGAAGTTTTGCTTTTTAACTATTAAGGGGTAGCTTTCGAAATAAAATCCTATTATTTAAGAAAAAGACAAATAGCAAGAGACATGATACGCCCGCGCTCAAGAAGTTTGCGGCTATTAAATGAAACGTATTTTATTTTCATTGATATAACTGACGGTTAAGTTAATTTAAGGCATATCAGTGCAACCCGGAGAAATTATTACAAAACCTGGAGCCCTGAGACGCAGTGTAGAAACCTTGAGACTCCGGGTGAAACCCTGAGAGGTGGTCATCCTTTTATACAACATTTCAAAAGGTAGATATCAACAAAGGAACCATGTATTTAATGAAATATATCAAATTAGAGTTTTAGTTTTGCAATTTAAACAACTGTTTAAAAAAAACACAATGCGTCTGTCAGTCTACGTTTTTTTTTAGTTTGAGTAGTCGTTGGTTTGACAGTACGCATTGGAAAAAACTGGAAAAAATATAACCAATAATAGTCATGGCAGATTCAAAATTCTGTAAAAATATACAAATTGCATGCAATTTTTTTGTAACGTCGTGCAAACCCGACATATTAAAAATGAAAATTTGAATGCATATAGGTATTACTTAAATTTCCAATCTTGTAATGTAAAACTTACATATTGATTAATTTTCCAGCAAACACTGTGGATTTTACTTAGATACCAGCAACTTTACAATTTATGTCTGTAGAGTGGCTAAAGTGTCGTAATAAATATTATACACCAAGTGAATTAAACATATGTTTATTTACGAAAAGATGTTAAGCTCACGAGCACGTATGAGGGAATTTTGAATAAAAAATAAAAAAATATTCAAATTAAGATATAAATTTGCCCATTCATCGTCGATTTGATCTAAATTTTAGTAATTATATATTACACACTACAAAGAGAAAGCCTAATTGAATGTAAATATTTGTAGAAATAAGTAATAAAAATATGTTGTTCTTCATTGAAACTTTTTTAATTCTCTAGTCAGTCTAGTGAATTAAACTTTTTTAATTCTCTAATGAATTAAAACACTTTTATTTCACTTGTGAATCATAGACTGTTTATGAAGGTTGTTATGGAGTTAATAATGACACTTGAAACTGTCAAAATTGAATAAAAATAAATACTACATATTGTAATAAAAGCCCTCTACCTGGATTGTTATTTTGAATGATATGTATATTGTATGTATAATCGATAACCTCGTTTTACCTTGCGGTGTAGAGGCTGGTGCTTTATGAGCTTGCAACATTTAATAAGTTAAATTAGGGCAAATTTGTATTACACATAATTCTCAGATTTAATAATTTTATACTGTGGTTATACTTTGCCTGTCAATCAATTTCGACGGGTTAAAAGTGAAATGTAATAATTAATTACACCAATAAATGGTTGCATGCCCCTTTTCTATTTTATTTAATTGCAAAACTGATTACGCCAACGTTGCGGCAAGCACAAAACTCATATCTTAGGGTAAGTCTCTAAACGGACTTTAGTCTATCTTCATAAATTCAGTAGTTCGAATGCGCGGTTCTTGGTAGATCAAAAATTTCTCAATCTGACAGATGA
This sequence comes from Agriotes lineatus, assembly GCA_940337035.1. Lineage (NCBI taxonomy): Eukaryota > Metazoa > Arthropoda > Insecta > Coleoptera > Elateridae > Agriotes > Agriotes lineatus. The sequence continues at coordinate 69,461,271 of OW679201.1, read as the reverse complement.
CAAAAATGTCGCTGGTGCAAACGGTGTATCGTGAAAATATCGTGAGAAACGCGTCGGGTAGTTATTTAAAATTTTCCCTCTTGGCAATTAAACTCGATTTTGTTTTAGGATGACGTCACCGCTCCTTTGTTGTCAAACCGCCTCTTCAATGTTCTGACGTCAAAATCACACCACTCTTGCAATTGTTATGGACGCTTGGCTTCTCGCCAAACCCGGCACAATCTACTGACGCCACTCGATTTCCGAAAAACACCAAGCAAATGGGCCCTTGGGAAAACGCTATGCCCCTTCGGAAAGGTTTCCGGAGCTCTGACACCTAAATCGCAGGCTTAACCCTACCTCGTTAGCTGGCTTCGGAGCTGCTCGTGGTAATGCTGCTTGGATTTCCTGCTGGAGATACTTTCCTGATACAGGTGTCTACTGTGGCACTCTTGAAGGCTCTTCCAATGACCTGAACAGCTATCCTCCTGTTTCCGAGGCTTCCTTGGCGTGTAGTCGGACCTCAAAATTTTCAGCCACTCGCTCCCGATGTCCTCGGAGTTGGGATCGTAGACATTTTAATTTTTGTGTGGCGGAAACTTCCACAAACACTCCCACATGTACACTCAGATGGGCACAATAAAAGGCAACACTTTTTAACTGGTAAAATGCTTGTTTATTATTATAAAAATGTATTTAAATGTGGAGCACAAATCTGACAACTTCTAATGATTTTTATTCAAATGTTCTCCTTGTTTTTTAAACAAAATAGCACCATGTTGCTAGGATTAGAAGCTAATATCGTTTGCAACAATAATAAAAATGTTTTTTCTCAATGACACCATTTGAGACCAAATTAAAAGTTGAAATTTGGGACTGACAAATTTATGGATAAAAATTAAAAATTCGATTTATTAAACGAAAATTGGTATCTGGTCTATTCTTTCGATTCTAAACAAGTTTTCTTAATAACCTTTTGCTGTAACCCTAACGCGATGCAAAATATTGACAATGTGACCCATGTTCTTGATCGTAGTAGGCCAGGCTAATACCGTCTTTTGCGCTCAAGGACATGAATAAATGCCTCTTGGTGAGTTGTACAACCGATAAAAAATTCAAATCGATTCATACAAATACAAAGAAAATACAGGGGTGCTTCCATGTAAAGCGAAACACACTCCTAATGAGCTGTAGACATTTTATGAAATGTATATTTTAAAGTAACAGTTAGCACTCATTAGCCAATGGTTTTAATACCCTAGAAAATTTTGTAGGTATTTATGGCAGACGAGCTCATCATCGGCATCAGGCTTCGACCGTTGGCCAACTTATGTAAGGATGCATATAACACACACAATCAAAGGCTGCAACTAACCTAAACAAGCTAGAACGACACACAGGCTAGATATGAGAATCAGCGATGCCGGGTTATTTTATATAACCTCCAATTATACATATTGCCTGCAACTGTGCAGTCGATATACGTATAAATAATGGTTAGGAATTTTATATAATGCCGACGGTTTATACAGGGTTTTATCGAAAGTGCGAAGAAATTATTAATGGTGGATATCTGACATCAAAATAAGAAGAATAGTTCAAATAAATATAGATCCGGAAGGAGTTTTATGAAAGCTACAGCTCCGAGAAAGTTAAATAGAAAAACACATTGTGATGAGTAGGTTACACCCCTGAAGTAGCGAATTTCAAGCTTTATGTTCGCTTTCCTCGAAAACCAATGCTCTTTTTAGCTATTCTAAATACGAGCACATTTTTATGTAAAAAGTCTAACCTTTTCGAATACCTAACCAGAATTGACTAAAATGTTGACTGTAAAAAGTTATGACATAAATATCTCCCCCGCAATAGCCAGTTTATGCATAAACTACCCCTTTCTAATATATACCAATTTTTTAACCGCATTTAATTCAGCATAAAAGATCGCCAAAAATCCATGTTGTTTTCCTACCCTTTTCAGAGCTGACGGACTTGAGCAACCGGTTGAGATTGTTTAGGGGGGAAGAGGAAGAGCCCCCTTCGGTGTGCTGGTTTCACCACCTCCATCAAGCACTTTTTAAAGAGGGTCAATAAAAAAACCGGTGTATACTTATACACAAACAACCATAATGAAAATTTAAGGTAAATCATGTAGAGGGAGCGCCACCTTTACGGAACTTCTTCGCACCAGATGGTGCTTCCGCATTAAGCACTTTGATGCTTGCGCAGCAACCATTGTGTGAAGTGTGTGTCTTGGTGACGTGTTGAACTTGTTTCTCTATCTCTTAGGTCTGTGGTTCTGAGTAGAGCACATTTAATTTGGTGACCAACTGTGAATGGTCTCACCGAGCCCGATTCCAATCGCCAAGGCTACGGAAAAATTCCGACCTCCACGGGATTTGAACAGAGGACTTGCTTAATGCAATCCTGTCGCTTACCCAACTGCGCTACGCGGCTTCCTCTCTATTATACGGAAGGGGCCATAATTATATATAACAGCAATAAGATAAAATTAACAACAAAATAGAATGCTTGAGTAAAAAAGAAATGACCATACGATAACATTATTTTAGTAGGCATGTTTAGTTGGGTTATGTCATAATTAAAATAAGCGTCATGCCTACTCGAATATCTACTCTTATGTTTATCTCTTTCTTACTCAAGCAATACGTGTTATTTTCTTGTTCATGTTATCTCATTGCTGTTATACCTATATAATTGTGGCCCCATCGGTATATTACACAAAATTAGGATTAGATGCCGGATCTGCCATATATGAGTTCGTTTCCCCGAAGAAAACGTAGAAAAAATATATAAATATAGAAATAATTTATTAAACTTTGGTATCTCTCAATAGATTCCAAGAGAATGTACTGAAACATTTGACAGATCTAGACAAATTTGCAATGACAAACGATAATACTTCATAGACATGAAAATTGTTATGGAAATGACCGAGACCAACAAAATTTAAAGTTACTTAGTAACATGCCTTTGAATATTGTGAAGTCAAAAAAGTTGTCATTGAAAATATTAATATTGTAGTTAGTCAGCTTTTTAAAAGATGCTGAAAGCACTATGTTATAGAGGCACATTTTTCCTAAATATACTAAGCTAATAAAAACAATCCTCACCATACCAGTAGTTTTTTCACCGAAAAACAGTAATATGTTAGTATGTCTTTTGTGCTATTTCTTGGTTTTATATTTTATGTTATATTTTTTGAATTTTTTATTTACTTTCATTATTATGTTACAGCGTTTAAGTTTTTTTATTATTTACTTAAGAAGCAGTCATTTTTTGTTGAATATACGAGTAGATAAAATACTTTATGAAAAAGATCATGAATATCATAAATAAAACAAAAGTTTTTAAAAAACCTTACCAAAAATTATGGTTTCGCGAATTACCTTTCGAGTGTAAAATGGTGATCTTGGGTATTAATGCTATATACAGAGTGGTTTTGAAATAGAACGTCCTGTATATTTTCGGAAAGCCCTTATCTTAATATGTTATTCCATGTTCTTAAATTCAATTGTTTTTCAGATAGGCCAGGAAGAGACAATTTAGGATGCTTTATTTCACGGGATAACAAACGCCGTTAAAATGCGAACTTGTAACTCCAAAGCACAACAGAATGTTAGGTTTACAAAATAAAATTCTACCCAGTGCTGAAACAGGAAATAACAAACAGGAAAAAGTTAGAATTTTAGGATAGAAAATGTTATATCAGAAGATATCTTGTTAAAAGAACTTTTTTAAAATACAAAGATGTACATGGTGTTCCATTTAAAAAAGCTGATTTGAGCCCCTGTGTAGCTTAAATACCCAGAAAGCGGAAGAAGAATTATTTGAACATTTAAAGCAATTATATAGTCTACAGGATTTTGGTGTATTCGCTTTTATATTGTTTTATTAAAAAAACAATCGAAATTATTACATTAATTGGCAAATTATGAGCACCCTGTATAGCATTAATACCGAGAGCCATCATTTTACACTCGAAATGTAATTCTCAAACATTATTATTCACACCAGCCGCCTGAAGTTCATCACTTGTTTCCATAGAATCCTTAATATATCGAAAAGAGTTGACGTTATATTAAAATGATTAGTATTTCAACAGAAAAGTTGTAAGCTACTTAAATATAGGCGATTCCATTAAAAATAAAGTTGATTCGCCACACTTTTTGAGATAGCTTGTATAATGAGAGATATTTTAGTAATGTGCATCTCCTTCCTACCTACAACTTTTATATAACCATTTTTTATGTAGCTCTCAAAGTTTTAAAAATATCGTCCACGCCCACCAAGTTGCTGGACCCTGTATGTAAACTGACCTGCTTTGGTCAGAATTGGGAGACAATCTTAGTACTACAAACAAATTAAAGAAATGTTAACCAATAGAACTAATTTTTAAAAAATCTGTAAAGGTTTTTACTTAGAACTTCCCTCGCAAGTGGAAATAACAAGGAACTAGAGCTAAATATATCTTAACTTTCCTAATAATAATACGTAAAACAATAAAGTGAAACGCTTGGTAATGCAAATTACATCGCAAATTACATTTCAAAATAAAAAAACATAGCAGGCGGTGGGATTCGAACCCAGTATGATTTCAGGGCCTGCGAGAGCGATTTTACCACTTGGCAGCAGCTTACACGCAACTCGCCTTCTGGTTCCCTTCGGGCATGAAGGAATGCCTCGCATTTGTACGATGCGGCTGGATTATATACGACGCGCCTATCGTTGCCCATTTTTGTATCTTTTACAACGTTTACCCTGTATCTGTTGTACCACATTTTCGTCAAGGGTAAAGTCTGACCTATATGCAAATTCTTACTTTTATCTATTTCTCAGCTAACGGAAAATATACAAAATTTTATTTTTGAATGTGCTCACCCTGTGTTTATTTCAAGAAAGTATATTCAGTTTTGTTCCAGATAGACATATAATCCGCATGCAAAATATTGACTTCCTCCAAAAATTAGCTCCTGAACTAAACCGCCAACAGACAGAGAGAATTGAGAAAACAGGTTTTTTGCCATCTAGAGACCCTAAAACGTGAAGACCTGAAAAAATCTCGGAAGATGTTTTCTCACTATTACGATACTTCCTCTTTTAGACGAAGGAAGTAAAAATAAAAAATCATTAAATTTTTTGCAGTTAATTATCTGGCTTATTATTAAAGATAATGAACACCCGAACATACCAAATCGAGAACCATTTTTATGGAAAATTCGAATATTTAGCCAGACATTTTGGTAACTATGTCATTTTGGGATACAACATAAACTTGTAAAAACCATAACTGGCTTTAACTGAAGCAAATAGCTTATTTTTTCGAATTTACTGTTATATGACATCCGGGTTTGCGAGTATGTATACCTAATCTGAATAGTTTCCTTTACAAAATTTACTAAAAATTGTTAAAAATAATTGACGATATTGATATAGATATTGATACGATGATGTACAGGTCCGGTAACGAGACGATTGTGAATGTGAAAGATATTTTTCAAACTATGAGAGTTACATACAAATTGCTTACAGAAAAATTGTAGGTACGAATGTGGTGCACGTTATCAAAATATTTTTAATTATACAGGACGGTTCAACAAATGTGGCGAATAGAACTTACCTTTTTACTTCCCTTGTCTAAAATCCGAAGGAAGTATTGTAATCTCAAATTAATATCGTTTTCGTGCGAACAATAATGTTGCTGCGGCATAGGTATTCCTTTATATGATAGGTAACTAACTTTAACGAACAAAATGAGTGCCAGGTTGAGATCTTATTATCTCAGTAGAGCATTTGACTGTGTCCACGTTGAGACACTCGTCTGTAATAGTATATTATACATCAAGGTAGCGAAGCGCAGTATTATAACCTGAGCGCATATTAGATACTGAGCGCGCAGCGCAAAGTATCTAAAGCGCGAAGGTTATAAGACGATTCGCTACCGTGGTGTATATACTATTTTTTGCACTACCAAACGGCTTAATACCTAAATTTCCAACAAATTTCGAAAATATTTTAACTGTCAACCTGACAATACAGCTCTTTAAAACGTCAAAATTAAAATAGTCATATTTGGTAACTTAGCAATTTATTAGTTACCACGGTGAAAATTGTTTATTTTACTTTCTCTCCCTTGGTGGAGAAAATCAACTTCACGACCTAAAGATGGGCCAATAACGGTGCGTTCTGAGACTAGTAGTGCAAAAAATTTATTATTACGGCGTAGAGGACACTGCACTTACTTGGATAAGCCATTTTCTTAATAATCGTTGCGTTTATTCAAAATATTGACAACAGCATTAAGTCCACTGTAACTTCAAATAACGTTAACATATTTATGGGCTTATTTCAACGATCTTTTTGTTGATGTTAATTCGATTTCTTTTATATATTGCAGTGACTGCTCTTATTTTTAACTTGAATTGTATCGTTCGAATTTCAATATTATTTAATTATTAAAAGTGATAGCGCCTTGAGACTCTTTCAGGGTTGGTTCGATTATCTAGTTGCTTATTAATTAAATTTTATTTTAAAAATTACTTTCAATTGTGTTATGACATTAACTGTCACCTTTTATGTCAAACCAAGTTCTATTACTAATCTCAATCAAATATGACAAATGATCAATTCTATTTGTATTTTACGGTAAGTACTTGTTTATAGTTAATTGCACTTTTTAAATTGTCTTTTACTTGATATAGCGTTGATTGAACAAGGCTACGACCCACCTTGCACTGTTTCTACTCTCACTGCTCTTATCATCCCCAAAATAGTAATCCTCCTGACGTTATCAGCTTGGACCCCTTATTAGCCCTGCTGTGATGTCCCGCTTACTGGCAACATTTGTCAACTTGTCGACTCCCGACAGCTACCAGGACAGATCTCTCCCTATCCGCTCGTGCAACTGTCACCTTCCAGTAACACCCTGCTTCATACAGCTCCACGGCAGGTTCGCTGTCACAGACGATCTCCAATTGATATTCTTCTTCTGTAGCTCCAAGCTTTACCAACCTCTGTCGTCAGTAACCAACAGAATACCTCAGATCCAGTCATCCCTCTGCCATCTTCCCTCAATAGATCTTCTCGTCTTCAGAACGCCTTCAACGAACCCAGCACTTGGCAATACTCAAACCAATGTAACACCATGTCAATTGTATTATTTAAAATAAACTATTTCCATCCAAATCTTGAATTCTTCTATAATTAATAGGTACAGAGCCCACTTTTGTCAATAGCATCCGAAAGGAGGTAATTGACATTACAGTGGCCTCTAGGTGTTTTTCAATCAATATTGAAAACTGGAAAGTGACGTCGGATATCGTGACATCTGATCATCGTATGATCAGAATGGAAATGAATTCCGACAAGCCTCTGGAAATTCCCTACCGGAACCCCAGGGCAACAGACTGGGAAGGCTATCGTTCCAGTCTCGTTCGCCAAGGAGGCCAACCAGAGGAAGGTATATGCACAAAAGAACAATTAAGTAAAGAAGTAGAGCAACTGGCAAGTAAAATTGTCTCAGCTTATGAGGAGGCTTGTCCTCTCAGGGAGGCTCGAGTTCGTAGGGTACCATGGTGGACCGGCACTCTAGCCGATCTGCGCAAGGAATCCAGGCGAATCTTTAATCGAGCTATCAGAGAAGGGACACAGGCCTCATGGGACACTTTCAAAATGGCCAGGAATAGGTTTAAAAATGAGTTAAGGCGCAGCAAAAGATCTAGCTGGCAGAAATACTGTGCAGAGTTAAACTCAGTATCAGACTCTGCTAGACTGATGAAAATCTTAAGCCGCGAAACTAGTCAAACAGTAGGAGCGCTAAAAAAGGCCGATGGGATGTGGACAACATCCAGAGAGGAGTCGTTACAACACCTCCTGGAAGTCCACTTTCCAGGAGACGGCGCCATCCAGTTAGCACCCATAGCGGAACAGGAACCAGTTCCTATAGAGAACTGGCAGTTTGCTGAGGGAATTATAACGGAAGGTGCAGTCACATGGGCAGTACAGGAGTTTGATCCCTTTAAGTCGCCGGGGCCAGATGGGATCTTCCCAGCATTGCTTCAGAAAGGCCTGGATATCCTTCTTCCACATATAGTAAGGGTATATAAGGTCAGCGTAGCAATGGGATGGGTCCCAGAACAGTGGAAGGCAGCCAAAGTGGTCTTTATTCCCAAGACGGGAAGGGAGGACTACACAACTGCCAAATCATTTAGGCCCATTAGTCTTACATCCTTTCTTTTAAAGACCTTGGAAAGGATCATTGATAGGCATCTAACGGAAAGGGTAATAAGAACACACCCATTCCACAGGAATCAGCACCCATACAGACGTGGAAGATCGACCGAAACTGCACTCCACGCTGTCGTGCACAAGGTCGAAAAAGCACTACACTATAAGGAAGTGGCCCTTGCAGTACTTCTTGACATTGAAGGCGCATTCGACAAGGCAAGAACGGCTACAATATGTCAAGCGTTACAGGCCAGGGAAACCCCTCCCGTTCTGGTCAGTTGGGTGAGAACAGCACGGGAGCAAAGAACCGTGACGGCAAACCTAGGGGACTGTTCAGTGAGGGCCAGGGTGACGGGAGGTTGCCCGCAAGGCAGTTGCCTCTCACCTCACCTGTGGTGTCTTATAATGGACGGTCTACTGGGATGCCTAACGGAAGAGGGCTTCTATGCACAAGCATACGCAGACGATGGACTGGTACTTGTTACTGGCAGGTTCCTAAACGTCGTTTGCGATAGAATGCAGGTCGCTTGCAGGATTATTGAAAGATGGTGTGAAGAGAAAGGTCTGTCGGTAAACCCACTAAAGACTGAGATCATTCTCTTCACAAAAAGACGAAAACTTCAGGGTCTGAGGATACCCATTATGTACGGAAGACCACTTGCATTAGTGCAAGAGGTCAAGTACCTGGGGGTAATCCTCGACAGCAAATTAAGTTGGAGGTCGCATGTCGACAGGACGGTGAAGAAGTCGACAACGACCTTATGGCAGTTGCTCAGAGTTATAGGCAGGAACTGGGGGATAAACCCCAAGATTCTGCACTGGCTCTACACATTGGTAGTAAGGCCAAGAGTTCAGTACGGCTCAGTGGTCTGATGGCCTAGTGTAGAGCGCCCCAGTATTTCCGTAAGATTGGCAAAGGTCCAACGACTAGCCTGTCTCGGAATTACAGGGGCAATGAGGACAACCCCAACAGCCGCACTGGAGGTAATATTGGGACTCCCGGGCCTCGACACTTGGATAAAGAGAGAGGCCATGGCTACCCACCTCAGAATGCGGGATACGGGGCTATGGAATGACCAGGGAATTCGCACGGGCCATGCTAGGATCGCCGACATGGCTGTTAGAGAAATACCTCTATCAGCCTACAGGGTAACCGAAGCAGAGGACCGGCTAAGGTTAGAAAAAGGATTCTCTCTCACTATCCCAACAAGGGAACAGTGGGAGCAAAAAAGGGTTAAGTTCCAGTCGAATGCCTTGATATGCTACACGGATGGTTCTCGAGTGGCGGAAAGGCAATCCTCTGGAGCAGGAATTTATATGGAAGGCCGGGGGGTGCAAGAAAGCTATGCTTTAGGAAGATTCACCACGGTATTTGTTTTTTGTATGATTAACTTGAAAAGAGGCTTCCACGAATGGGGCCCCCAGTTAATCCGCTGCGAATTCCGGTTCAATGGGATTGCCGGGAACTGCCACTTAATAACCCTGACTTGGGTTCAGTTATTTGTTGGAGTGAAACAAGACTTAACAAACACGAGTATATTGAGTAACAACGATTACAAACGTCACTGATGGACCGATGGTTTTTTACAATAGCTTCAACTGTTGTGACACGCTTGGATTGGCCACGCGAAAATAGCGAATTGCGCGTAACCGTAACACAAAACAACCTGGAAACGTCTTTCCCAGGGAGTTAGACCGACCGAAACCCAGCACAAAGCATAGCTGAACTTGCTTCCTCGAAATTCTGAATCTAACTAACGCTGAATTTACAACGAGCCGAACTCGCAAATTCATCAAGGAGGGGAAAGCTCAAACACTATTGGCTGAGGCGATCCTGCGTAGCCAATCGGAGCGTCGCACGTAGGAATAAATACTTATTCTAAGAATCTTAATGCTAAGCTCTCTCAATGAGGCAATTGAACGAAATCCATAAACACATGAATCCCAAATATGCTAAGTCGGCTTAAGTTCTATTAGAAAATGTATCCATCCGCTTAAAAGCCATTAAGGGAAGCTTACAAATTCCTTTCCAATATTAACAGAGGCAAACAAATACGGCAAGATGCAAATTTGACTTTACCACGACCTTTGAATGAGAACAGTTATGACTTGAATTACATGATTAATTATAATCAAAAAGGTTTTGGTGCACGCATCTGTGTGAATCAAACAGTATTCCAAGCAGAAGTTTATGCCATCCTATCGGTGGCAACAAGGAACGAGGTTAGGATATCCCCAGAGCAAAAAATTTATATTTGCTCCGACAGCCAAGCCGCACTAAAAGCAATCTTCTCGGCCAGGACAAGATCAGCTCTTGTCCAGGAATGTGGAGATGCTTTAGCCGAATTGGCAAGGGAAAAGGACGTTGAGCTCATTTGGGTCCAGGGACACACGGGGGTCCAAGGCAACGAGAAGGCGGACGAACTAGCCAAACTCGGAGCCGGGGAAACTTGTTTTGGACCGGAACCTTTTTTGGGTATAACAAGGCAGCAGGTCTCAGCAGCCCTAACCGGGTGGGCCTACAAGACCAGCGAGGAAAAGTGGAAAGGATGCAGGGGCTGTCGTCAGACAAAGTACCACATAGCGGGATTTGATTCAAAGAAATCGGTCTGGCTAATGGGAAGGAGCCGAAGAACCACAAATCTTTTGATAGGGATCTTGACAGGCCACTGTAAACTAAAGAGACACCTAACACTGATAGGAGTAGAGAAAGATCCCATCTGCCCAAGATGTGGGAGGGACGAGGAAACGTCCTTTCACTACTTGGGAGAATGCGAAGCGTACCAGCGTCTGAGGTATAGAACCTTTGGAGCACCTACGCTTCGAATGGAAGAGTTGAACTCCCTATCCTGGGCCGAAATTCTGATCTTCATTAGAAAATCAGGAAGGTTTAAGCAGGGAGAAGAGCCCATCGAAGAGGACGATAATGAAGGCGGTTGAGGGGATGGCATGGGGTTGGCAAAAAGGGCCTATGGTGGCCTACTTGCTAGACTTCGGTCTCCCCACAACTACTACTACTACTACTACATATACGTACAACCCATTCTTCTCTTTCTAAGCCATTCTTTTAACTTTCCTATTTATGTCAGATAGTTGTCCTGTGAGCATGTGTTTATCTGTGCTGTCCGCAATCTAAGTTGAAGTAATGTCTCCCACTTTTCAGTAAGATATATATCTCATAGCTCTAGTTCTATTTGGTTGTATATTATCTAATCAACCAAATGACCATACCAACTTAGTTATCAGGACTCCATTTGTAAATTGCTATTTGTTACATTTTTCTTACCTCTATGTTTCTTTTGATATCTTTCCTAGCAACTCCCTCTATTTTATTTAGAATTTGCTGGCTGTTATTTGTTAGGACGGCTTTGGAATACTGATTTAGGAGCACTTCATAGTCTTGCTGTCACACTTGTTCTGTTGCAACACATTATATTGATATTTCCTTCGCTGTCTAATATAGATACCATCTTTTTGTTTGTTTCATCTTGTGTCTGGCCAAGCTCATTTCTAGCTGTTCCTTATCTCTTGATACCAGCAAAACTGCAGTTTCTGTAAAACGTAGTTTCTTGTTTCCAACTCTCTAATGAATTCTGAATGTTATCTTAACTCTTCGTTATTAGCATTAAATGGTCTGTATAGAGTAATTTTTTAACAATGATTGGTCTGAGCTTTCGAACCCCATTCTGCATCCTTGCTTGTTGATTGGCTGCTTAAGATTAAAATGTCATTCATGATTGTTATAAAAAGTAGGAGGGTTAAATTCCACCTTGTCTAATTCGTTTGTTAGCGATACATTTTCCTGTTATTCCATGTTTCGTTATTACTGTATTTCCTGTAGTTGAGTAGAAGCTCTTTACCGCTTGTCGTAGGTTTTTGTACTCCTAGTTTTGTTAGATCTTCCATATGCAATTTCTTGGTGTAGTTCCAAAAGCTTTTGCTAGGTCTCTAATTTTGTTTTAATATATTTACTATGGTGGCTTGGATGGTTTTCCTGGTCTAAACCCTGTTGTACTTTTTTTGAAATGTTGGCTCTAAAACTTTTCCCAGTATCGTTCATATGACTGTAAATAGGTAAACTCTACCCTTCACGTTTGTTGTAAAATTTCTCTCTGTCCTCATGTCCCAAATCTTGCCCTTCTACTTTCTTAAATGTACCTTTTCTATCCGACGTAGCAACTCCCTAAGTATTTGGGTGTAAGTGTAATCGGTACTTCCAGTTTTGTAATTCCGAAGTTATTATGGCAAGCTATCTTTTATGCAGTAAATATATCCATTTTATCCAAAAATATATCAAGTAAAAGTTCTTTAGCATTTAATTTTTCATCATTCGATACTATTTAAAAAAAAGTACAACTGCATCATGACTGCGGTGTTACTTATTTGGTTCGCACAATATACATAATATTCCTTCAGCAAATTGCTTTTGAGCTATACTGCCAACAGACGGACAGACAGACAGAGAGACAGACGGATTTGAGAAAAGCTGCTTCCTCTCAAACGTGAAGATCTGAAGAAATCTCGAAAGATAATTTTTTGCGATTACAATACTTCCTTTGTCTTATAGGCGAGGAAAAATAAGGAAAACATGGAAAAAAGCTTCAAACTTATCTGAGGTCTTCTACGTCGAACAGTTTTTGAAGTCTCTAGCACTGTTAAAATAAACTTACGAGCTCTTTTCGCGTTTCCTTTCGAAAATTTACTAAATTAATTATCTTAATTATATTAGTCTGTATCATTGAAAACAGAAAAAAAATCTTTATCAAATGAGCCTTGTTATTCGAAAAAGTCAAGTGTTATTCCTTGCAATTTTGTTTTTCAAGCAAACAACAATTAAATATTACCCTATGCTAACAAATGAAGTAGGAAACAAATAACATAGAAATGTAAAAAATATATGTATATTTCTTATATCCGAACCCCTTGTATAGAAATACGATTGCTGCTAATACCAATCTTCTGGTACCATTCTTCTTTACCTGATTGAATATTCGTTGTAGCCTAAGTGTACTGTCGTGTGATATAGATGTAATCATTCCCGGTTTCAGCTCGGGTGGTACCTCTTCTAGTCTTTTTGTTTTTTGAAGATCTATTTTATTTCTTCATATTATATGCCATGTTGTGCTGTTTTTGGTTGTTCTTCAGTGTTTTCCTTATATATATTGTTCTTGTTATCTCTATTGTGCACTCGCATATTTTAGTATTGTATTTATCAGGGCTGTAGAGTCGGAGTCGGGAGTCGGAGTCGAGGAGTCGGAACTTTTAGGGTGGAGTCGGAGTCCGTATAAATTACCCGACTCCTACTCCCACTTATCATTTTTTTTAATAAAAACACCAAAAGCTATCAAACTATTTGAACGACTGTAGTACTGGACTATTGAAGACAGACTCAGGGTTAATAAAAATCGATTTTTCTTTATTTATGTTAGTTTATGAAAATGCAGGTGCACTACTATAATATGTTAATTCATAGATCCACGAGTGTGCAGAGTGTGTTCTAGAATCAGTGTGATCACCGCTTGTAAATTTAAATTGCTACCAAATTATTTTAAAAATGCCGACTTTGTCCCTTGTATAGCGTAGTAGACGGTTTTTCTATATCTTACCAATAGCTGTTCTATGTGATTAACAATAAAACAAGCATAGTACGTATTATTACTGTTATTAGTATTACGTCTAATTTCTAACTTTCATGGTGCATCTTATTTTTATGTTTTAACTGTTTCAAGATGTATTTTAAAAGTTAAACCAGTTTCAGCATTTTGTTATATTGTAACGGTTCATGGTGTTTTTGTTTAATTGGCAATATTTGAAAGGCACTTCTTTGGTGTATTTGTTTTGTTGATTTGGATAAATATAAAAAATATTATTTAAATCAATGATTTTGATAATTAAATTCCTCCATTAAATTCATTATTTTAATCAAATAATTTAAATCTGTCCAACCCTGCCCAGACGTCAGACTATTTGAATTTCCTATGACTCAGTAAACTTGTATTATTAGGCAGGTAGTAAATGACCCCTTAAGGGGGATAAGGAGAGGGTTTAGGCAACACACTGCGTTAGTCACATTTTAGGATAAAACTTAAATTGTTTCGTATAATATCACAGCCGTATTTGGAGAAACACTCGCTAATTGATTTAGATACTATGAAATAGCGTTATGCTGTCTCGCATTTATTTTTTTCAAAAAGCTATCAAAAGCGATTAAACATGGCAAAAGGAATACTTTTATTCATTGGATCATACGGCTAATCGAATAAATAATTTAAAAAATAGACTCCACTACAGCACACGTAAAGGCTTTTATAGTACAATTGTGCCTTTCAAACCGTTTCAATAAAATTCCTGATCTGGTAGTTACACACGAACCAATATTTTACAACACTTTTCGCGCGTATTTTTAATCTAAAGTTAGAAGTATTATAGGCAACCTAACTAACAGCTATTTTTGTTTACGAATAACAGGTATTGGAATGTACTAATCCCCTGATAGGTACACACTCTAATCCCTTTTTGGTTTGTCAGGTAAGAATCTTTAAACACTAAATACTTTTAAAGGGCCTCTTTCAGTATTTATGACGATTTTGTAAATGTTTCGATCTTCTAAAATATTAATTAATTATTAGGTAACCTTTTTTCGTCAAATTAAAAAAAATGCAGGGAAATATATTTAAACATTTATTTACTACTGAAAATGAGTACAACGGGAAACATACAAATAATAATTAATTATAAGCAGTTATAATTAATTACAAACTTAAATTAATATCTAAATAGAGCTACATTTTATAAGGATCCACTATTGTCTGGCATAAATCAGAAAATACGACTGTGAGTTCAAAGAAAAATAATCCAGGAGTGACTTTCTCGCTGACTTTCTCGGGGTCGAATTTTTGGACGATTGTGAGACTTTCTCTATACGAGAAAGTAATAAAAACAGTTAAAAAATTAAATATCAATTTGAATAACTTTGAAGTCTTTAGTGATTCTATCGGTTTTATTATTGATAAGTGGATGGAAAAATTAACACATGAACTTTTAATTTAATGAACTTTGATTTTAATAATTAAAAAATTTTAGCTTATGTGAAATTGTTCACCTTTAAAAAATAAAGTATGTGCGTCGTGCTAAAAATACTAAATACTAAAAATATTATCACCAAAAGGAAAATAGTTAGAACGGTGGTAGATATGTTATTATTTTTTTAAATTAGAAAGTAATTTGTCCGTATTTTCTATAGAATATCAAAATGATTTAGTAATAATCAAAATGTAAGTGAAGTATTAAATAATTTTTGAACGAATTTAAGTTTCACTAACAGAACCGTATTAAAGTGTAAGTAAATTTGTAAAATGATTTTAATAATCAATAATTAAATATTTTCGATGGAAGGGATGACGCTTCAATACAATGTTTGTAACAATGCGTTATAGCGCAACGGAATAGTAATTTAAAGTACATGTCTAAAAACATATTTTATTAAAGAGCGAATAAAATGTCTTTATTCATGAGTGCTGTATGGAATTTTATCCAATATTCAGTACTTTAAAATTGAAATTTGTCAAAAAAGTTTGTATCTAGCATTTTATGAAAATAAATAATTTTTAAAACAAAATTTACTTGCCAATGTGACATGTAAAATTTGTTAACCAGATGAGCTGATATTTTGTTAAAGCAATATTACTAGATCCTTATTAAATTTCATTCTACAAAAATTAAGTCAAATTCACATCTCTTATATCTTGCTCCCGGCACCTTCTAGAGTCCATTAATTCGGGAAGCAAGCATTTTAGAAAAAAATTGTTTAACTTGGTGACCATCTTTACCCTCCAAAATTCGTCATCCCTAAAAAAGAATAAGTAGGAGATAAATTTCGTGAAGAGTATAGTGATATATGTATTACCTTTTGATTTCTTCTTTTGTATATATAATTCCCAATAATCCTTGGATTTGATAAAAATAATTGTGAATACGTTTAAGAGTAACATGTCCATTTTCACACAAGCAGTAATCTATCTTCTTTTGAATTACTGCATCCACTGGAGACAGATTGTCACTTTTTTCGGAGCTTTTTATTTTCACTATAGCGTTGTTGTCTAGAAGTCCGTCAGGGGAACATGCTAAATATGGAAACTTCGTCTATAACTAAACCACTTCTACGCACGGATTGTTCAAACTGGTTTTCGAACAATAAGATAGCCTTATCTACGTTATCCAGTCCAAATTTAGTAGCACTAGTACCAGAGAAAGTGGAATATAATAAAGAAACAACCTTTTTCACGGTAGATGTAGTTTTCTTTAATTTGCAAATTTTTCTAAAATTAGATGCAGTAACTCGTTTTCTTCGTTCAACTTTCCAGATTTCGCTGTTGGACTGTAACATAGTTTCTTGAAATATACGTTCCTTGTCAATTTCTGCCAAGTCGCGTAAAAATTGGGCAGATTTTACAGCATACTCTTCCTCGTTCATATCTGGGACAAAGTTTGAAACCGCAGGACCATAATATGCGTCTGTTGTTGCAAATGTCCTGCGTTTCAATGATTTACCTAAAAGAATTTAATGCGTTATTTTAATAAATAGTGTTTTATATTGCTAGCAAGGTAAGACTGCTTTTACGGCCGAAGGGATGAAATGATATCCCTTCAAGTCGTAAAAACAGGTTACCTTGTGTATAATAAATAATATTTTATTTGTTATTCATTTGTAAACAAATTTATTAGAAGATTAATTTTCAAAGTTTATATGTACAATTTCGATGAATGACGTTTATAAATGAGTAACAAATGAAATAGTAAAAATTAAATTTAAAAATTACTTTTCCAACGAGCTTCTCTTGCTCTTTTTCGCTTTGCATATAATTTTTCTATGTAGAGTGCTTCAGCTGCATGTGAATTATTACATATGTTGTTCAAAACTGTGTAGGTAAAATTTCCACTTGTATTGAATGAAATTGCAGCTGCATTGCATCTCATTTGGTAAGAGCCTTTTAACGAAAAATTCAACCGTTTTCCGCCTACAAATTTAGTTACAATTGAATTGTAGGATTCTGCTATGTTGGTATCAACATCATATAACAAACTTGAAGCATTATTTGCAAGCTTTATGTTAACACTTCTTATTGAATCGAATATTCCACTTACTTCCATATCAGGCACTACATTTTCCTGTAGAAAAATTGTACGTAAGATGTTGTACGATAAACTAATACGAATAACAAAAAAAAACCTCTTCTTTAACCTTTTTACAAAAGTAGCCCTCGCACTTAGAGTGATCGCCAAAAATATGGTGTCGTTTTTCAAATTTTTTGTTTTTTCACAAAAAGATTCATCACCTTGTTTTCGAAATTCAACAGCTTTTGTTACAGCGTTTCTAAATCTTCCTAATGTATCCCTGTTATTAATTTTTTTCGTAAGTGTTATACGAAATTTGGAATCTTTAGCAATGTCTGCTAATTTATTAATATAATTTCTGAGAAGGTGATTGCGACATTCAATTTTCTCTATAACAAACGTTGGTCCATACGGTGCTACTTCAGTTAATTTTCGGTAAACACGACTGTCACCGTCACCTATCAATCTGCCATAAATTAAATTATGTGTATCAATAGATTTTTTGAAACCGTCCACTATAATATCAGTTTCCATTGCTGTTGAAGTGCTGCTCTAGTTTTTAAAACATTCGTGATTCGCTGCATTACTACCGGCCCTCATACAAGCATAGCAATATTTATTCCTAACACCTATATATAATAGTTTGTTTGTTCTTGCGCCAATGATGCAAGCCTACAAAATATAAAAAAATAGCAGTAATAATAATAATTTTCTCCAGTTAACGGGTATTGCCGAAAATTCAACAGCTGGTTGACATTTCTTCTCATTCGATAACAAACAAGGATGTATTGGGCGAACTTACTTATACATAGAAGCTTTGCTGCAGGTAATAGATTTTCAGATAAGGTAGGTACTTAGCGAAATAATCCGCTTCCGACATTTGCATAACAAGACAAAGTGATGTATCTACAGTTGCCTAAGTTTTACTTTCAAGGTGCAAATCAAAAATTCACCTCGCTCACTGTAGAAATATATGAGCTCTCCTTAGCCGCCTTAAGAAAATAATCTACTACGGAATGTAGTTAGTACTGTAGGTTTAGTAGGCAGGTAAGAAACTGTCTTGTTACAACATTTGGACGTTTATGAAATTTTGCCATGAAATGTATTCTTCTTAAAGTAAATTTTATTCTTTTTCTCATCTACGTTTTTATAAACCTCTCTGTGTATTTTTACGTGAAATCAGTACGTTGCTGGCAACCGTGAATGCAATATTTGTAAATATGAAATTTATTATAATCAACCACATTCCGCAAAACTTGTGAAATTCGTTATGAGCCGGTAAGTTTATCAGGTAGATGAAAAGGAATGGGGGGGGGGGGGGTGATCAATATTCTAGTACTGTCGGAGTCGGAGTCGGGAGTCGGAGTCGGATTCAAACTATTAAAATATCAGGTGTCGGAGTCGGAGTCGGAGTCGGATTTTTTGTGACTGACTCCACAGCCCTGGTTTTTACCACCGTATTTTGACCTCTTCTTTCAATGACAGTATAGTAATAATAATAATAATAATAATAATGGTGACTTTGTTGACTGAAACAAATACAAAATAAAATATATAACAGTATAACAAAATTTCAGTCAAACCCAGGGCGAAGTTCAGATTAATGGCAAGATCACTTTCTGCTCTAACACCTAAACCCTGCACATATATACTAGCAGATATGACACGTAATTTAAAGAAACAAAAATAAGCATAATATAAGTGATCATAATCTAAATATTTACATCATCTGAAAGGTTTACAATTATTGTGCTCGTTGTGGTATTTTTAAGGAAGAAGTAAGTATGCTTTAAATTATATTAAAGAAAGTTGTTTAAGATTATCAGATAGAGAATTATAAGTTTTAGAGATATTAAACGAAAAAGAACGTTCAAAAAATGTAGTTTTTGAGAAGGAGGAATAATCACATTTGTACATCTAATATTGATGTATGAATGTCAGTTCTGAATCTGATCTTATTATACAAATAAAGTCGGACTTTTCGGTTTTTATGAAAGTTTTATGAAAGAAGCAGGCGGTATGTAAATACGTCTATTTTCATATTAACGCCACTCAGTATCACTTAATTTATGAGAAATTTCATCGAATTTTCGAATGCCATAAATGAAACGTAGACAACTTTTTGCACTAATTGTATACGGTTACAGTCTTTACTACTTATACACGAACCATATACCAAATCATTAAAATTAAAATGAGAGAGCACACAGACTTCAGATAATAAAACTTTGGTATCATGAGTCATGAGATGCCTGTTGTAATAAAGCTGTTTTAAAAAACCAATACGCTTTTTGAATAATTTTATTTATATATTCATTCAATCTTAGTTTGTAATCCATTAGTAAACCCAGGTCACGACCACACTCCGCAACAGGAAGCTTACTATTACCAACTCTCAAAATCAGTTCTTCGATAACCTCAGCTCTATTCTCTTCAGAACCAAATAAAAGTAATGTTGATTTGGTGGATTTAATAACTAAAGAATCTTTATCAGCAAACTCAACAATCTTATCAATATATGCATTGATCATGGTATCCTTACTTAAACAGAGTTGCCACATTTTTACTAAAGAAGTATAATTAATTTTACCGGTTGTAAGAGAATGAAGTTGAGTATTGGAAAACGACTAGTAAGAAAGAACGCTATGCACCCTCAGGAAGAGAGCAGTAATGATATAATCCGCTATTTTTCCACCACCCTACATATATATACAATTAAAAATATGACGAAAATTTCAAAGATTGAGAACATTCTTCCAGATTAAGTTGCAATTCTACCTAACGTGTTCAGCATAATTGCAATTTATTCTCTAGATCAGTAAAGAGTGCTCACTGTTTGTAATGCGTGCTCAACGTATTTCTATCTACAACCGTCGTTTGCAAAATATAACCCGTACAATTAATTATCAAATCATGTTTTGGTTTCTGAACAATAACCTACTACAGCTTCATCTACTCCTTAACTACATAAAACTGACATAGCAAGTGACTACTGACAAAAAATACATTTTAAATCACCAGAATCCAAATCCAGAATGACTATTTTACACTAGGTATAGCACAGACGTCGGATATTTGTTTGAAAATGCAAAGAGTCTTCTTCTGCTCGAGGATAATTTATATAGGATTTATCTTCTCGCAGTAGGGAGAATCGGTATATCACAACAAGTGAAGTAAAAACTAAGCCAACCCACAGGAAAATTAGAGAAGTCACGTTGTGTAAATAAAGCACCTCATAAAAGTAATGGAGAAAAGACAAGGATGTAATCAATCTAAAGCTAATGCGGGCATATGCTCAACTCTCGGAGTTACTTCTTAAACGGACCTGGTTTGCGATACCTCAGCTAAACCAATGCTAATTAATTAAATGATCTTCAGCTGTACACCCAACTTGCGAGTTTATTTATTTTACAATATTTAGATATAATTATATCTTCTTAGTTTATTTAGACCGAAATCAGTTAGTTTTGGGGCCAGTGCGTGGTAGTGGTGGTCAGCGACAATTCGCGAGTTAAAAGGATGTTTCTGCGAGTTCGCTAATAAGCCAGCGAAAGAAAGAGGTGCGAGTAATGTAATGTGTCATCCCTGATAATGTATCATGTGCTATGACCTGTGACCCTGATAATGTGTCATGTGCTATTTGATAAGACTGTATAAAATCCCCATGACGTCAATTGGAACCCAGTAATTTCCATCCTTTTGATAAGAAGCAGTATATATATTGCCTTTGTACATTTTTCTAATTAGTTCATAGATTTGTGTCTTGTAAAACGTTACTATGTTCAATTTGTAACTTCTACATTGAATTAAAACTTTTGTGTAGTAAAATAAATAGTTTCTTTTCGATAAGTCCGCGACTGGTAACTTAACTGGCATAGTCAGTAAGATAATTGGCAAAAGGACGCTACGAATTTTTTGAAAAAAAAAACGAATAAGAGCTCTTTTTTGTGATCTTAATATTAAAGTATTCCTAATACTTAATCAACACCGGTAAGAAGCAACGCAAGTTTAAGGATAAACATCGCCAAGAAGAAGCAACCGCAAACTACTGGTCCAGTCTATTGAAGACATCAGTCTATTGAAGACACCTGCTCCATCGAGGAGTTCCTCATCATCGAAATTACCTGTACGCCCAATCCAGAGAAAGTCTACAACCTTTAATTAACTACAAATGAACTGTACGACCAATCCAGAGGAAGTCTACACCTTAAATCAACTAGAATTATGAAGTAAAAATCGTTCACTTTCAAAACTTTAATAGTGTGTCTTTAAATAAATTATAAACCCAAAAACATAATTTTAAATATTTACTTTTAAGTTCAAACAGAACGCGGTAAGCGTGTCCATTCAGTGCATACACTAGATATGCTTAATATCTGAATATACTCACGTTCTGTGTTTAAGGACCCATTGTTAGGTTTCCCCTAGAATAATATTGTTTACTAACATAGAAATTAATCGTTAAAAATAATAATAATTTTTATGCTCACACCACCACTTTTAATACGAGATCAAATACCAGCAAATCGAAACATGGCAGATTTGTTCCCGCCAGGCTTTTCTGTACGGATGATTTTAGAAATACCAACATATGATGATCGAACAGTTAATTAAGGAAAACAAGCATTTAAATACCGCTATGGAAGACTTGCAGCAGTATTCACGCCGGAATAATATCCGTATTTTCGGGTGTACGGCAAACCCATGAGGAAGTTTGTAGATAACGTCGTGCTAAAATTATTTAAAAACGATTTTGGGCGTGGAATTGAAGCCTGATGCTTTGGATCGAGCACATCGCGTCGGTAGGAATGCCAGTAGCAGACATATCATCGTGAAATTTATTAATTATCATGATCGCACAGCAGTCTTAAGTTGTAAAAAGAAATTGAAAGGAACTGGAATCATTATCACCGAGGATCTAAACAGATCTAGGCTGCAGGTTCTGAAGATGGCCAAAGAGAAGTTTAGAAAGAAAACGTATGGACCCGCGATGGCAAGATCTGGATAAAAGAGCAGTAGTGGCATACAAGCAGTCATCACTGAAGATGAGGTCAATAACTTACATGTTAAATGGTTCTCTCTTCCCTGCCCTCGGTATGCCGGTGAGCCACGTAAAGTACCTTTACCCATACAATAAATTAATCAGTTAATTTATTGAATTTATTGAATTATTTTGTTTTCTTTTCCATAAATTAGAAAAATAATATCATTTGTTTGTTATTTACTTAGTCGACCATTAATACTTTAAATGTTGCCACACATCAATGCCCGGTCACTTACGAATAATTTATATATTTTAAGGATCACGTCAGATCCAACAATTATGATTTAATTTCACTCTGAGACTTTTCTTAATGCCAATATAAATGATGATGTCGTTAATATGGAAAATTATACTTTGCTCCGTAAAGATCGTCCCACATTTGGCGGCGGTATTGCTGTCTACATAAAAACATCTTTCAATTTTGATTTAGTTGGTGCCATCGATCATCCTGATTTTGAACAGTTGTGGATTTGTGTTAATATCAACAAACAAAAATTTGCTATTGGAGGAATTTACTTGCCCCATAGAAATAAATATCGTAGTTTTATTGACACATCGGAAGAAAACTCCGTAATATACTTCTTAGACACGACGAAATTATCTGTCTTGGTGATATTAACATAAATATGTTTGAGTTTGGCTCTACTGAAACAATTGCATATACTTCCTTACTTGATGCTATTGGTCTTAAGCAACTGATTAGAGAACCAACCAGAATCACTGCTACGACGGCTTCTCTCTTAGATCATATACTTATCACTAATTCTGATTTGGTAAAAACAGCAGGTACCAAACACCTCCATGCGTTCTCTGACCATGAACTAGTTTATTGCAATATCAATACAGCTGTGGAAAAGTTGCAACCAGTAGTACACACTTTTCGTGACTTTTCTAACTTTGATTACGACACTTTGAACACCATATTAGGTTAATACCGTGGTACCAAATATATGATCTGCAGCCAATTGATAATAAGGTTAGATTTTTTAATGATAATATTCTCGAAGCTTTTAATATTTTTGCTCCTTTCAAAACTGCTACTTTTCCGCAAACCAAAAGCTCCGTGGCTTACAGATACCATTAGATTGATGATGACACTAAGAGATGCTGCCTATACGCGCTTTAAAAAGTCTAAACGACAAGAGCATTGGAATTACTTGAATCGTTGCGAAATCTTGTCACTTTCTCAATTAGAAATGAAAAAAAAGTTTACTTAAATTAAAAATTTTCACAAGGAAACTTCAAATTGTTTTGGAAAGAGCTAAGAAACTGTGACATCTATACTAAGAAAACACAGCATACCTCGCCCCCACATTTTGGCAATGCTAATATAATAAATAATTATTTTCTTAGTTCAATTCAAGGAATTGACAATCCAGATTCTGAAGTTTTTAGAGTTTACCAAAATATAAAGCCCAACATTACTAAATTTAATTTTTCTGCAGTTGATGAAGATGAAGTTTTAAAGTGTTTAAATAGTATTAAATCTAAAGCTACTGGTTGCGACGGTATTAATATAGTGATGTTGCACTTGTGTTGTCCTTTTCTATTAACCATTTATTACACATATTATTAATTAAATAACTTCGAAAGGGGTAAAAAAAAAAAAAAAAAAAAAAAACCTCTGAAAGCGTCGATATTGTCCATCGTCTTCAGCCGCATCCCAACCAAAGCCAGCGTGGTCACCCTCGTTCTATACTTATTCGCTTCGTTTCTAGATCAGCCAGGGACGTACTGCTAGCCGCTGCCAAGGCTAAAAAACAACAGCAACAAACAAAATCTCCTGGACAAAAGTTTACCGGCCTCAAATTATTAAACTACGATAGTGTATATTTCAACGAGCATCTTACTCAGCGGAACGGCAATCTCCTTAGGCTTGCGAAACAAAAATCCAATGGAAAATATAAATATATTTGGACTCGAAATTGTATGGTTTTTGCGCGAAAGGATGAGAAGTCTCCGATCATTCCCATTAAAAGTGAAAATGATATAGCTAAATTGACCTAATAAGTGAGTGTATACAAACGTATAAATTTTTTTTTTACATCTATTTTACTACCAATGGCTCCTCTCAGCATATACTACCAAAACTGCCGCGGATTAAAATCTAAAACCACGGAATTCTTCAACAATGTTCTCCTTACTACAAGTGACATTATCTGTATAACTGAGACTTGGCTATCAGCGGATATATTCGATGCTCAGCTGTTCAATGAAAATTTTACAGTATTTCGGAGGGACAGAGACCTTCAGCACACGGCCAAATTGTCAGGTGGCGGTGTATTAGTGGCTGTGCGAAAAAACATCAGATGTACTCGTAGAGTCGAATGGGAAACCGTGAATGAAGACATTTGGGTGCAAATAATGGTTTCATATGGTGATACGCGTTACCTTAACTTGTGTGTTATATATGTTCCCCCTAATTCGCCAACTGCTGTATACGAAATGCATATGAATAGTGTTAATGCGCGGGCGCTTAATAATTGTAAAATTATAGTAGTAGGTGATTTCAATTTGCCTAATATTCAATGGAGCCCTACTGGGGTTGAAATAAACCCCTTTTCGACTACTGCTTCAACCTTTATCAATGAAATTAATCTTTCCGGTTTGCAGCAACACAATTATGTGCTCAATATGGTAAACAATAAAGTGCTAGACCTAGTTCTAGCTAATTTAGAAGGCGTTTCGGTTTCTACAGCGTCTGATTATCTAACACCCATTGATGCTTATCATCCCCCGTTACATATAGTCTTAGATATGGTTGTTCGCCCGGCTTTTTTAAATCCTAGTAGTAATAGCTATAGATTTGTGTTCAAAGCAAGTAGATAGGCAGTACCAGTTTTGGACCAGGAAGTGACGTCATTTTGGCGGGAAATTCAAATTTGCGCGCTACGTGGCCGAGGCGGTTTTGGGGCGCAGCCCTAGTCGCCATTTTGTGGGGCTCCGCCCCCTTGGGGGCCCCATGTTCGTCGGGCCCCCCCAATGCGCCGAGGTGCGCAAGCGCGGGTTTGCGGGGGAGGGGGGAGGTGTGTGGGGTCGCTCCGGACCGGCGCTGCGCGGGCCCCCTTTCGGGGCTATGCCCCGGGTCCCGGCCCCCGGCGCCGATGGCAATAGCGTAAGCCAGACGCCATCTGTGATCAAGCTCTGAACAGAGACCTGTAGGTGGGGAGAGAGAGACATCTATCATTAGAGAATATAATGTAATTTTACAGTTAACTGTATTATCGGCACTGTAAAAAAAATAATCATCTATATATTTTTTAGAACAAGACTTTGACGTTTATGTAGCCTTGAAAAAGGCTGTTTTTTTTTCAACAATTGCAAACCGACGACGTTCAATTTTCTTTTGCACAGGTGCATGCACCTGTGCAAAAAATGCATTGAACATTTGTTAAGCTGGTTTGCAACTGTTGGACTTTAATTCGTATTGCTTCCGTCAGGTCTTCTGTATTTTGAAATTCTCCTACATTTAACATTTCCAGCTGGAGCCTCCTCCAATGCTCCATATATTCCCTCTGCGGCTTCAGCAATATAACATGTAATATTCCTTCATCACCCATACGCCAGGCGTATACGTAGGGGTTGTTGTTATCAACCTCTTCGCACACTTGATAACCTTCGTAGGGATGGTGAAGGAATAGTTCACGTTTAGGGTTTTCCCGTATAAACTTAGTTATACTAAAATCCCATTGCTGTTGGTACTCCATGGTGTTAACGCGACGCTGATCGGAAGCTAACTGTGGCTATTTGAAACAAAAGTTATGTTAGATTAAAAAATGTGTCATGTGTGTTTTAATCAAAAGATAAAACCAATATTCTCCTAATTAACCTCAAATCCGAGTTTAATTATCGCAAAAGGAAACCTCGATAAATGTTAGAAACCGAATTTCCGCTTGCCTATATCTTGCAGGAAAACCAAAATCTCTCGACGCAACCACGTTTCCGGGTTTAATTATCGCAAAAGGAAACCGCGATAAATGTTAGAAACCGAATTTCCGCTTGTGCATATCTTACAGGAAAACCAATATTTCGCTAATTAACCGCGTATCCTGTTTTAAATATCACAAAAGGAAACCACGATAAATGTTAGAAACCGAATTTCCGCTTGTGTATATCTTGCAGGAAAACCAATATTTCGCTAATTAACCGCAAATCCGGTTTGGCATTATCAGAATGGAAAATTTATTGATTCAAATAGTAGATACTTGATTGGTATATAAAGACCGTCAGCAAATAGCAACATCAGTTCAGCTCCATTCGGATTGTCGTCGGTTTTCGGGATAGTCGTCGCGAAACGAATGTGTATTGTGTGTGTGAATTTATGTTGATTCAAATAGTAGATACTTGATTGATATATAAAGACCATCAGCAAATAGCAACATCAGTTCAGCTCCATTCGGATTGTCGTCGGTTTTCGGGATAGTCGTCGCGAAACGAATGTGTATTGTGTGTGAATTTGTGTTGGCGACCAAAAACAACTGTAAGATGGATATCCAGAAAATAAATGCAGCCGGATTGATGGAAAACAAACCCGTTTTAAAGGTATCCGACATGGAAATAAATAAAGAATATGCAGTTACTCTAATAAAATCAGTCAAGACACGCTTTGGTAGAGGTATAGTCTGTGAAACTGCTCAACATTTCATATTTTTGCCAAAACGAATGGTAGATCTGATCACGGACGCAGATATCGAAGATGTTAACAATAAAAAAAAGTTGGCACTTGTGATGACGGGAATCGAAGCAGGAGGTGCTTCCCAATTAAAATTTATCGAAATTGCATAATCATCTATATGTTATTGCTTCGCTTCGCTTCTGAATATTGTTTACGATGCTTCCTTTAATTTTATCCGATGGCAGTGAGGATGACCGCTATGAACAGACTTGTAATGGACTCGAACATTGGCTTTTTTGTGGCGAACCTCATATGTTTGAAAGGACTCAAAGATTGGAATGGTGCAACGAAAACTGTTACGTTTATTTGTTCGAGCAAGTTCACGAGAAGACGCAAATTATAGAAGATAAAATAAATCAACTTCAACAACCACAACAACAACAGAACCAGCAGCAGCAGCAAGAAAAAAATGATAAAATTAATCTGGTAAAGCTATTAATAAAACAGCTTAAGGTAATTAAACATTTATACCCATTAAGCAACAACAATAGAAAATGTCAATTGGAACAATTATTAGCAAGATTAAAAACGGTTCGTAGCAAAATAACATTAAACGAGACAAAATAAAAATGCATTGTAGTTCTACGTTATACGATTTATGTGTATTAACTATTAGTGCTGCAATACCAAAATTAAATTATATCGGATTATTAAAATTACCAGTTAAATGTATAGCAGATATTGAGTTAGCGTGGGAAAATAGACTATTAATGTGCCACGAAATACTTGAATCTAGCGAGGAAGAATAAACAATAAAGAGCATTACAACAACAACATCTTGAGCAGTGTAGCAGCAGCACTCCAATATGGAGGAAGTACAGACTGCTAGTGCTATGTTAAAAATTGTGAAAGATGCATATGATATAATAGTTAAAAATTCTTGTCAAGGCGTGTCATCATCATCGTCGTCGTCCCCAAGGAATGTGGAAATGTTATTGAAGCATTGCAAGTGTAATATTAGATTATTGGTGAAAGCTATTCGACGGGATAATTTAAACATCGGTCATAAACGTCAACTGGAAACAATTATTGGACACACTAAGTGCTACAAGAAATTATTAAGTAATTTACTGGTTCAAATTGGGAAAAAGAAAACTGGCACGGGTAGTACTACAGGAAGAACAAAAAGAAGTGATCGAATACATTGGGAAGAGGTGGAGTCTGCTTTTAAATGCAGAATCAGGACCGGACTTGTGGTAAATCTAAAACATAAGGAAGTTGAAGTTTTTCTGGAAGATGTCTATTATCTTGTTGCATCTCGCATTAAAAACGCAATTAAAAAACTACAAAGTGTTATAAAAGTTAATACTGTGTTTTGTGGCGAATTTGTAAAAACCTCCAAGGGTATTACTATAACGGACCTTAAATACTTTAATACTCCCAATAATTTAATTTTACAAGAACACGTTGACAGCAAAGAAAATTTAACAAAATGGTATAACGAAAAAGTGAAAGACTACATTTTTAACAAAATAAGTGAATTTGAAGAAGGAGAAAGTGGATGGGCATTATCGGAAATTGTATCTCTGGCTGTCAACATAAACAGCTGTTCTAACCTATTTCATGCATCGTCGTACATTGAACTGCCTAAATCTATTAAAGCAAAGCATGCCGTGATAAACATTAAAAATAACGATCAAATGTGTTTTGCATGGTCAATAGTATCTGCCCTGCATCCGGCCAACACTCACAGCGATCGAGTCTCCTCTTACCCACATTATGCAAACGTGTTAAACGTTAAAAACATTGATTTTCCCATGAAATTGACGAAGATTCCGCTGTTTGAAAACAATAATCCCGATATATCGGTAAATGTATATGTGTTGAACAAAAACCAGTTCGGTTATAGTGTATGCCCTGCATATTTAACTTCAGAAAAGAAGATAAAACACGTCAACCTTCTTATGCTGTCCGAAGAAAACTCAGAAGCTGGTGAAAATATGCATTTTTGCTGGATAAAAAATTTAAGTAGGTTAGTAAACATGCAATTAAATAAAGATTGTCATAGAAAATTTATTTGCGATAGATGTCTCAATTATTTTCATAGAGAGGAAAAATTAAATTTACACGAATTAGATTGTAGGAAATTAAATAAGTGTAGAATTAATCTGCCATCCCCTGGAGAAAAATTGAAATTTACCAATTACAAATATCAACAGATGGCCCCATTTATACTGTATTCAGATATAGAGTCATGTCTAATTCCTATAAATATTGAGTGTGGTGGGAATGATGGTAGAAAGAAGCCTACCGTAAAATATCAAAAACATGAAGCTTGCAGCATAGCTTTTTATTTACATTGCACTTATAATCAATCATTGTCATATTATGAATCATATACTGGATTAGACTGTTTGCAGTGGTTTAGTAAGAAATTACATAAAATTGCTTTGGATTTAAATTGTCATTTTAAAACTATCCTCCCCATGGAACCGCTATCAGAGTCACAAGAACCTGAGTATTACGAAGCATCCGTCTGCCACATCTGCAAAGAATCTTTTTCGGAAAGCGATGTTAAGGTTAGAGATCACTGTCATTTAACTTCTAAATTTAGAGGTGCAGCTCATCAAAGTTGTAACTTAAACTATAAAATAGATCGCATTATACCGGTGGTGTATCATAATCTTAGTGGTTACGATGGATCATTTCTAATTAAGGATGTCATAGCGTCTTTTCCCGGTCAAATTTATGTTTTACCTCAGAACAAAGAAAGTTACATTTCATTTACGAAAACAGTAGACGATGCAGATGGATTAAAATTCAGGTTTATAGATTCCTTCAGGTTTTTAAATTCCAGTCTGGAACAATTAGCTTCGTACTTGGATGTAATCGATTTTAAAATTTTACAGAGCCAAAACGAAAGACTAAACGAATATCAGTTGTCTTTATTGCGACGCAAAGGGATATTTCCTTATGACTACATAACTTCCATCGACGTGCTATTGGAAACACATTTACCAAACAAAAATGATTTTTATAATAAGCTAAACAATTCTCATATTTCAGATCAAGATTATGCACACGCCGTTGAAGTTTGGAATGCATTTAATTGTTCAACATTAAACGATTACTTGAATTTATATTTAAAAACTGATATTCTTTTGTTAGCTGATGTGTTTGAAAATTTTCGAGCGAGTTCTTATAGAACTTACGGACTAGATCCCGCCCATTTTTATACGCTTCCAGGTTATACATGGGATGCCATGTTAAAATTTACGAAAGTAGAACTCGAACTCCTTTCTGACATAGATATGTTGCTATTTATTGAAAAAGGAATTCGCGGTGGTATAAGTCAATGTTCTAAAAGACATTCAAAAGCAAACAATAAGTATCACCCTGTAGATTATGATCCGGCACAGCCCTCAAAATATATCGTTTAATATGACGTCAACAATTTGTACGGGTGGGCAATGAGTCAATACTTACCACATAGTAATTTCCATTTTCTAACACCTAAGGAAATTGAAATGTTTGATGTTACAAGCGTTAGCGATCAATCTCCAACGGGTTATATATTAGAGGTGGATATAGAATATCCTAATAATTTACATGACCTTCACGCTGATTTACCGATGTGCTCTGAGCATGCGATTCCACCACAGTCAAAGCTGCCAAAATTAATGACAACGTTGAAGAAAAAGGAACGGTATGTAATTCATTATAAGAACCTCAAACAAGTTATAGCTGCAGGCTTAAAAATAACAAAGGTATGGCGCGTATTATCATTCTCACAGTCAGCTTGGTTGAAAGAATATATTGAATTTAATACAAAGCTTCGAACAAATGCAAGAAACACTTTCGAAAAAAACCAATTTAAATTGATGAATAATGCAGTGTTCGGCAAAACTATGGAGAATGTGCGCAAACATAAAGTTGTTAAGTTAATTACCAGATGGGATGGTAGATATGGAGCAGATTATTATATATCTAAACCAAATTTTCATAGCAGATCAATATTTAATGAAAATCTAGTAGCCATCGAATTGGAAAAATTAGAAATATTTTTTAAGAAGCCTATATATGTAGGCATGTGTATATTAGATATAAGTAAGACTTGTTTGTATAACTTCCATTATGAATACATGTTACATAATTTCAACTATCAAGATTGTAAATTACTGTATACAGATACCGATAGTCTTATCTACGAGATAACTGGCAACGATATCTATGAAATCATGAAGCGGGACATCGATAAATTCGATACTTCCGATTATCTTGAAAATAACATTTATAACATTCCTAGAGTAAACAAGAAAGTCGTTGGTATAATGAAAGATGAGGCTAACGGTAAAATTATTACAGAATTTGTCGGCCTAAAGTCAAAAATGTATAGTTTCCTTATAGACGGTGAAGACCCTGTAAAGAAAGCAAAAGGGATAGTATCTAGAGTTGTTAAAAAGACTTTATGCTTTGAGGATTATTTAAAATGTTTGTTTAGTAGCGACGATGCTGATGATAAGGGCGTGGTGTTAGTAGATCAACAAGTAATTAGGTCAACTCCACATAGTGTATACAGTATAAGACAAACAAAAGTAGCTCTTAGTAATTGTGACGATAAAAGGTACATTTGTAAAAACCATATAGATACCCTTCCTTGGGGTCATTATTCTTTAAATTCGTAAATTTATGATGTTTTTGCTTTATTTACACATGTAATATGCGTGCTTTTGCGTTTAATGTTTGTTTATTATTATATGTAATATGTGTCTTTTCTTTTAAATACATGTATAAAAACTACTACGAGTTTTATTTAACAACAAATTAGTTAAGAAAAGTATGCGTGGTTGTATTAAGATGAGATGTTATATTCAGAAGAGTTCTGAAAGTGGGTGAAAGTGTAAGCTGAGATGCCATGTAAAGGTAAGAAAAAACATTTATTTTTGAAAAAACTATATTTTATTTGTTTAACTATCGATACATATCATTAAACTTAAGATTAACTATCAATACATGTCATTAAACACTTAAGATATTCAAAACTTATAACTAATTATTAGAAAAAAAAAGTTGTCAGGTGTGGGATTTGAACCCACGCTCCCCATTAGGGAATTGGAGCTTAAATCCAACACCTTAGACCGCTCGGTCAACCTGACAGTGGAGTTTTCTTTATAATATCGGTAGACTTGATCCAGGAGGGTTCATGCAGGCCCAACCATTTAACGTAGAGTTTATTACCTTGACGTCGTAACACCTTTTCCACCAAATAAACGTCGGGTTGAAGAGTTTTCTGAAGTTCGTACTCGTAGAAGCCTCCAAGTATAGGTTGACCTGTCATATCTTCCAGTTTATATGTAACAGGGTTTGTTATCGAAATTTTTACAATTTTAAAATGCTCATTTGACCAATTAGCGGTATAACCTTTAGCAAAAACATTTTTATATTTACTTATTCGAACTACATCGCCAACTTTTAAGCGATGAGGTCCGAATATTTTTAAGTTGCTATATACAGATAATTTTGTCTTGGGAGTAACATCGATGGGTTTTATTTTTATTGTGCGGTGTTTAGTGCTATTGTATTCGTCCGTTATATCAGGTAATATATCGATCCATCGATATTTACCTTGTAAACTAAATTTTTTATACAGCTTGGTTTTGATTGTTCTAATAACGCGTTCAGCAATTGCTGCTTTTTTTACACTGTACGACGAGTAGTGGTTGATATTATGTTGTTTCATTAATTTTGAAAATTCTTTGTTGTAAAATTCTTTACCGAGATCAGTTTGCAAATTACGCGGTATTCTACCGCTTTGTTTAAAAATATCTTTCATAGCTCGAACTATTTCTCCGCTAGTTTTTGCCTTCACCGGTAGACACCATAGAAATTTCGAAAAACAATCGATAACTAGTAAAATGTATTTGTATCCCTTATTGAATCTAGAATAGGGAATAAATTCTGCTAAATCGCTCTGCCAAAGATCATCGTAGCCCTTTATTATAGTTCTACGTCGTGGAAAATTTCGTCTGACTGGTTTATACAATTCGCGAATTACTTGTTCCATTACAATTCTACTTCTTCTTGAGTATGTAATCAGTAGTCCAGTCTTGCAGTTGATGAATCTTTAAATCAATATCCTCTTCTAGTTTCTGAAGTTTATCTTGTATCGGTTTCAGTTGACCTTGCATAAACCAACCTAGATATTTTCTAGTAATAGCATCATCAAATAATGCGGGTACGGCTAATTTAACTATTTTCTTCTTATCAGCCGAATAATTACCGTCTGCGTCCAGAGTAATACAATTTTCGCGTATTTTAGTAGCTAATAATTCGCTTAGCTCTTTGAAAGTTTTAGATGTTGCGTCATCTACATACTGTTTTGCAGTAGAGATGTTTTCGCTTTTATATCGACGAACCGTATTTTCCAATAATTTTAAAGCTTTATTAATATCGTCAATTTTACTTTCAATGTATTTTTTATTTACAGCGTCATAGTCGTTCTTGGGCGCATCAACTTTACTGATAACCTTATATCGTGCGTCGAAACTGGCAGTATTAGAATTAACTGTTAAGCAATTTGTTTTTGTTTCGTATTGACTCCTCAGCAAGTCCGCAAACTTGTTATCGGCACTTTTAAGATTGTCTTCTAATTTGTTTTTAATTTCGTTCGCAATATTATCTACATATTTTTTGGTTGCCGCATCGGTTTCGTTCAATGGATGCTGAACATTAAGCAATCTGCGTTTCTCTATATTGAAATGATTGTCTGACGTTAGAGTGAATCCCATTCCGGGTGGACCTCTTTTAACACCACCACCGCCCGATGTAGAATGGTAACGACGTCCAAATTTATCAATACCTACCATAGGCATGATGTTGCATGAGTTTTAAAAATTTTACGCTTTTCGAAGGATTCTCAATATAACCGGCTTCGTATAATTCTTCAACTATAGATATTATATCGTTATCATGACCAGTATGACCAATTAATTTTTCAGACCACTTTAATTGCAACTCATCAATCAGTTCATGTACGTTGTTCCAATATTTATGTTCGATGAAGGTAGGAACCTCTTTATATAAACCACCTAAGAGCGGTTTCGTTTTATGTCTTATTGATTTGATACCTCCTCCTCCTATTCCTCCTCCTCTACCTTCAGGTGGTTTATCTAACAGTGGTTTTAAAATGTTTCTGTATTTGGGTAATCGGGTTCCTTTAATTTGACCTGTTGTTTTATATTCTCGTCTATGAGCATTGGTACTTAGTATAATATTTTTATAGTTTTCTTTATCTTGCTGAGTGATTACATTAAGATCGGGGTTGTTCATTATCAGCAGTTCATACAATCCAGGTGTTCCTTCGTACTCATTACCTTTAATAACGAGATTTTTACCGCGTATATCTATTGGACACTCGCCGATTTTCCAATTATCAGCTTCAGGATCGTATTTAACGCCGTAAGTCGTGTCGGTAAGATGAGTCGTGTCATGTATCATCCTTTCTACGTATTCCCTTGGCAGTGGATCGTACTGATTTAGAAACGAATCGTCACCAGAGCTATCTAACAAAGTAGTAGAGTAATCATCAATTTGCTCTTCTTCGCTAGCTGGCTGCGCTTCTGCGATAACCGATGATGTGGGAGAAGTCTGTGTAAATGATGATGATGATGGAAATACTGTAGTACTCATCGGAGTTGAAGACGGTGGTTTTTTTATTGGTAGCATTGATTTTAGAGACGCTATCGGCGTTGACGGTGGAGATAATTTAGGCTGCTGTTTTACTTCTTTCTTAATATTTTTTGTTTTGCTTTTATCGTCGGCTACTATCTCCTTAAGCGGCTGAAGTAATGGCTTATACGTGGTTTGTAAAAACTTTTCGGTATAGAACTTTCCTCGTTTAAGCGCATCATATTTCTGTTTGATTGTATTACGTACTTGTACTAGTTTTTGCTTTAAATGTTTATCTTTAGGATTCATTGTTGTAGCAGTAGCTTGAAAAAACCAGGTCAGAAACAGGTCAGAAACCAGGTCAGAAAACAGGTCAGAAACCAGGTCAGAAAACAGGTCAGAAAACAGGTCAAAACAGGTCAGAAAATAGGTCAAAACAGGTCTGAAAACAGACCAGAAAACAGGTCCAAACAGGTTAAAACAGGTCTACAACAGGTTATAACAGGTCAGAAACCAGGTCTGAAAACAGACCAGAAAACAGACCAGAAAACAGGTCAGAAAACAGGCCAAAACAGGTCTGAAAACAGGTTAAAACAGGTCTCTAAACAGCTGATAGTGTCGGAACTAATGGGTCTACAACAGGTTAGAACAGGTCTAAACAGGTTCCATACAGCTGATACTGTCGATTAGTGAATCGATAGCTTGAAAAACAGGTCAGAAACTGGTAAAAAACAGGTCTGAAAACAGATCAGAAAACAGATCAGAAAACAGATCAGAAAACAGGTCTGAAAACAGGTCAGAAAACAGGTCTAAACAGCTGATAGTGTCGGGTCTACAACAGGTTAGAACAGGTCTAAACAGGTTCCATACAGCTGATACTGTCGATTAGTGAATCGAACGAATGTTACACCACGTATATATAGTTTTCAAAATTTTTACGATATCTCCCGTTCTGTAACTGATTGTCTTTGCTGATAACAATGAAACTATATGGCTCTTTCCAACACTTTATACAAATGTTGCGAAATTTAGAAAAGTCCATATCTGTACCCACATGATCATTGTATACATGTCTTAAATTTAAATCGTCCTGTTTAAACAAAATTAACAAATTAAAATTATCCCGTATTAAATGTTTAGGTATGCGAGTATATGTCTGACAGAGATAGAAACAATCAATACCCTTATGTCTTCCCATGCTAAAGTAATCTCTAATCTTGTCTTGTTCGCTACATGCTATATCGTCAAAAACTATTACCGTATTTTGTTTTGCCTTATCCGGTGGAATTATACTTTCATTTTCCTCAAATGTATAATAGCCTAATCCTTTTATCGGTTTTAAAACTTTCTCTAAAAATTGATATTTTGACTGATATAGAGACTTGCAATAAACATATACATTTTCAAATTTTAATCCATTCAAATCTTGAAGCAAACTGATCATAACGTTCGTCTTGCCGCACCCGCTAGGTCCGCAAATACCACATCTGATGCTGGAAGGTAACAATGGACCATTTTTATGAGATAACTGTTCTTGTTGCGCAGAATCATTATAAAAATCAAAGTTTTCTACAGGCAACTTATACTGTTGCTTGACTATCTTCATTTTAACGAATGATGCAGCTAACGTAGAGCGTGTTATTATTTATACTCTTCTAACTTCGCCGGTAAGAGGATTGTACTCGATAATCGCATCATGTAGAATTAAGCAATAAGCTACAGTTCCGTTTGGAAAATCACTACGCGCTTCCATTTCTAATTTAACGTCAACGGTGGAATTCTTAAGCTTTTCTTTTTGCTTAGAACAATCGATTACGAATATCGGTCGCTCTTTGAAATCATCATATTCCAGCAGCACTGACGTATCTGCTCTATTGTAAAAAGCTTTATGAAAATTAACATATTGACAATACGCCATATAATATTTATTTGCGTTGAAATCCAGATTCCAATTTTCGTATGGATAAGTGTCGGAATTAAGATGAAGTTTAAGATTTGTGAGGTTGCTGTGAATAAAATCAGTAGCATTAGCGGTATGATTATTTCGTTGACCTTTTTGAAAGGTAACAAGTACCCATCGCGGTTTTTCCAATTGATTGGACGTTCTAATAGGCCAAGCATCTGTCTGCGAAGGCTTGAGTGCAGGTAATTCGTACAATTCCCATTGTCGAAAGGGAACAGAAATTGTAGCATTTTGATTGATGCGATTATACAAGCTTAACTTTGCAGCATCGCTAGGTATTATATGTGGAACTTTCCAATGAATTTTCGTTAGGGTTATCTTTGCTGTATTAGTATCTCCACTGAAACAGTCTAAATCGGTACGAGATCGTATGAGTATCAGCTCTTGACGCATATTTATTATCGCTTGCTTATAATCTTCGGCAAAGCCAAAAATGTGTTTTAGAGGAATTGCAACCGCAAAACTCTTTTGCTTTTCATCTATGC
This sequence comes from Agriotes lineatus, assembly GCA_940337035.1. Lineage (NCBI taxonomy): Eukaryota > Metazoa > Arthropoda > Insecta > Coleoptera > Elateridae > Agriotes > Agriotes lineatus. The sequence goes on along the minus strand of OW679201.1, from coordinate 69,424,159 downwards.
GGTGTTGTATTTGCAAAGGTGTGTTTGTTGCCGGTTGCCATCCAGCCGGTGCTAATGCACTAGATTCATTTGTCGTATAGGACGCATATCCTTTAATCGCACTGGTGATACCTGGCAATCTACAAACATCAATTTTTTGTCCTCCTATCTCATAACGTATCTCATCGAATAGGAAACAAGCGAAATTGTTACTTAAATTAAAATTCTTTTTCTCCTCAGTTACAGCAATTTTACCCTCCACATAGATAAAACTTTCACACACATCGGTTATTAGATCTTGGCTCTGTATTAAAATTCTAATTTCGTCGGTATAATTAAAGGTAGCATTGCCATACGGCAGATACGTATGTAAATCTTCTTTTTCGATGGACTCGTCAAAGTTAATTTTACCGAAAACGTTTAGTTTATTCGACATTCTGTGTGGTTCACTTCTTCACTTCAAGTCCCAATTGATGACTTAAGAAGTCACGTTCTTGACGTGTAAGCTTGACTCTGGTTTGAAACCTATTAAACTTTACGCTGGATCCATACCTTCTTTTATACTTTTTCGTCGCCCGTGATTGACAGTAATTACTACTACTAGGGTTATTAAAATCGATCCCCATTTTCTTTGATTTCAAGCAATATACTCGCCAATTCGTTTCCGAAATCGATAAGTTCACCCTTTTGATCGACGAAACGCAGCTCTATATTGTGTATTGTTTCGACACTCGCTTCTAAATATATAGGACTAAACGGTACAACATCCATACGATAGCCAGGTTCTACACCTATACTAAAGCCGTATAAAATATGAGCAGGTAAATTATTACGATACGCTCCTTTAATAATGCTACATTCCACGTATACGTTTGTATGCTTAACGATTTGAATGTCTAATTCGGAAGCGTGCTTTTTATCCGCTTGATATTGTAAAGGTTTAAAACCTAGCATACGCCCAATAGAATCTGGTTGTGAAAAATCCACCTCGTAAACGCTTTTAAATTCTACTTGTAGCGTAGAATTGTTTGCCCACAATCGAAAACTACCTTTAGGACTAAAGGTGATCTATTTCGTATGAACCGTGTTGTATATGTATAGTTTGAGTTGTACCTTTATCGTTTTTGTAATAAAATTTGTCGTTTCCCTCGTGAATATTTTTAATAGAATTACATCCGTAAAATCCTCTCAGAGCAACCAGATAACTTTTCTTCGGATCTAATCGTATCGGTTCGCGATAAGATGCCTCTAGTATATTACCTGCTCCTTCTAGTAAGAGTAACAGAGACATAACTAATGTTCAGATGAGCTTAAGTTACGCTATTTATATAGAAAATCCAGACATAGATGTCCGCAAATAACGGTATCAAATTTTTGTTTTCGTTCGTAGTTGTAAAAGATTCTACAACCTTTAAAATATCGAATAATTTCCACGGGTGGCTGTAAATCACCAAAACTATCGAAATATTTTACTATAGATCCGCGCTTTTTATATGCTACCCAGTGTGTTCCCATCCCCTTTGCACTATCCAAATTTACAATACCGCTCTCGTTATGCCAAGGTGTTTTAGGTAGGTCGTCACGCATGTATACACCTCGAAAATATGGTACATTTTTTGCATATTTTATTAAATCTGAATCCGATAACGCTCTTTGAGGCAATCTAATTAGTTTTTTGGATACGGTTTTAAATATAGAGCTCCTCCGGCGGCGGCGGCCTTTTTTTTAGTAGGACACTTGGCTCTCCTCTTTTTTTTCGTTTTTCTTCCGCCGCCACCTAATTTTTTCCCTAAGGCGATAGCTTCCATGGTACTATTATGTCGGTTCGCTTCTTCCATTTGTTTTTTAGCTGCTTTGGAATCATTTATAGCTTTCGCTATGCCAGATGCGCCACCGGCCAGAGCACCGGCAGCTGATAGTCCCGCAAACAGAGGTATTAAAAACGGAAGAAATCCGCCTGTTTTAGGTCGCTGCTTTCGACGACGCCGACATTTTCTTTTCTTAACAACATCAGCCGAAGCCGCCAACTGATTAATATCAAACGGTATAAGTCCTCTTCCCATTCCATTTTTAGGTAATTTTAAAATGCGAGACTTTCTTTTCTTCTTCTTTATCATACCCATTCCAAATTTCTGTTTAGTTTTCATTATCGTTGTAACTAGAGACCCTGTATACTTACTTATTATACAGGGTCTCTAGTTGTAACGAGCCAAGCAGCGGCCTTCTCCCCGTAACTAGCGTTGTTTGAATTGAATATTTGCCAGGCTCCTTCTTCTAATGCTTTATCTGCTCTATGTCTAGCTTCCAAATTATCTCGATTAAGAGAATATTGAATATCGTGCTGTTTACATAAACGATCTAACGCATTTATACCGGGATCACCTCGTGTAAGACGTTCTTTTAAGCGCGTTCCGGGCCCACAATACTGATAATTCCCAGGTAAATGAAGCTCAAAAGGTAAATTATTGATTAGACTGTTAACTATACCACTACCTTTAACAGCTTTTCTTCGACGAAGACAAGTTTTTTTTACCTTCTTACAACGTCCTCGTGCTAACGTCATTTAGGAGCATGCGTCATATAGCACTTCTATTTATACCTTTTTTTCGAAGAGAGAAAGAGAAATAAAACAACAACCGATATTTTATACATTTATTGCCGCATTTTGTACAACAAAATAAAACTTAGTATACATGTTGTGAATAATACAGCCGATAATACATAGGCAAGAACAATGATTACTAATTGACAACTGTCGTCACTAGGTGGCGCTATCCACTCAAAACTAACACCATCTATACTAGAATTATTTAAATTCCATATTTCTATTCTCCAATCAGTTTCCTCTGTTACATTATGGTTAATCTTAAATCTAATTTTATAAAATAGAAATGTTTCGTTGTTGTTATTCTTAAATCTACTTAAATTTATACGATATACATAATATTCATGACCATTCGAAAAATAGTCCATTGTCATAAGAAGCCATTTAGCGGGCCATGCTAAAGTTTCATTGGTTTGAGGTCGGTGGTGGTCTCCGAATTCTGGATAAATGTACGCTCTCGTTGCAGCGACCGGTTTACTTACAATTAATTCCTTTTCAGGTGTAAGCAAACTAAGCAGGATTATCGATGTGAGATTCATCATCGTCATCATGAATTCCCAAGTGATAATAGACGAAATTTTTCAAATGTTTCCCTTTTTATAGAGTACACTGTCAGCATTGTACGTAAATCACTAAGATTATTAAGATGTTGTTGTAATTTCTGATGAAGCAGCGACAGCAGCATTTGCTTGATTACACCATAGCTTACGTAATCTTTTGACTGCAATAAGAAAACGATTTCGATGTAAATTCAATATTTCCAGAGCACAGAGTATTTCATAGGACTTGTAACTTAGTTCTGTATTTAACAGCATTCTAGCATCTTGTAGAATTCCATCATCGGTATATTGTTGACCGTAGTGCGCAGTTTGTTGTATTAGGATATTAATAAATTTGTTTACCTCATAGACATCTGCTTGTTTAAGACGATAATTAATCACATCTTGTAATTCAATCAATCTTTTAAATTCTGATAGCATTAATCGACACTGATGTGCACTACCCTGTATCAGTTCTTTAATGACACTGCACTTGTCTGTTAAAAATTCCGGCTTATAATTGTATTCCAATAGGTATGCCGTTATTTCTGGTTGTAATTGTAGCAATTGTTGCCATTGAAACTGATTTAAACATATAGCTTTATCAGTTTCAGCTATATCCATGCATCTGATGCATAAGACTTGTACTACTGGTTCCAAACTTAAACCTTCACTGTTACATTGTGTATTAAAGCCAACGGTAACAACTTTCTTATGTTCCCAACTATTTGTTGTGAGAAAGTACTGCGCATTTCCTATCACGTGATCAAATTTAATAACTTTGTTGTCCGTCTCCCCATCTCTCACCAATGGAAATTCAATCGCATCTTCCCATCCATAATCAGGTGGTACTACTACACTGTTTTCGAAGAACGAATTAGGGTGGTGGTGATGGTGTGTTTTTATTCTTTTAGTCTCGACATCATCGTCATCTTCATCGTTTGAACGCTTTTTTCTAAGATCCTCCGCCGGTTGTTCTTGTTCATTAGTATCCATGGTATCTTCCCATTTATTAAACAATTTATTAAACAACAGATAATCAGGTGGTGCAGGTAAACTGATTTTGGCGGTGTAAATCGAATTACACTCGTCGTCACCTCTTGTTCTTTTAGCTATAGGCTCATCATCATCATCAACAAATATTGGCGATTGTCTTGATTTCGCGCGCTTCAAAAACGATTGAATATCGCTGCACCGAATACAATCACAACCATCCAAGTAGGGGGATGAGGAGGAGGCGGAGGAGGAAAACATTGTAACTGAAACTTTTTCAGTTTTATAATAATCTTTATAATTGTTTGCACGTACCGACAACGGAACTATTACTTCCGGGGGCCCCTGTTTTCTACGTGATTTGTGCTACTTTTCCATAAGAAAACGAATTCAACTAAAATATTTCTCATGTAGACTTGAAGAGCACAATACTAATCATCGTAGTCGTTGTAGTAGTCATCGTCGTCGTCGTCGTCCATTCGTAAAGACATTAAATTGCTTAATAATTTCTGTATTTGTTGTAGGATGCTCTCTCGTGGACAATTTATTCCGAATATGTCTAAGTTCTTTTTGCCACCTTCTGTTATGATATTTGTAAATTCGTTGTATTTATAATAGCCTTTTTTGTTAAAGAAATAAATGTGCCCATCTATATATCTAAAGACGGATTTAAACGAATTCGGTATTCCCGGAAACACTATACTATTCAAACCATATCTGATATATTGAAACGTGCATTCGTTTAATAGAAGGTTGTAGTGGCCATCGAAAAATATATAGGTCTGACCTGCGTTCGTATTAACAGCGCCGTTAATTTTTAACGAACGTCTTAATCCTAAAGCCGTATTGGGAAAAGCAGGCTTTAAAAGTTTAAATCCCGGATACGATGTAATATAAATACTTGATTCAATAAAAAAGATTATCTCTCCATTTGGACGTTGATATATAGCTGTGATTTCTGTAAAATTTCTCGGTAAAAACGTTAACCAATCGGTAATTAATTCGGGATCGTTATATTTTCGACTTTCTAAGGGAATGATCCATACGTATTTCTTATAAAATATATACAACTTTTCATTTACAATTAGGAATGTATTGAGAAATTTAGCTAACGAACACAAGTCTGCTGTTTTTTCTGCTTTTCTCGCCGTTACTGCTTCTACCGCCGCCGCCGCCGTCGCTGCTTTGTTTGTAGTAGAAGGAGATGTAGTCGTTTTTTCTTTATGTTTACGTTTTATAATGTTTCCTCCGTATAACGCTTGAATACCTGATTTATCGTCATAATCTAGTTTAATAGTTGATACGTTGAATTTCTCCTCGCTTCCCCTCGAATAATAGGGATACATGACGGAGGATTTAATAGGCGAATGATGTAGTCCTAAAGCGTGTCCGATTTCGTGAACCAGAGCAGTATATAAACTTATCTTTCCATTAGGTAAAATTCCCGTTCCAACATACCACTCTTTGGTTTTTAAAATATGAATTTCCACCACGCTGTTTTTACCGTCGGGAAAATAAGCGTGTGCCAATGAATCACCGGCTAGTTCGAAAGTGCACACTTCTGATTTTCCTTGATACCTATGGCGAGCTGCTTGATACGATATTAAAATCATAGGATTCTGATCTGTTTGTTTAAACGTTATATTCGTATATCGATTCCATAGTTCAAATGCTGCTTTAGATGTTACTAATTCTTCGTTGCTCTCGCCATGAAAATTCCAGGTAATAATATTTGTGGTCCATTTCGTAGGATGAAGCACGTATGTGCTAATATCTGGGACCCCACATCTTTTTTCTTCCACCAGTTGTTCCATTTCGCTGTTTAAATTTCCTCCGTTGATTGGAAATCGATAGAATTCTTGAAATTTCGTTAGAGCTAACTTATATTCTGGCTAATTAATATTTAATAATTGCAATTGTTGTTCATTAGATACATCCAAATATCCATAGCGATATAGAAAATGTACAACATTATAATCAACGTCAGAATTATTTCCATTATTGTTAGCAACGACGACTACTACGTCACCGCATGCTATAATGATGATACAGATTGCAGATAGCAACGACGACATCATTACCTTACCACTTCAATACGATTACTAATTTTTTCAAACTTAGAATGCTCATTTATACACTGTTCTGCTGTTGTTACCTTTGACGGCTTCCTCCTTCGTTCATTGGGAGGTTATTCCACAAATAAAACTCGTAGTATAACATATACATGTATTTAAACATTCATTACATAATTATTATATATCTGATATACATTAGAAAGAGCGCAATAACATACTGGATTTAAATGATACATGCAAGCCGGTTGAACTAAATTAAATTTAGGATGCTCTTCCACTTCAAGTACACACTTTTCAGTAAATTGTTTTATAAACAACGATTTTTCACGTCCTTTTACATATATTACATCAGCATCGCGTAGTATCCGCCGTAAGATGGCTGGAAATTGATAGGCGGGAGTAAATCCTTCGTTCCAATCGATGCAATGGTGATACCTCATCAACCACTGAGCTTGTTTTTGCAAACTTGACGGTAAAGCAGTAAATGCAAAGGGCGGCTTAAAAATATAATGGGTTACGCTGCTACCATTATAGGCAGCCAATTCCTTTGGTGTGAAGACTTTATCGGCTGTATTGAACCCCTGCACATCGACTACAAGTTTCATGGCTGCTGCTGGTGGTGGTCGTTCACGTTCCACGAAGACACTAATCAGATTTTACGATACCATTTACTTTTAAATCAGATATAACTCACAGCTTCTGGACTATTTTTTAATATCTGATTTTTATCGATATTATTTATCTTTGTAATGCTCGAACAATTACGATCACGATGTAAATTTAAACAGGCTATTAGCTCTTTTCTCTTTACTTTTCCACCGCCGCCGCCGGTCCAGTTGTATACCTGTAACTGTACAGTAGTTTCGAATATAAAATTATATTTAAGTTTTGCCTGACGTGGTACTACATCATCATCGTTAATCGTAAAAAATATTTCCAAATTTTTATCGCACGCACTCTGAAAGTCATGCAATTTAAAATGATCGATTTCTCCAAAAATCACAAAATCTAAACGAACTTGTGGCGGACGATGACACATTATTAATGAATGCAAAGAGCGTCACGGTCCAGAACACCGGCAGCTAATAATTTCGCCAACAGAGGTATTGCACCTCTAGTTGATAATCCCGCAAGCAGAGGTATTAAAATCGGAAGGAATCCGCCTGTTTTAGATCGCTTGTGCCACTTTCGAATACTACGACGGGTGTATTTTCTTTTCTTCTTCTTATCAGCATCATCCGAAGCCACCAACTGATTATCAAATCCCATTTACGCTGATTGATATCGAGCGCAGGCAGACACGTCATTTTGCGGTTTAGATAAGTCTTATCAGCAGCCCGACACAGGCACAAATACACACAATTAACTGTAAAATCACTATATATGACTCCCCACCTACAGACCCCTGTATTACATAGTTTCAGAGCTTGATCACAGATGGCGTACGTGTGTGTTTTCGCGCCAAGTCCCCTTATCAACTCTCTGCGGTTTTCGTTGTTTTCGCGCCAAGTTCCCCCTTATCTGCTGCTGCGGTTTTTCTTATCTGCTGCTGCTGGCTTACGCAATATATTTCGATATTGCCATCGGCGCCGGGGGCCGGGACCCGGGGCATAGCCCCGAAAGGGGGCCCGCGCAGCGCCGGTCCGGAGCGACCCCACACACCTCCCCCCTCCCCCGCAAACCCGCGCTTGCGCACCTCGGCGCATTGGGGGGGCCCGACGAACATGGGGCCCCCAAGGGGGCGGAGCCCCACAAAATGGCGACTAGGGCTGCGCCCCAAAACCGCCTCGGCCACGTAGCGCGCAAGTTTGAATTTCCCGCCAAAATGACGTCACTTCCTGGTCCAAAACTGGTACTGCCTATCTACTAAAGCAGGTGACT